>JASKOS020000016.1:6000000-7200000 GCA_030770465.2 Perdita meconis
CATTGGACGGGAGGAAGTGCTCACGCGGAGTGTTCCGCGTGGAACGTAATGAAATCCAAATAACACCCCTCGCACGCGTATATCATCGTAACGACGCCCCCGGACGATGCCGCTCGGATGCTCGCGCCGTCCATAAATTAATACAAAGCGCGTTATTTACAAGGTTCGGAAGAGCCCACCGTTTTCCACGGACCACGCCGCAAGCGGGCCAATTTACCCATTCTGCTGCTTTTGTTTTCTCTATTCCCATGATCGACTTTCTCTTCGTATTCTCCTCACACTTGCTGCATTTATTTTAGTTACTGTTTCAAACGTAAATATATTTTGTTGGGGAGGCTTTCGAGCAAGAGTACTCCATCTGTTAAATGTCCGTTTTAAAATTTTCAAAAATTCCATGGGCTTTGTAATTTTTATTTCAGGATTTTTGTTTTCGTAAAATCACTTCATTCGCAGATAAAAAATTTAGTACGAAAGGAATGAAATTATTTCTGAAGAGAAACAACTATCCTTACATGGCTGATAGTAAATTTAGAAAGAATCATGCTTCCTTATGTACACCCCCGCTCAAAAGTATGTGGACACTAACCATTTTTATGAAAGTTGTATACTGTTGTTATTAGACGGTTTTTATTGTTAAATTCTGTTACGTACATGTATGTAATGTATTACTGGAACATTGTATAAAACTACTTGAAAACAGTAAAATTTTATTTTTTCCGATGATACTAATAATATAAAATTGGAACTGATTTTGGATTGATACGTTGGATACAGCTACTTGGAAACAATAGAATTTTATTTTTTCGATGATACTAATAATATAAAATTGAAATTGATTTTGGATTGATACGTTGGATACAATTACTTGGAAACAATAGAATTTTATTTTTTTCGATGATACTAATAATATAAAATTGGAATTGATTTTGAGTTGATACGTTGGATACAATTACTTGGAAACAATAGAATATTACTAGAATACATTACATACATGTAAGTAACAGAATTTAACAATAAATACCGTCTTACAACAACAGTATACATAATATATCACAAATTTCATAAAAATGGTTAGTGTCCACATACTTTTGAGCGGGGGTGTAAGTCAAGAAGCCAAAGTTCCCTTCTACAGGGATTGAAAATTCCCCACGATTTCCAAAAGCTATCCATCGAAGTTCCTCCCGCCAATCAACCCGTTAAATCGCAATGTAATCTTCCCCACAATCGCTACCCTTCCGAGGCAAATACCCCTCAACAAGCATCCATCGAACAAAATTTTCAACCTTCATATTCCTCCGACCCGAATAAAAAACGTCTGCGCCCAATCACTTCCCCAAGCAAGTTCATCGCGCCGCATCCCCTTTCTGTTGACAGTATTTCAGCCGCAAAATTCATCCTACATCCCAATAACACGTCTAGCGCCGCTTCCGACGAGAATCTTCCTCTTCTGCTCATCCAGTTAACGGTAATTCCGCCCTCGAAAGGGCGAAGTTCGCCAATTTTTTTTCCCCCTCGCGCCTTTCTCTCATCCGCAACGAACTAATCCCCGCGACCGGAGCATCGACGCCGCCCTGGGGGACCGTATTGCCGCGCTTCAACCACGAAATCATACCCGACGTCGGTAAATCCTCTGTCCGGGGGTCGCAGGACTGCGGCGTCGTCCGTACACTCCGCGATTTAATCCTTGCGCCGTGCGCGACGTAAAATAACACGAAATTGCAACGTCGTCCCGGTGCGCGGGGAATCGGCGAAGGGGGTACCACCCCTGGAGCAGGGATGGGTCGAATACCGTGGGTGGTGACAGGGCTACGAGTCGGATTACCCGCGGCAGAAGTTAGGCGACTCCTGTCCAGCTCGGGATAATTACGTGAGGTGCATTAACGTTCGGTGTACGTACCGGCCTGCATATGTACGATTACTGGCACGATTTACCACCCTGCGCGCGCGTGCGCCACCCCTCTGTCCTGCCACGACGGGAGCCTCCGGAGGGTTGCAGTTTAGTTAGCGCCTAGGCTGCAACGATCTAATCCCGATATTATGACGTGTCGAACGGGTTATCTTGGCGATGGAATTTAGACGGGAGGGAATCGATGGGATGTTTCGTACTTGGAGAACTTGATCGGAGCTTTGCGAAGGGGTGGGTGAAATTGTGATTAGGTGAGAATTTTTTCTGCATTTGTGTGGATGGTATTTACGAGAAATTTTCATTGTAATTAATGATTGGGATTCGATAAAAAGTATTTTTGTTTAATATTGGAGACTTCTTAAAAGAAATGTTAAGCTTCTGAAGGTTTTAGTCGGGTCGATGTATTAATTTCGTTCGTGAAATAAGCGTACACCAAGTTCGCGCAGTTTATTGAATTAATATTTAATACTTAAGTAAACCTCCAGGTTTGAAACTTCCACGTTGAAGATCAGCGTTCTCGAAAGCTGCGCAATTAAAGAAGGAATAACTTTTTAAAGAAGGATTTATTTTGCGTCTTTTGTTTGCTTCTTAGTCCTCATTCATTGATTACATCACAGTTGATACCCTATGAAATACGAAAATGATCGATAAATCGAAAATGGCAGATAAAACTGACATCAAGGAGGGAATTAATACTCTCGAGTAATTTTATTAAGATACCATTCAAAATATTCGATGGAACCAAGAACAGGATGATTAAACATATCCTCGGAGGATTCAGCGTATCATTAATAAAGGAATACGTATTTCTCTTGGGAAAGAATATTTGAAGTTATCACCCTGATTTATAACGCCGCTATTATCTCTATAAAAAGAGCGGGGATTAAAGTTCGTGGCCCAGTTTCTCATTCAATATACACAATTCGTAAAGAGGAAAAATATAAAAAATTGCGCGATCCTCGGAAGGAACAGGTAGCCAGAAAGGAGACGACAGAAGACAGAGAGAATTTTAACAATAGTGCTCTGTCTTGCGTGACACGTAGGTAATACCTTTTAATGAAAAGCGTCGTAACTAACATTCATTATCCTTCATGAAAGAAGATAAAATGTTCATAAAATAATCTGTATCAGCAGATCTCTTTAAATTTTAATATCGAAACTAAACGCCTGATCTACGAATAATTAGTGGAAATTAGAATAATAATCCACGGCAACGAAGATCCCCAAGTGACAAGGCTTTGAAAAATATTGCTCATCTCCCGAGAGTCGACAACCTCCGCATCGAATCGTCGCGGTCAATAAATAGATTAATTTTCCATGGCACTCAAGCGGATCGGATCGTCGTAATTATCATTACCACCACCGGGAAATGAATTGTTAATCCATTGATAAACCAATCGCGATGTTCCCTCGTTGCGCGGCAAATATCGACACCTCCGGCGTTCCATTCCCTTCCATTTCCACTGTGACTGTCCTATATCCAAGCAGGCAGACCCTATGCGTGCATCTCCCACCCCTTCTGTTCCTCCCTCCGCAATATCGAAGAATAAAACGCGAAAGATAGCCTGAAGAAAGGGTCGTGCTCTATAATGAGCGGTTCTTGCAGATCATTTTCTTAAGATAACGAGGCGGACGGGCAACCAATACGAAGCTACGTCTCCTTCCGTTATTCGTTCTTATTTATAACAATACATATCTACGTCCATACAACCGCGCCGCTTTATATACGCGCTGTAATCTATACTGGCACACACACGCGGGTCTATATAAAGAGGAGGGGGAGGGTATATATCGAAATATGTACAGTTTTTGCACTAACGGGAACAATTCTTTATATAATTTACAAAGAAGATGCCAGAAGACGGGACGCCCTAAGGGCATCATTAATGCCGGCACAGTCTCGGTCCTGGCATCCTCCTTTATAATGCTTCCCTTCCCTCCTCCGTCCTTTTCCAGGTGTCTCGTTTTACCCTTCGCCTCCTCGGCTTCCGTCACCGGCCTTGCCACTTTCTTCTTCCTCGATATAATCATTTATTGTATTCTTCGCTCTCTAATTAATCTCTGCCTGGAAGGTAGTCGGGAGGTCCAATCGACGCGCCGCGCCGTTCACAGAGAGAGGATCTTTACCCCTCTCTTTCCCGCGACCGGCTTACCTCGTGAGCACGACGTCCGTTTCCGGCGTAGGAGGATTAAAAACGGAGCCAGGAGGAAAAAACCGGGCCAGCATCGCTGGCCGGGATCGACTCTTAAAACGAGCGGCAAACGAGGCGACGCGAGGGGCACGCGAAAAACCGGCGAGAGCTCGTCAATGAGCTCGGCTCCGCCTACGCTGCGAGCCTCAGAAAACTTTGTTTTCAAACCAGTACACACCGTGCGTTATTTGTAATTTTTAATAAACCGACTTTTTGCTCGCGCCCTCGCTTTGATCGCTATCCTACGTGAAGGGGTAATTACACTGTTTTCAACGGCCCCGATAAAATTCGCCGGTCTATTTGGCGCGCGGTGCAAGGCGCATCCGCTGCATCCTCTTGCAGCGATATACGTCGGAAAACAATTTACGTGGAAGTTGGGGAGAATTTAATTATTATCGTCGAAAGTTTTAAATATGTCAGCTCTTCCGTCGATGAAGCCGGTTATTTCGAGGTTGATGCCTCGCTTTAGGGTACTGGTGCGTTGATATGAAGCTTGCATCCTTTCCTCGGTCGAATTCAAGCGCTTGAATGCATTTAATAGTTTTGAGTTTAAAAGTAATAAAACATTTTTATGCAATTTTAATATACTGGGTTAGTATCAAATGCAAGTGGATAAAACATATTTTAATTGAATTACCAATTACAGATTAGTATCAAATGCATAAAGCTATATTCAGAGCATAATTCTATGTATACAAAAATTGACAAAAAACTGTAATCCTTTAAAATATTTCCAGCCTCCACAGAGTAAAATCTAATCTACGAATTTTCTACGCATATTTTGCCTGCTTCGTAAATTAAGGCTCCAATAAAATGAACAGTATCCGAAGGTAACAACTAAGGTAAATTCCTTTTAAAAAAATGCCCAACACCGTATCCTAAGTGGATCAGTCGTTGCAGGCTATTTGAATTCACCCCCCAATAAAATTTCGCCCCGCGAAAGTTTGTCAACGCAATAAAAAGATCAGAGAGGAAAACGCTCATGACGGCGTCAATGCCACGCGACGCAAGCAAAGCAAAGTGATGGACAAAATTGAGCCAGATTTAACGGGAAATCCCGAAACCGATAAACTCTGTCGGGCGTTGTTTGACCCGGTTCGAGGGGTGAGCGCAACTATGGGCGTCGCTGCGCTCTCAAAATTCATGGCGGCGTGCCCGTTATATTGCACTTGCACTTGCCGACCGTGCCGCTATAATAGATACCCTTTAATACTAACCCGGCGTTTGCGTGTAACGTATACAGGGTGACCAGCAATTTCTCACGCATTTATTGGCCGGCGCGGGGGCGAACTTTCGGCAATGAATCAATATCGATCGGGCCGGTCCGTTGACCTTCGTCGTTAACCACCGAAACGGCAGACGAATTACCCTGGAGCGTTGCGTCCAAGATCCATTGTCCCGGCGACTTGGAGCTCCTAGTGAACGGGCGAGGAAGCCCAGGGTCGCGAAAACCGTACAACACCGTCGAATACTTTCGGGATTTTGCCGGCGACACGGGTTCGATAGGAACCGATCCCGCGAAACAATGGCTGTTATTCGATCGATTAAACCCGTAGACAGGAGGGCGCGAAAGGGAATTCGACTTCACAGGTATTTTTTATTTTTTATTTTTGTTTTTTTTTTTATGCGCAGCGGATAGAATATTTTCCGGCACCGCTACCTCCCAGTATAACGCCATATTTCTCCGCGCGAACGCGTGCAAATTTTAATCATTTATTTAATCCACGGACATCGTTCTTCGAATATTTATCGCCGTTTGTGTTTTTTATTAATATCTGATTTATCGGTCCCCCGCGGGACTCGGACAGGATAATTCGAGGTTTTAAAAGGGAGAGGAGAAAATACGCTGGTTATTCATTTACAGGGAGATCCTTCGGTAATCGACGGTTTGTTTTCCGATGTTATGCGAAACTACGGTCCGCGGTTTCTGCCGATCGGAATCTTCGTAGAATCTGGGACTGGTCGGTTTCGAGGGTGACTTAACCAATTTAATGTTCGATAGGATCTTTGTCGGCCTAGAAACTATTCGGCGGGAACTGTTCGAGTTAGTCCAACTGTATGGAGTAGTTCCAGGAAGTCCTTGTGAGCCTGGTTGCCTCGTTTATTTGCCCGACTGTAAGTAAAGTCCGCCAGGAATAGTCTTTTCATGTTATCTTCGCTGGAACCTTATTAGCCTTTCTACTCGCGACTTCCTTCCCGTCGGCATTTATTCTACCCCCGGCCGGAATCAGCGCGGCGAATCTTTTCTCGTGAATTCTGTATTTGCTTATTCGATTGAATGCAAATTACTAACCATAGTAGAAGGATAGAATCTACGAAATTGAAGCTTATGATATTCGGTTCGGTAATGAACAATCCGAACTCGTGGTCCAAGATTTTCGAATTTGGTATCTCGGTGTCACAGAAAATCGACGGAAAAAATTAGCCAAGCGGTGTGAAGGTACATGATACACTGAAATTGGATTTAAATTTGAAATGCACCATGAAAACGACCCTTGAACAAACTTTTCAAAGCGTTAAGTTACGAAACTGCATCAGTGTCATCGGATCGAACCACTTCGCCACCGAAATCCCCTTAAGGCCCCCGGGAAACACTCGTAATTGCAGTATTCGATCGCCCTCGGGCGCATTCACACTCGAAAAGTTGGCGCGATGAAAGCGCGTGTTCCAGCGACTAACTGCCGGCATTCAACTTTCGAGGGCCTCTTGTTCATTATACGCAACAAAACGAAACAAGGTGAGGCGCGCGGGGATGTTTGGAGGAACGCGGATGGAGAAGCGTCGAGCACGACACACGAGGCGAGCTTCACCTTGACACACTCTACTCGATCGTAGCGCACTAACGCGCGCGCGCGCGAGCACGCTCGTGTATTCGTGCGGAGAGTAATATAGGAAGGAATGTATACACGTGAAATTCTCTATGGATTCGGGGGTTATAGGGGTCGGTGGAGCGATATTAGGTTCGCGGAAGGGGCATCTGTTCCGTATACGGCTGTATACGGTAAACCGTTAGTGGCAATATAGTGTCTGTATACCGTTGCCCCTGTCTGTCCGACATAACGTTTCAGGTTGTATTATATATTGTTCGTAATCGAAGATCTCGTAAGACCTTTCGATGCGGAGATATTGGAAACGCTGCTAGTTATGAATTTTCCTTCCGCGCGGCGGCGGCGGCGTCGCCGGGAACTTTACGACGACAGAGTTCGCACGGTAAATTCTGTTTCGAGCGTCGCGCGATCCAGGGGAACGAAATTTTACGACTGAATCGCGCGGGGACGAGGGACCATGAAGGCGCAACCGCGGGGGATCGATAAAGTTTAATTATCGAATTACTGCTTTGGCCAAAACTATCGACCCCTCAATGTGATACCATTCTCTATCAGAGTTTAGAGTACTCGCTAGACACAGGTAAAACTTAGGAGTAGCCGAAATTTTGGAGAAAGATCTAGATAATGGATTGTCGAAGTGCAGTATATTCGATGCCCTGTCACTTACTAATGCAGCGGAATTCCGGGAGAATCTATGAGAAGCGCTCACGAGGTCTCCCTTCAGGTGTCCTAAATTATATTGGACTTCTATTGGTTACGCCTCTCTCGCAATCCCAATACGAGCATTGTTTGTCATCTTGTTAATGGAACTGTTTCCTCGTAATAAACACTTATCCATCATTAAAAAATTCAGCACACACAAAAAACCTGATTATTAAGTCCAGAAGAAATATACGAGTAGAAAGAGAGAATAAAACGAAATCGTTATCAACATTTCCTAATGTCACGTCACAATCTCAATAACAACCACCCTCAGCAATCCTTTTCTAAAAATTTCTTTGAGGATCAACAGCTATTATGAATAAAGACGCCCACGTTTCTGCTCGCAGCTATTGACCATAAACAGTTTTCGGAAATTAATATAACCCGAGTGAAGACCCGACGGGGAGTGCAGTGAAACGATTTCTTAACGGAGGTGAACGATTTAATTTCTAGGAACATCTTGCTAGAGGAGAGGATCGACCGAAGCCGACGGGGATTCGTGGCACCACAGTAAAGAGAGTTGGCGCGGAAGGAGAGGTCGAGACTCTCTCATCAAATATGAATAGGTGGAAAAGAATGGTGGATAAAGATGGGTGGAGGTTTCGGGGGAAGGGACGGAGGGCATAAAATATTTCCCGGCTCGCGAGTGCATCGCTCTCGGATAAGACGAGCGGAGGAACTTCTGAATGGATATCAACCGCGCGCCTCTAGAAACGTTCCGGATACCGCGTCCCGACTCCTTGCTTTCCACTGTCGTTTGTAACGACGCGATTTTTATGAGCCCGGTGGAACCATTTTGTTTCGTGCTCGAAGATCGATGGCGTTCTTTGTATTTCACTTTGCGGGACGCCCTATTCCCCGAAGGGCTTTTCGAGTAATCGACAATTACGGATTCAGTAATTTTGAAGGAGATTTTTTGTCGAGTTTGATGGATGCTTGGAGAGCTTGCAGAGGAAAAAGCTTGGGTAAAGCGGAGTCGATTCAAAGTATTCGATACCATAAAGGAAGCGGAATATAAAAACTATGAAAGTGAAAGAATAAAACGTATACTTGACGATCAAATATGAATATTACATTTATTGATTTTTTTTCTTCGCGGATCTTTCTTCCGTTCGTATCAGTGGATTTTCCTTTGATCGTCTAATACTTTTACACGATGTCGTAACCGAAGCGTAAATTGCTGGATGTGGATATCCGGGACCAGTACACTTTATGAAAGAAGTCTGTAATCTTGGAGACTGAAAGCTCGATCGTTCAATAGAAGTTCAATTTCTGACCAACTTTATTTATCTCCGTAGACTTTTATCTCTTAACAGAACGTAGAAGAGGTTCACCTACCAGCATCGAGATCGAATATTAGCCTCAAACAGAAAGAAACCGGTCGGATTTCGAGTGACTGAATCAGTGACACGAATCCAATCCCCCGAAACGACAGATTTCTGTTCCCCGCGAAAAGTTGATCTCGATCGTTCCCCCTATTTACGAACAGCCGACAGAAAAGTAACATTCCTCACGTCCAGACGAACCGTTCGAGGAGAGTAACGTCAGCGGCCGAGAGGAATACGTCCAGGGAAACAACGTGGCAGGGCGAGGGGGGAAGGTGGAACGAGGAAATCGGCGGGAGCCCGGGATAGCCGACAAGAAGAAGGCAGAAAAGGAAAGGAGGTGGGAAAGAAGGGCGGCGGAAGCTTACATTTCCCACGGGGTATCCTTGCCGCTCGCAGACTCCTTACTTACGGATTGATACTCAATTTCCAGCGAGTTTAGCCCCTATCGAGGGATCGTTGCGCCTGATCGTGGGGGGCTCCTTTCGATTTCAAATAAATTCGATAATGGTGGATATAGGCGGGTCTCACTGCTCCCGAAGAGGGATATAGAAAAGGATTTCTCTATCGTCTTTACCTTAATCGACAGGGTTAAGGTGGAAGCGCGGCTGAGGCCGCGTCTGGCTTGTCGATGGATTCCGTGCGCGTGTTAGAAACAATTAGAGGAACTACTCATGCCTCAAATTACGTCCCCGTTCCGACTCCTACGTAGTATGATCTCCATTCGTGCTTCTATGGCATCTAAACTGGTAAGTAGTACAGCTAAATAAATTCTGCCGCGTATTTGTGAACGGTAAGTTAAAACCTACAAAAAGTATTTTGAAGAGATGCAAAGCCACGAAATGAAAAATCCTCCTTTTTCAAATAGTAATCACATTGTTGCTATCGAGTGTAAAATGGAGAATCACAGAAAATTCACTGGTTCTAGGTTAAAGAACTACTTCAAAGATCAAGCTCGTCCCCCACACCGATGACCCTTTCTTAAATACTTTGTCATCCTGTTCAGAAAATTAGCAACTCTAATCCCGGTGCCGGGAAAACCAAGTCAGACCACCAATCCATCTTCATTCATCACACCGAAATTACCTTTGCTCTCATACACTCCGGAAGCAGCAATTTAAATGAATAGAGCCTGGAGGCTCCTTGACTGTCCGCTCGAAACCGCTTCAAAGACCAAGCCGTTCGGATCGTACGGAGCATCGGACAAAACTTCGCCGACGTTAATTACGCCCGTTGAATTACGCTCGCGCGGCGTTCCCGGCATCCGCCATAAATCCGTGCGCATCTATATCCTCTCGTTCCCCGCGATATACGCAATCCTTTAAATATCGCGTTACCGGGTCGGTCAGAGTTTTGGCAGTATCGATAATGAAGCAACGAATGCTGGTCAGCGGTCGGCTTCTTTCTAACGATCGCGCTCATTCCCGACGCTTGTTATCACGGAACCGGCGCGGCGTAACGAACCACCAGTCCCATGATATGACACGTGGAAGTTAATGATAACGAGGCCTCCGAAATTGAGAAGTACGAAGCGTACTTCTAAGTAAACAACCTTCTTGTGGAAAAAGAGGCGGCCGTGGAAGTTACGGTTCTGGCAATTACAGTGAATTACGTCAACTCCCTATCCCGGGTGGCATTATCCTCGACTTTGTCTATCTTTAGTCTTGACGCTGAATCTTATTCTGGAAGAGGCCTGTCACTCGGAAACTCGCGCGAAACTAATTTCGAACCGCAACGCAAGTTGCGCGCGGGCCAAGTTGGGCCTCCAAGAGAAACGTTTTGGGTAATATCGATGGGATCAGGGTTGACGGATTCGATTAATATGCCGGTACTCTTGCGATGGGAGATTAGTGTGGATGTAATTGTTCCTGCTAGTTACTTGAGAAGGACCTGCAATGCAACATTCAAGACTGATTGAGAACTTTGAAAGTTTTACAAATTCAATGAGAGAAAGAAGTTGGAATAATCCGATTGGAAACGTTTGCTAAATAAAATGGAAAAGAATATAATTGAGATAATAAATGATTTATAACTTCGTAGACTGACTTTGCTGTACGACTACAGGTGTAACATTTTATTCGCGCTGAGAGCTGAAAACACATTTACGAACCCTTTGATCCAGAACTGCAGTTCGACTTTACAGCCCCTCGATTTCCTCCACCCTTTCTAACTCTGTCTCCTACAATGCCGGACACGTGATTTGTTAAAAGCTCTCTGAATCAGGATCACCGCGCAAGATCTCGCAGCCGGGCAACACGTTAAAGAACAAGCATTGCCCTTTTCCCATCAAATCCGTTCCGCTCCCTTTGGCCCACATTCACGGGCTGATCCGATGCTACGCAAAGCCATTGGAACGAGCAGCCAGTTTTCACCCTGACCGGGTGAGCATTTCACAGAATTAATTCCGAAACGGTCCAACAAGCGCGGCGAGCGAGCGAGCGCAACCGTGTCCTAAATTCGCGTCGATTGCCAGACGCGGCGGGGAGGACGGGAAACAGGACGATCCTCGACTCGAACGTCGGTGGGGGATTGGGCTTCATTACCGAACAAAAGGCTCCTCCACGGATTTTCGGTTCACGACGGTTTCCCCGGCTGCCTCTCCGGTTTGCATAACCAAAGGCGTGCGGCGGTCTGCCGTGTATCGCGCGGACGTTGCACATTATGCACATTCACCGTTTCTGCGCCGAGGAATATCAAAGTCAGCGATCGTGGCAGGCTCGCGCGGCCGTTGCGAGCAGCGTTCAGGAAATAACGCGAAATGGACACGCGCCGCGCACGGCGATGCACTTGAAAAGCCGGTCGAACGAGGCGGTGAGGTCGGAGGGAGAAAGGGAAATGACCGTGGGTGGGCGCCACAAAGAATCGGAGCTCGCGATTCCGGAAATAATTTCAGGCCGGAAAAAGGCCGCACCCGTTGTCTCCTGGTCCGGAGAACACGGCGAACGTGGCGAACGTTAATGTCTCATGCCTGGGGGACGAGGACAGGTTCCATTTTAGAAGAACTTACCGAGCTGAAGCCCATCACTTTGAGCAGCCAGACGGTGAGGGCCAGGTTCAGGATCACGATTACCATTAGCGTCAGTACTAGGGAGTACAAGCACCTTTTCCTCCAGCCGTAGACGCCTAACCTGAAGCCGCCCTTGCAGGACGCACCGCCGGATGTCCGGTCCTCCAGGATCGGCGGCGTTGTCCTGGACGAAGGACCTGCCGACTGGCGCAGCACTCCGCGATTGCTGGTCGAGGTGCACGCCTCGTCGGCCCAGACTCCTTGCCCCCTCGTCATCCTGAAAATCATAAAGAGGGGATTGAATAATTTTCTTGGGATTTGAGTAACTTTGAGTGTGATTATGTAGTGGAAAAGTTGGATGGGAATTGTTGCTGAGTTCTGGATTTTTTAAAATAAAAGATGAAAGGGTGAGCAGGTGTCTTCGTTTGAAGAGATAAGTGGTACATCTTTTAAAAGAATCCAGAGATTCAGCTGTGGGTGTTTGAAACGTGGTCCCTCGTTAATGAGAGGAACCCTAATAACAATTTCAAGAATGCTATGGCCAGGAAACGTGACAGTATTCGGAAGTGACGTAGCGAGTTCTCCGGAACCGTTGTTAAGAAGAATAATTGGTAGGAATTAAAGTTTGAGAAAATTACGACGCGGAATGTCCGAGGAAACGATGGGGGGTAATCTTTGTCAGTTGGAGGGCGCAATGGCGATGAAAAAGAGGATCATCTACACGTAGGAATTCGCGCTGAACTATACTATAGAGCTCTCCCATTACAGAATGTACCTTCATCTTTCTTCCCAGCTCCTATTCTAGTATTTTATTAAAAGTTTAGACAATCGACAAAGAGCCCCCTATCTCAGAGGATCTCTGCAGCCGTCTTAAGTGTTCAAAAAACAGTGACAATGGGAAGCGCGAGGACGCTTTGACGAGGAAATCTTCGCACGGCCTCTGAAGGTGTCTTTGGAGACTGCGTCGCTTTGATTTCGGCAGTCGGAGCACGAGTAGAGGCGACTCACGCTCTGAATATATTCCTCTTAGTTAATTACACCTTCGCCATTCTGGCCATCCGGTAATAATGGCACGACGGCGCGACTCCGCACTTTAAGGTAATAATTTGTATAGAGAAGGTACTCTGAGACATTTAATAACGCCTTAATTACAGAATCCATCTTATTCCCGTGTTTTATCAACGATTTATACTCAACTCTTTGCACACCGGCTGCGTAGAATTGGTCAAGAAAGAAAAATACGTCACGGAAGTACGATCTCCAGTTTTTCCACCCTGAGCAACAGCCTCCGTGACTCCCATACGTGCCCGGCGTTCGAAAGGTCCACGCTTCGAAGTCCATTTCGATCCGTGAACGCGTCTATTTCGCCCTCCTGTACTCTGCCGACGACTCGCGAGATCGTATTGTCGAACATCCCTCGGGGCTGATAAAAAAGCTGGATCGTGGGACGCGAGAAAGAAAAGGTGAATCCAAAATTAGCGGGGCAAACAGCGGACGATGAAATTCCGCGCGCGGAATGTTGAAAAAGAGGGACGAACCCGAGGAGTATCAAATGGCAGATAATTAGCGGGGCGAACGGCGGTGGCGCGCGCTCGCGAGTGCGCATGAAAAATGGACGAGCGCGGGCCGAGGAGAGTTGGAAGACGATTAAAAGGGAGGGCGGAAAGGAACGGAGGGGGAACTTATGTAAATCTGGCCGCAAAATAGTCCGGTGTAACTTTTCGTCCTAATCTCTCGGGTCAAGCGGGATCTGAGAACTCGGTCGGATCGTCTTTGGTTTCTTTGCGCTTCGCGCGGAGCCGCGCCGCGTCGCGCGCGTTACTCGCCGCAAAACGCGAGCGACTCGTTTTTATTTGCCCGTTTCGTGGGAGTCGAGGGAAACAGCGAAGGCCGAGGGGGCAGGACACGGGGATAAGAGACAGAGGAAGAGAGCGAAGCGGCTCGACTAAAATATTCAATGCCACCCCTTCACCTTCTTGCGGATAATTATACCTCTCGCGGATATAAAGAGCTCGGTCGCTCGAAATTAAAAGCTCAGAAGATAAGCCCCAGTGAGGGAAGAGGGGACCCGCATTTCAGAGCCAGGAAGTGTGCAAGATTTTCAACAACAGTGCGACACACAACGGGAGAGGAAAAATGGGGGTTGCGGGGGGGGGGCATGGGGTTGCGGAGGGACGATCACAGCGACGGCTGCCCCAGCTGCACGCCCCATCGAAGATTGCGTTTAACGAAGGTCTTTAATCTCTGCGGGGCTTTTTCAGATTCCTCCGCGATTTTCGATATTAATTTCTGCCGCCTGTCCGTGTCCACCCCCTGGGGGCGCCGCGAACAAAGGGGACGGGGATAAACAAAGCACGACCACGTGGAAGAACGCGGCTGCCGAGCGCGGCATTCTAATTAGAACGGAATCTCCACTCCCCGGAGAGACGCTCCTGGACACTTGAAAGAGCCACCGAGGACAAATAATGATTTTCAGTGTGATTAGCGATGAATTAATTCCGAATGGAATCATTGCTTTCCCGTCTCGCTCTTTTAATTGTTTTTAATGAAGCTTGCTTTATTTAGCTTTTCCAGTTCCGCTCACGTTTTAATTGCCCGTGGCATCAATAAAGTTTTGCACACACTATAGTCGCTGAAAATCGTGCTATAGTTTGGAGCAGACGGGAAGAATGCTTCTAAATTTCTCTATAGAAGGTGTTTCTATGCAGCGTACCATTTCTCATTCGCATATGCAACACTAAATAACACAGCCAATAAATGATACTGTGGTCACAACTCATCTGCACCCAACTGTACATGGCTAAATTTTATTTAGGTCACTTCGAAACTGTGTTCTTCGTGTCGACACCATTTGTGTTATCCGTGTCAGCAAAATATATTATAAACTACCATATATACTACGATACAAATAAAAATGAATTAGTTAACAATATAAATTTACAAATATCCATGAAAATATTTTTTCAAGCTTTTAAACACTCATCAAAATTGTATATCTTTTTTTCTTTTTGCAGTTAAATTTCTTTTTAACGCGTAGATTAACAAAATTTGATAAACGTAATATTCTAAAATGGAGATCGAGATCTCCATCAGAGTAGGATACACATCAGCAGAGAAAAGCCGAAGAGCAATTGCGCCAAAACGTTTCGAATCGCCAGATAGTCGCTTTCAGGCGCATTTAGAATTAGACAGGGTGCGTTGAACGCGTGACGCGCGTACGTTTGACGGACAGGCAAAAGGGAGAGAGAACGGGGAACCCGGATACCCGCGAATTCGGCTCCAAGAGGCAATTACAACGCGGAAATATTTCGCGCGCCATAAATAGCGTCGGACGTATGTTAAACGGTCGCCGGGAACTTTTGACGTAACGGGAAGTTGGCGCGGCCACCCATAATTTCACAGTTTCAAGCCCAAAGAGCATTACAAGTTGCGAAATTATCACTGCACTAAACGTACGACCGTGTTACACGCGCTCCTTTTTTTCACCAACCCCTTCCCCCTCCTAACCCTCTCGTATCATCTGCGCTCGCCACGATGCAACTTTCGTGATTAACGGCGCTTTATTTCAAAAACGAAATTCGTGGGGGGCGCGGAACGGCGGTTACGCTTATCGCGGGCGAATAAAATTCAACAGCGCGGGAAAGGCGGACGGAAGAATCGTGATTGGAAAATCGATGTAACCGGAATAACTCTGGAAGAATTTCAACCAGGGATTATGCCCTTTTCAAGCACCTTTCACCGAAGGTACACACCGGCGTCGGGAGAGATCTCGGAAGTTCCGGGATTAACATGTTCCTTCGAGAATCGCGCGAACCCGAACTTCGATCAAATCCGTGGCGGCGGCAGGAGGGGGAGGGTAATTCCTGTTTGACGACGAGCAAAAATTCGAAAGACCGCTTGACTCGATCCGAAAGGTCAATCCGCCTCCTCCCCTCTGAAAGTTCCCTAAAAGCGAGGTGGCAGGGTGGAGGGAGTCTGGACTTGGTCGATTACCATCGACAAGATTCCTTTGGACGCCTGGTGTGGCACCAATAGGGCCAGAAACGAAGGTTCGATGGAGTTTTCAGGCATTGCGAGAAGTCTCCAAAAGTAGTTCGACGATTATTGTCGAAAGGGAAGAAGCGAGAGAGGGAGAAGAAACTCTTTGCGAAGTATTTTGGAATTATACGCGAAGAGGACGCGCCCTGCGAGCTTCTTGGGGTCGAGTTTCTTTGGATTTCCTCACTCCAGTTGGGAGAAAAAGAAGCACCTGATTATGGATAGTGTCTATAATCGATAAAGTGAAGTGTGTGGTAAAGTAGAAATAAGATCAAGCCAGGTTGTCGGACGTAAATCTAAGATACTTTCCAAAATATCACCGTTTTGCGGGAAACAATAGCTTCACAGGGGAATAAATTCAACGTCTGTTCATGTCTTCATTACTGTGAACATTTTCCTACGCAATTGGTCACTTCTAATTGATTATTTAGAGAAACCTTGGTCAACTATACCCAGTCTCCATTTCCGTGACGCAACGGTTAATTTATTTACTATGATATCAGTTTCTTTCCTCCTCTTTTATTACATCACATCCATTATCATCCTTTATCTCACGATATTAAACTTGCCGCGCAACACAGTCACAGAGGCGCAGATCATTTTTCCCATATAACGCAAAATGTTCGTATTATGAAGGTAACGAAGGACTGCGTGATGCTCAGCTAATCAATCACTTTTCTCTTTTTCTTCAACTTCTGCAGGAGTACCGTTGTTAAGCCGGGTTAACCATGGCAAGGTGTTCGCGGGGAAGGGATCGAAGTAGGTGGTTCCGCAGCATACACCGGTTAATTATTTTCCCAGTTGGCTCGCCGGAAAGCTAAGAGCTTATCAGGCGGTTAGTCGAAGACCGCAGCTTTGCGGTGCTTCCGCGAGGACGAAAGGGCGCCAAGGAGGGTCGGCCGATTCGGAGGGTCGATGGGGTGGCAACGTCGTCGAGAGCCCCGACTCCGGCGGTGGTGTCGAGGTAACGTTCCGGGATGGCCGTAGTCGGGAGCGGTGGGTGCGCCGTTGCCGCAAGCCAAACATAGTTTAACTGGAATTGCCGCTAATAGACTCGTTCGTCATAGCATTGAGAAGCACTCGGCACAGCCACCTCTGTGCCCCGTCGAGTCCTTTTTACATCTCCGCCCGCGCCCGACCGTCCCAGTTTCCCTTTTCACCTTCTTTCTTGCCAGCTATTCTTCCAGCGGGCAGGACAGCGCGGAAATTGCTCGGCAATTTCCATGAAAAATGCCAGAGGTTTACAGTACGACCGCTCCGAACCCGACGCGGCGTCCTCGTCGAGTTTGCCGCGGAAATTACGCTCCCTCCCCTTCGCGCCCTTTTCAATTTTACCGCATCGGGCACTTCATTGAAATAAAATTGCTCCGCTTGATATTCGACAATGTCGGCTCCGTTTGTACTCCCCCTCCTGCCCCCGCGAAGTGGATTACCGTTGTCGAGCAATTACCGAGATCCTGTTTAAGATATTCGGGCCGCGACGGAAAAAGGGTGGCGAACTTTCGGGGGTGCGTACGCCGCTTATCAGTAGGGGCGAAGGAATTTTAATGGACATGTTCTCTGAAATATTTATTTATTTAAATAGTAGCGAGAATTCTTCGCGATAGGAGCATTATCAAAGCGTCAGAAATTAAATAATCGTGGACTAAAATTTTAATGAAACACCCTATACTTCTCGCGCACTTCTATACCACTTTCCGCACATAAACTATTTATTATCGTTCTACACGCGAGTCACGTATCGCAGTACCTCGGTTCCCCGTTTCCTGTCACCGATTCGATATTTTTTTCATCTCCCTCGCGGCTCACGATCGACGAGCGGAACGTCCTCAGGGTCAGGTCACTAAAAGAGAGTTCAATATTTCTCGGGGGCCTCGCAAAACCCTTAAGGGCGGTCAGTTATTGGCCGTGCGATTCAATCATGAGATCAAACATCGACTAGCCCCGGCAGGAGGGGATCCGGAAACCGTGATAACCCCTCGATTCGACCATTATTCCGAAAATATGTTCCGCCCGGCTCGTACCTAGGGGGACAGGGGAACAAATTACATTTTCTTCGGAGAAAAATCGGTTTCTTCCTGGCGAGAAGCGGAACGTCGGCTCCTTCTCCTTCGCTGCTCTTATTGTCACCTTTATCAATATTGGATACAGATTTGCCAACCGGTAAGATTTAAGAGAATGACGGCTGGCCGAGTTTTAAATAGCGTTTCGAAAAGAGAATTACCAGAGTTTTAGGTTTGAGCGACATCAGTTATTCTAAGTAATATTATTTGATCCGATTATTGGAGAAAGATTGGATCCTTTTTTTTAACGTAAAGTAGAGATATTTTCTATGCAATAATATTTAAATTTCTAAATTTGCTTAAACTTTCTACGCTTTCTCAACGAAGACTGGGATTTGATTTAATATTCATCTATAAGATTCTAAATCATTATATCTCTACTTTTAATGCTACTTTAATGCTATTCTCAGGACTCTCAGAAGTTACTCTTTATTCTATGAATACTCTTATAGATCTAATGTTTCTGCCAGCGAATGTATGAGACGTTTCTACAGTTTCTACTATGTAATAATGTAGGTATGTATATATAATGTATACATATCTACCAACTCCACTTCTTTGGTTGTTCGATTGAATCTTTCATTAACCGGTGTAAGTCCATATCTAGCAGCGAATCTTAATGCTATTTTCATGTCTAATTTATTCATTTTGTACATATTATACATTCATTTCTCATTATTTCGTCCCTTCTCATTCACTTCTTATAAATTTCAACCCTTAGTGAATAACCAAAATTTCGGTAATAATTAAGGAAAATTTTGGATTTTTCATTTTTCATTTAGTATAAACTTTCGTTTATTCAGTTACTAATTAAATGTTTTGTAATACAGTGATATTTGAGTTCGACGAAATAATTAAGAAGTTAATGTTGCCTTAAAATCCATACATTAGCAATTTTATTGTTAAAACAATTTAAAACTCAATTTTTGAGAGACCGAAGTAACAGGAAGGCAAACGATTCTCAACTACAGTTTGTAAATAATGTAAGTAAAAATTATTAATATTGAGCACATGAATGAATAAATGAATTTATAAAATTTTTGAATTATCACAGACAGTAGTATAAACACAGCATAAGGAGAACAACTTCACCTCGTTGTCTGACTAATACCCACAAATTCCCATGCCATCGATATTTCCCTCCACTATAGAATTCTCCCTTCAATCGTTTCAACAACCGCGTCGAAAGAAATCCCTTCCCGATCGCGATCACCGCCGATCGCGGCCATGACGTATCAGTGTTAGGGTCCGAGTGATAAATGCTCCCACGTCGCGAACGAATTCGCGAAACGCGAGCCGTGAATTACTCTCTGTCCGTGAAGGGCTCGTCGGGATCCCTCCCCCTCTCGAAAATAAACACTTTATCGTGGATCGGCGCTTGTTGTCTCCGAGCCCCTGTACGCTCGCGTTCGATGCGGGCCCGCGGCGCGAGATGGCTGCGCTTAACGGGCCGACAGATAAGCGATTTACAGGGCGATCATTCGGCCGGTATCATCGGCTCTCGTCGGTGAACGGCCGACGAAGTAAATTAAAAGGGCAGGTGCGTTGATTATTAACGCCCGCATGTGTACAGAGAATAACGCGAAACGGGGGTGGCTCGGTGAAGCCTTGGGCCGCACCAGCCAGCACGCACCCTCACCCGTCATTAATATCAATCATCGTCATTGGCATTCCACCGTTTTCACCGCGATAGTCTCCCGATGATCGATCGCCGCGACCCGATACTGTGTCTTCGACAAGCTCGGAATAAACGTCGGCTCTCGGCTGTATGGTTCTATTTGCGCGATACGCCAAACAACGCGCCGGGGTTTAATAATCCCTACCCCCTCCCTTCATCGGTGAATCCTTTTCCCACGGAGAGTCGCGCAAGATAATGAATATTACAATATCACCAAGGTAATCGTTATCTACCCGTCCGCCCCGTCGCGACCCTTCGTCGCTCGTTGCGTTCCATGAAATCAACAGAATAGAGGCGCGATCGGATAAAATTATTTGTCGTCGCTTTTATTTGCTCCGGTGATATTAATAAGCGAGGTTCAATTACCTTTAATAGTGCTGTTTATTGGAGACTCGTCGATCGCATATTGCAATTTTTGCGGAATATTACATGGAGGGATTGCTGATCCGGCTGACGCGACCTTTTCTACTTGTCTGGCTACTGCTGCACCTATTCTACTGGTCGAGGTAAGGAATAATGAATGCAGTATTTCGTGAGTATTATAATGTAAATTGTAAGTATTATGGTTTTTCGGAAAAAGTTGATGAGACGATAGTGATAACATATATTTGGTAATGATAAATGTTTCGTTGTGCAATAAATCATGGAACTAATTTTGAAAGAGGATTCATTCCGCATTCATTATTCAGTTTTTTTTTCCAGTGGTGTCGAATGGGTTTATCTCTCTAATTTTTAACGCAATCAATTTATCTCCTTAAACGGGACAAGTAATTCTATTTCCCTTTTGCGAGGCTGGGAATCTATTCTGAATTCCATGAATATAATCACAATTTTAAGTGAATCAATTTAGACGACTATGAGAACCGGTAAATATATGTACTGTCCATCTTCGGAAAAGTCGATAGTGACGCAAGAAATACGTCATTTTAAAAGCATTGTAGTTTATATTTGATGTTCCTTTGAGAAACTCTGTCGACCACCGCTGGTTACAAGAGCATCGACTGTCTACCGGCTCCATTACCCTACTTTGGCACCTTCCCAACATCTCGATCCCAGCGTTTTCGCATTATTTCACTCCGGCGGAACGCGGGCCAGCTTTTTCCGCCCTCAAAGATCCTGGCAAAGCGTAAACAAAAGCACTAACGGAAGCCACGTCGTAGAAGAAATTCCTACTGAATGAGCATATCAAAAGCTCGCGAAAGGATTTCGAATCCGGAGTCGATCTGTCGCGAGAAAAATAAAGGAGAAATTTACCATAGTCCATGCAGCATTTATTCACGACGCCATGGATATTTAGTGATTAGACTGATCGACAGTTTCCTGTCGCTGAACTCGTAGCTCAGAAATTTTGTCTTATCGACCACGACGCCTGGAAAATTCTCACGTTTCCATGTCTCTCTCGATCGTTTCCTCTCCCTTTGATTATCGTCGACCAGCAAACCGCTCTTGTCGAGTCGCAAACTTCCAAGAAAATCTCCTCGACGCGTTCCACGGTAAAATGTAAATCAGTTTACTTCGAGTGAAAATAAATGCAGCGACGGTTTCGACTAAAGTGGAGATATTGAAAGTGCGAACGCTGTGTATTTTTTTAAAATCTGCATTCGTTCGCGGTTTCTACCGGGCGAGTTAGAATTATAAATTAATCGAGCAGTCGTTGGTAAAACAGCTAACTGGAACGTTTGCATTTTTTATTTATTTCTCCACTGTAAGTTATATTTGAGTACCTGCGAAACTGATTTCTGGAAATTGTTTTACGAGCTTCACTTTTATTTTAAGCAGAACAAGAAAACGTATGAAGTAAACAATGCGTTTGCATGCAAATTTCAGTAACAATTTCCCTGTTGGTTCCACTTTACTATTCATACAGAGCTTCATTAAAGAGCATTCCGTACGAAGCAGTTAATGCTTGAATAAATTGAACAGCTGGCGAAATTCACTTTTACCCCCCGCTCCCGCCGGAGTTCTGAGACGCGAGTAAGCGAGAGTTTTCGTTAGGGTAGGTTACGGTCAAAGTCGAAATATCGAGTTTGGTGAGAAAAGGCGGGCCGGGGATAAGAACAAAATAGGGGGAGAGCGAAGGGAAAAGTAAAGGAGAGAGGAAAGGATCGTCCCTAATCCGTGAGATCGAGCCGGTAACGCGATCAAAGCGGCTCCCTTCCGGTCTCTAAACCGATTTCCTTGGATTCGTAGAAACCTACCACCACGTGCCTCGATGGATTTTCTTTCTCTCGCCTTCCCTTGAAACTTCCTCCCGAACCCACGGTCTCCTACGCCCCGCGAGTCTTCTTGCTTCCTTCCTACCAGCGCAGCGGCTTGATATCAATTACTTTATCTATCTCCCACCCTCACCCCACTCTCCGTGATATATGTAACAGAATAAAGATAACACGATGTTTTAAATTTTCGAACGCTCCGGCGACGAACGTTTCTATAAATCTGCCCGGAGCTATCTCGTCGCGTTTATCGATAATTGCTTCGACTCGTCGCCCAATCGATAATTTACGCCCGGGTCGTTCGTTTTTAATCGAAGGACGCTCTTTAATTGCTCGTGTAATTGAGTAAAGTGGAGGCTATTGTGCTAGGCGGATGTTGAAGTATTATTCTTGACTTACTAAGTTTGCTTTACGAAGCTCTGATATGTTTAGCATATAATTTGTAGGTATCATACTACAATTTTTATTTGCATTAATTTCACACCTGATGTCTGCCTTAATTCGATTCTTCACCCATCAGGACGCGCGTTGCACAATACCAATATCTCATACCCATTTTAATTCCACCTATCATCTCCACCATGAATAACATTTCGCGAGAGCCCAGGGCGAAGAATAATTTCAATCTTCGTCGTCGTATTCAGATGTGTCATGAATAATGAAATACAGAAGTCCTTCCGACGCCTCCATCGCCCAGAAGGTATCCATCAAGGTAGTAATTTTTGAGCCACGCGGACAAAGACCTCGCCTCGTGGAATACCGCCGTGTACCTCGCGTTCCTGGCATTCGACAAACGAAAGACGACGTTTCCTTCAACCGCGCCACCCTCCATATCGTTGACTTTTACCTCTGACCCCGTTGACATTTCCCATCGGACAGACCCTGGCATTTCCCATTCCCCTCGGAAACCGTGACGCAGCGTCCTTGGGTTTCGCCAAGTTCCGATATTCACTTCGTGCAAGCCGAAGGTCGCTATTTTTTTTTTTTTGGCACTTTAGCCTGCATCGAGCTTCTAATGCTACGTGGGACGATGCACTCGCGGTTTTTGATACGAGCACTGCGGGGACCGAGCGATTCCGCGAAGGTGAAAGTTGGGAAAAATTTTAATCCCGGTGAGACTGGGAATCGCGGTGATTCACGATGAAATTAGAGACGCTGAAGAAGTCGAAGAGTTGAAGGGGAGTTAAGGCTTTCCGCGGAGGAGACTAATGGACGGGGTCTTCCGTGCGTTTCTTTTCCGCTTAAATAAAGTATAAAGCTCCCTTTCCCGTTCCCTTTTAAAATATTCGAGTGTGGTTTGACAGGATCCGAATGGATACACGTCAGAGGATTACAAGACGATAATCTTCCACTTGAGAACTGGAATCGAGAGCAGACTTCATTAATAACACAAGCGCAATCTTAGGTACGATCTACGCGAGTCCCGAAACCCTAAAGGTTCCTACCTCCTTACATTTACCTTCATGCAAATTTCATGAACAGCTCGCGAGGATAAAGTATGAAGTTCTGGGATGTGGGGCGGGGGTGGATTGTGCTCCGCGATTGGAGTTATCGACTCGTCCGTATTTGCATGATAAACGTTTTCTGGAAACGCTTAAACGCGTGTAGCCACGTCGCGTTAAGTAAGCAGATAGCATTATCTGCACTCCGCTGGACCCTCCAAAGTTAACACATGGTGTACCGAGCTACGCTACGGAATCGTAGGAAGGCATCAGCATGGTGCCACGAAAGCCACGCGACGAGCCATAAACCCGTAAGTGCGATAGCCAGTTAAAGCGAGTTCGCGGATAAGTTGCGCGTCACCCTACTTGTCGCACCCCCTTAAAATTTCAATTAACGTGCAAATGACGCGCAACTCCGCCACGCCAAGTCGCGAACACTTTCCCCCGGCGAATGAGACCCACTTTTTTCTCCCACTTTCTACGCCGCGTCGCGTCGCGACGTAAACGGCGGCGCCACGAATCTGGCTGCGAAGTTTCCCCGTTCGAATAAGAAACGACGCCCGCATCGATCACTAGGCGGACTCGGCATCGATCATGCCGGCTCCTACGGTGATCTCGCCGGTACGTGTGTCGCGCCGGTTGTATCGCGAATAAAATGCCACTTTTTCGAGCTGCGGAGCTACCGACTTCCCGCGCGAGAAATGCTCTCTCCGCATAAACGAACTCATCTGTCTTCTTAGCTGCTGCTCTTACGCCGCTCGCGATAAAAATGGCTCAAGGTCTGTGTCTATGAAAATTTCACGCCTCCCCCGTTGGAAATCGCGTTTCTCATCCCGCGACGATAAATCGTTTACCCGGCTTTATCGATGCTCCTCGATTCTCCTCGAGATTAGATACCCAGGAGATTAAAACGACGACTTCTATCTTCGCCGTTTCTGGCGAATCACCTCGTCTGTTTGGAGAAGAGTAATTGTTTCGGAAAGAAGACCATAAACAATTCATGAAGCAATTCCCGCGGGAAGTTCGCGCACGTTTTATAATTACCAACGAGTATGTATAATGACTTCGAGGCCTGCTCTCTTTCGACGGACACGGTTTTCAATTTGTTTGCGAACTGCTCGAGAAAATGAATATGAACCCCGGCATTGTTGGAACATTTTGCAGTATAGATAGGGCGTTTCGCAAGTGATAATGAATAGCTCGGAAGCTTTTCAAGGAATTCGAAAAACGTTGAACGATCGCAAGATTTTTATTCAAAGTTGTACGAAAAGATTCTAAAAGGTAAAATACGAAATAAATTGAGATCTACGCATTTAACTCTGAACCACCTACGAATGCATCAAGGTATCGATTCGGGCGCTCGAAAACTTTAACGAAAAGCCCAGCAAAGAGATAAGAAAAAACATTCCGAAATTGCCTCGACGCGTTTCTACCCTCCCAAAATTTAAACTCAATTCTCCCGAAAACGAAGTGAGTCACGGGGAAATTTTCTTCCGCAGATGCTAGATTCTTTTCACGCAGAACTACCCTTATTCGCACCATCGATTAGGAGACGCACCCCGCGCTTCCTTAACAATTTCATCCCCTATGTCACTTTTCTCGCCAACAACCCTCCGCGCTCTTACCGCCGCTTCTACCGCCGTTCACTGCACCATATTCTCATCAAGAACGCATTTATCCGCGTTCCCCGACCGTTTCGCCGTTCTTTACCCCCGACGCTCCGCAATAAAGGCGCGGAACATCCGATCATCTCGCGGGCGCGGATCTGACGGCAGCAGTCGTCGCCGTCATCATTCCCGTTCCTAGGAGGCTGCAGTCAGTCGGCTGCGCGTGTCCGACGAGGGTTGAATTTATAACTAGCGGCAGCGAATTTATGAGACGGTCCCACCCTCCCTGCCCCCGCTGGAACGGAACGGTTCGCGAGCCGAGGGTAGCCGTATCGGCAGGAGAAAGAGGAGGAGGAAAAGGGCGCTGGTGGGCCAGAGTAGGTGCAAATGTAGACTCTAATCCGAGCGGTGGTGAGCCATCGACAGGAAGATTTATCTCGACGAGGCCAGCACCACCGACCACCCTCCCATCGTCCACGAACACCCCTGGCAATCCCTCTGCCGCTCGACGTTCTCGCCCCGAGTTCAGCTCGGGGAATTAAATTCGGTCGCGAGGCGGTTAGCAATATTTTATGTTCCGATTCACCTGCCCTTCCACCCCTCCCTCATCCACCCTCGCCCTGTGTCCTGGTCCCTTTCAGGGACCTCTCAGTCCTTCCGTCCGCGCCCGTGCCCCGTAACACGTTCACGCGTTAAATCCTGACCGATTGAACGATCACTTGATCCTCGAAAGAGTTAAATAATGGAAAGGAATTCGTGTCGCAGGGAAATCGTTGGGTATGATCCATCATTCGCTAGATTCGAATCCAGCGTCTCGAGAGATTAATTTATTAAACGTCTAAAATTGCTTAAGCTTTTAGTACCAATTAATTTTTCAGCACTCCGTCTCATGGAACTGTAACTTTTCGATAGAAGAAAGGAATAGATTTCAAGTAGCCGACTTCGGTGGAAGCAGCTTCGATCTCGTTAATCATTCACCGCGAACTTTAATACGATCAATATTTTAATCGTGCGAGCAAACGTACGAGGTAAGTTCGATCCTCTAACGGAATCGACTATGAGATCGAATAGAGAACTCCGGCCGAGCAAACAGGACCGCTATTAATTGTATTCCGTGGCGCCAAAAACGGCGTTGCTTCACGTACGCGGGATAT
The DNA here is from genome assembly GCA_030770465.2 of Perdita meconis. NCBI lineage: Eukaryota > Metazoa > Arthropoda > Insecta > Hymenoptera > Andrenidae > Perdita > Perdita meconis. The sequence continues at coordinate 6,026,156 of JASKOS020000016.1, forward strand.
CCACAGCCGCACGCGAGCGCGCGCGGGGGTGGCGGAAAAGCTTGTGCACGGAAAATCCCGCCATCGTGACTTTACTCGTTGGCGAAACTAATCGAATGAATAAAACAGCGAATGTTAACGAACAGGTCTCCGTTGGCCGTGACGCCGGTCCCCGAAACTTTGCTAATGGAATCGTGTCCGCTCGTAAAGGAAATATTAAATGCTCGTCTTGCGTGGCTCGGGCCTCGATCTTTTCCCCTTTCCTTCGACGCGTTCCCCTCGTGCTTCGGACCGGAAGCTACATCTTACATCTCGCCGGGACTACTACGTTTCACGGTTTACCAAGAACGAGAAGGTGCCTCGAGATTTCGGACTACGAAAGGAATATTGCGACGAATTGTTCGATTGTTTGTTCGTTTAACGGGGTAGATTTGTTTAATTGAAGCTCCCTTTAGCGTGGTTAGCGCCGCTGCCTCTGTTTGTTTTGACGACGGGACGTGTTGTCGGACGGAATTTCATCCTGCGAAGGCAAATATTGCGACTGGCGGCGAATGGTGTCTGAGATTGCGATCCCGGATGAGTATCTTCACGAAGATTCGCCTGATTTTCGTTTGTTCGGGATCCGACGAAAGAGTACGAAGAGATTGAAGCGTCGGCGAGGAGTCGATTAGCCTCGAGCCACGGATTCGACGAGCTTTGGGAAAAGAAGTGGATAAGGTCGGATTAACGCTCGGCACACAGTGTATTTCCTAATTGTAGAAACACACGGCGGGTAAACGTGTAGAAATTCGCTTATCCTCGACAAACCCCAGGTATGAGTAAAATTAACCGCGGTTTGCATTTCCAGAAAATTCAACAGCAGAAATTTGGGGCCGAGGTGATGGACGAGATACTCCACATACGCTTAGCCCCACCGCCATTCAATTAACTCCCCCGGACAAAACCTAAGGGGACTGCGTCGACCGCGGTGGGTGGTGGCACGGCCAGAAGAAACCGTTTCCCCTCTTCGCCCACGGAAGATTTAGTGTCCGCCGGTGAAAGAAGGCGACGCGTTTCCCACGGGTGCAATTATAATTACAAATTCCGACGCTTCGCGGGCCCTGCTCCACGGGCAAATTAACTCAAGCAATTGTAATTATAATTTCAGCGAAAGAAAGGACTTGGAAAGTAGTGGCAGCCTGGGGAAAAGTTCTTCGGCGCCGCTCGGGTGAAAAGTTTACCAGGCGAGGAGGCAGCGGAAAGCTCAGGGTCCGGGGAAGGAGGGGACGGACCGCGAAGACGCTCCGGCGCTACATCGAACCTCGGACGTTTGATTAATTTGCCGCGGGTTTGTGCTTTCACTCGCGTGGAATTAGACTAAACGGATTGTCGGGCTGGTCGGTACGGCTGATGCACTATGCGAGTACCATTCCCGAAGCGTTAACGCGTTCCTGGTGGACAGGTAATGTGATTCCATGACCCGACGAGTTTGGGTCAGCTGTCTGCTAACTCGACGCGTCCCTCGGTCGGCTACTATCCCACTTCTACCTCCTACAGATGCTAACACCGTCGTACCTCGACCGCGGACCTTGTTCTAGCGAATTCGAAACTGCGATACCCGTCGTTGTAGATGTTCGACCTCGCCGTGATAATGGTAAGTCAATAAACTTGGCGAAAACTGCCATCGAGCATTTCATCCCCCCGGTTATCTCCTAGTATAAGGGGATCTTTGCTCTGTGATTTTTTTTATCGATTGCTTTGCTTGTAGAGGTAGTGGATGATAGTGGGTGATAAGACTGTTATTGGTAAGAAGCTTTTTGAACAAATTTATTATAAAGCAAGATCTCCATATATTCCTTCGGGAAATATTGAATGTGTAAAAGAATTTACTATTCATTCAAAATGATTGCGTGTCTCAGACCGTTTTTTTTTAAATATTCCTAGCAATTAATAGATTCCAAATCACTGCTACCCACAGTGAAATGCAGAAAAATCAAATATAGGTGCTAAGAATCCTTCGTCTTTAACCCTGCTACGATCTTCAGTTCTTTCTTATCCCATTAAAATATTTGATTTCCCTTAACAGCTGTTTTATTTTGAGAAATTTGGAGTTAACATACATGTGTCTTATTCCTTTATTCCATTATCTTCATTCTTAACAACACCGTAATAATAACAATTTTTCAATTCCGGATTTTCAAAAGAAACGTAGCAGGCTTAATCATTTATCTTCTCACCTTTCCACTCCTTTAATCTACGTTTCTTCCTTCTATCCCAGCGTATGCAGCCGACAGTAAGTCCTGTGAGAAAGAAGAAGGAACGCCAGTCAGTAGGAATTTGTGTGACACAATGGTCGACACTGATACGTCAGGTGAGAAAAGGCGGGTCGTGCGCACCTGGCGCTCGGCGTCGCCGTGGACCAGCTGTCCAGGGACGATTCGTCTCGGAGACAAACATTCGACGTTGGGACTAAACTTTCCCGTGCAAGGTCAGAAGTCAAGGCGGTCAGACGGCTAGATAAAACGAACAACGGGAGCCACAGCCGGGAAACGCGGAGGGCGGCAGCAAGGGGAGGGGTAGAAAGACAGAACGACAGAGGACCGTGCAAAGCGACATCCGAGACGGAACTCAAACATTGGCGTGGAGCCTCCGACTCTAACCCTCCTCTTCTGGGTTTCACCCGTCCCACGGCTCCCTACGTGTATACACATACTTAGGCACACATTTGCGCGGGCACACCGCCGCCAAAGTCAAACTGCGCGTCCGCCCTCCACCTCTGTTCTTCTCTCTCCAGCTCTCTATGCCCCGCTAGCTTATATTATCCACTTACCCGTGAGGCTTACAAGCCAAACAAACGAACGAACAGATAGCAGTTGGATTTTATGATTAGTGAAGCCTCCTTCCTCGCCTTCTTCCGGTACAAGGCTCCTCTGTTTCTCTGACCGCCTCGGTCGTGAACGTTTCCCCCCACCCCTCCCCCCGCCCCGTCTTTCAATCCCCCTGTTCGACGTGCGGGCTTAAGGCGATCTTTCATCCACCGACTCGTCCCCACCGCTTCGCCGACTGTTTATTTTCTTAGAGCCCGACCCCGCGTTTCGCCAGAATTACGACAAGCGAGTGAGCGTGCGTCTCTCCTCTTCGGGGGCCGAGGGGGAGCTTCCTCTGTTAAAATTTAAGGAGATCCTCCGCGGGGAGGGACCAAGTCTCCGTTGCAAAATGCACAGCGCCGAGAATACGTCGCGACTTGGAGGAAAACTATACGCGCTTAGTTCTAACTCGGGCCCGCCTTACCCCGTTCATTGTCTGTCTCCGCCGCAACCGACGGTCCCACGGGAGCAGAATTGCCAGGGTAGGGAAAACATGACCGCGTAGGGAGCTAGATGATTGGACGGTATATTTGTGTTGGAAACGCGACGTCATGCTCGCGTTCATAGTAGTATGTCACAGACGCTGGTGACGTCATGTAGGCTCCAGGGTAGGGGCCCTACCTGGCAACACACTGTACGGGAGTGGCCCCGACTGTACGCGTCCGTTCCCATATTCATGCGCTTGAACCTTCAAACGGGAGATTAGCTCGGAGGCCGGGGGTGCCCCGACTCAGTCGACAACCTCGTCACCGCCGCCCCGCGCAAGCCACTTTCCAACTGGGATATCTTGATTCGAGATCGCCTTGCGAACCGACTCCCTACGCCCGACTCGCCACCTGCCGTTTACGTTTCAAAAAGCCTCGAAAATCGTGCGCGTTCCTCCGACACGGAAATCCCAGTTCAATTGTGGACCGACCTCTGTCTAGTTTTAACTTTGAAATTGCCGTGCTCCTTGTATTCGGCCCGTTTATGGCGAAACTAATCGTAAGTTCGGGGAAAGAAGTTTTTTGAAGAGAAACGAAAAGACGAGAAGAATCGATTAAAACCACTTTACAAAGTATAATTTCAAAATTATCCTACACCACCAAATTGTAGACAGAAGAAGTATGGCACATGATTCACAGTTGTCGAAATTATTTCATGAGAGTGATCAATTTTTCGCGAAATAATTCTTCTGTTTCTACTCATAAGGTAAGTGACCCCATTATGGGACAGTTAAGAAAGTAATCATTTAAAAATAATTATTGTTTATTAATACATGACAATATTTGAGTAAAATATGAATGACAGTATTTATTAACGGATCTAGTTTCTTAATTAAATCGGTTTTGAAATATTATTTGACTGTTTATACAAAAATTATGATGAAAATTATATGAAGGATCGGATGTCCCCTTTATTGACCGGATTTTGCAATCTAGTGCTATTATAATAAAAAAAAAAATTAAAATTGTTTTTATATTGTACGATTCTATGTATATTTCTCATGACTTTGAATAAATTATGTAGATCCATATATTTTATTCGTTGCTATAAACAACAAATAATTTGTAACCGGTCGGTAATGGGGGTATGGTCAGTAATGGGGTCACTTACCTTAACTTCCATTACTTTCTGATTGCACTCGCTTTGAATAGTTTCAATTATATTCATCGGATACTGTATAAAATCCAGTTCTCACAAATTATTCCTTCATCTCTAACCTACAAGAACCTAATCGTAAGCCGGAAGACGAGGTGAATCCCATCAGAACGTTTCCTTACCAGCCAGAGTACGAAGCAACCGGAACATTAAAATTTGCTCCGGAGTCCCGTCAGAGTCGATCGGACGAACCGCACCGTAAGGGAAGACGCGCCGTGTTCGAATGTCACGTAGTAGAAGCTGCGGTCAGACATAGTCTGCGAGTACGAAGTCCATCCCAGGACGCGGGAGAGGCCCGGTTACGGAACATACGACCTTATCTCGGCCCGTGGATACGTGCCTGTCGGATTAACGCATTACGGAAGTTCCGCGAGAGCCCCGACCGACCCTCCTGTAAGCCCGGACTCTCGGTACTCGTGTACGGCTGGTCTGAGGTTATACCCGTCGGGATTCGGCGACCCGATCGTCGTGCACGACCCCTTTCCGAGTCAGCGTTCGCGCGTACGCGAGCCGAATCTCGAGATTCCGGGCGAGGCCCTCGGTGGCAGGAATCGTCGCGCGCCACTTACCCACCTGCTTTAACTACCTTACCAGCCGGGATAGTAATTCGAGCCACGCCAACCATCGTCGCCCCGGACTCGCAAACTAATCCGCGGGGCGCAGATTTCGACAGATTTGGGGATCCCACGATTTGATGGCTCGCGGGGATCGGTATCCGCGGTAGCCTCGGTTTGCGCCTTGGAAACTGACCTCTGATGCCTTGCTGCATGTCTATGCGTTCATTCACCGTTCTTTTTATTGTGGAGGTGTCTAACATTATAATACATAAGAAGTGTTTTTTGAATCACTAGAAAGTTACCTTTGTTGGTTTGAGGAAGGGAATTTTAGTTGTAGAGGATCTTCCTTGAAATGAGTAGCTCCTCTGCTTCGATTTAAGGACGGACAATGTTGACTCTGTCTGAGATACACTCTATCCGAGTTATGTCTTCCATACTTCACGCATTATTCTACTATGTATTCATGATGTTTTTCGCAGTGTGTCATTGTCCTGCATTGCGTTGCAACAGGCTAGGAAGTAGTGTTTGAATTGTTAGAAGGTTGGTTTTGCGTTGATTAATCGTGGAAAATTTGCCTTTGAAATGAGTAGCTTCTCTGTTTCGATTTAAGGACGAAACATTTAACTCGATGTAAGGCGTCGGTATGCCTTATTATCTCCTTCTATAACTATCGATTTTGTCTAATTCCTATTTATCTCAAAATTAAGTACATCGCAGAAAAATGGTACCTTTTAAACAAACCTCCTACATTTTCTATCGAATCCTTTACCACAGTTCCACGTATTAAAAAAAAAAGATCTTCCAATCAATCGTAATCCTCTAAATCAAATATACCGTGCTTCATTTCTGATTCAATTATCCATCCGAAAAATGTTTCTACGTCGCCGTTGCCTAAACCGCGTTGGCCATTGAGTCAAGAGCGGCATTCGCCGTCGGCAGAAAGAGGGAAGGACCGTATTTCGACTGCAAAACGCCCCTCGCGAGATCCTTTAAAGCGATACATTATTCAACCACGGCACTTGGCAAGTTGCTGGGCAGTAAGCGGGCGAGTGCCGCGAGCGCAACGACCGCCAAGAATTGTTCACCGCACGGTTTCTCTCTCAGTGACCTTTTTGCCGCCGTTTCTGGACCGACGGACGGGGCGTATGTCTTCGGAGACGGATACACAACTGCGCAGAAGTAATTGAGCAAAATTAACGAGGACTGGTAAGGGTCCACGGTTTCAATGGACCGCGGGTCCCCCGACCCGCGTTCGCAATTTCGCGAAAAGAATGAAACTGGTGTTGTTAAATTGCGAACGGTTCTTTCCGCGGACGGACAGACTTTTTGTCAGCGTCCGGCGGCCGGGCTGGTCCTCCTGGATATACGTAATTATCGTGGCCATTCAGGGTGATTCTTGAATCAGAAAGTCATCAGGCTGCTCGGGGAGATAGAAGACTCTTGAATGGAAAAGGTGTGTATTTCATCGGGATACGTGTATTTTTATCTCTTCGAGAATGGTGGGTATTTGCTGTTCGTGTTTGTTTTTAATATCTGAGGGAAATGTATTCATGGAAAGTACATCGTTGTGTCTTTTGAATTCATAATAGTGGAAGGGTTGTTTACCGAGAGTTGTAATTGCATATAAAATAAGTTTTCTGCATTTTGATTCAGGGAAACCCAGGTCGAGGTTTGAAGAGTTATCGAAATATAGATTGAAGTATATCATGCGCTATTATCATTAGTATATTGTTAGTTTCATCCATTAGTATCGACTTATTTTTAGAACAGTTTGAAAGTACAAGTTGGACAATAGCAGAATCGAAGTAGATGAGTCATTACGAGTCAGACAAGATTCTAATTTTAAGTGATACAAGTTAATATATGCTGCATCCTTTGACTTCACTAATGAAATAACAAGAGTTCTTAAAAAGGTTCCTAAAAACCTGGCGATGACGCAGAAAAGAAAGAATACCTTCTGGCAAGAGGACTGTGAAGGACAGCACTCGGAAAAAACCTCAGAGCCTCCTGAAAAATTTCCAACAGACTGTTCGTGCAAAATCAGAACACGTGTAACTAATAGTAAGTTACATTCTATTCTAGGTCACCATATTGATTACAATCTCTCCAAGCCTGCCTTATAGACTTTTCTGATCATAAAATGAACACCGAAGTAAAATCCTACGCGTCCCCGTTCCACGAATTCATTTTCCACAAAAGTGCACAATGCCCTCTGTCAAGCGCGCTTTGAAGTTTCCGAAACAAATTAAAAAGGCATGTCTCTGAGAACCAATATGCTCCCCGTGTAGAGAGTAACTCTTGCCTCGATACTCAAGAGCTTGGTACTAAGGGGCAATAAGTTAGGAAAAGCATACGTCGCGTGGGCCCTCCCGTAAACAAGCGACGGGCGAAGGAGGCGGCTTCGGAAAAGAAGATATTCGCGAGGCTGATCAGAGAAGGAGGAGGAGGAGGAAGAGCGACAGGGAGGCGTTTTAGCGAAGAGGAGAGACTTAACTCGGCGAGATGAGAGGCAGGGTTCGGTTCCGAAGGCGGGATCCGACCGAAAACTTTGTTTGTCACCGACGCCAGGCTGTGTCGCCCCTTTACTTTATCTTGCCTCCACTATCGCGGCGCTCCGTCGTTCGCTTCCTTTGCTGTTCGCCCTCTGTCAACCGTGCCGCGTTCATTCTTTACCTCCTGGTAGACCTCCGCGCACGGTGATTCTATTATCGTCGAGGCAACGTCTCGAGATACCACGCGGAATACACCGTGGACCGGAGTTTCGAGACAGCTGATGGCTCGCGTATATCACGACGAAACTTTGTTACTTAAAGGACTTCCCTTTGAGGAGTTTAGCGGCGCTAAACGCGGTCGCGATTCCGTCGTGTTTATTTTCCTGATCGTCGGAAATTAGATCCTGGCCTGGCTTTCGTCCCCCGTGGCTGCGGCTCTTTATCAGCCGGACGGACTTAACACGTTCCGTGCGGGGCCTAAAAATGGTCCCGGGAACCGGGGTCGACGTACCGATAACGGAACGTACCGAACGGAACGTCTTAAGACAAGGCTCTCTCTCTTTCTCTCCCTCTCCGCGCGGAATATTCGCACGCGAATTAGGGATCATTGGCGGGGACGACACTCTGTTCTAGAATAATACAAGTAACGAGAACCATTGAACGCGGCGGGGGTAATGTCAGAATACTCACGCCCTCACAATCGAATGCAAATATACATACCTGGTAATACTGACTCGCCCACATGCCACTGATCGAGAAGCAACGACCTATCATAGAGGGAGGGTGTGGGTGATGAGATGGGGCAACGTTTGAGGACGCATTTTGGAGGGTAATTCGGTGAACCGAGATTCGAAACCACAGTTTACTGCAAGATTACCTCGACGAATTGAATCGAATATCGTACCGGGCAACCGGGTCCTAGAAGAATCGCAACGTTGGGCAACTCTATTAACTGTATCAAGCGAACTCATATTGACTCCGAGCGGGTGTCACGAGGCACCGCTTAAGCCCCCATGTAGATTTCTCTCGGGTATTTTTCAAAACCTCCTAGAGCCTTTTATCGGTCGCTTGGCTTGCGGGTGTTGGCTAAGAATCCACCAGGATCTGCCAATACCGCTAGGGGGTCCGTGACAGGCCAGGGAAAAGAAGAGTGGCGGTTCGTGATAGGGCTAAAACTACTCCCGGCAACAAAATACTCGTCCTTTTTCCCAGCGTGCGAGCTTCCAAAGAAACTACTTGGACGTAGAGACGGCGGAGGGCGGTCTGGGAGAGCGAAAGAGAGAGAGAGAAAGAGAGAGGGGGGATACAAAGCGTGGCTCCTTTCACCTCGTGGATCTCTCTAACGGACGCACGAGGAAAGCCCAGAAGAGCCGCTATACGACGTTTCAATTTTCGCCGCCGGTCCGGCGCCTTCGATCCTCGCCCATCCGCCTGGCCTCGTCTCCTCTCGCCCGTCGAACTAATATTCCCGCCTTTGGAAACTTTCTAAAGCCCCTGCCTGTTCCCTACCACGACGACACTACCGGCGAACGACTAAACGGCGTGTGTACACTGAACCCACCGCTGTCAGATCGAAGGAATCGAACCCATTAAATCTGCTATCGGCCGCGAACCTTGCTTACCGCCCCGGCTGACGTCGTTAAAGTTTACTGTGGTGGTGGTATCAGATTGGCGGCTCGCTACACTCGGTGAGGGAGATTTTTACAAAGTATTTTGAGGGTGGAGGTTAGTCGCGCCTTCCAGATTTACGGAGAAACGGAGGGGCTCGGAGCTTTTGAAGGTAACTGGGATTTTGGAAAGTATGAAACCTTTTAGTTTTTAGGACGATCGCTTTCTGGCGCTGAATGTTTCTTCTCGTATTTCTCAGGTTTAACTTATAGTAGTCTCCATACATACACACAATCACACACAATTGGTTTAATTTCAAGATATTCAAATTACTATGAAAAAATTTAAATCAAAACAGGCCCTTCTTTCCAAATTCAGCAAACAATAACTTTCAGTTATAGCATCGCCGAGATTCTAGGAATTTATTTAAAATAGATTGCGTTAGCAACAGGGAAAGTCCTAATTAGTCTCACGATGCATTTAAGACGATCAATTATTAAAACTCCATGTCACCTGTTTCGACGTCATCCAGAGAATCCCAAAACCTTCGCCTACTTTCACCTCGCAAATCCCGAAACGAAAATTTGGCTATTCTCCATACCAGAGAGTTGCTTTCTGCCTCATTTTCATGAATTTCTATCCAATTTTCATAAATTCGCTCTGCGAGTACCGTCCACCGTGTACTCTCGCCCCTCTCTGTCTCTCAACCAGCTAATTACCGAGTTGCAAGAACCGCGCGCGATCTGCGAGCGGTTGAGACGCTCTCCGGGTGGGACAAGCTCGAGAAGCCACGAGGAAGCCGTCTCTCGTGACTTCCCCGGGGGTGGCTCGCAGTTATAGAGACAAAGGGAAGAAAGAGGAGAGCGCGCGGGTGGGGTGGTATCAGAAGAAAAAAAGAGGGAGAGAATAACCAGAGTAGATCCGGAACCCGCAGGAAGGCTCCTATTTAGCCGAGGTCCCGGCAGGTTGCTCCGGGCGAAGGACAGTTTCCGGTCGACCAATTCGTTAGAAACTACCGTCCACTCGGACAGCCTGTCCCCCCTCTTCGCCTCTACAACGTACAATGAAAATCTCGACAATGGCCATACGGTATCCAGGACGAGAAGGAGGCGGCGAGGAGGTAGGAGGTCGGCTGGATGGTCAGGATAGTACCATCAAGACAGAAGTTCGTTGTCTCGTATCGACGACGCCGTGGAAATGTTTCGGTCCTTCTCTCCCTCCCTCCCTTCTCGAAGAAAGTCTGTCCATCGACGCGGAGGGTGCAGAGAGAAGGGGACAGGTCGCGCGATGAGGGGCGAGTTGAAGCGGGGAGAGCGGCGAGAACAGTCGCCCGGGAACTTCATTTCGCAATAAATGCAATATAACTTTCGTTCGTACGACCGGGACGCTTTTCTGTTCCACGACTCGCTGAAAATATCTCGTGGTAAATGAAACGGACAAATTCCAGTAACGTCCAGTCACCCGACCGCTCCCCTGCGCAGTGCCTTTTCATGGGCAGAGGAACGCGAATCCGCCTGGCTGGAAAGTGGGGCCAAGCCGTTGTTCGTCGCGGATAAAAGCGAGTCAAGCGTTTCGGGTTCGACGTTGACGGACTCTCTTTTCCCGCTCGACCTCGTCGACGCGACCGCCTTCCGTTTTTCCGTTCCTCGCCCTTGACCAACCCCCTCCGCTCTTCCAACTATACCACTACCCGTACATCTTTTATTGGCCTTGCGAAGTTTGCTGCTCGATTAGTTGATCGAGTTTTCCTTCTTCTTCTTCGTTTTTGCTTTCCCTTTTTTTCCCTCCTCATGGAACTCGATCTGTCTATTTGGTCCGACGATTTCGCGGTGGTTGCTCGGATCGGTCGACGACTGTTCGAGGTCTAGCGAGGTATTGTTTGCGCCGAGAGAATGGAGCTTAGAGGGTGGCACGAAGCCCAAGCGAACCTGTCGATGCGCGCTTTTCTCGTGGGTTTTGACGGGACCTGTTTTAATCTCTCCTTTGTGACGTATAAACGAGTGGGAAAATAGTTGCGAAGGGCATAGCGACCTCGGTGACCTTGGAAAAAATAAAATACGGTCGCGGAATATTGATTAAAATACGTTGAATCAACATTGACATACTTTTTTTTCCTTTCCCGTTAGCTCTGACAGTCGGTGCAAACAAAAATTCGTAAAATTCTAGGAAATTCATTTTGCTAAAAAAATGTTTCAATGTCGCTCTTTCACTGCAAATGGAAAACTGCAATATTATATACTGTACTGTGCTTTATGCCACGTTTCAAAGCCACTATACTCAGACTAATCTTCCCTATCTATTTCGTTCATCGCTGGAAAGTTGCCTCGGAAAATCAGAAAATTGTTGAAAGAATGTGGCAGCGGTTATTCGAAACGCTCGATATTATCGTTCAATAAGGTATCATCGCGATGCCCTTTCATTCGTTCAATTTCAATGTTTGCCAATTACCAGCGAGTGCTTGCACAGTGGGTTAATTGCTCTCGCGATTACAGCCGCGTAGAGAGTGATTTACATGTCGGGATAAATATCTCGATGATATTTTGATAAACGCGAACTCGACGTGCGTTGTTGTAGAAGGGATATTACAACCATCGAATATTCTTGATGCGATGCAAAATGGCTGGCGCGGTGTTTACGAGGGAAGACATATGCTAATGTTAAATCGCGGCGGAACCGCGCACCTGTTCGACAATAGATTTATCCCGCACGATAGATATTTAGACGGTGTTTGTAAGCTGTTCGCATGCGAAACAGAGAACGATACGCACAATAATCGTAAATGGCAGTTAATTGGATTAATGACTGCAGGGCGGCGGCGTACGTCGAAAACCTGGACGGTTTTGTCGATAATCAATCGCCCGACGAGTGAGTACCTGGAATATAGTAACCTAATCAGTGGAAGCATTTCCGATACAGCTATGCGTCTGATCTTTCCAGTTCTACGTTTGAACGTAATCGGCATGTCACTTATCTCTGGCAGCTACGCATGACGTTCGTTTTGGAACTCTAAATTCAGAAGTAATCTCCTAATTGGTATTCCGACTGTCCCTCTCCATAGATCCATTTGATACGATCGCGATCGCCCCGAAATTAATGTCACGCTACGTGACGTAACAAGAAAAAAATGGGAAAGCAGATGTTGAACGCGTCAAGCGAAGACCGATCAACACTTCCATACCATTTACTAATCGAACCTCTAATCTCTTATAGAATTTATGTCATAGAACCTCCGAAGCGTCGCCCTTTCTCAGACTGCGTTCTCGTCGGCGCGGCGACCAATTATTATCCAGAATAGAGAAAACGCGGAAACGATCCGCAGATGCCGAGGCAGAGACGTCGCCGGGGGCGGTCGCATTGTTGATCGTGGCCGAGGTTTTTTCTCCGTTGCGTTGCTTAGATGAAAGGCGATTGGATGGTCGGCTGATACCTCAAAGCGGTACAGCTCATCGCGTTTTCCCTTTGGGACGGCGGCGAACGAGAGAGCACTTTTCTATTAGCGAAGCATGAGCGCGTACGGACCTTCGACGTGAAGGCTCAGGTATTTATTTAATAAAACGCGTCTAGAAAGGTGGACGATGCGAGCACGGGAGGAAGAACGGAGAGGCAAATTTCCCGGATAAAGGAAAGCGGAATGGCGATGCCGGACAACCGACGGAACCAACGCCAAAGAAGTTCTCTGTGCCTTGTAAATTCTCCGCCAAACTTCCCCCCTACGCCGCCGCGCGCCTCCGGTACTTTGGAACGTGTGCCACTAAATGGGAACTTTTTATGCCCGAAATCGTCCGCCCCCGCGCCGCGATCAAAGACCGAAGATCAATGTTTATCCTCTCAAAGCTGCAACACGCTGCGACTTCCTTTCGCCGATTATTTCCACGGGGAAATTGGGAGATTAAGTGGGAAACATTTCGGGAAATTATAAAATCGTAACGATGGACTGTAGAAACGTATATCGGTGAAAATAACTCGATGGTGGTGGGAATTTAATATTTCGTTTGACGATGATGCAGCTGGACAAGCAATTAGCGGGAACTAAATTGAGACGGAAAAGAAAAGAATCGTCCGAAATTCAGCAATTCGCGTGTCTCAACGAAAATTTAATTAAGAGGTTGCGATTCCCCGAAATCGTTTTGCCGGGGAAATATGGAACGACCCCGGTGGGATCTATCGGTAAACGTCGCCTGTTCTCACCGCATTCGATCCTCCAGGACGTTAAATAATTCGAGGCAAGGAAAACGAAACAGAAGCGGAGGGGGAGAGAACCAGTAGGTTCTTTGGCGGCGCCGTGTGGACCATTAACCTTTTAAAGAGTTAACGAATTTATATACGCCACCTAATTACCGGCGCGCGCTGCGCCACGGGGAAAATAAAACGTGGCTTCCGGTAATTGAAAGGCCGACAAGGGAACGGCGCGCAAGGAGCGAGGGAAATGTTCTCTAATCTGGATTACCAACCACCGAACGAAATACTTTTTCCCTCTGCCTCGCTTTTATCAGTCTACGCTAGATACTTATCATATCGAATGCTCGCTTTTCCCAGCGTCACTAGTTTGAAATTTCGTCGAACGTCTAATTAACGCTTTTGACAGCAGTCTGCCTTGCGGCGAGGGCGATCAAACTGTATATCAAACCGGAAACATTTGCCTAATTATGTTTATACTAACGTAAGTCTATAATTTAATCCTTATTGACACTCTCTTTTAATATAAACACGCCAATTTTAATTTAAAATGAAAAATGGAACTACTTGATATCACTAGTCTGTGAATCTTTATCAAAATCTGTAGAGATTCAGATTTTTTAAGACTAACAAAAATTCAAAACTTGATCAATAAAAACGCTTTCCACGTTTTGTTTTATTTCTTTTTTTTTTTTTAATAATATCTGCATTAATGATACAAATTAAAATAATCTATAGTCCTATAACAGTAGTGGCATTCTTTGCAGAATCACCAGAAGATATTTCGCGAACTCTAAATAATCGCGTGTCAAATTAAACCTGGTTGCCGACGTCCACAGACTAATTGTCCCCGTCGTTAGTAATTTATCGAGTAAATCAACGATTAATCACATTTTCCGAACGAGCTTTCGAGCATCAATTGGACAAAGATCGTCGGGAGGCGATGAAGTCGATGCGTTAACGCCGACAAAGTTGGCTGCGTGCGGCGGGCGGCGGATTGCCGTGTAAAAAGAAGTCACGCGACCAGAAGAGAACAAAGCCACTGCGACGTGGCGACTCTAATTTTCGGGAGCAAGAAAAATTGAAATCCCCGTGGACGTTGTCCGCCAGCCGATCGGTTACATTATCAAGGGATCCCCGAACAGCGCGCGAGCACCACTTCAAACCGTAGTTTATTTATTTGAAAAGTTCGCAGCAAGGTGGACGCTAGATAGAGGAGAAACAAGAGCGAGGAAGGATCCTTGAATCGCGTGTGCGCCAACGTATCAGCATACCACGGACTTTATCTTCCCTTCTGGCTGCTGGGTCCACCATACCTGGGTCAATCGACGCTGAGACCGCCGCACTGTCTCTTTCCTTCGTCTGGCGAACCAGTAGTAGGGTGGATAGAGAGACGAAGACGAAGTCGACGAACTGTGCCAGAGGTAGGCGAGGCACAGGAAGACGCACCCTCGGGAACAGGGAATACGAGGTTTATAGACGTATCCTGGTCCTCGTTTTCCCGGAGATTCTAAAAGTTTCACGTCAGGAAGCTAGTCTCTGTTGCTCGTCCTGCTTGGACGTACTGCGTGTTGAGTGTGCGAACCTCCAGTCGGTGTGACGACGAGTACAGTGGGTAGAAAATCAATTGGCTGCTTGAAACCGTTGGTGAACTATTCCCTGTACTTCTTTCGGCCACCTTGGCAGTTTATCTCGTGTCCCTTGGCTCGAATTCGTAGACAGAAGATATTTATCTTGCAAATAAAACAAGGACGATTCGACATCATAACTTTTGTAAACCACGATTTAATCGATCACATCTTAAAGCGCGCAGCAGCATCAGTTTAAGTAGAAATACATTCAACTACCAAAAAAACAGCATCGATACCTGGACAACTGAATCGCCTTATTCTGATGAATCTCTTACTCTTCAACAAAATCAACATAAGGTAGTTCAAATCCTTTAAGAAACAGGAAATCCACCCACAAAGGAGCGAAAGTGGAGTTCAATTCACCCCAATTCGAAGAGTCAATTCAACTCCATACCATGATTTCTGACCGCCGCGTACAAACCATTCGCAGAACGAGGAAATTAAGTATCATCAGTGTTTTCCCTAATAAACCCCGCTTGTCATCCTGAGAAAGGAATCGCGGGAGGTGGAGTGGCAGCGAGTTACGTGATCTCATAAAAATGTTAATGGCAGGGGTGGTACGTGTGGCACATTCGGCGCCAACGTACGTCGAAAACGAATCGAGGAGTACCGTCGTCCATGACTCTTAATCATTAGACAATCCTCGGTTCCTTTCAGGCTTCCTAACTCCGTCCTTCTTCTGTCTTCGAGTATCCCGTTTCCTTCTCCGCGGTATTTTCTTCCACCGAACCCGCCCCGCGGAACGATAAACTCTTAAACGCCATTTGTCTCGAGTTTATGGGGCAACCGGTAAGACCGTCGGTATCAACACTGTTGTTGATGATGTCCATTTGAACGCCGCACCTCGTGACTCGGGAGCTTAAGTCGACACTCGACGGAAACGTTTCATGGCTCTGGTTGTCGTTTCGGGGAACGACCTGGCCCCCCGTACATCTTATTTATTTATTACTTTCGGCTATTTCGTGTTGATGAGGGTTGAGAGCTACGTATATCCGCGGTGAAATTATGAAGACGGTTCTAAGAAAATATACTGACGATATATTAGTGGCAAGTATTACAAGATTTAGATTACCGCTATAAAGTTGGGTTTAGTTGATACGACTAGAATTATTTGGAGAAGATACTTAAGACTCTAAAGGAAACATTAGCCGAGTCCTAAAGATGAGTTGACGAGGGGAACTTCGAAGTTGAAGGTAAGTATTATCCGAAGCAAGTTGAAGGGAACAAGCAGTCGACGATTACGAAGGTAACGTTCGAATAATCGCGCGGCACTCGCGGAGCTTTCGCGAGTTTGATTCGAAAAGTTCGGAGAATGTTAATGGCGGCGCGAAGAAATGGAAACGAAAAGGAAAACGCGAATGGGACATCGGTGTTGGACGTACGTACGTTTTCCAGGGAGTTCGCAGCTGTCTGTAATTCCGCTTATTTCGCAGGTAGCCCGGGTACTTTGCAAGCGTAATGAGTGGCATTAGCTCTGAACGCGTTTCAGGCAACAAAGTTTCGTCTTGTCACGATTCGTCCCAACGCGGGGTATCGTTGTGCGGTTCTGTGAAGTGGCGAGCGAGCGTTTGTAACTTCAACCAGGGAATGGATGGCCTCCGAGAAATGAAAAAATATTCCATCTATCCAAACATTGACAAAATAATCGAGAATAATTTTTCAGCAGTTCTCTGACAGGACTAAGCTATGACTGTACTTCTAAAAAATTCCGCGTCGACTCCAAATTTCGGATTCAAAATTAATGTTCCTAAATTTCTGATTTCCTAAATGGACACAATTCAGCCTAAGAAATTTTCTCCTCATCGGGGATTCCACTTAAATCCGAATAAAAATCGTCCAATATCCAATCCTAAACCGATTTCACCAGAATCTCTCTCCCCGTTGAACACCTTCGCAAGGAAATTATCGACCCCTTTGACGGAAGGGTTGTAAACGCCGAAGGACGCGAGGAACGCAGGACAACAGCATCACGAGGGAGAAAGACAGGCTGCGGAAGGGCGCGAGAGAAAACAGGGCGGAGACGTGGAACGAGGCACCTAGGGTTATCTTTCGGATGCAAACCCGGCCCCGCTGGCCGCATTCCCATAGAAATCGCACGTAATGCACGTCGTATACACGTGTACGGCTGAATGCTGGTACGCGTACGCGATACACACGGAGGATCCTCCCTGGCTCAAACAAGCTAATGCCAGGGGATGATAATGCAGCCCCGCGGGAGCCTTTTCGTCTCGCGCACCATGACTGCCGCTTCTCTATACACCGCCCACCCCCTTCGCCTCCTTCCGCTCGGTAAATGCGTCTTCGCCGAGTACACGGACCAGCGCAAGAAGTAAGGGATTCCTCGCGCCCAAACGTCGACCTCGCGATCGTTTCTCGCGGACGTGTAGCATTATGCATCCTGGGATCTCCCCCGTTGGCGTTGCGACTTCACCCTCGCTCCGGGGCAGACGCCCGCGTATTCGTTCTGACTGGCGTACTGTTCGCTCGGATCGTTTTGCTCCCGCTGCCGGTGAAGTATCTGGACCTGAACGTCGGGGAGAAAAATCTCGGAGAAATGTTGTAATACGTTCAGAGCAATGGGAACTTTGTTCTGAACTCACGGATTTCAGCTTTACACCGACTGTTATTATGTCTTAATCATTGGCAGATGATTTTATCACTCTGCAAAAAATATATTTGGGTTTCCTTTGAATGATACTGAAATTTTATTTGGGTGCATTCAGGTCTCTGGGGCGCTTAATTCTGTGATGGATTTGAGTTTCCTTAAAGGGACACACTCTTTTGATGTCCTTCCTCTCCAATAAAATATAAATTCTACTTTCTAGATCTCGGTCAAGACATAAATTCAAAATTTCCAAAAATGTAACTTAAGTCGCTTCGCCTAGCAACCATAAAATTTAATGGTTTGAAATTTTGATGCGAGGGATACTAAAAATACTCTCCTCCTGAGTAATTCTCTCTATTAAGGGAGATTCGTAATTTTAAGAATTAAATGGTCGAAATCCTCGCGTGGATCGCGAAAAACATTATTGTAAAAAAAGTCTGACGGAGGAGAAGTTCGTTCCCATTTTTACCAAAAATGGAAGAGACGAAGTTCGACGGGAGGCACCAAATTACCAGCATGTTCAAATCAGACATCAGGAACATGCTCGTCGTACGTTTCCTGACTCGTCGTACACGAAGATCGTGCCATAAGGCGAACAAACGTTTGAGCGACGCGGCTCGAGGCCGGATCGAACGCGGATTTCTATTTCCGGGAATATAAACGATCGTGTCTCAATAGAAGCGGGGAATAAATCTAACGGAAGCTGCTCTTCCTGGCAATGATCCTGAACATGCAGTCTTCCCCTCCTCGGTTCCTTACCGTCGCGCCACTGCGATCCCGTGCCATTTATTTTACTCGTGTTTTCTGTGGTACAGATTCGTCGATACGAAAAGGTGGGGGGGGGGATACCTTCTATCCCCCGTCTTGCGGACGAGCTTCTGAAGGCGAATGAAACATGAAAAATGTAACTAAGATGCAACGGCGCACTCCCCATGTGCCTTTTCCTTGCAAGAGGCAGGCGCGCGCGTGGAAAAGATTTCAGGAGCGATGCCACGATCGCATTTACGTGATGAAATTAGGGTTACGACGGGGGCCCTTTGAGCTTGACGTCCTATGCCTCTTCCAATCTGATTGAATCTTCCTTCTTGAGTCTTACTCGAGTAGAGTGGATCTGAACAGCTAGAATTCGGAATTGTTCTAATACGTGGGCTCTGGACCACCGTACAGATAGTTAGAAGGGAGTCGAAATGTCAGTGCCAAATGTCTTCAGAGTTTATAGAGGAGAATATGTAAAATAATTCCAGAAAGTTGTATGAACCGCTTCTCCTCCGTTTTCTAGAAATAAATTATTAAACCCGTGGGAATTCCTGCCGATGAATATCGACCAAAGAAATTCCACAGTTTAATAATTTATTCCTCGAAGAGAGAGAAGAGATGGTCCTCATGACTTGCTGAAGATCTTTTACATGCCCCCTTCTACATTTGAAAAAAAATTTGAATGAAAAATTTAAGAGGTAGTTCTCAATGTTCCTCTGCGAGTTCCAAAGCCCCAAACCATCGCGCGTTTGGGTCGGTGACTTTGATCGAGTCGATCCTTCCTTTTTCCCAGTCATCGTACAATCAACAATATATAAACTCTCGTCTCTCGTCGACCCCTCGACGGCAAATTCCTCCATAGAAAGGAGAGCAACCATTTTCCGTCGGTGGAAGGTAAAAGCTGGATCCTTTATCCGATCCAATTCTTACAATTACGGTGAGATCGAGGAACGCAAATATCGGAGGGACTTAACGGAAGGGTAAAGTCCTCGGGGATGGTAAGAGATCGTGAGTCGGATAGGCAGAGGGTGGCAGAAGGTGGGGCGGGTGCCACGTTAATTCCAGATTCCTCGCAGGACGTCTGCCGAGGATTTCGCTGGGATTCGGGGACGATATCCAAAGAAATCGTCGCCGCAGACGCGGGTTGGAAGTAGGCTGCGAGCTGTCGCCGAATCCCAGGGGCTAACCGACTTCCAATTTTCCGATATTCATGACGTACCGACAGTGTGTTTGCTGATTGAGGTTTTCCTGTCTCGCGACTTCTCTTATTTCCACGACGGTGCCACGCCTGAAACTAGGGAAAAAGGGACACGCGCGACAGCTGAGGAAGAAGCTTCCTTTGTACTCTTTATTCGCGGGGAGGGGGGAGAGAGAGAGAGAGAGAGAGAGAGAGAGAGAGAGAGAGAAAGAAGAAGAAGAAGAAGAAAAGAGCGCACAGAGAATCGACGCTGATCAAACGGGAGCGTTCCGCGTGGCACGTCTCGTGCGTCGGGTGGAGAACGAAACAGCGTCTTTCGCTTTACAAGATCGACGCCGTTCTGACATTGAAAAGAGAGAAACACCTGGTGCACGCTGTGCTTCAAGACATTTCTAAATGGGGAATATATATATATATCCGCGGGCACGATGATCTGAATCAGTCGCGAACCACTCGTTGCTCCTTGGTACACTTTTTTTGGGTGAAGAATGATCGACAACAGAAGAGCCATGATCGAGGCAATCTGTGAATCTAGAAATTTCAACCTTTTGACATGTTGACTGCTATATTTTTCCATCTGAAAATATATTACCAGAAACAAAAAAATTTCTCCGTTACGTACGACATTTTCTAAAGGTTGATAACGGTTGAAATTGATTTACGATAAGCACCTGAATCAGAAAATATTTGTCCACATCTTCTTGTGATGGATTCGTCTCGATTCCCGCGCGCAGCGATTCATATTGCAAAGAAGAGTGAAAGCGTGAAACGATCGAACAGGTACGCGAAATTCGTGGCATTCGCGGAGTTTGCATTCAGAAAAATGAAGACTCTAAGGAACTCGATTTTAGGCGAATTCGTTCTGCTCGCGAGCGAACGAGCGATCGATCTTCCTCGCGATGCGTGCGTCGACGCGGAGAAACGCGGCGCGTATGGAGGGAAAAAAAAAACGCCGTCGAAGGGGAAATAGGAACGTTTTATTCCGCGACTCGGTGGATGCATTGTAACGCGGAACGCGTAACTCGAAAGTGGAGAAGTATTGCATATTCATGGGGCCGTGAAGCCCTTTAACGCGCGCTGGATACCCAAATAGCGATCGCGTATTGTGGGTTATCAAAGCGTCCCCACCACCTGTAAAATTTCGCTTGAATAACGACGCGTTCTCAACGATCACGCGCCTCGTTGAATGAGAAACTTTTCCCTCGATCTTTCCCGTCGCAGTCCTGTAAAACTTGCTTCATTTGTGTATTTATGGGAATCTGATCCTATTTTATGCCGGATGGAAACAGATAGGGGATACAAAGATATGGGGTTTATACTAAAATAAAATACGAGGCGCGTCAAGGTCTGGACAACGGGGGAAGAAATTTATCACACCGTTACGATTCGTGTCATACGAAAGGCGCGTGCATCTTGTCGTGTCGTATCAATAATCATCGCGAAAGTCGCGGCGATGCACGTCGTCCGAAATACTCGTGAATTAATCAAAACCTCGCGAAATCCGCGACTGCACGCGCCGGTTTCTTGACGATCGCGAAACATTCGTGAACATTGACGTCGGCCATCGATTTCAGGCCTCGGCGCATATTTTCTTGACGGGCACGGCATTGCAGCCGCGGCAACGAATTTCTCCTTCTGTCTCGCGACGAGTGTATTCATGCCTACTACGTGTACATACGAGATCCTTGTCTTCCGCCCTCGTGACTTTTTCATTTTCGCACAAAGCATCTATCCGAGACCATCTGCGAGCAGAGGCTTTCCTCGCCGCGTCTCTTTCGCCCATCATCCGACTGTCTCGGCCCTGCTGTCCCCCGTCTTTCGGGCTTTACTTGTTTTTCCGTATCGATGTTTCTTAGCGGCGGGGCAAACAACGAAACACGCGAGACGAAGAAAATGCGAAAGTTTGATGAACAATCCTTATGCAACTCCGATGGTAATGGGGGCGTGAGGAAAGGTTGATGGAAAGGTGTGCTTCGCCGGTGCTTACGTGCTTCTGGTATTAATAGTTTGGTTTAGTTGTGCTGGTATACTATAGAGCGGCGACGCGATACGAATCACCCTTTGCCCTCTTTCCGCATTTCGCGTAACCTCCGCCCTCCGTTTCATATTAGGCTCTCTCGAAGATCACTGTCAGCTTCCTGATTGTGATGAACTAGAAATCATCACGAAACTACGTCGTGAAAACAACCGAAATCAAATTCGTTCCGAGCTTCGAACGAATAAAACACAACACGTCTTTTGTATCAAGAATAAACGCTAATCGCAGAATAATGATAGAAACAAAATGAGCGCCAGGATTTCCATCGGAGAACCGAAATGGATGTTTAACCAGTAGTTGGTCAGTCACAGGGAGGGCAGGGAAATTTTTCCGGGTCGACATGTACTGAACCGCAACGATATCACCGGCTGGATAAACGTAAAATTAATTGAGATATACTGCCGGTGGCACGAACCTACTTGAACTTTGCTACAACAACGGTACCGCGCACCGCTGCTCCAACAACCCCGCTCTTCACCCATGAAACGAATGCTTGCGGAATTTGCACCGAGGCATCCGGTTACGTTAAATAGTAGCTCTTGGTTAACGACACTGAACAGTTCCATGTGTTACATTAATATGTTCGACCACTACGAATACCTGGAATTCCTTCGTCAAATCTAGAACTGTAAAATTAGTCAAACATTGAAGAGGGAAGGGGGATTACCGCGAAATATACTTGAAACGAGACATGGTACTCTAGGTGTACAAATTATACATTTGCATGTCGTTGGTCGTACTGTGAAAATATGGAGATCTCTGTTATGTCTACAGTCTTCACGATCTTTACGTGGATCTGGGTAATTTTAAGGATGATTTGTGATGCATATTAGATGCATACAGGTTGTTGAATCATTGATAAAGATTAGATAGTATATTTTCCTTACTCTTGTTTCGTTTGCTGTTTACAAAATTTTAGAAAAGTTGTATAAGACCAGCCAGTTTATTAATTTATACTTTGGCTTACTTGTTCTGTATATTGTAATATACATTGTGGATTGAAATTCATGATACAATTAACATCAAGACGATAGTAAAAATTGTGGTGGAGGCTTTAAATATTTGTTAGAAATGATGCATGCAGAAATTGTCTCATTAAAAATGACTTATACTACCGTGGTAACTTCTCACAGAAATATATTTATTTTTTAAGTAACTGTACTGGTAATACACGATGCAATTGTAATAAATATTTCAAAACGTTTTTAAAGACTTTATTCGATGCTTCGAATAATATTAAATTCGATTGGTTGCTAAAAGTCTGTTTAAATAATTATAAAATTATTAGCATCCTAAATAGTATAAGTTTTTTTATTCAAATTCTACTACATAATTCGAAAACGAAGTTCGCAGCAAACTTTGTTAGCTCTAATTTTTCTCTCCCATTAAATTCTTCTACCTCTCATGACTCTCATTTCTGCTATAAATTTTACCTCCTGCAGTGCATGAAATAATAAAAAATAAGAATACCTAAATATCAATCACAGACATTTCTAGCACCAAACGGATTCAATAAAAATATAAAACTGCTTCGCATGTTACAAGACACTATCCAATGTTCCAAACCTTAGGCACTGTAATGACGACTTACAACTTCCCCAGACAAACTTCCCCGAAGGCTTATCTACCGATAACGCTATCGATTACAGAAACCGGTCTGCGGTGTTCATCCGAAAAGCTCGAAAAAAAAAAGGAAAGGCAAATAAGTAGTCGAATGGATCCCGTCATTCCGGCGCTCGTGCTCGCAGCAATGCACTCGCGGTCCGTGTTCCGGCGAGCGATTATCGCAGAACCGGTCACGACACGATAGAGCGAGGAATAAAATAATGAACCGTGACACGACACACTACGTTCGCGCGGAGGTATCGCTAAAGGGCAGCTGACGGCGTTAATCGACCTCGAATCGAAAAACCCCAGCGCCGGTTCGGTGGAGGGCGGAGGACCAGTGAACACCGGAAATCGGACGGCGGGAAATCGGTCCGCGCGAGTAATGCAATCCCGTCATCGTTGCTCGCGGCTTGTCGCTAGCAATAACGATTAGTCGCGCGGCTCTTCGCTGCGCGCTCGAGGATATAAATTCGGAAACGTCAATCGACGGCGATCGAGGGGCCTCGTCGAATCGGGGATAATAATATCGGCGATGGCTCTCGATCGCCGGAATAACGCCAACAGCATCGATTAACGGTTTCGCGTGACAATGGACCGTGCGCGCTTCGCCGCCCGAAAACGCGCCGCGGTCCGAATCGATTAACATCGCTTACGCGGGAACTAATTAACATCGATGAAGCCCGGGGCCGGCGATCGAGGATGTTGAACGTGAAGGAATCTAATTACGCGCCCCTCCTCCCTCTTGAATCCACAACGACAGAAAGGGACGCGAATCAAGGCGTCGAGTATTCGAAAGAAAGTTGTTTTCGCGAAAAATCCTTCGAGCGATTTTTTTTTTTATTCACTCTCTGCTCCGAAGAAAAGCGATTGTGCAGCTCCCGTGTCGATTGTCGATGAATCGGCAAACGATTCGATAATTACCGTCGCGAAGTTTCGCGACAAGTTCCACGGTCGAACCTGGAATCTGCCGGGAAGAAGAGAGGAAAAGAGAAAGCGTAGGGGAGAGTTCGTCGGCTTATTTTCCGAATGCAAATGCCCGGAATAATCCATATTTTACGTCAAGATGACACCGCGTCGACGACCAGCGCGGGATAGCTTTTTCATCC
Organism: Perdita meconis; assembly: GCA_030770465.2. Taxonomy (NCBI): domain Eukaryota; kingdom Metazoa; phylum Arthropoda; class Insecta; order Hymenoptera; family Andrenidae; genus Perdita; species Perdita meconis. The sequence goes on from JASKOS020000016.1 coordinate 6,050,397, forward strand.
TCCTCTCCTCCCCGAGGTTCTTTCTCGCGTGCTGTTTCCTCGTCCACGGTCTGTCTCGCGATAGGAAAGTTTACTCGAAAAGTTTCACGCGGGAGTTTCAGTCGGCGAAGACGGCGAAAGAAGTCCCGCGATCTTCGAGCACGGTTGACCTTACGGGACGTCGCAGCGAATCTTCGTATTCTCGATGTAATAACTGTCACGACGCGCCTCAAAGCGAATCGAATTACGACCGATTACGACCGACTATAAGCTCGCTAACGAAATATTCGCGGAGGAAGGGGCGGAGAGGAACAGCGCGGAGGGTGTCGTGGAAACTCCTTCGACGCGCCTTTTGCTTTCGTTCTGGAGGGGAATGCAAATGCGGCGAGGTTTCGTGAAACTGTGTTTTAAACTTTCGCCTCTCTCAAGAATGCATAGCTCGGGCAAGTTCCCGCGATTCATCACGCACTCTTGCCGCCCGCGATTCTCCCCTTTCACGATAAACTAGGGCTTTGACCCAAGTCCGCTGTTCCCTTCGCGTGAAACGCGGAACTAAAAACACGTAAGGTTTCGGTGGAGTGGTTTACTGTTACGGATTGTTGGCCCAAAGTTTCCCGCGTGCGTCCTCATCGCCGTGACGAAGCAGACTCGTAATAAGAATCGAGCTTGATGACTACAATTCCTGAAAGCAGATTCTGCCGATACGAAACGAGAAACAAGATTGTGATGGATGATTCGCTGTACGAGCATTTAATCGCTGAGAAAGCACACCGATTTTTGTAATACTTTCGTTAAGGGAAAGTAATGTTCCGGGAAAGATCGCGCATGCAGATTCGAGGGTCGCTGTGGCTTTTTGTCTGTTTGATAAGTAGAATGCATCAATCAGTGGTCAGACGTTGCGGCTGTGGAACAATTTTTCAACTCTCCTGGTTTTCTGCTAAATGAACTGGGATCACGCACTCAATCCTTTTAACTTTGTATATGCTACTAACAATTTATTATTGATATTCAGTCAAATAAAAAAGCTTAGGACACCTGTATAGGGTGCTTCGAGGGCTTCAGGAAATTCTCGCCTGAAATCTTCTAAATCTTTTCCAATAATAATCACTAAACTGAAGTATCTTTCAAACGCATCAATAACCCATCAAGTCCACTCCCATTTCCGAGTTCATTTTTCTAATTGAAAATTACATCGGAACTAAACAATTCCGCTACTTGAGAATCGATTTTAGCCGCTTGTGCTACCAATTAATTAGTGTTTACTAGCTGTTGAACTAACGAGGCGAAATAACTGGTGAAAACGTTTTTCATTGGTATTTTATTCTTTATGAGAACAATTTTTTGTTGAAAGTAACGATGAAGAAAGGTAATGAAATGCAAATATGAATACTTCTTCAAGTTTGTGGAATAAGTTTATGATAATCGCTGGTGATTCTTGTGTTTGCCTTTGGTAGGTTTTAATATCCAGCACCATGTGTTTAAAAAATTATTATTATTATTATTATTATGTCGTCTTTATTACACCAAAGAAAAACACACAGTGGTGTAATAGGCGAGGCACAACAAAAACTGTTATTAAGAACACACAAAGTATATTAACTAAAATATATAAAAATGTATAAAATGTATAAAAACTAAAATTAAAACTAGCAGGATAGTAGAGGAGTAAATTGCAATCAAATCCAATCCTCGAACTCTGATTACAGTTAATGTAGATATTAACATTCATAAATGGAACATTAAAATAAAGATGGGTGGGGTATGATAAAGAACTTGACTTGTGTTTTGAAAGAAGGAAGTGCAGGGGAAGTGGTATGGAATTTAGCTGTTCTGCGCAGTGGAATAGAAAGAAGGCTGGAAGACCTGGTGTTGTGTAAACCGTTTAGATGTAGTTCAGAATTCAGATGCAGTAAGTCACGAAGATACGCCGGTGTCCAGAATGAAGTGTTTTGTAGACCATGCAACAAACGTGGGGAATTCAGCCTTATTGTTAACCAACAATTATAGTGCAGTAAAAATATAATAAAAAATTCGTGCAAACATTTAATAAGAAAATTTGTTTAAATATGGTTGCAAGGTAAAACGAAATGAATCACGTTCTCTGAGAATTTTAAGTAATGCTTTAACTGAGATCCAAAATCGAAACGGTAGAATTTATATTTATACCAAAGAAAAGGGTAGTCAACAAATATATTTACTCTTCGAAACAAAAATGTAAAAAAATCCAAGTCCACAATACGCCATTAATATTCATAAAGTGAAATCCCAATATCCTAAAGATAGAAATACGTGGTACATATTAATAAAAAAAAAAAATCTGAAATGAGAAATCTCGATCGCGGTCCACCAGTAACGCAACCATAATGCCGGTTTAAGCTATCGGAGCCCGGAATGCAGAAGCGCCTCCGGTGGCCTAAATTTACGTTTTGTTTATGCTTCTGGCTGTACTTCCGCGGCGGGTGTATCGTCGCGCGTCGCCGCTCGCGAGAACGTCTCCAAGTTTAACTTGGAAACAAGCCACGGCACGGCCGTATCGAGGGGTAAATCCGGCCGGAGAACGCGTTTTCGTGCTTATTGTTCAACGACGTGCGCACACGTACATGCATACACGGACGCGCCCGAGCGCCGCCTCCGCGTCGGGTAAACGCGAGATGCTCGCCTCTCCCTCCGCGAAATTATGGAGTGTCCGTTTAGCCAGCTAATTGCCATTTTAATAATACACGGAAGGGAAAAACTACTCGGTCCGATGCCGCGGGAAGGCCCGGTCCGTTTCAATGCCGGTGAAAGTTGCCGGATTTACGCTGGCAACGCGCCATCGGACGGTCAAATGCGTTTCGGAGCAATATGCTTGATGCGCGCTCCGGAGAGCGGTCTGTCCGTTCGACGGTGCATCGTTCTGCGGGACGTGTGGAATTCTACTGAATCGAGATTGAAACGTTATTGTATAGGGTGATCTAGGATTGCAGACCGATGGAAAGAGAGGGACGATAGATAGGGAGGAACAATTATTTCCCATTTCATTGTAGTTTTCGGTTACACGTTTTTAAAGAGTTTTTGAAAAGTTTTAAACGCTCGTTAATAGACAATCCGTTATAATAGAGGTTCAAAAAATATTGATTGAACTTTCCAGTTACGTTTTGCATACAAAATTTGTACAGCTGCTGGGCTTTTAAAATATATTAATAATAATAATACAATACATTTATAATGCATTAACCGAGTTTATAATATCAGAGCTTCGTTATGCATAAATAAAATAAAAAAAATTATTCATCGAGTGAACTGCAATTTTGGATCACTCTGTGTCTAAAGTCGTAATTAAAATTTATAGCCGATAATAACAGAATAAAACACGCGTTTCGAAAGTCACGCCGGCAATCGAAGCGATTGGAGCGACGCAGCAATCAGAACTCCCCGGAATCAACGAAGTGCGATTGAAATAACATCGCGATATTTTCTTTCAATTCGACGGGGGAGAAGAGTCGAAGCTCCTCTCGAGCTGTATCCAAGGATCAAGGAAATCATTTATCATCGACCCAGAAAATGGGACGACGACGAAATTCGTTAATTTCAACCGCGGACAGTTTCGGATCAGCAGAAAAAATATTGCTTCCATAACGAGATTGTTAAAAAAAATGAAAAAAAAAAAGTAGAAAGCCCGACAGTATTTAGTAAAACTATAACGAGCAATGGTGTCACACGGTCATCACCGGTGTCGATACACAACCGATAAACTCGAAATAATTGCGTCGCTGGTTCCACCGGAGGTCCCAGATAATCCATTAATCCGACAAATAATATTCGTAAATTTTCTCTATATTATTTCACCGCATTGTTATCAATAATTTCATTTTAATTACAACCCCCCCGGTGTAATCGTCGCTGCCGTGCAACAAATAAACCATCCCCCCCGTCGCTGTGTCCTTCGTTCGTCAACGTGCTCTTCCGATTTCTCCCCTCGCGAAGCCTCTGATTGCGCGATTCGGTGACGGGACTCGTAGCCCCGGCGATAAAGGCCGCTGATTATTTTTCACGCCGATTGCCGGTCGAAACGAAAATGAAAAATCATCGGACCGGAGCGACGCGTCGGCAGCGAAACGACCGTATGCTCGGAACCAATTAAAAGTTCGCGGCCGCCGGAGCCAATTACCAGGGTCGACGTGTCCGCAGAGGGGCTGCGGCTCGATTCGGTGGATCCGACGCGTCTTCCTGAAGCCGAGGAGGCGGCGAATTTGTTTCCGCGGGACTTCCGGGGGCTTCGTCCTCGGGACACAGCACCGTGAACCTATGCCTAATCGCGCGTTCATAATTAATCGCCCGTCAGATATAGCGTGCGAGCGCGTAAGCGCTTCGGATACAGGAGTTCTCGCAGCCGGAGCGCGCCGAAGATAGAGTGCCTTCGTCTGTCAGTCATTTAACACCGCGTTTCTGCCGTCAGTCATTTTCACCGAGTTGAAACGAGCGGCTCTCGGCCCGATCCGAAAAGAAAATCTCTCCGCGGCCGGAGTAACGCCGAGCCGCGCCTCGATCGGACTATTTTAAACGAGTTCGGTTACGCGAGAGATACACCGGGAATTCCGTTGCAACATTCGTCGAATTCGACGCATTTTCACACAGCATCCGACTGCGATTCATGCCTCGTCTGTTCCCTAGAATGGTGATCCGTCGGCGATCCGATTGATCGATCACTCGTTCAAGCTGGACACGTGCTGTCCTGGCTTTGAACTCTGTTCGGACGATACTCCTTCATTCGAGACTACGGTTCAAGGTGAAACAGATTTTTTCAGGGAATTAGCCCACTCTCGTGCCGATTGTTTTTCGTGGGCTTTAGTTTTAAATAGGTTACGGCGTTATGGTATTTACACTGCACTCTTTTTTAGGGATTATTTTTTGGGATACCTATACACAAAGGGCCGTATTTATATTTTTGGATGTCCTAGGCGCAATATCAGTATGAGGCCCGAAAAGAACAAGTCGATTTCAGTTAATTAAACTTATAATTAAAACTATTTTTTCTAGCCTTGGGTTTGCCATACCCCTAATGTCATCGTAATTAATTGAATGCATTATGTTATTGAATACATAAATCGGTATTTCATTTTGCAACTATAACTAGAATATTTTTTCATATTGTTATTTCCGAAAAATAAGAATTAAAAATGTAGCCCCATGGAAATTAGACCTCAACTTGCGCCTAATGCACCTTATGGTAAATATGGCCATGTGTATACCGGTCAATTGTCTATCACCCTTAGGTTAGTCGTCGTAGTTATGTTGCAAATTATTTGTCTTATCATCTACAGCTTTACAAAGCAGGTAAAATATACTAACATTGAATGAAAGCATATGTAACTTCAAACGAGTATTTAATACAGGAGAAATGTAAATAGAAACATTTGCGTGATCTTAAAGGAACTACTTTTAATCTTCCTTTACAAGACTATTGTTTAAAAATAATCAGCATCAAAGATAGCCGAAATGGAAGAACTAAAAGCTCCCCAAGAAACTCGCCGAGAGAATCTTTTCGGTATCGATCGCGGAAAGTCCTGCCACAATCCCCTTTCAACTAGAAGTTTCTAGTTTCCACGTAATTAGATGTTTTGTGCTCCAGAGTCGCGTTCACCTGCAGTATTCGGTCTGACCAGTGTCGCGCGAATGGAATTAGTTTGAGGGGCGGACTGGATGAAGCTTCGCGAGCGTTAATGAGGCGAAGGAGAACACGTCCGCGAAGGGATAATGGTGACGAATCGCGATATTTATTTGCGAGCTGCACAAAAAATTATACGTCGCCGGCGAAGAAGCGTTAAGAGGGAAAAAGCCGCGAGAGAAAGAATTGCAGGGTTCCGTTACATTTTTTTCGTTCGTCCATTTATCACGCGGACGACGTAATAGGAGAGTAAGGGGGGTGAGACAACGCTGCCGTCTCACCGCGATGTTTTACCCCGTGCTTGATGCCCCTTCGACCCTCGCCACCCACCCCCGCTTCACCGGTTCGAGTGTCCACCTTTATTGCCGCAATACGCCGCAGTTCACAGCGGGAGTTTTTCGCAAATTCGAAAACGCAGTTCTTTGCGCTTTCGAAATTTAAAAAGCTTCACATTAGTTTACGAAATTCATGAATTTATGTTACTGTTTGATTTGTCAAAACGCTTGTTATTTACGGAAACACTGACGAGTTTCATTAAATACCGCACGGAATCAACATCGAGGTAAAGCTGCAAGAAGCTTCTAGTCTCAAAAGTTGGAAGCCGTTTATGCAGTACCTCTTCTTGTGGATGGAAGCTGAAAACCCTTGACGCAGTTTTCGATCTTTTGCTGCACACAATGCTTCTCAACGTTTTACATCAATAATCTATTCTCGCGTTATCATAAAAATATATTCTCTAACCCCTACTTCTCATAGTTTACCATGTTTCGTATACTTTTTTCCAAATAATTGACAATTAGCTCTTCCAACTCATTTATGCTCCCCATGATAGGTTCCCTTTTACGCTAAAATATTTAATTACATCAACTATGCTGCATCCTGTATGCTTCCCTCTGTTAATTTCACTTGTATCTACAAGGCAGCTGATAAAACCTTCAGCAAAACGAAAATAGGAACACGGTTTGATAACCAAGCTGATCAAATTTACCGATGGACCAGTTTTTAAGAATTAACAGGTTAATTAGTGCTCTAATTTTGAGAACATGTTTCGTGATTTCGACTTCAATTAGTTACATTAAAAAAATCAACTAATTACAAAAATTTTCATCGCATTGTAGTGGATCTTTACATTTTCTTTTTTTTTTGCAAATTTATCCACGATAATAAAACCACCACGAAAAAATTTCTTCACCCGCAATAAACTGTTAGCTGTATTAATGTTCTGCTTTTTTATCGAAACGCAATTGATTTGGCTCAGAAAGCGCCGGTGGTAGCCAGGCGCGATACTTTTGATCCGAGTGTACACACGACCACGCGCGACGAACTATTCCAGTCGAGAAATTATTATCGGCCTGGCGAAACTCGACGCCGGAATTCTACACCGAAGTATCGCGAGCACGTGTTTCACTTTTAGCAGATCCTGTTCGAAACCGTGACGTGTCCGTGGGTCCCGTAACTTCCGGCGTCTCGTGCCACGCCTGACTCGTCCCCGTATGCAATCGCTGACTTCAAACCCACCCTCCTCGACTCGTTGCGATTAATTGGAACACATTGCACCTGGGAATCGCAGGTGTAATGAAAGATAATCGTTCCCGTCTGCTCGCCCTTTCGCCGCAGTTACATCGACGCCGACACGAAACCGCTCCCGATTCCCTATTAAAAGTATTGCAAATTGCAATCGACGCGGCAACTAATGGCGGTAGAAATAGCGACACGCAGGAAGCTCATTACAGACGACCGCGGGAATTCGAACTGTGATACGGGGTTAATATTTTTTTTATCACTTTCGAACGCCACTTCTCAATATCTTGAATATTTCTTGATTCTTCAGAGACAGATCACTACATAGATAATAGTGATTTTTTATTTAAATTAGGGGGTGGGAATTTTTGTATAGAAGAAATTCCTCTGCAGACAACTTATATCGTCGACGGCACGAAGAGAATTTTAAAAATCTTCTTCATTTTTATTTTTAGTGAAAGAAATTTTAAGCATTTCACCTCAGAAACGATTGTATAATGTATTAAAAACTTTAATGAATGCACTAGAATTTTTTGACCCATTTTGAAAGCTTAGAACAGAAAAAAATTCAGCTTGGACTAAGTTAGGTCAAACAGCGTGAAAAAATATTTGCCTGCGAATAGTTCAGAAGTTCCTTAAAGTTGAAATGACGAGAAATTTTAAATTGAACGGTTCGAAACTATAAATCGATTTTCTAGCAGAATGGAAAAATCGCTCATCAATGAATAATTTTGTCGAAAAATTGGAATTTTGATCCACCCGGTTCCGTTTTTCACAAAGCTCCTTCGGCTAAGCGTTGCCGCAGTTCGAACGTCGATTTAAGGCAGCGTCGGAGCCAGTGATATTGCAAAATGGCAGAGCTGGTACTGTATTTTGAAAATGGCTCCGGGTATCACGAGAATATACCTGGCCATCAGCAGGAACCGATATTGAACGTATAGTGGATGAGATTTCCTTACCACGGCCAAATCCTTCCGCTGTTCGCGTGAAATGCGAAAGCGATGATATTTTTTTTTCTATCCGGCCATCTTTATGGGTCACCTCTCCGCTTGGACTTCAATTTTAAATGACGTCGTCGCGTTTGCCTTATACGTTTATTGCCTTACTCTTTCTTCTATTTGTTTCTCGATATTGAAAAGCGGAAATGAAATATCGTCTTGCCGCGCCGGCGGGGAGGGGAAACGCTGAGCCGATGTAAAGACAGAAAATGAGAGGGTATTACTTTTGATCGACTGAATTACAACGAATATCTATTTGCAATCCACCAGTTTGAATATTTAATAACTTTAATAAGAATTTTTAAGAAGAGAAATGTCGATTACAAGAGTTTAAAAAGTAGATTTGGTTCTGCAGAATAATCTTTTCCTTTCTACGTTCTTTTTCGCCTTCCTGAATTCATTGGCTCTTAACCGCAACCATCGAAATTGCAAATGGAACGAAGCTCGTACGTTCCTCAGCCAGAAAAACGGTGCAATGGATATTCCGTAAATAAGGCTGATTTCGAGGATTAACCTGTGTTCCGTCCCATATTGTTGACCACGTAATTGCCTCTAACAACGAATTCACGAGCCACATTTCTCGAGATTCGCAAGAACCTTCCGCGTCGAATTCGCCAGCGAACCGAGGACTTTCCGAAACGACTAATGTTTTCAATAAAATTCTACTGCACGAGATAGCTTTGAGGTATTTACCGCGCCGATGGTATCGTATAATGTAATTAAATAAAGGAAAAGTATAATTAAATTAGGTGGGACTTACTTCAATCTGCTGTGCTCCGAATGCGGCGAGGCCTCGGGCGATTTGTAACTGTTACCAGTCTGGAAAGAAAACGGAACCCTTGTTAAAATCTTCTTCGAGTTATACTATTTTAATACCTAAACTTTCCACTTTTCCATTTATAATTAAGCGGAGTAACTGTATCCAGCACAAATTAGTTTTACATAATTATTTATAACAATAAAACGAGTAGTTTTAAATAAATGAAATTATTAAAGGCCATTAAAAAACTTCCAATAGTAAAGTGTAGATTCGACTGCAGCATGGCGACACATTAATAACGAAATAACAGATCCCCGTCATATCGCGTTCGACGTCGCGTCGTCGCGTATCGGTTTCCTTTAATCGAAGTCGTTTAATCTTTAGTAGCCGGTCAAATGATTAATCCAGAGTCATTCTTCCGTCCCGCCTAATCAACTTAATTATCAGCTGACGCGACGGTCTCGTGTTTCTACGAGGCGACCCGTTCACCGACGCCCGTAAAACGTTCAATTCCGTCGGAACGACGTCGGACGGCTGCAAAATAACGCTCTAAGAAGCGAGATACTTATTCCTTCTCGGTGAGCCGTGACGCCAGAAATCGCGCGATAAATCGTCTTTTCCGGAGTCGTTGACGGCATGGGCAGGCAATAAAGCCGGTAAAGAAAGCCGACGATATAAATTTCCCCTGACTCGTTCTTATTTCCATAGCAATATCCACGGCAAATATCGAATTTGTAGTTAACGTTGGCCCCGACCTAACCGACGTAACAAATGAAACCGAGGTATACCTCTCCCCACGCACCCACCCGAATACATCACCGTAGAAAAGTAACCAGGATTTATGCCGATTAATGCGTCAACGGAAGCAGGACGCGGAAAGAAGCAAGAGCAGGGGAGCCGCGATCGCGTTTCCGTCTGGCGAATCGCGTTGGAAATTTCTCTGGTCATGGTGGCGCGGTTCGACGTTGCGTGGGGACGCGAAAGCAAACACAGAGCGAAGGGGGGCGACGGGAGGGCCCGTTATCGACGATGCAATTATATTCCCGATCGACGGTGCCACTGTGCGCCAGTTATTAGCGGAATGATACAATTATCTCGGAAGCGATTAGCGAGCGCGCGTCGTTCCTCTCTTTCCCTTTGTCCCGATGAAATTTACACCCGTGGAAACACCGCGATCGCCGACTTCCCTCCGCCCCACATCCCCTTCCAATCACCGTTCACCGACTTAACCCCCTCTTCCCCATCTCGAAAAAAAAACCCCGAAACGCGTCACGTTCGTCTAAATCGCGGTAACCGCGCGAAACGGCGTAACGACGCTCCTCGTATTAATCGTTATGGAAATTTCTACGGTCGCGTGGACAATAGGGGGTGGACGTTGGTCAGCGGGTCGGCCTCGCACGGTATCGCGCCGCGGACAATAATAATTGTTTCGATTCACGCGGAAATTGAATAGCGGCCGCGGGTATTATCAAAGGATTGCTCGCGGCGGTAGTTACACGGCGCGCGTCGTTATTACAGGTTCAATCTTTCGCTAATTGGCAGGCGTGCGTGCGTAGGACGAGCGCGGCAGCCACTGCGAACTCCTGGGGGTTACGCGGCGGAAAAGAAAGGGAGAACGTTGGGGAACCGTGACGACGACGTCGACGACGACGGACTTGTATTGACAATCCAGAGTCGAGTCGCGTCGATTCTCAGCTATTATCCCGGCTCTCGAAACTCGTGCCACCCGGCAGCGCAAACATTTACCTCGTAATCCGACTTGAACGCGGCCCGTGCTGCATGGTAACTTCCGTTCTGGCTCGAATCACCACTCAGTCACCGTAATTCTCCACTTCCCGCTTCTCTGCACGGTCCCGCGCCCACCAATGCCTTCCCTTCGCGCTCCCTCTCACTCTCTCTCTCTCTCTCTCTCTCTCTCTCTCTCTCTCTCTCTCTCTCTGTCTCCCGCCCTTCTACCGCGGTCAATTTTTCCTTATTTTCATTCCCCGGTCTACTTTCACTCGGAGCTCGAGTTTAGCGTTCGACCCCCCCTTCAAACCCTGCCCACCGGCCCCCCTTTCCCAATCGACTTTCACTCGGGTTGTGCCCGGGCCAAGTTGCGTTTGGCTCGGTCGAAGTGGCTCTTGGCACGAGAGTCGCTATCACTCGCTCCTCTCCCGCTCCGTCCCGGGAGAATCTCGTCGCGGGAATGAGGAAGAACACAAGAGAAACACCGCGTAGGAGGAGGGTCGTGGCAGGGGGGACAACCAACCGGGGCGTGGAGGAAAGCACTCGGGTCGAGTCTGCTACCAGAAATACGCCGCGGGACAATGTCGTGCGACAGTTTGGAAATTACTCACTGGCCAGCTTTATAGAGCGAAGGGCTACCTCCGGGTGATGGAATCGTGAGAAATAGGTGCAATTTGTTCGCGAGTATTACGCCGCTGTTTAGGAACTGTCGAAGTGGAACGGTTCGATTAATTACTGGGGACGATTCAAGACCGAAGCTAGGAAAAGAAGACTATGATTCGATGAAACAGTGTTGCAGTTAGGATTTGTGTAACTTGGTGAAAGTATGATTAGAATTGATGGTTACAGAGCTTAGTGTAATAGAGTTAAATAGAATTGGATGTAAAAAAACTAAAAGGGTGAACAGTTTGTTGAAAATGGAGAGCAGTACATGGAAGATATTCTGCTGTGAAGAAGTACTAAATACCAAATTCGTGCCCAAATTTTGATTAACTTTCTAAAAGTGAAAACATTTGAAGGCTTCTTTTTCGCAACAGTTCTCAATTCTTTTCTTAAAAGCAGAGCATCCATTTCCTAGAAGAATTACAGTTTGTTTGAAATTCCAGGTTACTTAAACATTTGCCATCTTGTTCAGAAGAAATGCGCATTAATTATTAGTTCCTATTAACTCCGCAGTTAATTTCGAAAGTTTTCCCTCTGCAAGACAGGATATCCATTGTCAGCGAGAGGAGTCTTTAGAAAAGCAGTCGATTCAAAGAATACAAGGCTAAAAGAATAAAAGTATAACTCAATAGGAAAAGTCGAATTGTTTTCCTTTAATGAATGCATTCTCCCCAGTCTCTGCACTTCTTCCATCACCACCCCCTTGACCCGAATAAACTTTCCTGTAGTCATTTAATATAAGCCAGGCAAACGACCCCTCCGCCAACGCGAAATTCAATTCTGTGCTCTTACATAATATAATTTATAATCAGGATGCAGTGGATATCGAGGATTACCAAACAAAAGCAGCTTTTAATCAAAATTTCCGATCTGCTTCTACGCTTGACCCAAAGGAAGCCAATTGTCTAGCCCTTTTGCCCCCGTTCCCTCCGCCGCTATTATCTCACAGAGAAGCCGACCCCGGCTCCTTCGCCCCTATTTTCCTTAATTTTCTGCTAAGAACATCCACGAACGCGTCCATCCGACTTCCCCGCGGAGAATTCGCGTCTGGAGGTTGGCGGCAACAAAGGCGGGTGGGAAATAGACAAGCTTTGAATGGCAAAATAGAACCGTGGCCAGGTTGGAAAAGTCGACACGGAACCAAGTGGTGGTTCGCTACGACCGTGCGGAGACTGAACCCCGAGGAACGCTAGAGGCCACGCGAGAGGTTGAACGCCAGAAACTTCGGCGTCTTCTTCATCTCGACCTCCGTCCGCCGTCGCATACTGCCCGTTCTCTGTGTCTTCCAACCACCCGGCAAGACAATTGTCCGGCGTGTGTGCGCTGGAAATTCACGCGGCACCCCCCGAGGGATATGAATTGCGAGAAATTGAATTTCGCCCGGAGATCACGTTGCTCGAGTCGACGATTTATCGCTCGTTTCGAATAAATTCCGACGCGAACGGCCGGCTTACGGTCACTCGCCGCGGCTATCCGAACGAGAATTAACGCTTGTGCCAGTTTTTGTTTTCGTTCCTTTCATCCTCCCCCGGCCGCCGCGCCGCTTTCGAATCGGTGGAACGACGCAGGACGATCCCACGCCACGGGTGAAATCGCTGGGAAGAACAGGACGCCGCGACACAGGGCTGAGGGCGGTAGAATTTTCATAGAGGGAAGAGAATGGAAAGCGGAGACGCGGGTAACGCGAATCGCAGGAGGAGATCTGGTAGTTCATCGAATAGAAGCGTTGTAAGCGCGGGCTTAGAGTAGATGCGGAATCAGCCTAATCACCCGGAAGTGTCGCCACTGTTCACCGCTAATCCGATCGCAGATGTTTCTCTCTCCATTCAACCCTCCCCGGCACTCCGCTCGCCCTTTCCCGCCCGTCGCCGTCCCTTGCTGTCTGTTAACGCGTCGCTCTGCCTCCCCCCTTGCCGCCCTCGCGCGCCCCACCGTCCGCGCCCAACCCCCTGCCGCCCTCTTCTGTCCACCATCGGCCTGACCGCAGTGTTTGTTTGCGGCTGCGTTAGCGAATCCTAATCGCGGTCGGCCCGTTTTCACCCTAAATCTGCCACCGCGTGAGACTGGACCGGTTGAATCGAATAAAACGACGCCCGAGCCGGACGAACTGTTTAATCTTCTCGCTTCGTTAGCGGGATTGCGTGTCGTGGCTAACAAGATCGTGGGACCCTGGGGAGAGTGATTGCACCACTTGCAAAGTAATCGGGGGATACGTGTTACATTCTCGGTGCTTTAAGAGGGATGGAATATTAAAAGCTGGAGACACGTTTACGGCCGCAATCAAGATTTTATTCCGTTGAACTGATAATGAAATTGCACTAGTTTATTGGTCACTGGAAATACGAACGTTTATTGCCGGGAAAATAGAGACGGAAACTGAGAATTGCTTTGGTTAAATGGGAGGATTAGGAATGATTGATGCATCGATATGTGGGGGCAGAATTATTGAAAAATTATAGATCAGATACGAGAATTAGAAAAAGCATTCCACAGAAGGGCTAAAGATAAAAAATTTTTCTTCTAGAGAGTACATAATTTTGATACTAATATAAAGCCGATTAATTGTGGTTCCGCTGCAAGACTCAAATGACTATACACGACTCCAAATATTAGTCTCCGTACAAATGAAAAGCATTTCAAAGCTGCTCGTCCAAAAATGACTCTGAACACGAACGAAGCTCTATTATCATTAAAAATATCCTTTCCCCGGGACTTTCCCCGGCCATAGAGTAATGGAGGAAGCGTAGCAAGCTGTACGTCAGAGGGACAAAAAAATAATCGTCAATCTTTCCGTCGTCGGGAGTAAAATTACACAGGAGAGTGCGCTAAACGTCGCAGAAAACACGGCGTCAGGCATCTGCTTGTGCGCGACAAACTTTCGAAGGTTCTGAAAGAGGGGAAAAAAGACGGGGAGAGCGGGCGGGGAAAAAATACGGGAGGAAAATTTAGCGGTGCGCGCGGCCGGAAGAGGGGAAAGGATTGCTTTCGCGCGAAGGAGCAGGAGGGAAATATTTTTGAAGCGAAGAAGGCGCGGGGGCGTGCGCAAGCTAGAAGAGCCACTCTAATTAGCTTGGTATACGGGGTGGCTTTTTGTTTAATTAACACGCTCGCAGTAAACTACCCTTGTACCGCGCGCACCAAACCCTCTCCCCCTTCCAACCCTCCTCGGCGAGCTCCCACTCTCTGTGCGCGCGGACCACTTTATGGTTTTTTTTTTTTGCTCCGCCCCTCTTTTGCTCTCCGCTACAGAGCCATTCTCTCCCTTCGTTCGCCCGTGATACATTCGATAGGTATTTGTTTACTTAAAATCCACGCTCAAGGGTGTCGAATTTAAAAGGCGACGCGCGAAAAAGGGGTGGCGCGTCTTTTTGCCGAATTTTTTTCACCGGATTCCGCGCGCGCGCGAGTCCACTGTTTTTAATATCGCTGTGCGATGAGTATCGGTCTCGTTTCAGTTTTTTTTTTTATTTCACATTCTACCATCCCCTCCTATGAGGGACCGTTTCGTGACTCGTTTTTTGTTTGTCATCGCACCGAAAACGGGGCAGTGTCGCGTTCACCGCAGCTTTACCTCGATATCAGGTAACCTTATATCCCTGGCGATGTCTACCTCGCAATTCTATCTCCACGCGCCTCGTCGACCTTATATCTCGTTATGAACGACATGATACAAGAAATTCTCCAGCCAGATGTTCGACTAATGAACAGAACAGGGGACTTTCTCATTGGCTAATTTGTTCTCTCGATCGATTTGATAGTAGATATTTTTTCTTTTAACTAGACTTTAATAAACATGTTTGAAAACATCTGACATTTTTTCCTAATTAAGTCTTCCCTATTACAGAAAATAATTGAAGGCTGTAAAGGTTTGGAGTATCACGTTAGAAATATTGAATTTGCAGTAAACCTACTTAAAACTATTTTTCCAACGGTATTCATTAAGCACGCAATGTAATACATTATAGTCATAATATATTTTTTGAAATATCATGTAACCTTTCTCATTCGCTGCCCTTTTCCATTTAACGAGGACACGCGACTGCAGACGCAATTAAAAATGGCTACGGTGCCCGAGCCGAAGCTACGAATATTGTCGATAATTTCCACCGAGCATCAATTATCCATTCGCGTTAATAAAGAAACTGTTGAGAACCGTTGTATCCTTTTGCGATGAATCCATAACGCTTCCAAGTACACGGAGAAAATGGGTCACGGCGTTTGGTCGGTCGTGCATCGAAGTTAATATACGCTCGCAGACGGCGGAGGGCACGATACAGCTAGGCGATCGATCGCGACGAATAATTGTTGCCTATACTTTCGCGAGTAAGCCTCTTTGCTCTAATTCCCCGCTGCCTCGAGGAGCGCCCAATTATCCGAGATCCTTGTCGCCATTCAGTCTCACAAACAATATTAAGTTTCCAGGGTACAATACGTTTACGGGGCGCTGGAACGGGGAAGATCAGGTCCTCGACGACGCGTTCAGACGATCGCATTCACCGCGCGGAGACGCGGGAGAACAGTCGACTGCCTTTTCACCGCATTACGTATTCGCATCTTGCCGAGTATCACAAAGACATCACGTGAAGTTCTCCCGCGAGCAACGAGACGCGGTCTAGAGGAGGAGGAAAAATAGTTTCGTGCATTAATTCGGGACACGAGAAGGAGGCCGCGCAGCCGGACTTAAAGGCGAGAGCGACAGGAGGCGACGGCAGCGTTCGGAAGCAGTCTGGCAACGAGGCACCGCGATTCGGTCCTGTCTGGTCCGTACGTAGGTGGACGTTAGGTGCAGGTGGCGCAGCGTATTTATAGCCGCTTCGTGACTCCTCTTCCTCTTCGCCAACAACACTCCTGGTTCTCCTGCTTTTCCTGTAGCCCCTCCGCCTCGTCCCTCCACCTCCTCGTCCTCCCCTCGAGGCGTCGTTCCTTCCTCGCAAAGGTCTGGCCAGCGAGCCGACTGGGGCTTGAACGACGACTTCCCGTGAAACCCTGTTCGTTAAACGGCGAGACGGATCCACCCCGGAAAAGAATCGGACGGGACGAGGATCCTGGCCCGTTACCACGCGCCACCTAATTAATTGCGGACGAATCTCGCGCGCGCGACGGAGTTTCAAGGGGGGGGGGGAGGCCAGGCGACAAATTGCTGAGCGGTAGTTCATTTGGCTCTTCCAGCGGCGCGCCTGAATCAGCTCACAAAGAACCCCGCTCGAGGTCCGCGCGCCGGTAATCCTCGCGTCTCGTAAGTGGAGCGCGAGTCTCTGAGCACGACCCTTAACGAGCGCTCAGGTATTTACCTCCGTTCGAAGAGCGGCCGGTGCGCGCGAGGGCTAAATGCAGCCCCGTTCGGTCAACACTTTTACGTCGACTCGGTTCGCCGGCATCAGATAACGGCGCCGGTGGTGCGGGGGCCGCGCAGTCACTTTCAGCCGACAGAAGCCAGCCCCCGTTAAACGGTTAAAGTGTTGTCCAAACTTGGCGAAACTCGTTTGCTCCGGCACCCGCCGCCGCTATCTCCTCGCCAGGATCTTCTTCTCTGTCCCGCCGACCGCCGCCGCGCCCTTTGTCCCCTTTGTCGGCCGACCCCCGGAGTCCCTCTCGACCGGAACGGAGAAACACTCGACGCCCACGCGACGCTTTGTTTCCACACCGGCCAAGTGTTTCCCTTGTTCCTTGGCCCACCCCCGCGCGATCTTTGAACGCCGCGAGAATGTGACTTACCGTCCCAAAGGGCGGACCCTGGTTTTTCGTCCGCCGGGAGACCAGGCAACTTTGAAATTGCGTCTGATTAGCCGTATTCCGTGAGGGATGGACTTCTCCATTTTCGAGGGTCGAAGTTAAATTCGTGTGCGTTCGGGACACGATTAATTATTGACCGGGAAATTCGGGAGCGTGTCTCCGAGAGGGTAATTCGAAACCGGGGAGTCGAGGATTGAGAGGTCTGAGGAGTATTGGATTAATTTATAAATCGGATTCGAGGAGCCGTGGGCTGGAAATGTGAGAGAGTGGAAATTTTAAAGGGACACGTATCTTTGAAAATTATCTCTTTTGATGGGAACATGCGCGGAGGAAAATTTTCATAAAATATGAATTTATGTTTTCATTGGGGTTTGAAAGATGCAGCTGGCAGGTTCAGAAGAAGAAAATTGCGTCGGTGAAGCTTCTGCCTTTGAGAATGA
The DNA here is from genome assembly GCA_030770465.2 of Perdita meconis. NCBI lineage: Eukaryota > Metazoa > Arthropoda > Insecta > Hymenoptera > Andrenidae > Perdita > Perdita meconis. The sequence goes on from JASKOS020000016.1 coordinate 6,067,866, forward strand.
AAATTCAACCCTTCTATGTTTTCAGTTTTTCTTTCACTCAATTGTGCTTTTTATAATTTTCAAGCATTTTCACTTCGAGGAAAATGTAAGAAAAATTAGTGTTATCGTTTGTGACTTTTATTCTTTGACATCTCAAAATTTTTAGCGAAAATGTCATTTATTCGCAAGAATTAAGGTAAATGTCCCAATCTCTACTCACTTCGTATTTTTCTTATTATTATAAATATTACTCATGTAACTTCTTCTTATCTGAAAAGGCAACATACTACGTGAGTAGAAATTGGTACAAATGGTGAATAGAAATATGTGCATCGCCATTTTTTCTGAGCAGAAATATGGACATTTAAAACACTACATTGAATTAGCCATTAATAATTAAACGTCATGTAACACCTTTTTAAAATATTTTTTAATTAGTTGATTCATTATCGAGGTATTAATCAATTACTCTGCAAATTTTTACTACAAACAAATTTTTTATACCATCTTCATGAGGAATGAAAGTCTAAATGAGTAGAAATTTGGACATTCACCTTACTTACCCATAAAAAAATCATAATTCTCAGCACAAGATTTTTTATCACAACTACAGTAAAACTATAGTATTGTACATGAGTTTTTACTCAGATAAGAAACGAATTGACAACCGAAAAGCTATAAAAGCTATCTGCTGCAGAATCTCGAGAGTGAAAGTTTCCCGAAGCAACAGCGATCGAAAGCAAAAAGCAAACTCGGATCTCATTCAATTATCCTCCAGTTGGGAGTGGATCGAGGCGAATCAGTGCTCCAGGTCCGATATGCTTCGTGAAAGTGCATTGATTGTGAATTCAGCGTGAAGTAGACCCACGGGACCGATGCTGTTGCGGTGAATCGTCGATCATTGCCCTTTAACGACCCGTCCGTACGTACCGCACGGAAAAAGGGGGAGGACGATGGCCATTATGTATACATACGCGCAGACTCCGAAGAATTTATTCATGAGGGCCGATTTAATACCGCGGACATCCTTTTTTGCGTCTTCGGTGTCTTTGTCAACCCCAAAAATACCTTCACAAAAATAAAATTGTAAACGACGGCAGAAGCCGTTTCTTTATTTAAAATTCAGAAACGACGCGGGACAGACGTAATAACGTCGCGATTCCCAGGTTCTGGATTTACGAGGAACATAATTTTGAAAACGGCCAGGCATACAGGGTGATTCGACGCGGTCGTCGCGACCATTTCGGGGCTCTATACGGGGGCTGAATGAGGCCGGGAGTAGATATACTGCCAGAATGTATAATGGATAGCGTACATGTAACACAACCGCGGCGAATCATCGATCATTGCCTTTTAATGGCTCAACCTATGCGCTACTTAAAAGGGATCGTGACACCTTATAGGGTATACGTCTAAGATAAATCGTCGTCACTGCCAGCTTAGAGTCAAGCACGCCCTTTAGCCCTTTCCAGCCACCCCACCGGCACTTGCGCCTGAACGCGCGGATGGCTGCATTATAGCCTGCCTTCTGTGCTCGGTTTGTGAGAATACCTTGTTCCCCTGCCACTCGCCGTAACGTGCGTTTACGTCTACTGCCGACACATTTTGCGACGCGAATTTAGTCGTAAAATAATGAGCATAGACCTACAGTTAACATATGCATAGATACGGAAAGTCTAGTCTATGGATATAAAGATATCTTACAAGAATGTGCATGTATGTATCTGGAATCTTTATGTGTAAAGAAGTCTATTAGAATCTCATCGTAATCGAAATGTCCGAAATAGCTTAGCGAAATGAACACAGTAGATCGCATTTTTTAAATTTCAGAGGCAGCGAAAATAACAGGCAGAGTTGTTCGTAACGCGGTATTCATCTTTTAGGTATATTACGTTCATTTTTAGTCGACGCGGAATAAAACCGAGCAAAAACATCCCCAACTCGGCGACGCACCAAATCCCCCCAGCTTACGCTATTTAAAAACCCAGTTCGACGAAGTGGAATGCACCAGAGTATAATTGAATGCCAGTTATTTTGTTTCACAAGTAATGCGGAAAATACTTCACGCCAGGCCTACACCTCGACGAAATAATGAAAATAGTTCATAAATTACCCGGTGCCGAACGTTTCCTCGATCGTCGTCGACCAACACGCGCGCGCGACCAAATCACTGTCACCGATACAAATCGATTATCCCATCGCGTTCGCGAATTAAGCAACACGCCCGCAAAATGTCCCGTCAGTCGATAGAATTCCGCACAGCGGCCGTAACCGCGACGGATTTTAAAGCCGGCCGCGATCGAGATTCGATAATGACCCCGCTAAACTTCCCCTCGGTCGCCTGTCCACCCGCCCCTCCGTCCCATCCCTCTCTCGCGGCGACATTGACCGCTTCGTAAGGGGCGACGGCGTATCGGTTCCTTTGTCGTCCCGGCGTAATGATCAAGATAATGCTCGATGATATCCGGCGAGCTCCATGCCGGACTTGCCAGCAATACGATCCCTCGTGAAACACGTCGTCGAGAGGGTGGCGACGGAGGGCGCAGCGTCGCCATCGGGGCGAAGGGTGGGCGGGGCGCTAGCTACGAGGCTCATAATCAAGCTGCCGTCACAATGGTATTCCTCTAATACATTCGAGCGTCCCTCTGTGTTGGGTAGTCGCGCCGCTGAATGGGACTATCTGCCCGTCGTACACCGCAATATAGGACGCGTAATATCAATGTTGAGCCCTCAGCTGATTATTGCGCTCCGCGCGGCGCAAAGAGCGCCCGGGATTATGTGGCCTTTAACACCGCCCATTTGTACACGTTATCGCTCATGCGCTCGTGGAAATTGCCTCGCCCGTGCGGCCGTCCGGAATGACAGCTTCGTTTCCTGCGCGAGCGTTTCTTTCGAGAGCAGCGCACGCGGAGAGGTAAAACCTGTTTGCTGGAAATGTTTAAGTAGAGACGGTCAATCATTTGTCGGACGAGCTGCGCTCTTGTGTTCGCGGGAAAAGAAAATGTTACTCTCGTCGAATGAAATCACATAATGATTCTCGATGAACTCGTTCCTGGTGGTCCGAAGGAATGTCGGCGTTGATGTGACGGTGGTATCGGGGAACGCGCAATTTCAACCGTCGCAACGACGTAATGCGTAAGTGGTCTTGAGAGGCGGGTTTCAATCTCGAAAGGTTCGCGTGCTCGTCGCGAAAGGATCCCGGGGAAACGGCCGTGGAGAAGGCGAGGAAACGAAGAAAAAAAGGGAGTAGAAACAGAGAGTAGACAAATAATGAAAGAAAAAAGGAATAAAGGGGGTTGGATGGGTGGAAGGACGGAGTGGCGGGGAGAGGGAGGAAGCGGAGCCGACTGGAAAAGCAACAGGTGCCGACGTCTAGATACCGAGCGACCCCTGCGCCTTCCGTTCCCCTCCGTTCCTCCCCATCGCCCCGTCCGTTTATGCCCTTCTTCTCTCTTTCCAAGCTGCTCTGTCTCCCTCAGCGCGCCCTCGCGCGTCTACCCTCCCGACAGATCCCGGCGAGATAGCAAAAATGTTTAATGGGGTGAACTCGCCGGAAAATACCAGGGCGAGTCAGCGCGTCTCCTTGTAACGCCGCCCCTGAAAATGTCGTTTCCCTCGATCAGTTTCGCATTAACAACTCGAGCCCGCTTATCGAGAGGGTGCCCGCTCCGCTCTCCGTGTTTAGCGGCGTTCCTTTCCTGGTGGAAGTGGCGCGCGACCTCTTCGAGCGTCTCACATTCCTCCTCTCCATCCGACGCTTTTTCTCCCTGGATCACCCTTGCCTCGCGCTTCGCGTCGCCGTGTCTCTCCTCTCATTCCTCTCTCTCTCCGCAGGGTGTACGTCGGGACGCCGAGGTAATTCCAGTGTTGGCTGCCGCGTCGCAAACAAGCAACGAGAATGCCGTCGTCCCAGTGATCCCCAAACGGGAAATGAAAGCGGAACGCTCGCAGTCGTAAGGGAAATTATTCTGTACGCACGGTCCTCGGCGTTTCGATGCGGAAAATTGACTTCTTTAAGGCGGCCGACGCCCCCGGCCCACCGCCTTCCCTCGCGTTCTCAACGAGATCTCTTATCGGTAATGGTATTTCTTCGTTCATTCGGCCCGCGCTTTGTTCCTCCGAGACGATCCACTCACCTGTTTTATCCTACTCGCTGCCTCGGAATTAGTCGTGTCCTGACGGGGCCCAGGGTGCCAAGCACTCCGGGGAGTGTGGGGAAATGGGGAACTGATGGGGAATGAGAGCGAAGGCTTTACTCATTCCCTTAAATATTCTGTGTTAGGGTAGGCAACGTGGACAAGATGTTACAAAGAAGGAAAGGAGAATTAGGGTAGCTTTCAGACGCGAGAAGAATGAATGAAGATCGTATTTTTTTCTAACATATTCGCTTTTACATAATATTTATTTATAGGAAAGTATTAACTGAGATAAACTCTGCAGAATTTTTGGTTGGAAATTACGAAGCTCATATGTATGTCTTTAAAATTCAGTCGGGGAAATATCTGCTTTTAATAAAAGTCTTTATTTATCAATGACCTGGTGGACCCAGATCGAAGTCATTAAATATTCAAAGAAATATTGTTAGAAGCATTTAACAATTTACTGGTTGACAGTTGAAATTACGAAGAATTTTGCAGAACTAATCATCTTTCATGATCGAATAATGACATTACATTACAAACCGTTTTCTAAAATTGTCCTTCTTTATAATTCACTAAAATTCTCTACAACTGTCTCTGCATTATACCTCCAAATCAATTATTAATTTAAGCTACAGCCGGCGTGGTGTGCAATTACAAATTTCAGCTTTAATTGAGGTAACTTATTGCTCCACTTCCAATTGTAGGAGCGAAACCGCACCAGCCGCGGGTTGAAAATCCACTAGCAAGAATTTTTAAGACACCCGAGTGACCTGAAGCAGTTTCCTTTTTATTTCATTCCAACGTATCAAAATCAAACCACAGAATGTCTCCTTATTGAGAGAGCCATCGAAGAAGGTACTTAAGGTTGCAAGGAACTCCGGCAATTAAACCTACGCGAAATTGATAAAAATCACGGTGCGGAAACACACCAAGTGTGCACCCTTATTCATTAACGCACAGACGGCTGGTTAGAGGCTCGTCGGAACCTGTTTCAACGTGGAACAGTTGAAAAGCAATTATATCTTTGTTCCCATTTACGGAATCGGATGCTTCGCCGTTCGCTGACACGAATATTATACAAGCGGGGCGATCTCGCGCACTCGCGCGCGCACCACGTAATAAATTTTAATTAAAACAACCGTGAATTCGAAATTTACCGTTCGACGTCGACGACCACGACTTAATGACTGCCGTATGCTCCCGGTCGCGCCGTCGGAGCCCCGTGAAAAAGCGCGGGGCGAATCCGTTCGATCGACAAATCGAAAAGCTCGGGCGCGTGAAATTTACATCTGTAATTAATAATTCCACTCCGGTGAGGCCAACGCGCGCGCGCTCGAGCGGTCCACGCACGCCTACGCAATTATCTCCTCTTGGCGATTCGGTGATTGGTCGCGTTCAGAAGGCTTCCACTGATCGAAACGCGTCAACGAAATATCATCGCGGCCGTGTTAAATTCTCCGTTTCCCACGTCGAGATCGAACTACACCAGCGGCGTCACCGCGAGCTTTCGTTGAGGGATAAAGTTGCCGTCGTCTGCGATCCGTGCTTCGAAAACTCTCGACTTTATCGCCCAGACGGTGGAAGATCGCGACGAACTCCGTGCAGAGGCGAAACTCCGCGGCGCATTCCATGCCGGAGGTTTACATTTTAAACATCCGACCGTACCGCGGTTTACGAACCCCACGACATTCCGTATTAATACGATCTCGCGTGCCAGCTTCCAAGCCGGGCGTTACGGCTTCTTCGGCGCGATTAAACCCTCTTTCTGCCTCTGTCTCGTACCGCCCGTAAATACTCCGCTTGTAATTCAACAGGTACAGAGCCGTGCCGGCGATTAATCATTGAAAACGCGAGGCTGGAGCGAGCGCCGTACAATTTCGCGTTTGGTTTCGGGAAGGGAAGACGCGATTTTCGAGACACGCCGCGCGCGTCAATTTAATCCTTTTGACGAGCGGGCTAAACGACGAGGAGCACGATGACGGTCGTTCAGGATTTGTGTTCAAAGGATTAGCTCTTATCCTAATGGAAAGCGCTTTCATAGTTGTTCTAGCGAATCCCGCGTAATTTTTTACGAGCCTTGCCGCCGGTTTTGTTTTCGCTCAATACGCGACCCTCGTGTTTTCTGTCTTGGCAACGCGCTTCACGGATTAAATATTCACGTGGTTATTATAGTGCGAGTTTTAAAAGTCCGGATATCCAGAATGAACTCTGTTCAAGCGCATAGTAAATGGACCGGCCATGAATGGTAGATACTGCGAGATGTGAGTGGAATACGAGTGATAGAAAGGGCGAAAGCGACAGGCTTTAGTATAAATAGCCGCGAACGGGTCGAAATCGCAGTGATAGCTATGGATTCTCTCCAGGGTAGCGTAAAGCTTTTCAATAAATAAATCTGTTATGGGGTGAATGAGGAATTTTTGGAACGAAAAGTGAAGTAGAAGAAAGCAGCAATACAAAATGCAAACAAACAGAAGGAAAATGTTCAAGCATCAAAAACTGTTACTCACAAAGCAACGAAGAAGAAAATTCAGCACATAATCGAGAGTATCACAAATAAAAATTGATTCGCAGTAAAGACGGCGTGTCTAAGAGATAGTTGACCAGTTAATTTCCTTGCCTTCGAAAATTCCCAACGCGAGAGATGCGAGGAACAAGGTGGGCGGTCAGAGGAAGACGGTCTTCCACTTCTTATGCTAATACCGGAGGCTCAACCGGTTTTCATAAAAGCGTCGGGGGATGCTCCGACCGCGCTCGCGAAATAAGATCGTGAGTTTACGAAGAAGGCGAGCCCGAGGAGGGGTTGGGGGAGGCCGTAACGGGTGGCGGAGGGCCCTCCCGTTATACTCGCGGCATCTGCCACCATCGTATCCGATATACGATACTTTGTTTGCCTGTGCTGACAGGGTTGGTATACGCGAGATGCCTATGTGCCGGCTGGCTGCGCGCAGTTTCGCCCCAGCGAGGGCGCGAGAGGGTGAAATTCAGCCGCGGCGAGTTCACCGAATAAATCAGAATACGCGAGAGAGCCGCGTCAACCACGGACCTCACGATATTTTCCGCATTCCCGAACTCGTTCGCCGGGGGAATCTCTGTCCTGCGCGTGATTCCTGAATCGCCGGGACCGTTGCGCCCTTCAAAGCGTTCGCTTTCGAGCTTCCTGACGTGATTTTGATGAATGCTCTTTCGCGCCCGGCGGTTAGGTAGGGAAAGAGGTTCGCGAGGAACTGCTTCCGCGGCGTAAAAGACCTTTGGGGTTCTGCGTGTCGGTCTACGTCTACCTATTACTGATAACTGGCACATCCTTCTTTAAATATTCAAGATATCCGGTAGTCTGCCCGATATTTAAGGCGGAATTATTGGAAACGGAACGTTGGCATTTATTAACGAGAGTCTGGTATCTCGAACAACAAAACAAAAACCCGTCCGCGTAATAAAAGTATCGAATATTCTACGATCGAGTGTCTCCGAAAACGACGAATAGAGAAAGACAAGACGGGGATGGGGTATAAGCTACCTCGATACATATTTCCATCGCTCCGAGTTAAACACCCCCCGCACAGTTTCAAGGAGAGACTCTAAGTAAAGGGATCGTCGAAGCGTCGTGCCGAACAGGAGGAAGCACGGTCGGACGAATTGAAACGCGAACACGGATCGATACGCGAATATATTGGTCCTTAGAATATAGGACGATATATATGTCGAGGACGGTATTTACGACAGATGAAAAAACGATGCGAATTCTCCGGAGAATTCACAGTCGAGGAACTATCGGACTAGCTAGCAAACTAGGTTCGGGTTGCGATAATTAAATTTAGTTGCTGCGAGCTACCGCCGCGTTAGCTCGTGGTCGCCGTTACACAATATTACATCGGCTTGTTATATTCCATACGAAATGAACGTCCGGTAGAACTACGCGTTTCAAAGTATTGTGTTTCCTCGACAAAGTCCAAATTCCTCCCCATTCTGCCTCCTCCTTGTCTCCCAAGCAATGCTATAGTCTGCGGGGCTCCGTTCGATTAACTATGAGGCAAGCCGATCACGTTCTGATTGATATCAATGTCAGCGAGGCGTGCGCTGTGTTCCAATTAACTTCGCGGAAATCGATAACAAAATATTAGGAGATTTAGATAAATTGAAGGGAGTGAACCGGAATGTCTGCGATTTTTTTGCTTGTTGGGAGGTGAACGCAGGAAACCGAGAGAGGGAATAGGTAGCACCTAAATTTATTATCGGAGGTGGTGATGAAATTACGATTCTTTCGAAACATCGCGGATTTGAATAGAACTCTGATAAGAGTATTTAGGATTTTTGTTTGTTTCCAATATTGTTTGGCTTTCTGGAGAGGAAATTCCTGTTAAAAGTTAATGCCGGCTTTTCTATTTTGCTGTGAATATCAAAATTTCTAGTTGACTGAAAAAATTGTTGGAAAGATAATGTAATACGTTTTTGCGCTTTATAAATTTATGCGATGAAATATTGTGACAACTGTTTATGTATTAAGCATTCTGAAACATCGGAAAATAGTAGAAATAAAAAATAACTTGTTATTTCTGTCAAAGTTGCATTCAATTCTGTAAAATTTCAATGAAATCGCATTTTTCGTATTACGAGATCGAAGACCAGGGTCGCGATTTCGACTTGATTTAACACTGTTTAATTTATCTAGAGATAAGGTTGCTAGCGATAAATCAATTTTAACTACCATGTAGCTTTATTACTCTGAGGACTAACGACTACCCACCATTTCCCAAATTAGGTCACATTTAACTGCTTCTACAATTTTACAAAACACATGCAATATTTCAACTTTGCTTAAGATCTAAAAAAACAAGCTAAGCTCCGTAAATAATGGTGCAACAACCCCAAAGAAAAAGGCACAAGATAAAATACAAAAGAAAATGAAAACATGGATGTGAGATTTCTCTCGAAGACCGAAGTGATCGTCTCGATTCAGATCCCAAAGCAATCACGGCCAGCTCTAATATCAATCGCTCATTGCTGGCCGATGTAAGTAGTCGGGGACGGATCGGCGCTCCTTAAACACCCTCGTCACGTTATTCGATACCCGTGGGCATTCCTCGCAGACACGGTGCGGCGGGGTGCGGAAAACAATAAGGACTATAAAAGATAGCTCGAGGGAGACGGAGCGAGCGGTGGACGGTGCAAAACGAAGGGAGAAAGAGTTAAGGGAAACGTGCCGTGCCGAAGAGCATCATGCGCAATCTTGTATGCAAATCGAGAGGAACGGAGCGGGCGGGTGTAAAGAGCGCCGAGCGACCGGGCGCGGCCGGAGGAGGGCTAGGAAAGACGAAGGAGGCGCTCTAAGAAAAATTTGTTCTCTTAAGATTTCTATATGCAAATGTTGCGCGCCCTCTGCTCGGCGCCCAGCTCTATCCGCGTGGCTGGGATTTGCATTCCGCATCTAGATTCATACGCCGGCGACGAGGTAGGGCACGGTGTGTAGTGTCTCTAGTTTTATTAATGATCCGTAAGTGTCGGTGGAGGCGTTATCGAGGGAATAGGAGCGGCAAAGGGGGCCGAAGGAGGGAAGAAGCGTGTGGCTGTGCCGCGAGCGCAATTACCATTAGTCCATTAGGATCCATAATTTGCCTAATCGGACTTCTCTATGTATTACATCGTTTACTTCAAAACGTACACGCGATGCACGCGTACGTCTCCCCTCGGCGAGAGAGCGAGCGCTTCCTCGCCGAAGCAACCTTAATTTCCGTCCGAGCGGCCAGAATATATTTCTCCGAAACAACCGAACCAAGCCTCCCGTAGAGATGTTCGAGTACTCGAAAAAAGCGGGCCGACTCGAGTACTCGGACGAAACAAGCTTCCCGAAAAAATTGAGTAGCTCGAATTTTCTTGAGCGGCTCGAAAGAAACGATCAGTTCGGACGTATGCGGAGTGGCGTGATCCTTCGACCATATACATACAGACACGGCCCGTACATAAGCTACCCATGAGACACAGTGTGGCACAGATTACGGGCAAACTTGCCCACCCGTGACGTCACAAGATAAATCAAGATGGCGAATACTTCATCAGCGCCATTAGACTGTATAGATAGTTTTTGAAAGTAGATGATATTATTTGCTCATCTGTGACGTCACGTGGTGTCACGTATATGATTTAATCTTTGCCACAAGCTAGTCATCTGAAGCCGTGTCTATAGTCTATAGGTATATATGGTCGAAAGCGTGATCCAAGTCGGTCATGCTTCATATTTCATAGTGATTCGGTATACATATGTCTAAACCACGGTGTGTTATACAGGTGTTACTAGTTCCCTCAGAAATGTGTGATCATTAGATGGAAGATCTTCTAGCGACCGCTAGAGTGCGTCAGAATTGAAAGATCCGTGGGGAGCGCTCCTATTGGTTCAGTCAGCTCAAGTGGTGGGGAGTCCGAGCACGAGTAAATGTGATCATCTGTGACGCACTTCATTCGCACACATGCTTACCATACGCAGAGTTCTGACCATGGCGCCCCTAGCAGAGACCAGAGGAAGTTCCATCTATTGACCAGAAAAATTCAACCAGACAGAGGTGCTTTGTAGGAACACCTCTATAACACACCGTGGTCTGAACTGCTCGTTTCTCTCCAGCTGTTCGCGATTCTATCGATCTGCTCGAGAAAATTGCAGTTACTCGATATTTTGGAGTCGCTCGTTTCTTTCGAGTACTCAACTCGACTCAGAAACTGAGTCTCGGCTCGGATCGCGAGCAGCTCAAGTATTGATAATAGTTTATGGGTCCTTGGAGGTCTCCTTTCCCCCTTGCCTCTTTTGTTCCAGGGTCGCGGATTTCCTAGGCGCGACGGACGAGTCGGAAAAAGCGTCTAACGGGAAACACAAGTGTTTACCGAACCCTGGGGCTGCGTTACGGCTTTGGAAAATGTCAAATGAAACGGTGTCGCCCGGGGAATTATCGTCGGTAGAGGAAGGAGGGGACCACGGATCCGATCTGTATCGGCGGGAACGAACGCGGCCTGGCGCCAAGAAAGAGAAATCAACCGCGCGAACGGAACGAGGGAAAAACGAGGAAGAGGAGGAACGAAACGTACGGTGGATAATGCGATTCCACTTCCCGTGCCGGTGGATGGAATCGCGTGAAAAAGTTCGGCCCGTCCCCGGGCTAACTTTTCGCTCCCTCGCTTCCCTGCCCGTTCCGCGTCGTCATTCGTATTCAGTTTTCCGGAGAAGGGTCAACTGGCGCGACAATTCGCCGCTCGTCGGACGCAGTCTCCTTGAATGCACAATTATGCGGCTAAACGCAGAGAGAAGCCTGAGCATTTTCGGACAGCAGACTTTTCGGGTGCTCCGGGGAACTCTGTTAGCTTGAATGGCTGGATCGACGGGAGAATTGAATTGTATGGTGAAATTGTTCAGAATGCCTGCGATCATCCTATCGAAATGGGTTTAGTTCGGGACTTCTGAGGTATTGGCTTAACTGGGTCGTTCCTTGACTGGTTGCAGCCGCAGTCGCGTTACGGATATAAGCTCGAAAATAATTAAAACCAGATTATTTCCTCTACATAACTCTTTACACAACTAAAGGGAATTATCAGGTTACCGATTCGTATTATTACATCGTCCTTAGTACACCAAAAAGAAGTGTACAATACAGGGTGGTGTAATAGGTGAGGCGCATAAAAGCTGTTATTAGGCCTAACCAATGTGTAGAGTAATCGACAGAGGTAGCGTACAAATAATAATGATTTTATAATTATCTGAGAACTAAAATTAGAGAAAACTATACATTACATTCCTTAAACTGTTATTAAACTTGGATAAGATAGACAAGACAAGATGGTCCACAAGCTGCCTTCGAAATATGAGCGGATGGAGAGAATATAGAAAATATTGAAGTACTGATTCATGAAGAGATAAATAAAAATAAGGATGGATAGGATAAAGTAAAGGATTTGGTTTGTTCTTTGAAGAAGTGAAATGTAGAGGAAGAGCGGATATAGGAAGGTAGGACGTTATAAAAATGAGGTGTAGAAAATGAAAAAGAAACACGGAGATTAGCCGTTTTGTGGAGAGGAATAGATAACAGATCAGAAGCTCTGGTATTGTGCATATGGTTCCAATGTAATTCTGAGTTCGGGTGCAGTAAGTCGCGAATATATGCCGGAGCCTCGGAATCAAGCGTTTTGTAGGCCATGCAACATTGATTTAAGATATTTCTATCATCCATGGATAATATAATATTCAACGTTTAATTTATTATTCAGTGATTCTTATTATTCAGTGATTCCTAATGCGCGAAATTGATGGTTGTTCAAATATTTAGAACGGACAAAAATAGAATATGTAACAAACATCTCGTTCGCATTACAGTTCTTTAATATTCTCCGAAACCCCAATGCATTAGTTTCAAGCGCTGATCGAGTGCTCCTTCGAAATCGATCCCCTTTATCATACTCAGAAATAGAATTCCTTCTTCAAAATTATTCAGGAACAAATTTCACGATTGATCGCGTGCTCTCGATTAAGCGCGTTAAAGATTCGCGCCTCCGACGGGATAAATTCGCGCGAGCACGACCGACGTCTTCAGGTTTAATCCGCGGCGGGCCGCGTAATTTACACTTTTTTCCCCGGATCCTTTCATGCATCAGGCCGTGGCTGGTTTCGCGCGAACATTAAGGCGAAATCGCGGCTCGCCGGAGGAAGTACCGCCTCCATTAAAAGCATTTATTTTCAGTGTCTGCACTTACGTGGAGGGAGGCCGATATTAGAGGCGATTCTGGCCTGACCCAGATTTCGCGCCCGTCGGTCGAGGGTAATTTCGAAACGAAAGAAACCGTCTGCGATCGATTCCGCGCTTTCACTTAACCGCGGGTTGAGAAGCAATGACCGGGGATGCGGGAGGTAGGAAATCGATTCGGCAATTAAACTGTGGATGGCGTTCCTTGAGTCCATCCCTTACGATGATTCAAAAAAGAAAGAGAAGAAAAAGAGAAGGAAAAGAGGAAGCTTAAGTGGGGGGCAATAAGGGCGAAGAAGGAAAATCGTCGGGTAAAAAGTAAACCTGCGAGGAAGAGATCCTCGTTAATGCCTGTTTTATGTACGCGTTACGGCAGTCACGGGTCGGTGGGTCGCGCGTGGCAGCTTCGACCACCCCGCTTCTTCGAGCTTCTTGTAATTTCGAGTGCGGAACCAGCAGGGCGAAGGGCGGGGGCGGGGAAGGGCGGACACGGTCGTACGGAACACGGAGGAAGCGAGTTTAATTACGAGTAAAAATCGAGTTTGCTCGATCGGCGTCGAGATTGTCGCCTTGCGAAACGAAGTCTCACGATTATTAGATTTCCACCGAGGGGTGAGTAAGGGGGAAGCACGGCCGGAGGGGGTGGAAAGGAAAGGCGGGCAGCATCTCCTCCGAAGGGAGGTCGACAGAACGGACAGACCGGCGTGGGAGGGTTGGCTAAACAGTCCACGGTACGATTCGAGAAATGGGTGGAAGCGTCCGGGGGCCGGAGGGGTGAGTGCGCGAGGGTGAAACTATTTCTCTTGCTTCTCCGGTACGCCGGTTGTGATTTGAATACATCCAGTTAGCGGCGCGTGCCCCGAATTCTGGATATCTCCGACGGAAATGGTTAAAGGAGCCACTCGTTACTTCGTTTTGCCGATATTATGCCTCGCACCCGTCATATCCTGTCCCGTGATCGGTACACCGTTGAGGTTCCTACAGCGTTTCGCCTCTTTCAGGTAAGAACGCGTACAGGATGTTCCTTTTTTTTTTGGGGGCGCTATGAATATGCAAAATTATATTTTTCGTGCCATTGGCCTGCTACTTTTTAAAATAACATAGGGAGATTATATTACGATGGTTATTTCGAAATTATTACTCATTAGTAATTCCAACTTGAGAATAGAACTTTTTTATATAAAAATTTTAAAACTTCTACCAATTATTTAACATTATACAATATAATCAATAAATTTTCTTATACAATATATTCAATAACAAAATAAATTGTACGTCTATCCTCGAAAAACTAAATTTCAATATTCCCGCTCGAAACTTGAGGGGTAACAGATTATTTAATGTCAAGGCTCACCGATCTCTGCTCGGCAACCATAATTCTATTGATCGTATATGTACTCTGGCCAATTTATTCCGTGCTAACATCGATCTGTTTAACGACTCACCCGATTTGCTGCGCAATACACTCAGATTGTTGTTAAAGGAGTGACCCGTCATTTTTTGTCTTCTTTTATTTATGTTTATTTTCTTTTTTCTTTGTATATTTATTACCTTAATATTTTGGATGATCTATTGTACCAAAGGGTTTTTACCCGTTCAATAAAGTATTATTATTATTATTATTATTATTAGAAAAATCTATAGATACTAATATTTTGACGTGTCATACTATCTGAAATATTTTTCTTACAGTACCCTGACAGTGAACATTGTGCATTCTGTCAATTACAATTTAAAGAATATATTAATTTTTAATATAATTTTCTTTTCCCTCGAAGAATTTTTCTCAACAGCTTAATAAATCGATAGACGGTGAAGCAAATTTTGTTGAGAAAGAAGATATATAAAAATGTATATTCGCATGTATGTATCAATAAATATATTCCTTCAAACTCGGCAATATAAAGGAACCAGTTTCCTTCAAAATTCTGCATACGTTGTGAAACGTAGAGTGATGGGGTCTCTACTTTGAGGAATTGTGGCAATTGTACTGTTATCATTGGAAGCACCGTAAACGAATGCAATATCGATATATTCTGCGACTAGAAACATGCAAGGCATCGTGTACTCGAATGAGAAAACGTAGATGGGTTGAAATGTATAAGCAGGCTGCTACCTTTCTAAGTATCCTTCTCAAAAAGATTGAGAAAATATTTCGATAAATATTCTGATGTCCACTACTCCCTTGATAAACGACCATGCATATTCCTGCTGCTAATTAACCGCAATCAACGATAATTCCCGGACAAGTTCCCTTCCACCCGGAGCATCTAAAGGCGATTGATGTATCCAATTTGAAAGTTGCTTCGTGCTCGGGGCTGTATTTAAATAAGCCGGGAGAGGTTGTTGTTCTCGAAATTACACGCAACAACCTTTCTTCCTGTTGAACACGCGTCTTCCAAGCCGACATACGCGCGATAATCTCCTTGCCCCTCTCGACATAATTTGATATTTAAATGAGCTTAAAATAGTTCACAACAGCAATTTGTTCTGCTGAGTTTCCTGGAGAGAGAGCAGCTTCTGCCAGGCTCCGTGCAACTATCGCGCGTATTTCCGTTTCAAGAAATCGACCGTAGCGATACATGAAAGCTCGCCCGCCAGTCGTCTGACATATCGCTGACATATACTACTTACAATTTTCGTAATTTCATTGCCAATACTTTCTAACTTCTACAGTGATAACTCCTTTAAATTTACTGATTTAATTTTCCTTTTGATTACTCCAGAGCATTTGAATTAATGTGTTTAATCGATTTTTAACAATGTTTTAATTAAATTTCATTCCTTACAGGGAGTCGCGATCGTAGGAAATTTTCTTCCGGCAAAATCGAACCGTTACCGGCGCAATTACAAAGAAATAACTTTGAAACTCCAAAATGTTGAAGTAATTCTCCCATCGTTAGCAGCGATTGGAATCTGTTCGACGAGCCACGCTAGTCTAACTTCGCTAACTTCGTTCCCCCATCCCGCGGAAACAATTTAGTCGTCTTAGTGCGTCCGCGAACGGGACGCGGTGATCCTCTGCAATCGCCTAAATTAACGGGAACGTTTGTAAGATTGCTCCGAGGAGAAGCAAAGAAGACCGAATGCAGGGAACCGAGTAACAGGTTGGCGACGGCGCGGCGGCGGTCTCGAAATAGTCACTCTTAATGTTTGCCTAATAACAATCGTTGTTACTCCCGGCGTTGAAAAGCCGCAATCTCGTAATTGCCAGACGAGAGGAAGAGGAGGAGGGGGAGACGCGCAACACACGATCCGAGGCGCGTTCACGAACGAAGGATTGCCGTGAAAAGGCGGAAGTAAGCGAATCTCGACGACGACGCTCGACTTTCCGGAATTAGCTACTAAGTCCTCGAGTTTGCGACTCTTCCTCGTCAATTCCTTCCGTAACTAATCAAAACTTACTTCCGTTTTCGTGGGATGTCGCGACAACGTCGCTTTCCAATTCGCGGCTGGAATGGAACCGAGTGGCAGACGATTCAGACGAATAACATTAATTCGGGCTTCTTTAATTCTGGGATCTCATTCATTAGTACTTTTCCTTTTAATTGCATGGAAGAAAAAGTATACTTCTGTATTTTTTCAACGCGTTTCGGGATTTTGAAAAAAAAAATTCTAATGGTAAAGGAAATTGCGGAGAGACGAAGAGGTTCAAGCGTCTGTCAGCAAATCTAATAGAGATAGTGCAGCGAGTTCACCGTGCATAGCACGGTCCATTTCCACGGTTAACGTATTTGCACGACGAAGCGTAAAATTGATGCACGCGGCATAAATAAACAAAGCCACCGATTTCTCCCTACCTCCACGCTTTCCCCGTATTGTTAGTTAATAATATTGATTGGCAGCGTGTGTTCGATCAATAGTTAATACGCTTTCCGTTCCATGTTGTTAACGACCTCGAAGCCCCGGTAATTTCAACGTAATTTGTTAAAATAATATGTGATGAGGACCGAGAATAATTTGACGCGCATCAAATTAATAAGTAATATCGTGTTCCTCTATGAAATATTAATTGCAAACGATTGGATGCTGTTAGAGGGATATCGGCGATCCGGTCGATGAGGTTCGGTGTGTTGTGAATTATGAGGATTCGTGCGCGTTTTTCAACCTGGATAAAATATCCGCGATGGAATACCTCCCACCCCCGTAAAATCTCTCGCATTCTGCCAGCGATAACAACCATCAATCGATTAAATTATTAAATGATGCTGTCGACAGGAGCGTGGAAAAAGAGGGGGAATTCCGAATCGAACGTTTGGTGGATTTCCCTTGGTTATATCATGACAGTTTTATTATTCTTTATGGCAGTAAAAGGGTGGAAAGATTTTTCTGTCGGAGATTTACAATTACCTCGATGTAACCAAAGTTTTTGGACCTAAATCTGAATAATACTTAGAGTTGTAAATTCGTATAAGGAAATGCATGCTGAGAGCACAGGAAAGGAAAATCATGAACGGTTCGAAGTTTCGAAATATCTTCCTTCGATTTTGGCTTGGAGAGGATAGCACTCCTGGCGGAGAAAAATATTTCAGACACACAATAACGTCAGAGAAGTTTCGGAAAAGGGACTGTAACCCTTCGAGGGTTCACTGGCGACTGGATAATCCAAAAATATCTGCTGTTATGGATAATAATTTTACGACAAATTATTTTCACTTTGCGAAGGTTGATGTCATATAAATAGCTCTCGGGATTTCGATCGAAAGCGCTCTAGAACAACTGACCCGAGACGGCCGTAATCAATAGGGCTCTAAATAGAATTTCGCCTCTCGTAATTAATATTTTCGCGAGCGAAAGGATGCGTGTGACGGATGCAGCGGGGGCAACTTTCGACGAGCGGTGAGACGGAATAAAGCAGCCGGGCTTCTTGGTTCGCAAGACGAAGGAAGGAAAAGAAGCCGCGAAAGTAGCGGGCCAGTAGTCGAGTTCGAGAACAAAGTCGATATTAAAATCAATCCAACTGTCGGGCAACGAGTTCGACTGAGTTTGTAACCTTAAAAGTTTCGTCTCTCCCGGTAACCCGCGCGACCCGCCTCCCACCGGCGTCCGCATATTGAACTTTAGTCAAGTTCACTCTCCCATTTGCGTTCCGCCTCGCCGCGGTGGAGGGTTAAGAAAGCTCGGCCAGAGAAAACGAGGAAAAAAGCGGAGGGTCTCGAACTCGAGGGATGCGAGCTGGAATGGGGGAGGTGGTGAGAGAGAGAGAGAGAGAGAGAGAGAGAGAGAGAGAGAGAGAGAGAGAGAGAGAGAGAGAGAGAGAGAGAGAGAAGAACCGATTCGGGGGTGATCGAGGAGAGACGAAGAAACGAGTGGAGGGGCGAGGCGCGAGACCGAGGGGGTGGAAGAATGGAAGAATGAAAGAAATGGTCGGAACTTGAGGCACTGATCTTCCGCAGCATCCGCTAAGTAGCACTCCCAAGGACGACATTGAAAGACTCGTATTTTATGCGACGCTCGCATATTTTTCGCTGCGAACAGGACAAAGAGAGTTCGAAAGGGAATTTGCACGAGAGTCGTCTGCGCTGTGCATCGATATGCACCCTGAACCTCCCCCCGCGCCCTGATCCCCGCCCTCAATTATTTGTATAGGCAAACCGGGGGATCCCGACGAAATAAAGAAGCGGAAGTTTTATCGCGCGCGTACGCTTGTAAAAGTCTCTGAATTCCTCGTAAAGTTTTTGATTAAACGGTCCTCGTCGTTGTCGACGTCTTAACAATTTTTCTTCTCGCCTCCGTGCTCTCCCCCCTCTTCGCTTGCTTTTCGCTTCCGCGTCTCAGCCGGGGGCCGAAACCGGCAAAACGGCGCTGCATTATAAGCTTCAAGGTAACGGGCAACTACGTTAATTAAAAATAAAGTATCGTCGTGACCGGGTGCCCGGTCGTTCGATCGAGGGGGAAGCGAGAGCCGGCGAAAGGGAGGTCAGAAGGGCGGGAGCAAGAGGAAGGAGGAGGGCCGGCCGTCATTAAGGTTATACAAATCGCCGATTACGCCCGGCTGTTTAACGAGCGTCGAGTTTCGCGAATATTCACGACTCGAAACGGAAGCCCCGGAGTCTCCGGGGCAGTAAGGCGGGTAAATTAAACATTTCGCTCGCGTTTTAAGCGCGCCCCTCGGAATTCCGAACCTCCCTCCCTCTCGTTCGCTGGTTCGCGAAAGATTTTCGCTTCTTATTCCGGAGGGCGAGCCGACCTCGTGGGCCTGTGCTGGCGTGACCGAGCACCGAACGCCCTCGTAATTATGACGTGACCGTCGACGACCCGACGACGGTGGTACAAAGCCGACGCTCGAAGCGACGATGATAAATTCAACCCGCCGAGAGAATCAATTGTGCCGGGGCTGGCAGAGCCTTTTTGACTTCTGTCGACGAGCCGTGTTTAATTACGCGCTTGATCCTCCTTCTTTTCGTTGAATAAGGATTATTCCCTGTGAGAAGGTGAAACGTGCGGGATGGTTTTCATTAAATAATCGCTTAAAACGGAGGTCAGTCGACTGACGCTATTTATCGATGATAGAATTCTTCTACTTCTTCCTTGACAAAAGGAGGAGGAAGGTGTTGAAACTTCTACGCGTGTACAAAGAGCGTTAAAAAAAATTTCACGCAAAATTAAACTACACCGTGATCCATTACGCAACTTATGCGCCAGGTGTCCAACCCACGGGTATCAAAGGTGAACAAAGAATGGGAAAGGACGAAAGGCTGGGGGCAGGACTGGGACGGGCATAAAACCTTTATACTCGAAAGTCTCTTCTACTTTCAGCTGCGGCGACTCGAGCGGTGCCGTTTAATTACGGATTCTAAAGCTCCTTCGCCTACTACCGAAACACGGCCGCGTCTGTTTGTTCCGATCTTATTGCCACTTTTACGGCCCACCTTTCGGTGTTGCCGCAATGAAATCGACCCCCTGTTCTGCCCCCGTCCGTCCCTTAGATGGTATCGTTTCCCGATGATTCGTCGGGGCAGCGGAAATAACGACGTGGAATTATTTCGCGAACGACTTCTCTAATTGTCCCGTCGCCTTCTTTTAATCGCGTGGACTGACTCTCCGACGAAAGAAACCGACGAAGTCTTCGGCTTTAAACGGTTCCGCGAATGAGACTTTTGATTACAATGATCCTACTTTTGATTACATGATCCCAAGACTTTTGTTTACAAAATTAGAAAGACCTAGAACATTTCTTAGCTACTTTTCCTTCTTATTTTGGAGCAAGAGCACACAGCGAGTAGAAGCTAAACATGTCTACATTCTGTACAAAAAAAATTATTTTATGATCAATGATCGCGATTATTCACAATAATTGTTCTAATTCTATGTTTCTTGCATTCAATTACATCTAGACCACGTTAATATCACCCGATCGCGAATCCAGATAACGCTACAAGAAGTTAGACGCTCGGAGACGTTGCGCGACCGAAGGCTGAATTTTGTTTCGACACCGCGACCCCCAGTCCGCCCTCTCCGCGCGCCCATTCTCGATGGTTGACATAAGCGAAACACATAAATTATGTGGGTGGCGCGGCGAGTCACGGCAACGTGACTGCAACTTGCTTCGTATTAAAGTTATGAATATAAATCACGGGCCGCTCGTTCTCCGTCCTTTCGCTGCTCGCTCGCGACCCGCGATCTCCATCCCCTCTCCTCGCCCGAGCAACCCCTCCATCGTTTCTCCTTTTTCGACTAGAGCTCGTCCACCGCTCGCTTTCACCCTCGCCAAGCGCCACCTTCGCAGTCAAGCCAACAGCTCGCTGGTGTCAAAGTCCCGGCCCATTATTCACCCCCGTCAGAGTTCATGTCTCTCTGGCACGCACTCCGCTCGACAACCCCGGTCCCTCGCCGCTCCCCGTCTCCGGCTTTTCTTGGCTGTTACTCGAACTCGCCGGTCCCCCTCGATGGCGTTCGAGGATAGGGCGACCGTTTATCAGGACGGTTCGATCGAGGATCCTCGGAAGAAGGGCCTGAACGAAGCGCGGAGCCCTTCTCGAAGGAGGGACGACGGCCTCGCGGGCCGATTTCGTCGAGGCGATAGGCGAAATTAATTATTTCCGTCGATGGAAATCAGCCGACGGACTTTACGATGGCTTTTTATTTAGCATTTCGCCGCGCGCCGCGTCTGATAACCGCGAAGCTCGCCTCGTGTCGCCTTGGACTCGCGATCGATCGAGAAATTCCAGAACAACTTTCCATTCGCCTCTCGATGACTCGCGGGGATCTCGCGGACGTTTACCGTGGACGTTTCGTCGGCGAAGTTTCAGGACTCGGGGTGTGTCGTACACACCGGCGCGAAGAACTGGAATACTTCTTACTAACGTTTCTTTGCAACGAAGATTAACGTCCCTCTTTGCTCCAGATTCACCGTGTTTGCCCGCGCTGAGTGCCAGCGACGTCCCAGAAACTCCGGAAAATATGAAGACAACTATAGTTTACGGGTGGGCAGGTTTTTATCCTCCGGGGTTGCAAATCATGCCGGGAAATTGCGCGTGAATGGGCGCGAAGATTCGTTTAGAGACCTCGCGGTCTGGACCGAGTCTCTCCGCCCCCCGCGAACTCGATGTTCATTGTCGTCGACATTGCGAATCGAAACGAAGAAAAGAGAAGCGCGCTCGCGTGCGAGCCGAGCGTAATTCCAGGAAGCCGAGACCGTGTAGATCGCAAGCCGACAGATGTATGTACCCACGTGCGGCGAACCGGAAAGAGCAAAAGCTTATCGGGGAGTCGTCGAAGATCTGAGCACGCAGGAAGCGTCTTCCACTTTCAAAGATAAAGGGCTGACGGTGATTATTATTTTTCACCGCGGCGGAAAAAAGATTGCCCGAAGAAACGAACCCCGAGCTTTAATGGGGGACGTGCCCCATTTATCATTCTTAATTGGAGGAATTTCCAATTAGGAGGTTTCATTTAAATGCGTACACGCCGACAATTCATGGAGCTACTAAGAATATCTGGGAAGGTGTATCTACTTAGAGATACGGCGTGGAATTTATGAACTACCCACCCCCGAAATTGGGAATATTATTTTGCACCGAGACCCTTCCGAGAGTGTTCGAACCTCTCTCCTCCTGATTTCGATGCGCGCTCAACCTACATCTGTGACCCTCCGAAAGGGCTTAAAGGAGAGCTTGCCAGCCGAGTGCGCGTGAAACGCAAATATCGTCAAAGCGGTTAGTATTCAGTTATCGTGATTAGAAGGTGGTTTTATTAAAAGGTAGGAAGTATGAAAATTGATCATAGTCTTGTATGATTAATATTTAAAAATAAATCAATTGCAGGTAAACCAAACAAAGTAAACTAAAATGCTCAAGTTAAATTTGAAAGGGCTTGAATCTCGAAGGACTGCAGCTTACTGGATCTTTTTATATAAGTTGATTGGTAATCACATTAGTTGTCCATATCTATTAGAGCGAATAAACTTGCATGTCCTTTTTTGTATGTAAACTCAGTGTTTTCAAAAACTCGGTCCCGCTATTTTTCTAATTACGATTAATGCGTTTTCGCTGTTTAATTTTCTTTTCATACTCACACTTTGTCAACGACTTCGTATGCCTGTTACTTTTGTACACTAATGGGTGTCAACCCGTTTATAAATAAATAAATAAAATATCAAATCAGAACAAACTATTCGAGGGATCTTATTTTAATAAAAGATAGCAATATGATTCCAGTAAAAAATCTGCTTAGTCGCCGGCGAAGAGCGGTTCACTTAGCCGCGATGAATTATAAAACGCAAAATCGCGTCGAAATCTGGAATAATCAGCGGCGAGAATGCGAAAGGAAAAGAAAGTCGACGGGGTTGACGTAGGAACAGACGATAGAGAAAAGAGGGGGGGAGTGGCTGGCAACGATAACACCGGAGGTCGGAGTGCATCGAGGGTCGTAGTAAGGTATACATGCATATCAGGAAAGCCCCGGGGATTCTGGCGATCACGCGCGGATGCTCTATCCGATCCGATACATCGCCGATCCGAATCCGAAACGTATCGGTAGCGCGATGTCATACATATCCGATGCCAGAAGCCGCGGGCTCCCTCGTCGACAGAGATTTCTCCCTCGGATTTCGTCGTTACCCGACCGTCTGTGCCACCCTCGGGGCCGTCGATCGGGGGTTCATCGTCGGCCTGGATTGGCGTGCGGAAAAAATCGCGCGACCCGTCGCCGACGCCTTCGACGCTTGCGTCGCGAAAATACGGACGTCCGCGGTCGAGATGGGAATCGGGGCCAGGGTTTACCTGCTGGGAGGTTGGCTTCTCCCCGCGGTAATTTCGGCGACGTCGTGGGACGCGGTATCGATAGACTCGACGACGCGACGGGGAAGTGAAGTATTTGCTGAGGTGTACGACATCGAGGGGGGAACGTCGAGCGTCTTCCGATTGCGACGCGACCTGTGTGCGCGGACCTTCGATGAGCTGTTCCCGGAGCTGTGCAGCAACGGAGATGTACCAAATGTACCGGGTGAAATAATAAATATTTGCGAGTACCACCTGGTTGTTTTCCCTTCGCGCAGGAAAAGGCGTTCCGCTCCACGGCAGTGGAAGCGAAAGATCTCTTTTCTCTTTCTCCTCCGGTTGATGGACGACGGCTCGGAGATCGCTGTCGAGGATCCCCCGTCGAGTTGGCGCGTTACGGTTAAACGAACCTTTTTTCCCTTAATTAACGAGAACGTAATGGGCAAGGTGAATTGCCATGATCGATCTCGTTCTGAACGGAAGCTAAAACGTTTACGCTGCCACGAGTTCCTCCGGTTTCGGTTAGCAGCCGGCCGGGATCGAGGGTGGATAAGAGGCGGAACAGCAGCACCCGGGGCCCAGGCCAACCGATGGGAGAAGCGTTTCCCGATTTTCCGCTCTACCGAGCGTAACCTTCCCGCGGATTAAATTCGAATCGATATTTTTATCGGTCAGTCTCGTTACACCGCTTACAATAACGCCGCCGCCCGTTACGCGGAAGCAAACCCTCCCGCTCCTAACGGGTCCCAGCCTATTCTCACCCTCTGCCATCCACGTTAATACCCGGTTTATTACGCTCCACTCATGCGCGAAACTTCATTGCCTACTTTCTGCCCGGGCCCGACGCTCGCGCCGAAAGAGACATTCATTTTTAATGTCCGCGATAGCGCCTTCCAGGAGGGTGTCGTGTCCTCCCTTAATAGGCGCGGGGGAAAAACAGCTGCGCGGGAATCGTGAAACCTCCAGAAATGAATCTCCTCGGCTCGCTCGGACGAGACGATCGACCTTGCGCGATAATTCACTGCTTCGCAAATATGTTGCGACATCGGGTTTCTCGAAAGTCTTGATGCAAAATAGGGTAAAACACCGAATTCGGCGTATTACGATCGAGGAAAGTCTGAATTAAATTTTGATAATTTGTACTTGAAATTTAACTCTGTGCGGCATGATGGTCAAATTTTTATTTAAAATTAAACTTTAAATTTGAGGTTTGTCTGAGGCGTAAAAGACAGAGTTTAAAAGACAAAAGGCAAGTTTTGAAAAAATATTTAGAACAATAATTTATAATCCTTGAAAAAATGATTTTCTCTTGCAAGGAAATTTAAATTAATGTTCAACATTGTCTTGAAACCGAAAAAATTGACACACGTCATTTAGTTTTTCAATAGTTGCAATAGCATTTGGCTACACTTTTCTGACCCAATATATTCCGAAAAATACTACAGAGACCGATATCGAAAAAAATTGAACCAACAAAAGATAAATATCAAATATATACATATATCTTTGACATATGTTAACCCTCTATGATCCTCTATTTTTCCTGACCCAGTAACGTCTTTTATTTAACTTTTTTAATTGTGAAAAAATTGTTTTTAATTACTACTTGCATCTAAGTTTTTGGCTTCTTCCCATTATTTAAAACATGCATCATCTACCTTTCCAGTAACATAACAATAATAACAGTTCGTGTAGAATGTTCGAAAGAAACATTGCAGAGTTGAAAACCATGGCAGTAATAAAATTTCGCACACAACCTGCACGACATACTTTCCAAAGCGCAAGACCCATTTCATCAGGTCAAAACAGCCGATAGCCTTCGTCGGGAAAATTCACTACCCTCTGAATTAAAGAACACATGAAAAATACAAAGCCCTTCGAACCCAACCTGATACCATTTCTCCGTCACATCGGGCTTCTTGTCCCGCGCATTATACACCCGCAAGCGTGGTGTGAGCACGCGGGTATGTTTGCAAACAGGAGGTCGCGAGCGGTCGCGTGCTGGTCGTGCGAGCGTGAGCGACGCCTGCCCCCCGTAGGTCGGGGGTCACAACGCACACGGAACGGCGCGGCGCGGCGCCGTGAAACCACCACGATTCCGGGGGCTCGGCTATTTATTAAACATGCCTTTATTACACGACCCGTACATATTTTAGGTGGTTTCGCGCGGGTTCGGTCGACACGCGAGCCGCCTGACGCGATCGTATCGTTAATAATTGAGAAAAAAAGGCTAAGCGGTTCGATTAATAGGCGGTTCGGGTTATCGCGAGGCACGGTCGATCGGGTGCGGTGAGAGGAGGGGGAGGGGGAGCGTGGTGTTTGCCGAGCCAAATAAATTCGGTGGACTCGTTAGCACCGTGACTACTCAAATATTTGCGGATCGGTTGATCGCCGACGATAAAACAACGCGATCCGCTTCCCTTGTACCATTCCTCCTTTCCGCCTCTTCCCGACGGGGCCGTTGTTTATCGACGAAACGTCGTCGGTCTAGATACACGTCCCCGTCGATCGTCGTGTTTGCCCGACGCGCCGCGCCGGCGACGCTAACAGAGATGGAATTTTATAGACTCGGTACCCGCCACGAACAGGTGCGGCTCTCTTTCGGGACGTCAAAGAACGGGACAGTTTCGGCGAGACCGGGAAGAATACGACACAGCTTCGATCGTCTCGATATCTAGCGTCGATCGGGGCATCGACGGGCAATGCCTCTGACGTGTCTTCCGGGTCGATCGAAATCCGGGCCGTCTGCGTACACGTCGAGGGCCGACTACGTACGTGGGAATCGCGAGCGAAACGCGGACGCCGGTTGACTGCTGGCTACAGGCACGGTTTGATAATACGGTGGCATAATGCCCGGCAATATAGCATAACGGGGCTGACACGCTGACACTGTCACGCGCTGCTGGAATCCTAGAGGCTATTGACTACGTGACACGGAGCCGCTTTCTATGAAGAAGGTCCTCCTCCTCTTACGCGATGCACTCGTTACACACACGCAGATTGCGTGCCCTCTCCGCGCGCGCGGAAACCTCCGGTCGCGGAGGCTGTTTCGTTGCTTTGGATTTCGTAATAAATTTCGCCCGAGGCGAGCCCCCTCGCAATCTTCGACTTTGTCGCCGGCGAGATGAAAGAGCCGTGGGTTCTCCACCTGGAAGGGGACGCGGACAACACGGTCAAAGGATGAAGCTGTGTGGGTGGCGCGGGTGACAATCATATGGCTTTGCCAATGTGTGTATGTGTGGCGAGAAGCGCTTTGCAGTAGACTTAGGTTCTTGGTATTTCGATGGAAATGTGGACTATGCGTCGTTCCGACACTATTTTTGTTGCCTTTTGGACCCTGTAGATGATTCAAATTGTTTCGGACCTTTTAGGTAATCTTTTGAGAGAAGGTTTTTCTTATGTGACAGCATCAATTAATAGGCAAATATGGGTTGGTGAGTGATGACCTCTAGAGTCATGAGAATGGATTGATTCGTGGATAGCGATACTAATGAAGGGCGGTTAATCGATATCAGTACCTCTACCGCTACTGTTTATCTAGCTTTCGAGATATACAGACTCTGTAACTCAATTGCAAGTTTCAACGTTTCACAAAGGTTGAATTTCCTGTGCGTAGGAACTGATAGCAAGTGAAATGATACTCGGATTCCTCATTAATAATTTCTGTGTAAATGACTTCCTTGAATTATTGGGTTGTTATCTAAGTTTGCGAATTTAATATTTTCCTAAACTAACTAAAAATAGTTGTAGATACTATGAACACGGAATTATTATAGTTTAACTACAGTCCTAATTGCAGAAAAATGCATTGCGTTAATACTCAAAAGGTTTATTCTCTGTATTGTTCATCCACATACTGTATGGCCAGAAGTTACGAAAAGATAGAGGAATTATTCTAATAACGTCTAATTTACTCACCAATGTAATTCAAATTCCGTTCCAAGTCACTACCGTGTGTTTAGATGGCTAAAATACTTTTAACCAGAAAGCGTTTCTCCATAATCGATGTTTTATAAATAACCCCCTTTAAGGGGACATTCTACGCTTTCGGCCGAAAATTCGTTCAATATTCGCAGTAAGATTTCTGTAATAAAATAAACGCTTAACGTTTTCAAAATTACTTTAGTATATTCTACCAATCTTCAAATGCAAGAAATAAAAAAGTTTACGTCTTGGCGGTCGTGCGCCGATAGTAAAAAAAAAGTTGAATTGTCTTTAAAAATTTAGGAGGACATTTGGGACGGTGTATTCTTTCGAATTAAGGAAAAGAAATCGATTTTTTGAGACCGAAAGGGTAGAATGTCCCCTTAAGAGAAAGTTAAGGTCGCGAACTTCGCTGGCACTAAAATGTGTACCAAAGTATGATTTTCCTCCAATAAAATATTGTGTTTGCAAGTTACCAAAGCAAGAATTCAATCAAACCGAATCGAGTCAAGATCTACCAAGCCACAGCTACTCTTATCGAGCGTCGAGTGCATAGAATCCCGCGGGAGCATGACAAAGTGTAGAATCCTCTCCAAGTTATGCAAATGCTTTCAGGAACTCTCAACGATTCTTCTACTCTGTCATCTGTCCAAACTTCGTGCTGACGTATCTAGTATCTACGGCGCTTACAAATCTCCTAACGGAGGAGCAATAACGACTGTTTCCGACCGAAGCTCGAACGCTCGTCCCGCGAACTCGTCAGGCTAACAAGCGGGAGACGCAGCGATCACGCAAAACTCCGACGCAGTTTTGTGAACGGGAAATTCGGGAGCGACGCAGCGGTTTGATGCGCGGACATAATTGATGGATGATCCGCGTCCGACGCGATGCTCTCGCCCCCCCCCCGAAGTTGATCAAACAGAATGTGGGCGTGCGAGGGGAACGGGAACGAGGGTACGGAATGATTATATCGCGTCACAGGCACGTAGCCGCCTGTGCACGGTTCGGTTCTATCCTTCTAATCAAGCCCCGGGGGTTACGAATTAATTTAGCCTTGATAACTCGTGGACCCCGGCAGGGCGAAGACGCCTAACGTGTTGATAAATATCGAATGAAATCGTCCGTCGGCGGACGGACAGTTCTGAATACAAAGCAGCCTGTTTTCGGAAATTTCGAGGCTGGTGATTGGAAGGAGATTGGAGAAAGTACGCCTCGAGATCTTTGCTCGGGGGAGGAAATTTTCCGACGGAAACGTGCTTGCGATCGCGCGATCCCGCGCCTTTAAACATGGCTGTGTATTTTCCACAGGGCCGAAGATACGAATGAATTATGACCGACAACCGAGACTCGACGCAACCTAATGAATTACGACGCCCAGGCACCGCTGAATATACATACGGTTAATGACGACCAAATTTACACCGGCTCCCGATGATCGGCTGCATTTTGAATGCGCTCGAAGCCGACGACGGGGCCGACGCAATGCGCGTTCTGCGAATACCTTGCACGTACCCCGAATTATCGGCAACTCGTTACGAAATAACACTTGGAGGTTATCGCGCGAGAGACGCACGAACAGAGCTTTGATTACGGGATCGACCGGCGTAGGGGGCGTGAAATTTCATTCACAGATAAAAGCGACCGAGATCTAAATATTCTGGGAGAAGCCAGCCGCCCTCCGTATATCAATTTCCTGGAGCGGGGGATTTTTCGATACCCGTTGAACTACGAACCCGAACGTCCCAAGATATCCACGGGTGACCCGTTGTATCGGTGGAAAGCTGAAAGCCGGCGAATCCCGCGAACCCACGAGGCCACCGGGAGACCTCGATAAATTCCAATTACCTCCTTCGCCGACCATGTTTATTACCTTCTCGATTTTTGTCAGTCGGCTATGAATCCCCAGACGACGCAGCTGCCACCCTCCCCCCGTTTCCTCCTCCATTTCCTCGCGTCTCCTCTCTCCGGCCAAAGGAATTCTTGTAACGAGACCACGCGCGGAAAAACCTTTGGCGAGGATTTTTACGGTCGCTTGGGGTCGTTCGCGGGACTGAACGCATTAGCGTGTCGTCCGCGCGAGGGAAAATGCAGCGACCCCGCGTATTCAACTGTTCCGCGAGATAACTTCGATATTATGAAATACGAGCGCTCTATCGGGGCGCTTGATTAGCGACCAGCGCGCTGGCGATGCAGCAACGATCGTCGAGAAAACGACGACGAGGGCGACGAGGAGACGATGGGAGAAGCTGGTGTCGCACCGTTGCACCGTCCGGTGCATACACTCGCGTCGATGCGGCGCATTTGGTTGCGAGCGTGCAAGCGATACTCTGATACTTAGAGGCGGGCGCATCCATTACGAGCAAGCCGCGTCATACTCGATTCTGGTTTATCGGGAATTTCTAAAGGCACTATCCGCGCCCCTGTGCGAACGCGTTTTGCCACCGGTGAACGGAAACCGATACGTCTGTCGATTGCGCGGCGAAAAATAAAACACGGTATTGTTAATTGCTTTTTCTGGAATACTCGCCATTTCTGATTTTCGTTTTCCCTCTTCCCCGCTTGATTTTTTGAGCCGGGCGAATTGCCGCGAGTGCTTGAGGACAAACCAGATAGATTGGAAAATTTGTATGGCCGGTGTGTGCTTGTTGTTTCTTATTGACACTGTCGGTCAATGTTTGAAAATACTTTTAAGAGAGACGAGAGCTATTTACTGCACAGTCGAAAATAATTGTCAGAGACTATCACGCAATATACATATTAGCTTGGAATCAGGAAACATTTTAAGAATAAAATATTTATTGCAGTACCTAAAACATCTCTTTACTCATGTTTTAATTTCTAGTCCTAGTCTATGAAATATGAACTCGCATAAATTCGTCCACTTTACTTATTGATTGACCAACTTACTGGCTCACGAACTCATTCGCAGAAGATGATTAAATCTACTTACCGACATTATAATAATATTTTCTTTTCTAGCAAAGAACTCAAAGAATTAAACGCGGAGCTCGGTAACAAGGCAAACAGAAGAAAAACAAAATATAGCACAGTACTCTACACGATCAATCGATATTCTGAATACGTACGAACGATTCCACGAGTCACAGAACAATATTAAATACGCAGAAGATTGAAAAAAGAAATGAACGAAAATTCCGCGTATTTGTATTTTCTACGCTCCGAACATCCACCTCCGAGTTTCCCTCTTATCCATTTAACTTGAGACAAGCAATCAGAGCAATCGCTTCGATGATAAATTGCTTTTCGACAACGTAAAATTCACTCGCCTTTGAAAATTAAGAAACAACGAACCGAAACCTCGACTTCGAAGCCGGATACTTCCCCGTCTCGTTGTCTAATAGCTCGTGTACACGGACTGGGAAGGAAGTCGAGGCTCGAAGGACGAAAAAATCGAATTATTTCCTCTGTTACGGGGAGCTACGTCACCTTTTGTCCTCGCGAGATCAAGTTCGACGCCGAAGAGATACGAGAAAGTGAACAATCAATGAAGAAAAAGGGCGGAGAAGGGGAGGCTAGGAGGCGACGATGAAACAAAAGGGACGAGGGAAACACGATTAATGTAAGCCGAGTCGAATCAAGCTGTCGGATGCTGCGAGTTTCTGCTCCACGCGAATCAGGATCCTCTTTGAACCGATGCTCGTCCGATGCTCCGCGATGAATTTTATTCCAGACCCACTTAAAGCTTCCGTGCAGATATTCGTTTCCCTCTGCCCTCCGATCCCGGATTCTTCGACTTTTTCGACGCCCCTGATTCCCTCTCTTGGCAGCGACCGCCGGGAGGGAAAACGAAAAGAAAGCGCAAAAAAAAACGAAAAATTAAATCGGATTTAGGGCTCGAGATTCCAAACGATTCGGGGGGATGAAAAGTGCAGCGCTTTAAATGCTGCCTGCGACCATAATGAACCTCGGCCGCTCGATCTTACGCTTTAATCCTTTACCTGTATAACCGAGGCTAAATAATGATCGCATCAATGACCAAAACAAGAGGGGGGAAGCGCTAATCGCCACGAAAGCAGGAGCGGCCGAGGGGGAATCGGAAGGCGGAAAACGCGAGGCTGTCGCTTCGGTTCCGTTCATTTGCATAATAACCCCGCCGTCGCGTCGGGCTAATTCGCGTATGAATATTTAATACGACCGCGGCGGAGGAGAGGCGAGCGGTTAATAAAAATAAGTCGTCGAAAGAAACGCTCGAGGAGCACATTTCAACGTGGCGGGAACGATCAGTGGAAGATCTCGTTATCGAGTCAGACCCGAGCTATTACATGCAAATAAGTCAGCGATCTCTCTGTACCGTTGGATCTCCGACTTCGCAGCCCCCGTCTTCTTCGCCCTTCCACCTGTATTTTCCCTTCTCGCGCCTCCTTCACCCTCTCGCCGCTCCTCCGTCGACCGACTATCTGTCCGTCCTCCTCGATTCCCAAGACCTCAAAGCCCGCAGTTCGTCTTAATTACAGTTGTCTCGAGTCAATCTCGATGGTAATTAAGCTGGTCGCGCGAACGGCCGGGTTACTTCAATCACAGAGAGCCTCGCAACCGAGAGGCCTGCGAGTCGGGGGCCTGTGGGGGGCCACGATTTCAGCGAAAAACGATTCTCGGTGTCGAACGCGTATTCGCGCAACGAACATCGCGATCGCAGCCGATCGTGGACGCGGGGACCGAGCACGGAGAGGAAAAAAGGACCTAACCCGCTTAGCAGCGCCGATGAATATCGACGCGGCGTTGATCCTCGTTAATTTGCATACCGGATCGCGTTAATTTGAAATTGAAATCAGCCAGAGAAATTGCTTAACATTCTGCGTTTCGATCTCGCGTCAGGCCGGCCTGGAGATCCACGCGATTGCCCCGTCCTATTGTTCCCGTCTCCATGTAATTGCGAATCGGCGCGGCGTCGTGTTTCGATGCGCGCGAGGGCGACGCTCGTTGTTTTTGCGGTTCGTCGCGGTATGAATTAAGGGGGAAGAGAAACGCGTCGAACAGCCGCCCAAGTAAGTAGCTGAACTTTGAGGGCTCAACTTCCGGTTGCTTTATAGACGGCTGAAGGACTACATTAGACCGCGACTTTTCAGAAAACCCCAACGAAGGTTCACAAAGGGAATTCATAATTTGTTACGTATACCAGTATGAACTTCGTTTACCAGTCTCATGCTTCATTTATCTCCTGTGTAATAGCGTTTAACTGTTTCGAGGAAATTCTCATTCCGGATTCAAAATTCTTATCTCTCCATGTATATTCTCCACTCAGCTTTTATTTTCATCTCCTCGAAATTGGTTCGCAAGCAAAGCAGGGCCCGCGCGGCTCACAGAGTAGGCCAGGCGCACGGGCGACGTTAACAAGCTGCAACTCAACTTTGACCGACCCTCGGGACAAATGAGTCCTAATAAATCTAAAACTCCCTCATAATTGCGTTACATTATGCTGTAATCAGTATCTAGCGGACGATCACAAATTCGCCCGGGCGCGTTTCATTTACAATAAACGCGTTTACCCAACAAATCGTCCGAAAACGCAACATCCAGCGGTTCCCGTATCCTATTATCCTAAATATCCTCGACGAGTAGCCCCGACCCGCTCGTTCCTCCCGCGTAATGATTCGTTTTTAATTTCATTCGCCCGAGGAAAAAACCGGGCGGCGCGCAAGTAAAAAAGGAAGACGGCCGACGGTTAAATCATGGAAATTACGTATTTGCGCCCGGGATACGTTTAAATTAAAAACTCGTTTTAAAGCTTGCACGCAACGCCCGCGTGATTTATTTAACCGTACTTGGTCGGAACTTCTTTTCTCCGCCTCTCGCGGGAACGGTGCGTTGTTCGCCACCCCCGTCCCTCTCTCCACTCCCCACTCCTCACCCTTCAAAGAATTCTTCCCGGCCACTTCCCCGAGCCGCGGCTCTTCCTGGACAGCCATGAAAACGCGACAGATTTAGCGACGCTGTTCCCTCGGCGTTGAAACGAACTCGCTGAAAAGGTGGAAAACGAACGAGAAAAGAGGAACGGCGAAAGTGGTGGGAAATGAAAAGAGTGGGGGAGAACGATTGTCTCGCCGCATTTCGTCCTATTCCTCCTTCAAACGAATTTCGCGTGCGCGAGAGATGAAGAGCCGCACAAAGCCTCTAAAAACGTATTATTCTGTATTTCGAGGAAAACGTTGCAAAACGATTGCGGCAGATTTCAGTTTACCCCGTGAAACCTCCTGCTTTCAACGGTTCCGGGGTCGAGTCGCTCTTCTTCAACGGGACGCAGTTCGACACGAAGACCAACGAAAGCGCCGACGAACGAGCAACAATGTACGGAAAGCGGGAGATCGAGATATATCGGTCCGATCGAGGGAGTTCGCGAAGGCTTCCCGGTTCACCTTACGGAATCGTCCGTACGTGCAGGGTTCGCGTGGCAAAGTACGCCCGCTGTTCCATAGGCCCCCATACATAATGCATAATATCGAGACTTCCCTAGTCGAGTTTCACGGCGAGCTTTCAATCGCGTAAGTCTCTACCCTTCCCCTCGGCTCGGTCTCTGGCCTGGCCACGACGCGGCGCCTTCCCTTCGCCTCGCACAGGTCAATAAAATTTTACTCCCGCACCACTTTCCGCCTTCCTGTGGGATTTCCACGGGAAAACACACACCGATCGTGTCGGGACAACGGGTGGGAGAAAGCGCCGGAAGAAAGGTGAGGGAAAGGAGAACGGGGAAAAATTCCTGTTTCCTCGAAAAGACAGATTGCTCCGTTCGTTCTTTTGGAACGGGCGGAGAAAAAAAAATTGAAATGACGTGGAAATATTGTGGCACCAGTTTCCTCGATGTGATTATATCTCAATGGATATTTTGGTAGCGGTGTGTGTGGAATTCGCGTAGAAAGTTAGGAACTTTTAGGCAGAAAAAATTAAGTATGTTTCGTTTTTGTTTGTTGATAATTCCATAAGGATGTAGACAGAAATACCTCTTTTAATTTGGATTTGAGAATTGATATTAGTAAATATTGAAGAAAAGGATGGTCTACATTTTTTTTTAGTTAATAAATGTAGTACAGTATTATACAAAATACACTAACTTTGGTTGAAAACTCAAGAACACATTTTCGAAGTATCCTGATTCTAAAGAAAAAATTCTTAGTAATTAGAAAAAATAGAAAATTGTTGCAATATATATTTCAATAACATAGAACAATAATAGTATCTAAGAAAGTATTAGCAAAGGTGCAACAAATATAATAAGTAAATGTCCTAAAAATCTTCATCAAAGAATTAAAAAATCTCAGTAAAATTATTCCTTCAACCGGGAAAATAATTAAACGAATTTCCCCAGTTGCAACAAATTTCTCCTTGAATAGACCACCAAATACCCCAATTATAAGTGTCTTGAATAAGTTATGTGTAGGAAAGTTATTTCGCGGATAAGACGAAAAATGAAAGGGAAAAGGACGTCTAGCGGCTCGGTCAGTGGAATTACTCGAGCATTGGTCATCCGGCAAAGTAAGTAGTCGAAGCAAGCGTCGGTCTTGATTAACCCCCGGAAGTTTTCGTGAATCTTAACGAACCGCCACGTACCTTTTGGCACGCGACTTATTAGACAAACCGTATTCAAGATACTAATTACCTTGAACGAGTTTCAAAGGCGTCAGTCGCAGTTCTCCGCCAGTCGAAACCGGAATAATTACGCGATATCGCGTTTGCTTGCCCGGGTACCCTCATCCCATCCCCTTTTCCGTGGGTCAAGACTGGCTGCTCGCAACCAAACCGATGGTAACTTCTCGATGACGGAAACTTACAAATTACTCCGACATATTTAATTCCCCCCTTTTCGATCCGCTGCTAACTCTCGACTGCCGCGCGCCGGCGAAGTTCGGTGACCCGAGTCTTCGCACGACTCTACCGTGAATATGCAAAGATCCATGACCGTGCGAGGGCGGAAGTCGCTGCACGGAAGTCGAACCCGAATTCGGTCGGGCGACACGTGCACCCTTTCCCTTCTCTCCCACCGAGAGTTTTAAAGCTCCGTGCAGAGTAATCTAACGAAGTCACGTGGAATCGCGCGTTAAATTAACGAAACTGTTCCGAACGAAACCGTGTCGCGTCGTCGGTCCCACTACGGGAGAACGTTTCCACTTTGTAAGACGCTCGTAAAACATTTTACCGAGCGGATGTATGTACGGTAAATTGCGCGCAACCGAGGTTATCTTTATTAGGACGTACCTCGTCGTCGAAAGACAGAGGTCGCTCAATATTTGCGTGTTTCCCTTCGTTCGTGCATCGAAATTCACGACTCGCCTATGGACGAGGGCGAGTGCCACTCGAGCGACACCGAAGGGGTTTACGGACGGGGCGAAAAGGGACGCGCTGGAAACTGTACAATTCGTTTGCTACCCGAAAACGTTCGCGATTCGCTTCTCCAACTGGGGCGCGGCGGAACGTCCGACCAGCATTTTACTTAAGCGCCATTAAGAGGGATATTATTTTATTTTGTCTTTTTTTTGTCATCAACCTCGCCGGCCCTCCCGGCCGTTCAAGCGTCAGACGCGACGGGACTCGTTAATGGCGGCCCTCCCCCGGAAAAGATAAGCTTCCCTTTCTATTAACACGTACCGGAGTTGTT
Source organism: Perdita meconis (assembly GCA_030770465.2). Lineage (NCBI taxonomy): Eukaryota > Metazoa > Arthropoda > Insecta > Hymenoptera > Andrenidae > Perdita > Perdita meconis. Next base: position 6,103,453 of record JASKOS020000016.1, read on the forward strand.
CCAGGAAATTTAATGACCGGGAATATTTGCTAAAATAATTCCTTCGAAACACCCGCTCCCCCGTCGACTCCCACCCCTTCACCGTTCGTACCACGCATCTCGACGAATTAATACGCGAAAGCTGATAACATTTACATGATAACAGCTTTTTCGCTCTCCGTTCCGTCGTTACGGTCTCCCTCGATGGGGGACGAGCTTTTCACGGGAAATTCTGAGAGGAGAACTGAACGACGGCTGCGGGCGGGGTCGAGCAGGGCGGGATTTCAATATACTTGCTTACGAAACACGCTTGAGACTAAAATAGGCTCGAAAATCTTGAAAGCCATCGAAGTCTTGAAAGTTAATGCCACAACTTGTTAGAAGTTTTTACGCGTTACGGAAACTTCTGTTAGATTCTGGCGAATATTTTCGAGGTAAATTATTTCACGTAAGTGTGGTCGTTGTAACAAAATCCCGGTGGTCGGGATAACAAATAAGGTTTTTCATTTTGATACTGATAATTGCGTTACGAAAGCGTGTAAGATTCCCAGAAAATTTTATTTTCCCCTCGCGAGAGCGAAAAGGTTAATCCCTCATTTATTTCGAGGCTTCCGACTTCTCAATGAATAATTTAAATCGTTTTGCGACGCAAACCCGAAGTGATGCCAGTGAATGAGGGCGAAAGGGGGACGAAGGAGGACGAACTCCGTGGTCTACTTAAATTCAAATAACGAAATAAAGGAGCCTCGACGTTTCCTCGGCCGGTCGCGTTTCCCTCGGCTGCTCGCACCTGCTTCGTCATCGTTCATCTATTTCGCAGCAGGAGATCGGCGCGCAACGAACGACAGAACGCAAATGGAAACACGGAATTCCGAGGAAGTCGATCAACGGGCGTCGTCACGGTCGGCCGCGAGATTGCGGCTCGCAAAGGCTCGACGGTGACGTCTCTCCCGGCACCCTCGCAGGCGCCAACTTCCGAGATTTACCACGCTCCTTAAGGGCCTTTCGCGGTGCCTTCGAATTAGCCACATCCACGCGAGAAGATAGATTAAATATTCATTTATTGCGGCCTCGGTCTCCTCAAACCTCCGGCTCACCCCACCCTCGGCTACCGTCCACGAGCTTACCTCCTCGTATCTCGGCCTCCCTTTTTCTCTCCGCGCTACTCAGACCGTTATATTCGCGTGCGTAGTTTATTGACCATAACTCCGGCGCGGCTACAAATCGCCCCCCTTTTGGCTTTAATGCCCGCGCGCCGAGGTAGAAGAAGTGCGGCAGAAGGGGCACGCGCAAGGACTGCTTTGCGAGGCGGGTGCACGCTGGCTCGCGCGTGTTTCGAAACCTTGCGCGGTGGTCAAGAGAAAATGGATGTTTTAAGGGACGAAGGGGATTCTTGGGTTTCCATTGTGGTTTTCTGGAATTATTATGGCGAAGCTGAGAGTTTAATAACTCTGACTGTTGTGTCACCAAAATAGAAATTGTATTTTGCGACTGTAAATAATATTAATTCGTGTGAATATTGATGGAACCGATAAGAAATCTGTTAGGATATAAATGTAAAAATGGAATTGATATCGTTGTGTAACGTTTGAAATAAATTCTGAGGCATTTGTCAGATATTATAGTGGCAATCGAGCGAAATTCATCGAAATATTTCATGTTACCATTGTAATTTGAGTTAAGCAAAAATCCATTAAACCTAAAATTTGAATTATTTCTTTAAAAAGAATGTCGAATAGAATTTTATTGATTTTAAAAATGGAATAAGTCATTCAAGAGTCTAAAAAGCATACTCTCATGCATTTCACAAAACACTTTATTCCACAGCGAAAACATATTTTTTCATATACCTAAAGGCAAAAAGCTGAACATTTCGAAATAAAAATACACAACTTGCGACTCTCAGCATCGCAATTATGTTTTAAAATATGAAAGTTCCGAATTCACTGTAGAATGTAGAAATTCTCGTGCGTGGAATATTCTGGTTAATAGGTTAAACGAAAGGGCCATTATTTCGAAGAGCATTTCGAACAGTGTCGTTTCAAATTCTGATCACAGGCAACACAAGAGCTGCAATACCGTGGTAGCAGGCGAACGAACACACGCGGTCAACTTCAGCCACGCTGTTCTATAATCATATCGTTTTTACAGTAATTACGAGGAGGCCCTTTAGCCGGCACTTACCCGAGGCGACATTATTTTCCCATTTCGTCCGATGCCAAGATTACGCGCGGCCGTAATGCACGACAGCCGGATACGTTAACTCGATTACGCGCCTACCTCTGCGACTTTAATCGTTTCACGATATTTCCCCAGCTCGGCTTCTACGGCGTCCCATAAAGCGTCTTTTCGCGTATCGTCGATCATCGTGTAATATTCGCGCCGCTCGAAGACAACGAGCAGGTTAATTAATAGAATGAAATTGACGATTATCGTTTGGCTTCGATTACGCGTGCTAATTGCTCATTATCAACGCGGGCTGTATCATCGTTATTCGAGAGCGTCGAGGCCGGAATGTATAACTAGACCGCGAGTGATAAATCTCTACGCTGGATTGTAATACCCCTGAATTTTGATGAACCTTCCCTTCACCGATGGAAACACGTCCGCCGAAGGTATCAATAAAAATGAGGATAAGGGTAGGCGATCGCGCGAGCATCGGAGGAGGCATGATAAATCAACGCATGTTCGAAACAACGAAAAATGAAAAATCGGAGATTAACGGATTTTAAAACTAAATATTCAAAAGGTATCGCCGGTCGAAATGTATACGCATAAAGAGTGCGTCCGCGGAATTAAATCCGAAGTGTTGAATTAAATATTTCTCGCTCTACAAGCTCAGTTTCCCGCCGCGCTGTTCACCTGCACCCATAACTCCGCTACCCCTAATCCGCTTAATCAAAACTGGGACCAGGGAAATTGGACAAATTCCCGGCGACCGGTGAACCACTCCTTCCCTCTCTCTCTCTCTCTGCGTCCTCGTCAACCGCCCCCTCCCCCCAAACATCGATTTTTCCCCACGAACGAGTTCGAGTTCTCGCAAACGGCGGAGCAATTAGACATGTAGAGGGAGTAATTGGTAAGGGGGCGATCGCGGTGTGGCGTGTTTAGAGAACGACGCCCACCGACGGTTTAATCGACGTCACTCTGGGGGGGGGTTCAGGTGTGTTTAGAAAAGTCACGAGACGATAAGCTCGAACGGATATAACCGCGTTACGCCCCGTAGTCGCTTTACTCGCAATACGGTTAAGCCGCGGGTACAGTGTCTCTCCCTCGTCCTCGTCGTCCGCGCTTGTACTCCTCACCCTCGCCAACCTCACCCGTTCCACGGGTTTTCCGCGTAAACACGATGCATTTCATCTGCGGCACACTCGAAACTACGGTCGCTTTCATTCAATTTCGCGATGCTCCGAGTAATAATTTCGAGTTACGGGAAAGTATTAAGCTCCCGGAGTAATTCCGCATCCGCGGATGACGTCGCGTTATCAAGATTCGCTGCTTTACTGCAAATGGGCGATTACCTTCAACGATTCCCCTCCCCCTCCCCCTTAGTCCGCCCCGGCGACCCTTTGAAAAACCCGCCCACGGGTTCGCCTCAGCTCACTGAACTTTCCTCCGAATGCCTACGCTCTGTCGGCTTCAATTACTTTGCCGCTGTATGCTTTAATTAATCGTATTCTTTGTTCAAAAGCTTAGCCTCCGGGTATTCCTCGCGTCGAATTATTCAGGGTGAAACTTCGAACGGAAGAACTGGCAAACTTCCGTTTCGAAATGACCGCCGCCCATCCGATCCCAACCCTATTCCTCAACCTCAGGAAACTTTTACGACGGATTTTTATCCGCGACTAAGGTGACGTTTCGGTAGTTTCGCGTTTTATCGCGGCTACGATCAGGATTCGGTCGCGATCGTTTCCGTTTCCCCGAGAGTTTTAGCGGGTAATTTGAGTTTCGGTACGGAGGGACGAGCAACGAGAGGAATCTTGTTTGCGGCGACGCAGGGGTAATGATCAAACGAAACACGTCCGTGAGTCGGATGTTCCTTTACAGCGTAAACGATGTAAAGTGAAATTCTCCACGTATTTGGCAATTAATCGACGCTAGAATTTCGCCCGGTGCGCGCTGCGCAGGCCTCTTTTAAAGGCGTAACGATTCTGTATGCAACGCCGGTAACCGACGCTTTAAAATTCAACCTCTCCCACCGATATATTCGAGCATTCGGAGAAATCGGCGGTGAAAGGTTCCAAAGTGCACCGTAGAAACCGATTTCAACTTCCTTGAGAGACGTAGAACGGTCTCTACGGCGTGGAAGAATTACGCGGGAGGTGTGCAAACCGACCCTCACGACGCCGACGAGGCGAGGAAAAGTTCGCGGATGCTCGCCAGTCACGCTCGACGATGCTCGTCTCCTTTGATTTTAAGTAAACGAGTCTACTAAAAGGAATAACCCACACCACGTTAGCCCCGAGTCCACCAACTCTAGCTTCAAAGAAATCGTTTCAACCGCGTATAAATGTCTCGAGAGTAAGGGAACCTTGTAAGGTGAAAGAACGATGTAAACCGTATGACTACCTTGGGATAATGGCGTTTCGATGGAATAGAGTAGTAATGAAATAAAGTAGAGTCAATGTAAAATTCCAAGTAAAGACAAAGTTTTTTAACGAAGCGCTACAAAATACGTGAAACCACAACAAAAAGATTTCAACACTCATTTAAAATCATATAAATGTGATTTTCAAAGTTGAATTGAATTTTATGTATTACAAATTTTACAGGAATTGTGCTTAATTTAATTCAACCGAAAATGACGTATTTTGTCGCATAGCAAGTTTCCAGATGGAAAAAACTGATTATTCATCGGGAAAATTAAAAATGTAAAATTCACTAGCTGAATATTTAAAATATAAAAATTGAATAATGAATAGATAAATACTAAATCCTATTTCAGCTCTTACTGTAAATCTTACTGCACTGAAAATAAAATAATCGACATTCTAAATGTATGTCTCATGCTCGACCTACTTCGCTAGTCGACAAATTTTCCGCCCTATCGATTCATCTTGTTCTTCCAGAGCGCAGGGAATACGATTCGCGATATATTTTTATTGCCTCGCATTCACCTCCGAATCCAGTTTTATAAATTATATGGCCCACTATATTTTCAACTTCTCTTATCAGACGCATGCAAACCAACCGCACATAATCAAGATTCAACGCGTCTACTTGCAGCATTCAGTAATTCGTAGAAAAAATCGCGTTCGCGAAAGAGAGTGACGGTGGAAGTGCAGATGCGTTTGCAAAAAAAAAAAAAAAAATAGAGAGAGAGGACACACAATTTTGTCGACGCTTGTGCCGACTGTTGCGTGCCGTTTTAGCATGCGTTCCGGCGATCTGTGACCGCGGCTGAAGTCGCGAATGTAGCTAGCGGACGTGACGCCGAAATTGTACCGCGTCGACGTGACGTTTATGAACCCGGTAGCTAGAACACCGCAGAAACACGGACGGTTGGTATTCATTAACGATGCTGCGTGCTCTAGGAGAAGGTGCGCGAAAGAATTTTTTTTTCCTTGCGTTCTCTTTTTGCGAACGAGGCTCGACGAGGCTGGAAGTCGAACGCCCGAGCACTCGGATACGCGAAACCTTCCGCCCTAAAAACTTCCGGGGGAATTATAATTACCGCATTCTTCCCTGACCTACGAAGGGAAGTCTCGTTGTAAGTGGGATACGCTTTTTTCCGGTTTTGTTTCCAGCTGCAAATTTTGCTACCTGTGATGTGCTAACTCGGGAGCCCTTGTTCTGCGCTTGAATACTCGAAAATCTGTTTTTGCTTCCGTTGATCTTGTAGCTTTAATGTATTTATGGTGAACTGAGTTTTCAAACTGCAGATGATAGATGGTAGTACAGGTTTTGAAGATAGAAGTGTTTTGTTTTGGAGTACAAAAGTGACCAGAGCACAAAGAAAATTTACACAATTTTTGTCAAAAGGCTCAGGATTCTTTCTTCGCCAGAAACCTTATAGAAGCGAAGTTCCACCTCTTCGAAAAAAATTCAACGGATTCAAATTTAATAACCCTTCAAACATCAAAAACTGTGCGTTCGCTTTTTCACAATTTAAACTGAATCGAAAATTCGATAAAGTCAAATAGGGCATATGTCCCAATTACTGCCAGTGTTCCAATTGCTACTACTTTATTTATTTTACTTAATAAAAACGTAACATATACAAAATAGCAGGCAAACAAATTTTATTATTAAATTAAGATTTTGATTTATATAAAAACAAAAAAAAATATATGCACAAGATGTTACATAATATTCTGTTCCACACTGTGACGATAATTGGGACATCTATCCTAATACGAAATGAAATCAATAAAATAAACTGTAGACAAAGAATTCAAATTCGACGAGCACGTGTCCCACAAAGGTGAATCGTGCTTTACAGCCCAAAGAGAATTGCGGCTATTCACGCACCTCTGAATGACAACGCGGCATGAAAGCACGATACAAAAGCCACTTCATCAAGTGCTTCGGCAAAGGCATAATAGACATAAAAGGAAAATGCACGGAAATAACAAGGCGCATCGAACAGCATTTCCGACGTTGCATCGGGGGCGGGCAGTTATCGCGCAAGAACGGGCGCGAACTTCAATGATGAGAATTAATTATTCCCGTCACCGTTTGTGTCGGCGCGGAGAAGTGTCGCTCGTCGGGAGTTAAGGTGGCTCGCGGAACGGAGGAAAATGTTTTTCCTCAAGGGAGGTGGCAGGCTCTCTCTCGTCGCGGCTCGTCGCGGAGCGGCAGTCGGTTGACGTTTATGCTCGCGGGCGCGACGCAAGCGTCCCGTGGAAATCACTGGGACAGAGAAGACGGCGCGGAGCGGCGCGCGTCGAGACGCCGCGCCGCGCCGCGTTCCTGGGACAGACGCGTCGGCAGTCGGCGTAGAAGTAACGGAAGAGCGAGTTAATTGGGTTACTCGACTCGTCTCTTCAACTCGATTAAAGCATCCTCACTCCGCCGGCGTAAACATCTTCTGAGGGCTTCGCGGCAGGGACCGAAGGGTACTCGGAGCCGGTTAATTAGCACCCTCCTAGTCATTTTCCCTGCTGCTCTCGAGTAAGCGACGATAATCTTTCTCTTCGACCCGCGTCCACCCTTTCCTCCTGCCTCTCGCGCGTCCCACGCCACTGTTACGCTCTCGAGAGCGCGGCACTTCCGTGGAGATTGCACGCTCTCGATCCCCGGCCCGTGATTATCATCTCCACCCCTACCTCCCTCCGTCCCGCGACTTTCGAAACACGCGAAACATTTCCCGCATTCTTCTCGTTCGCGCTCCGCCAGAAATACCATCCTCGGAATAATGAACACGACCTTTATTTTTATTTCGTACTTTTCTGACATTCTACGACCCGTCCCCCGGGTGGCCGCTTTTGTTTCGCTCGATGCCCGTAACGCGAACGCGCAAATGGCACGGCCCCTCGCCAGAAACACGGCCAGAAAGAAGCACGGAGAACGTGTTATTACATTAACGAGACTATGAACCGCTCGTTTTTTCCACCTGTGCACGCGGTGGGGGGTCAACCGGCCGTCCGTTCCGTCGTCCCCTCGAATCGATATAGTCGTTCGTACCCGGAGGGAACATAACGGCGATTTAAACTTCTTCCATTAGAGCCGCGGGGCTCCGTAATGAGCGCGTGTACACACTCATTGACTGTTTCGCAGAGGCCTGAGAGCAACACGGACAGGGGGGACGGCAGAGGTCTGGCAAACGCCGAGAATTCCGTCGTACGTGGCCGGATGGCCGTAACGATCATGACTGAAGCCGGCGGACTGGCTTTAACCGCCGTCGGTGGCCCGTGCCATAGTAATTAGTTGGCTGGCGCATGGTTTTGCCAAGCGGACCCCCCTTGCGCTGCCTTCCCCGCGGCGTTGGATCTCCTCCCGCACAGCTAATCCATGATCGCTTAGGGCGCGGGGCGCCACGCTGTGGCCAACGTTAAACCTTCCCCTAATTTCTCACTCGCCGCCAAGAGCCGGCGGTAATCGCCGCTCAGACCGTCACCTACCACCGAAATCGGGGAAGACGAGGTGGCGACGATCGACCGGCGAACAGGCTTCGGTTACGGCCAACGATTATCGGTGGGAATCGGGGAAATGTATCGGAGGGATGTTCGCCAATTTGTCCGCACCAACGTGACGAATCGATGACGAATGGGCGGAATTCGAATCCCTCACGATGGAAATGCATTTGAAATGAAGATCATAGATTAGACATTTTTTATTTTTAACCCTTGTGCACTAATTGAAATATAAGTCAAACTTTTTCGCATTTTTCATCATTTTGCATCTTCATACGAAAATACATGTAATATTATTTCGTACTACGAGAACAAAATTTAATACAACAGAACGTCGATTGAAGGATTCAGTATTTGTAATGCGAAATGCTAATAATTAGGAGGAAATTAAATTAAATCACGGTTCAAGTTCTACTCAAAGTTTTACTGTCCTCTTATAATTACTGCATTAAATAATTGGACCTCCAAATAATACAAATTTAGTATAACACGAATATTATGTAACATGTATAAAATCGACGTTTTATTGTAGAATTATTTAGAGTGATTATTAATTACTAATTATTTGAATAGTGTATGAAGGTTAACATGTTCACAATCTAGTGATCTATTTTCTAGATCAGGATAACCCAGAAGAGTTTTCTAAAAATTCTAGATTTTTATAATCAACCTGAGCCCTTCATTTAGTCGCTTAGTTAAAATCTTTTAAACCTTCAATAAAAACATTTCGTTAACCACCGCCGAATTTTTTCAAATATTTTGAAAGCCTAAAAAAATTGCCTACGCCCGCCTACGGAGGGTTAATTTTCCTTCTCCAGGTGAATTGGGTTACAGTAGAGAAGAAAATTCTCGGAAAAAGTAAACCAGCGAACAAGTCGAAATAAAAGTAAATTAAAATTTTTTGCTATTTATTTTGCATCTCTGTCGCGATGACGATCGAGCGAAAAATGAAAAACCAAGTATAACGAAAGGGTTTAGTTGTTGGACCAACAGAGCTAATTGGAGTGTCGCGTCAGTGATCAACACTTCAAAAATAGAAACGGGCATTCCGCGGGACGCGATGCTTCCCGCTCTCTTTTTCGTCGTTCACTTTCGGACGTTTCGATCGTCACGACTGCGTGTTACTCGAGGCAAGGATCGAGAGACGTAACACAAAGCTACCACCCCCTGGAGGTAAACGCGAGGAATCGTTTCGTGTATTTATTTGTAGCTCTCGCGGTTCGATAGCGGCGGATTACCGGTTCCGTGACTCCGCGTCAGCACTGTCATTGGCACGGATCTTTTTTTGAACTTCCGCCCGACGCTCCTTGCTTGTTTATTTATTCGAAGCAAACGATATTTTTTTCATATTCCTTTTTTTTACACACCCCCGACGGGGACGCGACTTTATCCCTGGCAATAACGCGATACCTCTTTTTTTTTGTAGCTCGTCATTACGAGAGGATTTTTATACCCGCCACTGGAAATCCATCGTCAACATGCGACGACACATTCAAAAATGGAAAACCATGAACAATAACCGCTATAAAAACTAGTACAAACTGTTTCGTATTTACTGCTCTTCCATTTCAATATATTCGCTTCGACTTGGGATCACTGCTTTAATCTAAGATATTTAAAACGATACGACAGAAATAAGAAAATAGTTATTCGCGTTCATGATTCGTCGACCCGTGTAAAACAAAGCTTCGTCGGATTTAAATTGCTCGCTCCAGAAGGCATCCCGACAGACAATGAAATGGAGAAACGAGGAAAAAGAAAATCGACCAGAAAAGTATCATCACAACGGAATGACGGTAATAAAATGCAGACGGAAGAATAGAGAGAGCGACTCGCGATTATTAGATTTAAACTGTTTGGCCTGGCGAGCACCGCGAGTCTAATTGTTCGGGGATTCCAAAGCCCAGAATATTATTATTTTTTTGCCGTCTCCAGTCGGCCTCCCCCCCCTCGCGTACCATTTTTCCTTTCCGCGGTTCCTCGTCTCCTTCATCGCGTTTTTGCCGTCTCTCGCTTAGGTATGCCGCAGTCGTGCTCGTTTCAGTCCCGCAATAATTCCAGAACCCGGGTTCCCAGCGTGTCGTGCGCTCGTAATTATGCGCGGTGAACCGTGTATTTCGCATCGCGGCATTATTCGCGAGTGTTTTTCACGGTCGTTCCGCCTCTTCCCCGCCCTTTTCATTTTTCAGCCGGTTCTCTTCTCGTCGTTTTTCCGTTAACCGGCGCTAGCCGAGAGGCGGCCGCGAAGCAAAGGGTATAATGGATTTTCGGAGCGGGGGGATTTTGGCGGCGCCGCGATTAATTTGACGCTCGCCTAAACGCGGTTATTCGATCTCCGATCAGCATTACGCGCCTGGACAGGTTGACGCGTGTCGATTTGCGTCCTCAAAGCACCCGTCGCGCCGCCCCGATAAACTATCCCCATTTTCTGTTCCGTCCGCGGTGGGAACATTGTCCCGTTGTTTCGCCTTTCGCTCGACACCGAAAACTTTTAATAATGCGCTTGTCCCCGCGTCGGAATATGAAAATTACAGCGTACTGTCGCGCAACTTTACGCGATCGAATGAATAAAAAGTTTGACAAACTATCCAAACGCTTTTAACTTGATTCGCGTTATTATGTTGTGTAGTAATTGTGATGGTGAAAGCAGATTTCGTATATTTTTAGAAAAAGGAAATCCAGGGAAAGAAATTTTTTTCCTTAACACTTCATTGAGAGAAAATTTTTCTATGTCGTAGTGAAAAAATGTTTAAATAACAGTATCAATTTTAATCAAAGTCCAATTCTTATTAATATTGTGCTGAATAAATACATATGGACTGTACAAATCGAAAATAGCTGAGATCCAGAAAAATAGAAAAAAATATTGTAACACCTTGGCTATGCATTAAAAGCATCCAGAAGTCTAAAATGATTAAAATCAACGATCAAACTACACCCCTTTTTGCATTTCCCTCGCCGCATTTCGAGATCCCAAGCAAACAGGCACACTCCGAAGTAGTTGGACGCAACTTCGACAAGACGTTTACAACCGACTACACCGGTAATGTATAACTACGTCTGATTCAGCTGTCCGACCGCGCCGCTACCTTGGACGCGAATAAAGCGTCGCGAACAAGCTGGAGAGTGATCAGGATCGGAGTCGGTTTATGTTTGTCCGTTGCAGTTTCGGTCGATACCGAGGATCCCCGGCGAAGGATGGAGGAACGCCGAAAGTAAGGCTTGCATCAGCGCACACGACGCGGAATATAAAGTGGAGGTCAGTCTCTTATGGATTCCAAGACGGTTCGATTGGCTGTGCCCTCCGGTTCGCTTTAGTGTGGTCGGATTTTATGTGGCGCATGGGATTTCACCTCCATCGACACCGTTACCGCATGCGGACCGACCACGAGTTTTGACATCGATCGTACAGTCACGATGAAGTGTGGAATTCTTATTTTTTGAGGATATTCGAATCAGAAGGATCTCCCTGAGTAATCCTCTTTCACGTGATTTTCTTTTGTGGAAATAAAATTATTAAAAAAAATAGGGAATACAATTGCTTCATAAAGCATTTTTCAATGGAATTTTACATAAAATGTGTGGTTCTTACTTGAGTCGTTCGAAAGTCAAAACCATTACTACTATTTTCTAGGTTTTATTTATATTAATACACTTGCTTCGATGTCTGGGTAATACAACTTTTTTAAATTCAATGGATGGAGGTGTGAACACATCAATTAAATTTCACTGATCTTTTATTTACAAAAGTTAGCTAAAAGCTAAAAAATGCATTATCATAAGATTATAACAAATATTAAGGAGCCTAACTTTCAAGTTACGTAATATTGTATGCAAAAGAATATAAAGTCCACTTTCTTTTTCTTTTTTTTTTGGGGGGGCCTTAAGAGAATTCATAAAAATGTATACAAAATAATTTGTAATTCTAAGATTTTTTAAATTCAATAAATCCTGCTGGATTCTGTGCAATAAAAAAATAAAAATAAACTAAATAAATCTTCTGCTCGCATTAAAAACGACGCTACAACGCTGAACAGTCGTATCAAATGCAAATGCATCCTCACAAGACTATCAATGACAAAAGCAAATCCTCCCCACCTCCGCCCACTTCCCCATTTCCACCGTCTCTAAATATTCCAAACAACATCGAACCCAACTGCTCAATTAATTATAATAGCTACAATGGAAGGGGATGCAGAGAGCAGCCAGCCCGGAGTTCTTCCATTCTACGCAGCAATCGACAAACGACTGACTCACAAATATTTACCCGGTAGCGTAGTACAAACAGGGCCGTTCCCAGCGTAATCCAAAAGGCCCTGAAAGAGTGACGCGGATAAGAGGGCGAGGGTAAAGGTCAATGAGCGTATCCGTGACTCCGCGGTGATTGTTCACCGCGAGGGCGAAGCTTTTCAAGACGGTCTCTCCCCCTATTCCGCGCCTCTTTTCACGGAAGCCCCCTCTTCGGCGCTCGTGTCGGCGGGCGAGAGGCGGTGTCCGACATCGTGTAGATTCCATGGTACACTCTATTCACGCCCCGCTGGATAGGTTAACCGCCGCCACCGTCTCCTTTATGCGTCCGTACGTGCGGATCCCCCCTAACACAGCTCCGTCGGCCGCGTGTAGAGGGTCGGCCGTTCGTCCGACTATACCAGGGCTCCGTTACTGTAGCCCCGGCTATCGATGTACACAACGACGACGACGGAGGGGAAATTGCGAGCGACCGCGGGCACACGTGCACGCGTGCTCTCTGCACGTCGCGTGTTTGGCCGTGTGTGCGAAGGGAGCGCGCACGTGCGCGGAGGAAACGCGGCCGCCGATCACGACGCACACGTCCAAGGAGCCTGGACCAACACGACGGGGCTCCTCGGGCACCCGAGTACACACCGAGCAACACGAACGCGACCGCCCCGACGCACACAGGCTAAGCCAAGGTACATACTTTGAGGAAACAGAGAGGCCTCCTCGACAAACTCCCACATAGGCGTTAGATAGCGCCTAATACCGCCCTGGCCAAACAACCGACACCTTGGCTCGTGCCTGAGCTCCGCTCCGGTGTACCGTCGCTGCCGGAAGTTAGCACACCGATACCCCTCGAACCCTTGGCACCGCTCTCTCTGTTTTTGGACGGCGACCGGCTCTGATCGATTGGGACCGCCGTAATTAGTTGTCCGCTCTTCGGGAATAGATTGCCCGGGATTGAACACTGAATTTTATGGACTTTAAGGGGACAACAGGAAGTAGTTTAAACTTTGTTTGTTTTGGGGAAATACTGTCAAGTGAAATATTTATGTAGATTAATAGAATGGGGATGTAGAACTCACATTTGGATTGTTACGGTAGGGTAAGTATTAGGTCGGTCCTTAACTTCCTACAACACAAAATGTTTCAGTGGAAAACCAAGAATCTTTCATACCGATGACATGATGTATTCGTCGAAAAAATGCAAGTTGTGAACTAGAGAGTAATTGTATCTCACAGAAATTGTATAATTTAAAATACAAATGGTGGCTCCAACTTATGGGACGCCCTGATAGTAATTGATAAGAGTTATTGATGAGAAAACTTACTATGTTGTAGGATGGTGTGCTCTGTAGATAATACTAAATGATTAATTTCTTTGAGAAAGAGTAGCGAGGTTTCAAGTGGAACGCAACGGGTGGTTTTTGATAAATGTGGGATTGATGACAGAAAAAAAATAACGATTATTGGTTAATGAGGCTCCTTCGAATAATATCGTAGTTTAGGAAGGTAGAAGCATTTTTATGGTATTTTTATAGGTTTCTTATAGGACTTATTTTATAGGCAAATAACACAATGAATAAGAGCAACTGATTCAACATAGTGTAAGTCTATCTTATTTTTAACTAATAACAAACCGCCTTCCGCTTAAGAATTAAACCATAACGAATAAATCTTCATATATGTACCTTAGACACGTTTCCATTTTTCGACATCCATCTCCCTTACTTTCAATCCCTCGCATTTCAATCTCCCCATCCCCTCTAGAATTCACGTATAGGCTTATAGGGTATGTAGCAACTACGCGAAGCCTTCTGTCTTTGACGCAGAGTATACTCAAGAGAAAGATCAAGAAGGAAAAGATAACCCTAAGGTTACGACTACCCCTTTGAACCCCGGTCGGAGCCTTTTGGACACTTCCTCGCCGACATCCCGGAGATTTGTACCGGCGGGTACACGCAGCGGAGTCGCTTTGATGCGGCAGCCACGCGTTCGAGAAGCAGAAGGGCCGAGATTTACCGCGACTCGATATGCAAAAGCTTCGAATCTCTAAGGCGGCGCATCGCCTCTGCCTCTGTAACGGGAACCAAACTCCGCGAACACAGAGGCAAAGGATAGAACGGGAGCCGAAATGAGCTCGAGGGTTTGAGTTCTTTCGAGCGGTGGCTTCCTTTTCCCACCGCGGGCACAGGAGAGTGAAGGGAGAGGCGCACGTCGACAGCATCCCTTTCGCGACTCTTTTTTTCCTTCCGTCCGGACTACTTGCCAACTATTCCCCGACTCTTTCAAGTAAAAGCTAAATGGTTTAGCAAAGAGAAGCCCTAAAGGAGGGAACGTCCGAGATTCAAAGACCACGGTTTCACGAGCACTCGGCTCCTCCTCGGTAAATTCGCAGTCCGACGAATTAACACCGCGGTGTCGGCGCCGTTGATCGACCCAACCCCCCGCGTCGCCCTTCCTTCCGGATGGCGGTAAAATCGTCGTTTTGCATATTTGATCCGCTGTCGCGTCGCGTTTCGCTCCCTTCCGACGGGTGTTTCGGTCGAGCGCGTCGCCGCGCCGCGTTGGGAGGAACCGGGTCAACGCCGGAAGTCCGGGTTTATTAATTGCGTATCGCGGCCGAAGAAAATCAACTGGTGGTTGGCTATCGCGATTAAACGCAACGCGGCCACGGCGCGGGTTAATATTAAGCAAACTGAGATCGTAATCCGATTTCCATTTTGCGCGGCCGGAGGAGAACGCCAGTTACACGGCGGGGTGGAAAGCCGAGGGTCCGCCAACAACCGGGATCGCGGAAAATTTTCGGAGGTGCACGGAAGCCGGTCGAAAAATCGAGCGTTATGCAAATTTTCGGGGAAAGTCGTTAACTTATTCGCGGATGGCGTTTGCTCGTCCCGGACGGACAAAGTGTCGGTGGGTTGCAAAGCGGGCGTCTGGCAGTTGCAGTTTTCATGCAATTTGTATTACGGCCGCGAGTATTCACGGTAATTCGCGCCGGTGGCAGCGCGTGTAGCGCGCGCGCGCGCGTGCACTTGTACTACGTAACGTGGGGGTCCCCGCTAATGAGGCTACGAACGAGCCGCGCTACTAACGAATAGTTAATACGTGCAAAGCGACGTCGGAACTCGCGCAAACGAGGCAAACTCTGTCGCGAACGGTCGATCGTGCAAGAAAATTCACGGCGTACCCGCTGGCCCATGGCTCGATTAATTAAAGGAAAATAATTTTCATTCGACGCTTATTGCCACCGCGTCGTTAGTTTTTTGCGGTATCTGCTCCGCGGCGACCCTGTTAATCCGAACGCGCGACCCTCTTTCCGGCTAACCTCCCCCTTCCGTCGTTCGTGCGACCTTTTTCATTCAAAGGATCGAGGCTTGTAACAGTGAAACGTTCCGATGCGTTATCGGTTTTCGGTTTCCGCGCGGAGTAGCCGTTAAGAACGTCACGCCCCAACAGCGCAGAATTTATTAATGCCCCGGGTAACTAGCTCCTCGTTGCCTCGAAGTCGGGCAGAAAAGGAAGGGGAGACGCAATTTCGTCCTGGCCCTGTTAATGGACTCATCAGAGAAGCCTGCAGTGGATCCTAGATGGGGAGAATATTCCGTGTTCAGACGGAGAACGTACACTTCGAGGACTCCGCGACACAGACTCATAGACAATTCCTTTCTGGCGAGCGGAGGAGATGCCACTACAGGGTAATTAGTGTAGTTCTTAAAACTGGGATCCGTTTCCTGCCCTTTGCCTTCATTTTGTCCATGATTTCCGAGGTTGAGGCAGACTTTAAATTTTTAATCCTTTGCGCTGGAAAATTCAGCTGCACGGGATGCTAATTTTTTCATACAAAATTTCTGGCGCTTTGACGTACGAAAATTACTAGAATATATTATTAACTAATTATAATTCAGTTTAAACGTAATTTTCATCATTATGAATTGAACGCGATAATCCACCGAATTCTACTTACTCAAAATCCAACGGCAACGACCACGTGCAGCAAATTGTCGAGTACTCACACTCCACAAAGGTTGACAAAAGTAATTTACCGTGAAAAACGAGAGAGCAATCGGTACTAATAAATAAGAGGATGCGCGGAAACGGAAGCAGGCAGCACCGTGGCGACCGGTCGTTTAATTATCGATTCACAGCGCGATATTAAACGCGGCGCTACCGAGCCCTGGACCCCGACATAATTAGTTGTGCCTCTGCTAATTGAAACGCAAGTAATTGTAATTAATACAATTACATCGCAAGAATACACCGATCGTAATTCAACGAAGCCGCGGACGCGCGTGTAGTCGCAAACGAAAACAGCTACAACGAGGTTCGGAGATAACGACCCGATAAGCCAAATTGTCAATTGTCGATGTTAATTGTTCGCGTGATTCAATAACGTCCTAACGATGGACTAATAAACCGGGTCGGGTCGAAAAAAAAGGTGGTGGGAAACGCGAGCGTCAGAGATGACGGCTCATCGATCTACAATTTTGTTCCTCGAATCGCGCTGAAACGACCGACGAATATGCAATCCCAGTTGCATAGTAATTTAGATCACGTAGCCACGCATAATTATCACGCACGCTTCGACTTTCCTCCGCTTTTCCTGTCTCCCTCGCTGCTAGCTATTATTTTTCTCGCCGCTCGCCCTCTTCGTTCCGCTTTGCGTCAGTCAACCTGCTGGTTGTTTGCGCGGAAATAAGCGATGAAAATAATGCCAGCGGCGATGGGCGAGAGAGGCACAAAGAAGGACCGGCGAGACCGCTAACAGGGAAGTGAAAAAAAAACGGTGTACGCGAACGTACGTCTGCAGGAGGAAATGAGGACCCGAGAACGAGGGGCGGATAGAGGGTGAATAGACGGCTTAGAGTCACTGCAGGGGACAAGGACGACGAGTATCGCGTGCATCGCGACCAGACGAGGACAGGCCAGGAAAACAAGCGGTCCGGAAGGTAGTTTCGAAGGTAATACCTACAAAGAACGCGACTAAGAAGAGGAAAGACCGCGGAGCGCGGGCAACGTGACATCTCGGGCTGTAATTAATTCCTGTTACAACTATATGCCAATTACCAACGTCAGGAATGACGTCCTCGCGTATCAGTAGATACTAAAACGTACTGCGTCCACTCTAGAATAGCGATGGACATTCCGCAATGGTCAGAAGAACTCGGGAGCATTTTTTGCCCCGAAGAGACCGCGAGGTACATTTTTTTCGCGCGATTGCCGCCGTCGACGGCCTTTCGCGAAGATAGAGGGTTGAACGTTCGAGGAAGTTAAACAACCCTCGGCGAATGTGCGGATTAGGCCTCATTTATACTATCGACAAGCCGTGCACTAGCCGAGTAAAACGTATTGATATTGTTTTATTATTATTATCACATATTTCCGATTCTTCGCTGGTATGTGTAAAATTTTGTAGTATGTGCTTTATTTTGCTCGTCCAGTGCACGGCTCGTTGATAGTATAAATGGACCCTCATGCGTACACAAAGGAGAAAGTAAGGGGCACGTTGAAGCGTAAACGTCGGAGCTATCTGGCTGTAATTAATTTTTGCTGTCTTCGCCGAGATAAACTTTAGCAATTACCTAGTTACTGGCTGCACGCGGCTCCGCGATCCCACCTCCGCCTTCTGCCGCGCAAATAGCGATTAATTTTACAAATTCATATCCCGATCTGGTGGAGAGGAACAGTAATAAAACGCCTATGATCTCGTAAGCGTCATAATTAATTTCCGTTCTTCGGAGACCGAACAATTACCTGCGCCATGTTACCCGTACGAATTTCTTTCTCAAGCTAAACAACCATTCACAAAGGGAACGTTAGCCAGTTTCTGGGGAATAAAATAAATAAAAATATAAGTATTACACAATTCACACAACTTCCATTTTTCCTACTCCCTCGAGGGCTCCATTAAATCGACTATTCAATATTCCAGAATTTCGCATAGATAATTCAACTTATGCGGAGTTCCATCATTAGCAATTCCTAATTGTAAAGACTCGATCGACTGTCATCTAACGAGCTCCGCGACAAGTTCCCCGCGGCAAACTGTTTCTTCCAATAATTTACGATCGCGCGACAATGCGTACACCGGCGTCAAACTAACTGCTGACGTTTTAATAGCGGCGGTTTACGCGGTTGGATCCCATAATTGCGACATTGTAAGGCACGTGTAGGCGGCACACGCGAGAAGCGTTTAAGCTCTCCGTCAACTCGCACGCTCGAGAGTCGGGTAATTGCCTTAATTACGACGGCGGTCCGACTTACGCCCGTCTATGCACGCCCGTCGGTAAATCTTTTTTCGCGTTTTGGTTGTGCGCGCGTTCGCAGTCACCGTCAAAGACGGGAAAATAATTTACCGAACTCGACGCAGCGCGGCGGCGTTCTCTTCAACGTTTCGCGCGAGGAAGCACCGGGCGGCGAAACCCGACGGTACTTTCTTTAATCGCAAAACAACTATTGGCTCAAGAAGACGCGAATCGCACGAGCAAACAGTGGGAAGGAGCCGCGCGGTGTTCGCTAATGAGGTCGACGCGAAGTCGCGGCGAGGATCCTGCCTCAGCGAGAACGCGAAGTTGAAAATGACGGTGTGCGCTCGCAGGCGGGAGGAATGGAAAAAAGGAAATCGCTACCCCCTTTAACACAGCCAGTATTTATAGACAGCTCTCCTCGAACGGAAATTGAAACGTTCCGGGAGGCAGGATCCTCTAATTTGCAGCCGCTGTAACCCAGTGCAAATACCGGACTCGGAGGGACTGGTAGCCCAGCGCTTTCAAAATCTGCAGGCCCAATGAATATTTAATGCCGCGGGAGCTATAGATGTACCTTGAGACGGAACCGAGGTGGTGAGGTGAGGGTGAAAGGGGACGCGAGGTCGCGAAGCACAGAACGCGGTGGAAGACGAGCAGCGCGGAATAATCGCGAGGCCGTTAAACGGCCGTTCGACGAGTGGAAAAGTCACGGAGGAGTTCCTCGCGCCCGACGTCGACGAATTACGTAACATTTCGGCGTTATCTTTCGACGGAAGAGCATTAGTCGGCCCGGAAGTGACAATTTCCGAAGCGAACGTTTCCGTCGATCGGAGCCTCGTTCGCATTCATCACCGTGCGTCGATCCATCATCTTGCCGGACTGGATTAACGGCTAACCACTTCTACGGCTGACTTTTATTGGCAAACAGCGACGGGAAACGAAACCTCGTTCGATCCCGCCGTTGACGGGTTCGACCGTCGACGGCGGAATTTTGACAATGACGTTTCAACGATCTTTTGGCACCGCTTAATGAGAACAATAGTTGATGTAGTGTAAGAATTTTAAGAGGATCAAAGTTCTGCAAGTTGGCAGTCAAAACGGTGAGGTCGGAGTTATCGCAAGGAAGTTCGAGGACTTAGCGATCTTCCCTTTGTGTACTCTGCTGGTTTATTCAGTTTCGAACTTTTGGTGAATTTTAATTTGTGGGGAAACTTGCGTTTATTTATAATAAAGGTTCTAAGTTCACATCCCGTAGCGTTGAAACAGGTCTAATGAAAAATTCGAACTAATTTTAAACTTCTCGCTAAGCCACGAGTTGAATATAGCAAAATACGTTCCACTTCTTTCTACGTAGAACACAAAAGTACTATGCAAACGAAGTTATCCTTTTACGGTACTTGGTCGTATCGTGATCTGTTCGGATCAGTAGAACACCAGAAACGATGGAACAAATTATTCTCGAAAGTTTTCCGACAAGTTGGCGATAGCCTCGCGCGAAGGAGATCTGCCAGCATTCGAAACGGGGTTGACAAGTTCAAAAAACCCCCGGGGGAACGACGAAAGTCCTAGTTCCACGCGGGAAAACTTCTCTCCGTGACTGGACTATTTAATCAGTTGTACGCATAATTACTCTTTAGACTTGAGATACGCAATTTACTTAACTTCAACGGATCCCTCGTTCGAAAAATGTCTCGGGACTACTTTCCGTGCTTTCTCTACCCGAAACTTTTCCATTAGAACCTAACCGAGATTTCCCTGCTGTTCTACGAAAGTAAAAGGTGGGAAAGCGTCGTCGTCACATGAGTTCGCCGACGGAACGAGTTTGCATTTGTTTCTACATTACTTCGAGGTGCCTCTCTCAGTTCCTTTGAAAGTTTCGTTATTTGCGGCGTAAAGGTGGAAAAATTATTGTAGTAGAATATTAGATTATTCTATAAGTATCTCTTTCAAGATTTAAATTTTGACCCAAAGGAAAGACTACTTTATGAAGAAAGTGCATATCAAAAGGGTTAGGTATATCGAAATGGTAGTAAAATTGAAAAAGCAAGCTATGCATTTTTAAGAGGAAAGACTGAATTTTTTTATTGCTTTTTTGGTGAACGTTGCATCGTGGTTATTTCGCTTTCTAGAAGCAAGTGAAGCCAAAAGAAAGATTTTGGTTTTAAATTTGAATATTTCGACCAAGAAAAATCGGACGACAACCATTAAACACTGATTTTAATGGTTGTCGTTTGTTGAACAAAATGTTTACAGTCCGTGCAATATTTCAAAATCCAGCAAAAATTTCAAAAAATCTTGAAGGCGTCATTTATTGCATTTGAATTTACATTTCAAGTTCTACTTATATAATTTCTAAACAATAATTTCTATAGAATTTTTGTTTATCTGAACTTGACCCAATTTTTCGAATCCATAAAAATGATACCCTAATCTTTTCGCGCGTGAGTCCGCCAACCAGGGGACAAAAACTCGTTTACCTGTACCGTCCGCCGTGTTCCCGCGTGTTTGGATCCCTGGTAGCCCGCAAAATCTCGACAAACCGCGAGGTCGTTGAAACAAGTGAGCCGAATCGCCGAAGGGAGAAGACAGGCCGCCTCGGATCGGCGCGAAAACGTTAATAGCAAAATTATTCAGCCTCCGAAGTTTGTAATGCGAGTGCGATTCTGTGTACGAGGTCCACTCGGAGCTGTTATTAGCATACCAGCTTAGTTTCGTGTGTACGGCCAGCCCGGAGCACGTACACCATCATAAGAACACCAGCCGCACGTCTGAACTTGCTCGAACACGCACCTATGCACCTACGGGGACCCATAACTGCCTAATAACGTCTCGTTCCTTATATCATGCCCGCCCACGCGACAATCGCGAAACTTTGCGCCGTCGGTAACTAGCTGGTGTCTCCGGAAATCTTTTGCCGAATTGTAAGTCGTCAAGGAAAGTTTGTGTAACAGTTCGTAAAGGGACTCCGTAAAGATAATTAAGGGATAGAAAGTAAATAGAGTTTGGGCTACGTGGTAACATTTCTTCTTCCTTTTATGACTGAATAATGTCTTCCCATATACTAGAATCCCATATATTAGATGTCTTACCAGAAAGTATTTAAGTGGATTTTCTTTTTCTATCCTCTTGAAAATGTGAATTTGCCTAAACAACTGCAAACTGCTTATTATAAATTAATTATTATAATCTATCCACGCGAATTTGTAATGAAATAGATATAAAATCGCGGCTATTAGACTTAGAGATTTAAGACTAAGTGTCTCTCATAATAAAAGAAGAAATGATATTCAAAGTGTTCGAATTTATCTTTATCCCAATTCCACATTTCCTTCATTATAAAATAAAGAGATTTGATAAGATACAGGCGTTTCACTTCCTGTCTTCAGTTTTAAGGAATATTCATCCATTAATCCATCGCAAGTATGAATGTATTGCTCTTCAGTCGAGGTTCGACAAAGCATCAAACATCGCCGCAAAATTAACCAAGTCTACGGCTTGACAAAAATCTAACGCACGAGAAATAAATGCGTCGAGAGAAACTTAACGCACGTCACAGCGTACCTAGTGTTCGGACCCCGGTGTGCTACAATGTATTCCTACTGACGCGCGTTGCAACACACGTATTTTGTGTGCTCGTGTGCGCCCAGCCTAAGATCACACGAGCGTCAAAATGACGCCCGTCGATCGTGCGTCGCTACATCTGTCTCATGTTATATTACGACGGACGTTGCGACGAATATAGCGACGAACTATCGACGGGCGTATTTTGACGCTCCTGTGACCCTTGGCTTACTTGTACTACTTTCGTCACCTCTCAGGATTTTCTATATTCAAACCCAATATTTTGTATCTTGTAGACTTCTAAAAGATTGGAAAAAAATTCAAGGACACTTTTCAAAGTTTTTATTTAACGATCCGATAAATTAAACTTTTTTTGAAGTTGGAACCAGATGTGATCCTTTTTTTATTTCGAGATATTTGAATGCATATTCTGTTGCGCCATAAAAGCCCCATGGAACTTACGGAGGGTTAAAAATGTTGAACTTCTCAAGAATATTAATTCTAAAGTATGAAGGTTGAGAGGAACACCTCTACTATTTCTTTTGTAGCTTCTGAGGCAAGAGGGTTGAGGAAGAGCGAGGGAGTACGTGACAGCGACAAGCGATAAATTACTATCTTTTTGCAATAAACGAACTTATAGCAGTGTCGATAGTAATTTATGGTATGATGCTTCCGTGTCGTCTTGCTTGAGTCAGACTCTCTCACTCATCCCGAAGAAAATCGAAAGCCGAGGAAAATTCCTATCTTGATCAAAGGTGACTCCCGATCCTGAACTGTCACCTTGAATCAAACCAATTCAAGAAGTAGGGTCTCTTGATCCTGCGACCCCTTTCTGTACTACCCTCGTAAAATACACAGCAACCTTCCCAAATAATAACTTACTCTAATGGGGTTTGGCCACCCTTCGAAATCTTATTCAACAAACAAAAGACCGTCAAGACCCAAAGTTAAACCTTTCTCCCATCCCCTCCCGAGATCCCCAGCATCACCGGTTATCAATCTTCGTCCATTATCCGAGATTCTGGGGAGGAAGTGGAAAGAACGGGCCGGTACATGGTCAGCTAATGAGCGGTAAACCCGCGAAGATTCATAACGCGGCAGTTAAGCGTCGAAGGTTCGCGCGAGAGCCGCGCGATAAAACCGCACGGGAACGAGTTGAGCTGCTGCGGAGCATCTCCCGACGTTATTAAGTGGCTGCGGCACGCGGGGCGAACGGCGAATAGAGGGGCGGAAGGGTGCGTATGGGGGTAACGGAGCAAGGTAGAACCGAAATGGTGAGTAACCGGGCCGATGTAAGGATAGACGTCGGGAGAAATTGGGTTAAGACGGCACCGTCGGGAACAGTTTCGGATTATCTCGCACATGTTACCCCGGCTACATTTTCCCCCGGCAACCGAACGAGCCGTCGGTTACACGGCACTCGAATATTCGCGATCGATGTCGCGCGACTAAACTCGCCGGGATGACACCGAGCGGGCTGCGGGTCGGCCTGGTAAACAACGGGCAAAAGAAATTTTGTGATTTATCGCGGCGTTTGTGATTTATCGCGACCGCACGCGTCTGCGCGGCCTCCTGTTTTATTTCCTCTGTCGTTCAGTCCGTTCGACGGTGAAATACGAGCCCGAAATGGGATTCGCGCGAGTTTTGTTGCGGTTATTAGCCGGTGGCGCGACGATCGGACAACGGAGGAGGGGGTGGACTTCACGGAATCGCGACGGAGGGAGAGCGATCGGGTTTCGATAGCGCGAAACGGATCGCGCGGGAGAGAGATTGATCGGGCTCGTCTCGATCGTGACCGATAGCCGGGGACTTAATAATCGCGATGGAAAAGGGCGCCGCGTCCGTTCTTATATTAAAACCCCCGGGTGAAAGGCGGGTCTGATAAGAAGGCGTGAAAGCGTAAGAGGTGCAATCTTTTCCCTACCTTCCTAAGAGCTACGACCAGTTTCGAAAAAACGAGCAGAACGAAGGGCCGTATTTACGCGGCTGCAACCTTCCCTCAAAAAATATTCTTAAAACCCTTTGAGGCGGGTCCCGTTTCAAGGGGACGCCACTCGCGGAGCTTCGTGTAATTTCATACCTGCAGCTTTGAACCCGTGGAACACAGTACCGGGCGATATACTGTTCACGGGATGCGATGCCGATTATGCAGGACAACGTGATGTAATCGGCGATTCTGAATTCATGTAGGCGACGCGGCGACCTCGGGAAGATGGGAATCAGCGGGAGGGAAACATCTGGAAGCTCTTCAAATTTGTACGTTCGGGTATTATACGTGAAAGCAGGCAATTCGGGTATCTTCGCCGTTTCAGAAGATTTCCAGAAACTGCCGGGATACCTTTGATCGTTAGGACTTTCCATGTGAGTTTAATCGAAGGCATATTATTTTCCTTCAAAGGCACGTGTCGTAAAGAATTTTCATCAGAAATCCTTATTCGATAAGAGAATTCAAAGGTCACTCGCCACTTTCCCCGGCTCGTAAGAAGTCGAACTCAATTGGGCCACCCAGCCACAGCTTCTGATTACCACCTGCACTCACTGGCCTACCTATAACCTAGGGTCAGCAGAGAACACTCCAACGAGCTCCTCCCGCCGCCTTCGCACCCCCATTAAGTCTGCGCGGGGCTGCGCTCACAAAGTGCTCTCAGCTGAGCCTCTCTGATGAGCCAGCTCCTGGGGGTACCCCGGGATAACCGGTTCCCCTGAGAAGCTCGCTAGAAAAAATTCTGGTAGAATGCTTCAACCCCTAAGAGACAAATTTATCAGCCTCCCAAATTTTTCATCAGCACCCTTCTTCGCTAAAACGCTACAGCTATCTCTCCGCACAACAACGACGCGTTTATCACCTTCAAGAAACATTTTAAATGGAAGAATAAATTACTCTCCGGCTACAGTATTCGCCAGGAATCGACGAAATTATCGCGGCTCTGAGTTTCACCGTTTAATAACCGGCAGCAAGGCAACGCGAGAGGCGAAAACGGAAGCAGTCGTCGCTCCCACGCGCGGGGGTGTGAAATTTATGCATACTTGAGCGCGCAGTCGGACGGACGGGGTGGCAAAAAGCGAAGAAAGTCGGACGGAGGGTCTGTGTCGCGAATGGAGGCTGCGACTCATCTCTCGCGCGTCCGCTCGAGCGAGCTCACCCCCGGTCGAGGGAGGTCGACTGGCCCTTCGAACGGGGCAAGAGACCGAGAAGGGAATAGCGAGGCGGGGGTGGGATGAGTTTGCTAAATGCGTCGAGCCAACCTATGCATGCTAATGCCTATCTTACTACGAGGGCTTGCGAGGCGTCCCCGAGCTTTACGACACCCGCACCCCCCGGGTGGATGTCGAGTCCACGACCTATCGAAATCGGCCCACCCCCTTCTCCGACGGCCATGCGGGCTTCTCGCCGGTCAAAGAAACCGACACCTCGCCTCTTGATATTAGACCTCGGGCCATTTGCATTAAACCGGCGCGCACCTCGGATCACGTATCGGGCACCGGTAATGATTACTCCGGGAACGTTAATCGAGACGGAAACATTTACCCAATTGCGCTCCCTCTGTGCTACCTATAAGCGGCCGGAGCAAATGCATTCGCCGCCACTGTTTATTTGTATCGCGGGAACTAATTAGAGGACCTTGTATTCGGCGGATGTGGAGAGAGCGCGTTGAAGCGTGGCGGCGAAACCAGGCCATTCCTTCATATTTAATGTACGCGCGGATTTTTCGGGGGAATTGCTTGTCTTATCTGGAACGATCCTTTCGAGGTGCACTAGAAGCGAAAATATCCCTTCTAATTCGAGGGAAGACAGTTTAACACTTTTGGTATGAATTTAAAAGCGAAATCACGCTAAGAGGACACCAAGTATTTCATTACTTTAACCGTTAACCTATCGGATTTGGTTGAGAAATTCGACCTTTAAGGTTTCTGAAATATGAATGCCAAGGGTTACTTTGGGATTTCTAATCTAACACATCGCGACTATATTTGAACTCACTCGATGAATGAGTAACCGTTCCAACTTCTATCAAAACGGTAAACGAATTAATCACCCGCTTGATGCGGACGACTGATTATAAGTAATCATGCAGAGAAATTCGGGGGGGTTGCATTGCTCGGGGAGGCTAGCTAGTCTACGAGTGCACGGTGTGGTCGTTCAGTGAGAAGGTGGTTGATCGATAAGAGAACATGGAGTCGTGTTACCTTGTTCCGCTGTTCCTCCTTCCGCAGGGGCGACCGGAAGCGCACGGTTGGTAGCGAATTTTGAAACCGTTGCCGGATAGGCAGTATAAGTAATGCGAAGAGGAGGGGTTCACGATAACCAGTCGTATTCCCGTAAGCCGGATTAAACGGATTAAGCGGCTGTCTTCGTCCGGGGTCGTTCCTTAAGCTCACGCACGGGGTTTCGAGTAACACGCTAAGGATCGTCCCTTTACTTCCCTTCGAGGGCGGTTCGCGCGAGTCAGAACTAGTTGAAAAAGCAGAAAAGAACAAACAGCTGTCAGACACGTATCCTTCGCCGACGATGTTAGCTGAAACGTAAAGTTAAACAGAGCGAAAGAGGGTTGGGGGTTAGTGAAGAAGATACTAGAAGATAGGGGGTGAGGAGTGTAGTCAAGAATCTACTGATAGAAGTGCGTGGTGGATCGTTACGGTGTGTCCATTGATCGTTTCAGCAAGTATTTGTTACAGGGGCGAGGTATTCAATGTCACGGCGAGGCTACGCCGTCGGAATATATTGCGGCGAAAAGAAAGGGAACGATTCCATGAATTCCGGCTCGAGATAATGCACGTACTTTTATTGTGCCGCGGGTCTCGTTATTAATAACGAAACGGCCAGGCGTTTAGCGGCAAGATAAAAGAACGGGAGGTCACGTTTCGATAGTTAATTCCGTAGGGAAGGAATGCCGAAGATGAGAACGAGATCCGGTCCTCCTTACGCTCGTCCCCTGTCTCTTTCTCCCTCCGACTACGTGAGAGGATTCCACCTTCGGCTTCCACCTGGTCCCAAGCGCACCCCTCCGAACCTTGCACTCATTTCGAGGCCACTCTCGACCCGAGGGGATTCTCCCGCCGGAGGCCGGCATCCTTTGGTTCGTAAGGAATTGGAACGCGGGGATTAATGTTTCGCAATTAGACAGCCAACCGCGCCGGACTCGCAGATATCCAGGAAATCTCATATCGACACGGATCGTCAGATTTGTCCAGCTGAATCATCGAATCCCTTCCCCCGAGCGCCTCGGTCTTGCGAGATATTCACCCGCGCCGGCGGAATGTACTTGATATTCACCGAGGACGCCCTTATTAAACGAGACGTTTTTACACCGCCACGTTCCGTCACTCCCGTCGCGCCGAGATAAACCCCGGCGATGCTAATAAAAAGATAATAAATACTTGAGCGTAAAACTCGGGACGAGAGGAAAGTTTCCGCGCTCTCACCTCGGGGGCTCCGTCGAAGTCGGGCAACTTCGTCGGGGCAAGTTGCAATCTTCGGCGTCATCCCGTCGCGAGAAGGGGGAACGCGCCGGTCGCACCCCCCTGAGAGTCCTCGCCACGTATCAAATTCAATTTAGGAAACGCCTACCGCTATCAGGTTCCCGCGCCTCCCGGTGAAAAACTCCCTGGACAGATCGTCCGCTCGATAATTTATTATCCACGAAAGTTAAATAGGTCCTCGCTCGACTCATTGACCCCTCCCGCCGGGCAGCCGTTCTAACGCCGTTAGTTCTTCTCCATTTAATCGACGCGCGCCGCTTGGTTTCGATTTAATCGTACGTTCGCGCCCATCACGCTCGCTCGGCCCGACGATCGTTCTCGCTCCTCCGATCGATCGCGGAGTCGCGTCGCTCGCCCTGAAAATTCGAGACGTCGCGTCGACTCTGATTAGCCCGATCGTCGTCCCGGGGTCGGGAGTTACACGCGATGACGTGCAACGGCTGGTTTCCAGCGACCGGAGACCGATACGAAATTACTATTACAACTCGTAAATTATTTACGAACACACTGAGGGGGGAGGGGCTAGGTGGAGGTTACGCGACGAAACGTCGGGGGCCGAGAGAAAGCGGCGGATAGGATGGTCTCTGGATCGAGGGTGCCGTTAGTCGGGTCAAATTGCAACAAATTAACCGCGTTAATCACCCAGTGGTCGGACCAGACTTTTCCCGACTGCTCGAACGACCGGATGCCGGCCAGCCGCCATTGACGGAAGCGCAATTATTGACCCTTGCCCGCCGTCGAGAACCTGCCGCTTTTTACGTCCGGCTATTCTAAACTCCGCACCCCGCGCAGAACGAGGGGGTGGGCGAACGCGTTAAAAATTTTAAAGTTACGCGCCGGCCGTGCGGTTATGTCGCCCGTTAAAATCGGTCAACGGAGACTTCGCAACCGGTATCCATTGATATGTATGTTATTTGTTTTGCCCGCAAGCTTTTCGTTTTTCTTGCCGCTTTTTTTTTTTTTTTATTGTAATATCGACGTCTCTGAAACACGACGGGATATTAAATTCGCAAATATATCGGCACGATACCGGGGTAATCGACGCAACAAAACGACCGGCAGGCGCGAAGTTGGTCGCGCGAGCTTCGCCCGTTTCGAGCGAACGCGTCGGGAAAAGGCGGCCGTTTCGGGAATCAATTGGAAACATCGTAAAAAACGAACGACCGGCATCTTTGCCGCGAATGGAACAATGATAGAAACGTGCTGGAGCGATTCTATGAGTTCCCGGGGAAAGTGACGTTACCAGAACATGATGCCACCGTTCGCGATGTTTCAAGAATTATGAGTAATGAGAATTATCAGAGAAATACAGAACAAGGAATTAAACTATATCAGTCATGTTAATGAACTACAGTAAAATATCTGTTACCCGATTGGAAATTATTTAAGCTTTTCATTCTTCAAGATATTGATTATTTAAGGCATTAACTGTACTATTTCGAGTACGACTTAAACCATTATTTAAATAATTTTCTAGTAGTCATTAGCATTTTATATTACTAATATCAAGTTGGATGATCGACGTTTTCCTATAGAAGCAGTTTTTTGGACAAACTTTTGAGAATATATATACAATACTGTTTCGATATAAGGACAATCTTACATTGTTGACTCAAAGAACAACGCCTGAGTTTGATTCGAAAAAGGGATTTCTCTATCCTCACCACTTCTACGCCGGTGCGAGTCTTCTCGTTCCGTCGTGACCGTGATCGAACCCGACTCGAAAAAGGGCTGCGCTCGGTTTTGAAACCCAGCCATTCTTCGAGTCAACACAGTATATAACATTTCACTATTTTTATTACTAAATTATGTTATATAGAAATTAATTTAGTCATTGATTTTTTCTACACAAGAACAATTTATTTTTACAAAAAAATTTGCGTACTGGATACTCGAATTTCTTTATTTATATGGTCTTTACGAAGTTCTTAAATGTTTGTATAGAAATTTGTACAAAATTATTACATTTTCGCTGAAAATAGTAAAAAGTAACTGATTTTCCACATTCAACCTCAATCATGACTAATAATTGATTTTTTGCTGTTATTAAAACAAAAGATGTAGATATTTAACTTGATGAACAATTATATGTATAATATAGTACGGACTTTGAAAAGTATTCCTGAATTTTGTCCAATTTTGTGCTAAAGCTGTAAAAATTCAGACTTTGATTTCATTTGTCTACCAATTTTAATAAAAATATACCTGACCACAAAAAAATATACACTCTCTTCTAAATAACATTTAAAGCGATTCAAACGCTCTTAAAGACTACCTTTACTAAAAATCTTTTACCATTCGCACAAATGTCAAAATCCTTCCCCAAAAAAGTTTCCCTTTTTTCGCGTCGCGAAACGCGCGCTAAAAGACGACATTCCTCGCGCAACGAGTTGATGTTACCGTTCGCGAATTCGTTCGCTCACCTTTTTTCGCGGCTTTTCCGCGTCTCCGTTCCCACGGATTCCCAAAACTTTACTGTCTCGCATTACCGGAGCCCGGGGGTAAGTGCACGCGCCACTCGGTGGCTCCGGCGCAGCATCGAAGCGTCGAACATTTCCCCGGTGTTAATGGCGAAACTACATCAGACGTACTTTGCGCAGCCGGCGGCCCCCCGTTGTCGTTGTTAAATATTTCACCAGTTACACACCATACGCGACTCGGTGTAAAATCGACTTGCTCCACTTGCGGCCGCGGACGTAGCAGCGCCCGCGCTGGCACGATGGCCCGGTTCCCGTCGCCGAATTATTGGCAAGCTGGCGCGGCGAGCCGCGCGGCGTCGCGCCGGGGCGTCAATTATACGGCAACATCGATAAAATTAACGATTACACGATGCACTTATCGGGGCCTCGGTGGGAGGGTAGGACGCGCGGGACTCGGTCGACCGGCGGCGGTCAGCAAACTATTCGGAAAACAATATTCGCGAGGCCAACTCATCGGAAAACTGTTGGCCCGTCGATAACCGCGGTCAGGGCGCCTTGGCCCGGGGGACGAGTATTTCGTTCGAATTTAATAAAACCGCCGAATGGAACAACTCCTGGCCAATTGACGGCCGCCGATTTCGCGTCGATTCGGGAATTTTCGGGGGCTGATGAAAACAGGCAGATTTCACCGATAGATGAAACCAAGGAAATCGGCTGCAGCAGAATGCGTAGAAGTCACGGTTGGGATAAGATCGAGTGCGCGGAGGCGGAAGAAATAACGCCGCGGCACTTCTTTCTGGACGAAAAATGCTACGATTCCCTTCAGTTCGTTTCGTGTATTGGAATATCATGAAACAGACTTGGGTCTGTCGAGGTGTTCGGCGCGATGCCACGGCGCGAGAAGAATGGCAGTATCCAAGAAATGGCAAGCGTGCGGGCCAGGAAGACCCGAGAGAAGAGAGGAAAAGGGGGCGACGGAGAAGAGGGAGGGGGTTGGAAGAGGAGTACCGTTCCCGCTTCGTCGTTTGACCGTAAAGCTGGAATCGAAGAATGCCGCTACTCCATCAGCAGTAAACTTTTGCGTACTTTCCGCCGCGCGAAATGCCTTAGAACCGTGCCCCCATACATCCACACGGCGCATCCGCCGCGACTACGGCTGCCAACTTCTGCTGCAACTTCGATTCACCGCCACCCCCCGACGTCGAAGACCATCCCCCGGCGTGTACACGTACGCGCGGCGTTATTCCACGGCGACGGGGCGGAGGGGATCAAATAAGAGAAAGCGAGGAGCCGTCAAGGGGGAGGAAAAAAGTGGGTGACAGAGAGGGATGGAGGAGCCAGCTGGAGAGGGGAACGTCGCGAGACGATATATCGATAATCGATCGTCGCGAAATCGACTGGCGGGTCTCTCTCGCAGCAGCGGACCGATGCCGCTTTATTACTTCGCCAACGTTTATATATTATTCAACCGCCTAATTTATCGTCGAACGAGCGTTTCGCGCGTTTCTTTCCGCGGACCCACCCCTCGGAAACCGGGGGACAAATCGCGTCGAGTCGGCTCGTCGTTCAACGAGATTAATCTCCCCGGAAATGGAAACCGAAGGTCATCTCTCGCACCAGGCGATACAGTGGACGTCGAACACGAAGTCGACAAGATTCCAAGGGAATTCCGAGCAAGTGGCTTTAGCCGAATTTGTAAACATTGAAACTCAATAATTCCTTTATCTTACTACGTCGGAGGAGGGTTCGCAAACTCGTTCAAGTTCGCCGGATCGCCCGAGGAAACGTCGACTCTGAAACGATCTCTCTCCCTCCCTGTCTGCACTCCCTGAAACACCGCGACTAGTTCCCGTGTTTGCGAGTGTGTCGCGACCCACGCGACGGGCAGACCCGTTTTTTAACCTACGAAATTCACTTCGCCGCCGAGGGGCTCCTAGCCGAAGGGACGGGGGTCGAGCCCCCCAGCAAATCAAAGAGACGGAACACGTCGCTGCATAAGTAATGCGCATCGTTTGCGGATCGCGATGTAAACTGCCGCCCCGCCGATGTATCGCTTGTATATCCTCGCTCCCGGGGTTAAAGGTACTGTGTACGAAATGACTCCGTGCTCCCCGGGGATAATCCAGCTTCTTCCCGTCGTAGTATTTTTCCTGTCTTGGTTTGCTCCGGTTTCCCATGAATTTCGGCAGACCGTGCGCGCGACCGAAACGACAGTCGCCGAAGGAAACGCTTCACGCGGCGAAACCCGATGTCGAGTACTGCTCTTCGTATTGCGTTAATAGTATTGTAATTATGTATGTATTGTAGCGTGTAGATTTTGGAATAATTAGAAACTTCAGACCTTAATTCTGGATTTGAATACTAGACTCCAAGTAAGTAGTATGAACTTAAAATTTCTGTTCGAACCGACCACTATCACTAAAATGATACCTGTTTAAAGAAAAGTTGCAAATCTTTTTGCGCCATCTTCTCATGCTGTACAACTCATCAGGAATAACAAAATCTACTCGGAAAATTTCCAGAACACCACGAAAAGTGAACCAGTCTACCCTTCGTTAAAAGCCAAACACCACGCGAAGCTCCCAACGCTTCAAAGCCCTCCATACATGGAAGTCTGGCATACAGGACATTTTTGCCAAAGAAAAGATAAGCCCGCAGATGCAGTTTGTAAAGATCTCACGGTAAAGAATTGACGTAAAAACGCGTTCAGCGTCCATTCCAAACACGCCTCGCGGTTCAACGGATAACTCCGCCGGATTTTAAGTAAATATTCTATAAAACGAGAAGCCGAAAACGGAAGAACCGGGAATTCGGTAGGTCAGCGGAGAGGAGCCAAAGAACGATAAGAGCATAAAGTGTTCAAAAGAGCGTGAAGCAACGGGAACAACGGGTGGATAAAGAATGAAAGGAGCGCGGAGTCAAAGAGACGCGAAAACTAATAGAAACGAAGAGCGAGAGAGGAGCAGCAGTCGAAGGGGTGAGTTTCCCAATCCCGATGGACTCTTGTTTTCGCGATTCGGCGGCAGCGCGCCGCTCCCTCCGCGTCATCTGTTCAATCTTGTTCGCGGACATGCGACCAGATCGCGGAAGCAGCGAATACGCTCCGGTCCGCCGAGGGGAGAGCCGCACCAAAAATATAATAAAAACGGATACATAAAACAAGAGATTGCGTGGGGAAGGGAGTAGCGGGAACAATGGACAACGTATCTACGAGGCACCGTAAATTTCATCGCGGTCTATATTCGTGCGCAGCACAATCGAACAGTCGACATAATAACACTTGGACGCTGACCGTAAATTTACCAGTCGGGGATGGCTACCCCCTGGGTTAAACCGCTATTGGTATTCTCTTCGGGTAGAATCCCCAGACCGACACCTCCCACGTACCCCCAACCCCCTTTTATATGCGGCGGAGAAGCCGGTCCCGGTTCAGAAGCTTTGGGCCATACGTCGCGCCTTCGCGCTTTCGATTTCCACCCGCCCCCCACACTCCACCGACCCACGATTCGACGTTAATCAGACGCCCCTGGGTTTCTAATTACCGACGCCGTTCTGTACGTAACGCAATTCGGAGGAACCGGCCGGGGGGAGGGTCGTGTAATCGGGTGGCTCGTAAAAGGGAATAAATGACGCGCGCCTGTAATTGTCGGCCGCGCGCGAATCAATTTCGAAATGTTCGCGAGGGCGAAACCCGGGGCGAAAATATATACCCGCGCGCGTTTCGCCGAGTTGCTCCATTCGTTGTAACTTATCGATCGGGCGCAATCAAGCCCAATCGCGTACTGATTGAACTTCATCGCAGCAACTTTTCCCATTTAGGCGCATTAAATATTCGTGGATCGTTCGCGTGGTGTTCCTCGACGACCCTCGGCTGGCGAAGCGTCTCGCGACCCTCCGTTCGAAATAGACGACGATTAGGTCGTCTCTCTTACGCCGGCGAACGAGATAAAACCGAACGGAAGCTGTGAACTCGGAAGCGACGTTCACTGGACTCAATGTCGGGGTGTACGGACATCGTAAATGAAGCGTCGCCGACGAACTTCCGGAGCAACACGGTGATTCATGACCGGGAACAACGACAGGCGATCAGGACGGCAAGAAATTCGATCCCATCTAGGCGAAGGGTTTTCGATGAGCCATTGATCGAACAAAGAGAGAGAGAGAGAGAGAGAGAGAGAGAGAGAGAGAGAGAGAGAGAGACCGGTCGAGCGAATGGATGGTAAAGGCGCCGTCCAGAAATCCCGGAAGTCATCGGCAGCGGGAATCGTCTTGGCTCTCGAAGACTTTAGACTCGCTTGGCTAGATAATGCGGACCGCGTCGTGTTACCAGAATCCCGCCAAGTTCTTGCTCGGTATACTCTCGTCCTCGCTCGAGAGGAATTCCCCAAAATTGCTGGCGTTACTAAGGACAAAGACCCGACCGAAGTTTCGATTTCCGAGTCGGTTACGCTCCGAGGACGACAACGCTGTGTCTCTCCCTCCTCGCGATTAAGAATCTCACGAACAGACGTAAAACCGAACCAGTTTATCGGTCGGGGATCAAAGTAACCTACGATTCGCGTGACACCGTTGCATTATTGCGCCGACGGTGTCAACGTTCCGAAGGTGTCGCGTCCCGTGACGTCGCACCTCCGTGACGACCCGGTCGACAGGCAACCGTATCGAAAATAATCCGCCGCGTTCGTCGCCGCGATTCGTCTACGAAATAGCGACCCACCGAATCGAGTGCCTGGCCCCGTGACCTTTCCTGAAATATATCGCCGAAATAAAATCGTGACGTACCAGGTCGCGAAAACACCGATCGATTCTTCTATTTTCGGCGAAGATGGAGCTTCCGTTCTCCTACCCTCCCTCGTCGTCGACACTGGGAATCAATGTAAATTGGCCCCTCTTTCGAGTTCTAGACAAGATCGATGGATCGGTGTGATGCCACTCGCGCGCACGCAACCGGCACATTGCGTCCCACTTATTATCGTTATTGCAATGTCTGTGTTATGATAACGCCGATCTTGCGCGCAGTTATTCATTATCCTCAATTCGATAACGAATCGAGATATCTCGGGACATCGATCGCTGGTGGCAGGTAATTTGCGCCCCTAATTCATTCAGTTTCCTTCAGCTGGCGACTCGTTTCGTGCTCTAGTTTTGATAGCTCTAAGAATGTTTTGCACGCTCAGTGACATTGATTCTTGACCCTAGGGAAAAATTTGGATGAGGAAAAGTGCCCATTCCCATTAATATATATATATACTACATACACTACAGTATGTACTGTATATATTGTATTTTGTATACTCCAGTGGGAAAGGAGCATTTTTTCTCATCACATTTTTCCCTAGGGGCACAAATTAATGTCACCGATTGTACGGTTTTTGAAAATATGGAGGAATCACTGAAAAGAATAAAAGTTTCCTAACAAGTAGGAACCGAAAGATTAATAAAGACTGAAGTGGAAGAAAAGTTCAATTTTCTTGACCCACATTTATCGGTAGAAATTTTTACACTCTTGATCATTTATTCCTTGAAATCTTCTGGAGTTGTTTTACCTTCCTCTACATCTAAAAAAAACTGTTTAAAATATACTGGAGACAATTCGCAGTATTTACTCGGCAAGCTTTCTGATGCAATCTAATCAGAGACTTTGTTGAAGAACTGCGAAATACTCGATATCGAACTAATTATAAAATTGCAAAATATTTCACGGACATTTTTTCTTATCAACGATTGTTCAGATTGTAGGGAAGAAAACAACTCTCAAAATTATCTCTCAAAAAAATATTTCCTGAAATACCGATCTCCGGAACTATTGAACGTTAAACGAAATACGAATTCAGCCCTTCTAAGATACTCCATTTATTCCCAATCTAAATTCGTAATAATCCCTTTCGGCTTCCAGATCTCTGCCAACTTCTAGATTTCCCGAAATTCTCCCCCAAATTCTCTTACAGTATAATAACAAATTCGGACACCTGTGTAGGACGAATTTTAAATTCACCGATCAAATGCAATTAATGCGCCTATGCAAGAACGCGCCGAGCACCCGTGTCGCGGGTAAGAATAGAATAGGTCGAAAAAATTCCATGAATGAGCAAGTCGTTGATGCACAAATACACGCCGCTCAGCGCCCAGCGGGTAACGGAAGCGAAAGTATACAGAAACATAGACGTGTAACGTAAATCTGACTCAATGATGCATCACCGTAATGAAACCTCGAGGCGACAAGGCTCTCCCCCTTTCCACTCTCGCGTGTATACGAATACGATTT
Organism: Perdita meconis; assembly: GCA_030770465.2. NCBI lineage: Eukaryota > Metazoa > Arthropoda > Insecta > Hymenoptera > Andrenidae > Perdita > Perdita meconis. Next base: position 6,139,718 of record JASKOS020000016.1, read on the forward strand.
TCCTCCCGCAGCGTTTCCTTCCTCCGTTCCCACCCGCGTCGCCCCACCTCGCCGAACAGCATTCCCAGGGTTCGCGTTTCTCCGCTACATCTTATAAATCATGGTTTACCTTTGTCTCCGCCGTACCGAGTCTCGGGGAAAACACGGAGCCAATCGGATTCTGTGATACCGCGGCGCACGCTGGAAGCCCGGTACCTCGTTAAGCTAGCCTCTGTGCCCGACGAAATCTCGGCATTACCGGTAATTGAACCGGTCCGCGGGATAAAACGGGATCGAACGACGTCGATTGGAGTCGAGCGCGTCGCGACTTGGAACTGGTTTCTTCCGCGAACAAGGAGTCGACCATTGCACTGAAATTTCCCCATCCCCTCTAAATTTTCGGCGACGCATCTATGACGGAATCTACGCTGTCCGGAAGTCGAAACGTTCGACGGTAGCGTTTTCCTCGTAAACACAAAGGTACCGCGATCCGGCCAATCGACGGCGACGTTTCAAAGCAAGACCAGTTCCACGGTAATAACGAGCTCCCGCGATCCTACGGGCGGTCCTCGTTCCGAACTACTTAGAACTTAACAGAGACCGAACTTAAGCCTGAGGACGCTTTGGAAGTCAAGTGGATCGGGGCATAGATCGTCACTGTTCTAACGACACCTGGGTGCGTCGTTAAGAGTTCGTGGAGGAGGCGAGGCATCCCCGAATTCGCCGGAAAAGGACGAGAGGGAAAGGGCGATACGAGGCCAACGGGGGGAAACGAAGCGGCGGGTGCGCGTAGGGAGAAATCGAGGGGTGGCGGTGGGAGAGAACGCGAAGGGAGACTCGGGGCCAGACTCATGCATATGCCACGATCTCATTTGACTGCATAATCACATCCCGGCCCGCGGGGATCAGCCGTGTCAACAAGTTACATATTTTTCTGGCCCCGTGTCTTCCTTTTTGCCGGCGCGCGGTATCCGCCTCCTCGCGCGATCCATTGTCTCGCTGTCGCCGATTTGCTCGCCGCTAATTCGCGACGATTGTTTGATCCTCCCTATCTACTAGCGGTTGACTCGGTGTCAAGGGACCACGCGATACGCCCCGCCTGTGGCTGTTTTGCCGTAATCCTCTGGCTAATGCATACCAGCTTGCTGCAGGAGCTATTCGCCGCGAAGATACGTTGGGCTTCCGTGGAAATGATAAGCGGAAATTGTCTAATTTGAGCGAGGATCTGAAGCCGCGGGTGTTGGAAACGATGCGTCGACGGTGGTGCTTTGAAAATATTAAACGGAAGATTCGCTGAGTTATCTGCTTTAATGCTTTCCTTAATATCGATTTTTAATTCAATACTTTTTTTGGACCTTTCCACCTTCAATTATGTATTCTATTTTACTCCAAAATTTTGTTCAATTCTAGAAAAGTATAAGAAACTTTTTACTAATAATTTATTACTTACATTTCCTGTCCCTCACAATGGACAACGAATTGATAGAAATTTTTTATCAAAGAAAATCTTCCTATTTCTTATGGAAACATTTCCTAGAAAAATTATAGCCACAATGGTATAAAAAGAACTGTCCGTTCGCGCGAACATTATGGTGCATTTATATCCTGTGTATCGTTTCGTAACAGAATTTGTGCGCGGCAACCGTAACCGATCGAATCGAGCAATTTTATTTTACAGTGACTCGCATAATTTTTAACTCACCGAAAGAACAAAAGAAGAAATGCGAGGAAGAGAGAGAAAGAGAGAGAGAGAGAGAGAGAGAGAGAGAGAGAGAGAGAGAGAGAGAGAGAGAGAGAGAGAGAGAGAGAGAGAGTAATGCAGTTTTCCCTATGCTTTTAAAGCCCTTTTTAGCTACAAATGGAACTTTTACAGTAGCAATTTTAAACATTCACATTAATACACTTTTTTTTTTGGAATGTCGAACGTTGGAATCGATTTTTACAGCGCAACGCATATAGGTTCCGTATCTTTGTTCCACCACAGTTACATTTGTCTAATGAACGCTCGAACGTGTGGTGTCGGTCGAATGCGGGACTGTGACTATTTAAGCGCGTTGGCAAAGGCGAGCAGAGGGTAGAATTTATCCTACCAATGGGACGCCATCGCAGTGCTCGCTGGCAAACAGTACAAGAAGCCTTGAATGATGTATTTTCACTGTTCGACGATAGGTCTTGCCTTCGAAGCCTCGGATAACCTACATTCAGGAAAGACCGAGGAACGAGGTCATTTCCAGCAGAAGTACAGCTTTGATTCTCCTCCGTATGTGCCATCCACGCTTCCACTGCCTTTTCAACAATCGTATTACCTCTCGTTCAGCTCGAAACGCAGCGCAATAAAAACGCGATCAAATTTTTTTTCAATCTCACCTGACTGAACACGGCAAAAAATAAATCTTTTCGACCTTGTTCGGCCGCATTCTCTTTCGCTCGTGAGGTTTCCATTTCAACGTTAAATCCAATTAAGCTCTCTTTTTATTTTTTTTTTATATCGTTGTTGATACTTGTTTTAATCTACATTTGTTCACTGGTAAAATAATCCTATAAAAGTCTGATAAATCTTGATTTTCTCGCATGAAGTACTATTACGTTTGAAGATCTTTGAGTAGGAGTTCTGCATTAGTATCTATAGATCACTTTAACTAGAAATTAATAAATTCTATGCTAACAAGGAAGGAATTAATATTTTTAAAAATTCTAAAAAAATGTGAATATTCTAAATAAATATAAATTATAATTTAACATTATTTCACACTTCAGAGTATGCAAAAAATTCCAACTTCGTTTGAAAGGTGATAAAAACATGAACCCCCAAATATTTCAAAATTTCAGAACATTGAAAAATGAAAAACCTAGTAGCATAATATAAGTTTAATAAATTTTTGCAAGTTGATTCAATATTTTCTGAATGCAATCGCGACAGGAACGTTTCCTTTAAAATTTCCATGATCCATCTACAACTCGCCGAAAATATCTTCCCCTACCATTCAAATTTTTCCGCGGACACAATCGACCAAGTCAATATTCGAGGAAGGTGATCGAATCTGTCGGGGGTCGCGACTCCGTTCGGTCCTTACAGTGTTATTAGATCATCGGTACATGACGTCTAGCAGATTTCAATACATAAGCAGTTTACACCGGAGGATCGCTGGTTCAGATTCCATTTGTTCCGCCTGTCACTTCATGACGTATGTCCCATCCGACTCGACGTTCGCCCCACCCTTTCCGTAACGTATTACCGCGCTTTATATATTACATGTATTACACGCACCCACACACACCGACTCCTCCGGTTGAACGGCGCACCGCGGCCGCGCGCGCACGCATTGCGGCAGACGTCGGGAAATATCGCGCGAGATTTTTCATCGTGGTCCCCTTTTTAACGCTCGTAAACAGCGACGCGTGAAAGGTGCGGGGAGCGAGGGGAGAAAAAGACGCGAGGGGTTAAGAGCTCGCGTGCCCGGAGGTAGGAGAGGCTCGTTCGGAGATGAAATTTGCGACGCTCATTTCGAGAAGTGACGGGGAAGACGGGAGCTCGACGAGTTTCGCCCAGGAGTAGCCCGGACGTCATGAAATTTCGAAGATACTGGATTGGAGACGCCGTGCAATACTAGTCTTTCGAACATCCCTCGTAACATAAACAAGGGACCGCCTCTTTGGTCCCTCGGGGGTTTCCTACGACGCGGCATGCAAGAGGAGAGTTTACTGGACGCGAGTCTTCGAACGATCTCGCTAAACATCGTTAATTAACCCCGCCGCGCGAACTCTGTACCAATAATGTTTCACCATGATCATCCCGGTCTTTCGCTGCGTTCGAGTTTTTTCTTCGAGGCTGAGTCTCCATCAACGGCCGCCGAGAATGAATATGAATTATTCGGAGGTAGTCGACGCGGGTGCCGTTTTACGGGGAGGACGATAGCGACGAGAACGTCTAAAGGACATGCATTAAAAATATTTCCTTAATGGAGGAACAGTGACAGCGCGTCCGAGGCGAGGTAAATCCGATTCAGCGGGGACAAACTGATCCCAACTGTCGAGGCTACGAAATAATGGAAAAAGAGGCGGCACGGGTGTCCCCCGTCCCCCGATCTATTCGGAAGGTGTCTCCCTCGTTGTGAAGGGGAGGGAGAGAAACATCGTGATGGAAAGGAGCGTTTCACTTATCTCGCGATCACTTAGAAAGCAATCCTCGGCACCCTGGTTGCGGCCTTTTTCCCCGGCAAGATTGCATATCTTCGCCGTACAGAATTTGCGAGCAAATCCCTCGACGCGGTGGCGTTAATAACGAACCCGGAACGTGTACGTATGGTTTTTCTAGCCCCCGCGCGGCTCGCTCTTCGCCCCTCCGATTCCCGCGGTTCTCTCTCTCTCGCTCCCTTTGCTCCGTGGTCTCTACCCTGCGCCTCGACCCTCTTTCCCTCCCATCGTCCGTGAGCCCGTCGTCCTGGTTCTTCTTCCTCTTCCTTTTCCTCTATGGTACACACCGCATATCAGGACGTGAGTGCTCCACGGCCACGTAGCTAATTATCCCCAAGAGCGTACGGCCCTGAAGGTGATCTATTCGCGGTGGGAAATTTCTGCGAGCGAGAGAGAAGGGACGACGCTCGCTGATGGGAAAACGCGGGAACGAGAAAGCGAGGAGGAGGCGGAGAAGGACTTTCGGAGAAGGAGATACTCGTTTTCGCGGAATGCAAATGAGAGGCGGAGAGAGGCGAGAAAGGGGTAGAAGGGGCGGAGAGGAGGGGGCGAGCAAAAGGAAGGAACGCGCCCCGGACTCACTCCAGCATTCTCTCGAAGGGACCGAGAGCCACGGGGCTGCGTAGCCACCCCCTCCGCCTGACGACGGGGACCAAGGGAGGAATGAGAGATGTAAGGTAATTAAAGCGAACGTGCACCACCTTGTAGGAGATTTAAAAGCTCGTAACTTTTTATGATTTACATTCCTTTCATTTAGTCGCACGTTCCTACGGATAGACTCCTGCTGCCGTTCCATCTTCTTCTCTCCTTCCTCCTCCCTTAGCCTCTTACTCCTTCCTCCTCCTCCTCATACCTCCCGGTCCTCTCGTCTTTCACGGTTTCCCTTCTATTTCTTTTTCACCGTTCCCTGTCCTCCGCGCGCGTCGGTTCCGCCTCGCAATCTCGAGATTACGCGCGACAAGTTTCCCTCCTTTCCTCTCATTCGCGCCGCGAAACACGAGTTACCAACTTCATATCTTTCCTTTACCGACGCCGCTCAATTAAGCTTCCTCGACGTTCAGATTAATAATTGAATATTCCGCTTATTGTTGATTCTATCGCACGGACTCCGTTACCCGGCGTCTATTACTTTGTCGCCTCTGTTGCGCCTCGCGCGGCGGGGGTGGCGACGACTTGAAACGGCGCAGAAGAACGATAAAGAGGCGGCTCGAGAGCGCGGTGTTTCCGCATTGTCAGCTCGTCAGTGTGCCATTTTTCTGGATTATTCCTCTATTTCGTTTCGCCCGCCCTTTGACAGAAAAATATGAGCCGGCGGGTGAATTAACCATAGAAACCCGCCCTTTGCTCCCTACGGAGTGGTTTCGCGCCGTTGCTTTGACTACTTGCGAACGGGACAAAAGGCAACAGGAAATTACGAGAGAAACACTTTTGTTCGAGTTCACATTTCGGTCTAACACTTAATGATAAATGGATTCTTTTCTTCTAATCTCGAGTTCCTGAATGTCGCATTAAAATTTTAAAAATTTACAATTATTTGAAGTTCTAAAAGTTTGTACTTCTTCAAACACAAATAAACCTACAAACTTTGAAAAGGCTGCTTCAACCAGTTTCCTCTTTACAAAAATTTCCAAACATCAGCGTTCCCAACGATTGATTTTCTCTTCCGAATCCATTCCATAGAATTCCCCACGTTAATGATTCGTGCGCTATCTAGCAAAGACTATATTCTGCGCGTAAAACACACGTACGTAACCGTGAATATCTCCGGCATTCAATTTCTCAGGCGAAGTACGTCGGTCGCGGGAGCGAGCGCGCGTCGCGACGCTTAATCGCGACATCGGGCAACTAATGTCGTCAGGCGGATTCGTCGTAACTCCGAAGTTTACCGGTGTGACGGCGCGGCGTCGTCCTCTGTATCGGTTCTTCCACCAATACGGACGGGAAGTTGGGGCGAGGGCTCCGGTGATGATTTCACGACTCCTCCCGCATGACTGGGATTAATCACGAGCACGCCGCGCGCGGCTGGAAACTTGGCGAGTAAGACGGGGTATCGGAGTCGTGTTGCATTATGTACGAGTGTACACAGATAAATCGGCGCCGGAAACGGAGCAGGGGGAAAGGAGATCCTCCCTACCACCGGTGTCTCTTCTGCGCGATACAGCGATACCGCGGGAAATTAGGCGGGGACCAACTTTGGACCGGGAACTTCCCGCTTCCGACCTTGTGTCTTTTCTCGCCCGGTAACCGGGGAACCCCGCGCACCAACGGCAGACGTCTGTTCGAAGACAATGGGAATATTAGAGATGCTCCCCGAACACGGTTCGCGCCCGGTTATCGATTAACTCGAGCACACAACGCGCGCTTACAATAAGCCGGGCTGAAACAGTGGCTGGGATGTGTGCCCGATCGGCGATTCGCGGGCATTACCGGTGCCTGCCACCTCCTCCGTCGTGTAAATCACCGCGTTAACGAATTTATCGTCTACGACGGAGGGAAACGCGGCCCTCGGACGTCAAAAGACAACCCCGGGTTTGCCTCCGTTTAACGGGAGAGACGGATGAATGGACCGGCCCGTGTGCTCGGGGAAATTCGCGGCGAGTATCAACCGCGATAACGATCTTTGAAAATTTAATTCCCATTCCCGCGGCCGAAACGTTATCCCTCCCCCACCGCCTCCCGGATACGTGTAATCATTTCCATGAACGACTATTTCACGCGTAATTTCCGCCGGCAACCGTGAACGTTTGAAACGCGAGGAACAACGCTGCCATTCTTTCACCGCGTTAATAGTCCTCGGTTTCTCTGTTTGGTTAAGCAACACGAATTCGTGGCGAAAATCAATCATCGCCCACGAATGGGGAAAACCTAGCCTTCCGCTTTTTAAACGTTCCGAGCGGAACGAAGGGATTCGGGGGAGGCCTGCGGAGTGGTTTTTAGAACAAACGGCGGTTAAAATTCGTTAGCCCAGGGCGGGAGGAATTGTTTAAGTAGACGCGAAAACGCGTGCAATTTCCAGAAGGCAGACGGAAACGGGCGTCAGAGGGGCGGGGGTGACATGAAACGGGGGATGGATTTGTCGCGAAACCACCAACGATCGCGTCTTTCCATTCGTCATTAAAATATGCATCGACGTACGCCCGGCCCCGGATGAATCACCAATCGCGGATCCGTTTTTCCAATTTCCCAGGACCCGCGTCCGCGGAGATTTACGCGTGACGTCGGCTCGCACCGTAAATTCGAGGAGGACACTCTCGAGATAGTAAAGAATGGAGTGGTCCCCGTCCACGTTCACGGATATTGTCAGCAATCTTGCCGTGAGTTATCGAGACCGATTAAAAAATTTAACCGATCGCCGCCCGTCGACGATTCGTTCGTATTATTATAATTAGCGTGTTCGTGTCCTCGACGCGGTTGCTGAATTCGGGTCGCTATTTCGGCGACGTTTCGCGAACTTGAACATATTTTACTGTTAATGGAATTCTTGTAACAAAAACATCCCGCGTTTCTAGAATTCAGGTTTTATATATTTCTCCTTCGATAGTTACAGGGCGAGCGTTGAAAGTTTCCGCTGATATAAAAATACTCTGAGAGCTTTGGAATCGTTCTTCCCCTTGAATATCCAAATATTTCTGTTGACGTTACGTCGCGTCGAAAGTTACGCATAATTTAATAGCTCCCGGACGAACACAAATTCCTCGGTCTGAAATACAGACGAAAGTAGCGACGAGACTGCGGATGTTCCCCAGCGACGGCACGCGCGTCTCAAAATCAGGAAAGTTTCCGTGGGTGTCGCTGTTTAACTGATTCGAAACAGATGAAAATCAATGGGGGAGAAGTTCCTTCGTCAGTGACTGCTGTTAATTTTATACCGCGCTTCTGGAGAATGCCGCATCTGTGTCCGTTCCAAGTTTAACAAAATAATAGAAGTCACGACTCCAAGCTGACGAGCCAAGTTTCCACGTCGATGCATTACTTACTTGCATCGTAACGAAACATAAAAAAACGTGACAGGAGGTAATTCGCTCTAAACCGATTCAATCGTGGATGCGACCTCTCTTAATTCGATTGGATTGAAAACTGTGGCCCAATATGGGTTGGGCGAATCTCGGAAACGAACGTGTTCCCTTAAGAGCATTGGATGATAAATAAAGGAATTTCGTACTTATCCGGGACGGACAGCGATACAGTATCGACTCTCGGACAGACGATGAATGAGGAAAGGCTACTTCCGCGGCGAACCACTTAGGTATCTGAAGAAGTAATGACGACCTATTATTGGTCACTGGATAGACGGTTTCCGATATCCTTTCGACTCCGCGAATCGCGATAAATAATTACAATACCTTTTGCAACGAAGAATTTAACGGCGAACTGGACAATAGTAATTGTATTGTTCGATGCAAGAAGAACCTCAATATTACACATTAAGTATTTTTAGTGGTTTTGAAACCACTTGTAACGTAGGAAAATTGGAAGAAAAATTGGAAATTGCAAATTTTTATTAATATCATTCCAATTCAAATATTTTTCAGCAAATTACAATTGAAATATTCTTCCTTTCAAGAATTCAAAAGCAAATATAAATATTCATTATTATTGAGCATTGTTTATTTAAATGAGAAACTGCTCGGCTGCTCCTTTGTTTGCAAGCTTTTGCACTTATACTTAAATCCGCAAAGTAAAACTTTATATGCATATCAAAGTCGTAGAATCGCGTATAATATTAAAAATTCTGATTCCTGTCCTTTGCAATTATTCTTATAATCTAAATTATCTAATAAATGAATCAAATAAAAATATAGGTCGTGTTACACTCAAATTAATATAAATTTAACATTCTACTTAATTAAAAACGAGATAGCATTGTCCAGTATTGCCACGTCTACGTCAATTTCAGAGAAAAGACCGTAAAATTTGGAGAGCACACGTAGAAACAAATGGAAAATTAAACAAAGCACTTTATGCAAAAAGGGCCCGAGTGTCCCGTGGCCGTCCATCCATCCAAGAGTACAGTTCGCTCGGTTTCAGCGAATCAAACATTATCCCGCAGCATCGTGGGGCGTGCAAAAAAGATGAAAAAATGAAATCCCTCGGACACACGTCACCGAAAATCCGTCGGACCGGCAGCAAACAAAGTCAATGGCCGCGAGTACGTCTGAAAGTCCCGACGAATGGTCACAAATCCGCATAATCGGACGTTTCATACAAACATCGGCGGGTAAAGTGACCGAGTGCAGTGCATCGGAGCCAGTCGGCTACGGACGTGCCAATATTTAACTTTAATTCCGCCCATTAATTCCGGCTCGCTAAAAATTCTGCTAATTCATGGCTCCGTTAAATCGACCAAGACGATAAATTCGACGGACAGAAAGAGGTCACGGGTCCGAGCGTCAAGCGTTTTATCGATTTTATTGACGCGGTCCACGCTTATTCCGACCGGTCCGGGTCCGCCATGGCAATAATAGCTGGTGATTTGGCAAAGCGATCGCCGTCGCCGCCCCGGTCGATTCTTAAGTCGTAATCACGGACAGCGAGGTATTCGTCTCGCATATCCGGTCTAGTTTCTATCTGCTGACCCCGCTACTTCGCCCTGCAACCGCCCCGTCGAAGTCTAAGAGGGGGCATAAGAGGCGGCAGGGTGTATTACGGCAGCTTAAAGCGAGCCCTTATACCCCTCTCCGGTCGGCGTAATCCCAATCTTCTCTCCTTTCCGTCGACCTGTCAGCCGGGTTAACCGACCGGCGAATTAATTAAACTTCTATTTACGATATCGATGAATCAGCGATATCGCCGAGGAGCGTCTGCCGGTTACCAATGCTTAAGCAGCACAGTAATAAATTTTCAAAAAGTTCAGCTCCACCCAATTGCTTGCTCTCCTCCTTCGTTTCCCACCGCCCGCAGCTAATTATCGGAGCTTGTTCCCCGGTTGTAATAGAAAAAAAATCAAGAAGATGAGGAGAAAAGGGAGAAAACGAATCCGCCGCGAAGAAGACGAGGCGAGCTAGAACTTCTTGGCGATAAAATAGCGGTGAACTGTCATATCGAGAGAAATGGTCGCGCCCTTATTGGCTCCGATTAATGCCAATGAAAATCGAGTAGAGTTGCTTTCAGAAGTTTTCTCGGCTCGCAGGAACGGTTCATTGTGCTATTCGCGTGGAATCAAAAGGGACTCTTTTCAAGACCCCGGGAATCGATTCGACGAAGAAAGCAAAGTTGCGGAACAGTTAGCTGAAACAGCTGATGAAGTTCATGATAGTTTACAAGAACGGTTCGAGCAATAACGAGTGTCTGAAACTTGCGAACACTCTGTCTGGCACGTACCTCGTGAAATTTCCTCAGATCCCGTCGCTTGCCGAGCACACGAATTTTAATATAAATATCCGCGGCCCGGCGTAACGAGTAAACCACAGACGATACAGCACGTGGGGGGTGACTGTTAATCACGCCCTGGTCGGCGCATAACCGCGGCCAATAGCGAGCTGCAAGCATTTCGTAACGTACTTCGCGGAATATGCACCGTGACCCGGGGGATTTTCGGACCGAGCCAAATCATCGATCGACGATTTATATTAAAAAACAGAGAGAGGTGGAGGAGGGAAAAATACGCCGGCGAAACTGCTTGGTAATCAAAGGAAACAACGACCGATGAATTTCCCATTCCCGCATTATTAAACCGATTGTCCATTAATCCTCGAGGGCGAGATCGCGCGATGCGAATACGCGAAATTGGCGATACGCTTCCGCGAAAAATATATTCGGTACACCCTCGTCCCTTCGACCGGACCGGGAAAATTTCTTGTCCAAACGGCCCTCGCCCCTAATCCCCGTGCCGAGAATTGTTTGGCAACCCATATCGGCCGCCGCGAGGATTTAATATCGAAAACGCTGAATCGATACGCCGCGCCAATTGACAATAATAGCAATAACGAATTTCCCGGGGCGCTCGAACTCCGGCGTAGATCATCCGAATCGCGGACGGTAATTTATTTCCGCGACCGAGCAGCGTTTCGCTCCCGCGGGGGAACGGAGCGTGTCGAAAAATTTGTATCCGTCGCGAGCGGATTACCGGGATTCGAAGCAGTGTGCGACGAGATCGGCGACGCGCAGCTGGCCAAGACGGTTCGCAACAGAGTAGACAAAGCCACGGCAAAAGAAAGCCAAGGGTGAGCTCAGCTACCCTTTTAATAAAATCCCTCGCAGAGGGTGTTGCGAAGGGGGGCGAAATCGAGGTCAGTCGCACGACGAAAGTCAGAGACGAGCGTCGAAGTCCGCGGGGCGGAAGCGACAAATGATTAACTCATTCGCGGAGCGCCAGAACGCGTTTGTAGATTAATCGACGCGAGAGTGAACGCGCGAAATGAAAAGCCTCGGGGATCGGCGTAATTCCGTTGAATATTCCCCGCGTTATAACCGTACGATGTACCGACGTTTTCAAAGCACGCTGATTACCCGCGACGCGGAAAAAAAATCGTTTGCTCTGTGCGGGATTTTCGTTCCGACCAAGCTCGATTTTCATAATAACAATTACTACCGATCCGAGGGGCGCATCGATACGCGGGGGTGAACGCATCGTGGGAAAACTCGTTTCCCAGGTTGCAACGGTACGGCGCGGCAACTTTTTGTATATTCATAAATTCAGGGGACCGAGGGGAAGGGGAGGCATCGATCTCTCCAGCCAACGCGTGTTCGCCGCGTAAAAGTTGCGCCGCCGGGGGATGGCGACGGGGAGCCGAAAGTCAAGGCCGATAGCGCACCGGCGCTCCATTTTTCCCGGCGGCGCTAATATCGAGTAGCTGGAATACGTTTCGGTGCGGCATAATGGGATGTCGCGGGGACATATGGCGATTCGATCCCGAGCTCCGCGCGGTGTGCGTGCCCCGCGGTCCCCGCGTCGTCCGTCGTAATAATATACCGGGTGTTCGTAAAATCCGCGGACCGCAGCCACCGCACGATCCGACACACGTGACGCGCAACTCGCTCGCATTCGGCAGGGGGCGAAGCGCGCGCCCGGGCCAAACCACCGAACGCTCGTTCTGTCCGGCTAATTTACTTTTTGTATTTTCCGTTTAAATTGACCGACCGTGCCCGATAGGTGCTCTCCCCCCCGGCCGAAAACCTCGTTCTCCATTCGCGGCCAGCGAAGCTTCACTAACCGTGAATGCCAATCTCCTCGTCCACCGCTGGGCGATATCCTTTTTTTTCGCTTTCGATCCACCCTTTCGCCCTCCTCCGCCCCTGACTCCCTCCCCCCCAACCCTCCGGCTGGCCCCTCGTTTTGCTCCCCCCGTCCACGCGGCCAGTTGGCTCCATTCGTTCCCTCTTCTCTTCGTTTCCCTCCACGTTCTCCTTTCTGTTGCTCCTTTTTCTCCCGTGTCTCTGTTCCTCCCTACGGCGGCGGGTTCGAACCGTCGCGCGCGTTTCCGGTCAAATTTTCCCGGCGGACGTAATCGTTCCCGTTTCGAAAGAGCAGGCGCGACTCCCTTTGCCCTTTGATGGAATCGACGGGTCTCCCGTCTCGTCCGCTCCCACGTCGCCTGAAATCCCCGACCGGCCGAAAAAACAGAAAACTCGTAACGCGGTGACCGTGGCATCGACTTCCGAATAAAATACGGCTCCGCTTTTCCACGCTCTGACAGATGTTGCGCGTTGTTTACCGCGATAAAAAGGAAAACGTTTGTGCCGCGCGAGCGTTCCCGGCGCCGCGATTCCGACGCGCGATTTTCGGAGCGACGAGAGGAGGACGTCGACACGGATGGTGCATTCGTTAATGCGGACTCGATTATGCCGTTATACCCAGTGAACACTGAATTTTCGAGGTGAAGGTTCCGAGTGAACGGGGAGTGGAGCGATAGGGATTTGCGTAGCGTCCGATTTTTGGATGCTCCGCGGCGGCTTTCGTTAAAAGCTTGCGTTGGGAAAAGGGAAGACTTCTTTGCGCGCGAGATATGCAACAACCAAGAGCTCCTCTACTTCTCTGCTCACTGCTATTTTGGAAGGCAAAGACTTCTTTGTGCGAGAAGAAAAAACGAGGCTCTCATCTTTCCCGAGTCTTAGAGACGTCAGAGAAAGACAAAGGTTGCTTAGGACTGAGAGTAACCGCACTTCTCGCTTTCACTTTTTTCTTGATTACTGTTGTACGAGGATTCAGTCTAAGAATAAATGAACCCTTGACTTTGAAGTATCCTGTCACACTGTACTGTTCTCTTACACAAATAAAAACACTATAACCTACCGATTCTTTTCCACATTTGACCCCATCTCACTTCGAGTCAATGCAATAGATTTACAAGAAACTCGCAATACGTACGGCTCGCAGTGATTTCCCACGGAAAACGAGAAAGTTCGATTTCGAGTTTCGGAAAAATTTACAGATACGTATTGACATCTTCAGCGAGGGTCGATAGAAAGGAGGAGGAGTCGACCAAGAACCATCGAAAACACAACAGTATCGAAGTAAAAGAAGAATCACGAAGTCAAGAATGTGCTTTTTCGATTTTGTTAAGTACGTTTCTAAGTTTAGAGACGAATATCGGTCGTCCAGCCGCCTCTAATTCAATGGAATGGCACAAACAGAACGAGGAATATCGAGTTCGTAAGAGATTCCTAACAGCTGAATAGCTGGCCAATTCCCTACTAATCACAATCTCACTCGTACAAATAATCTGAATAACCTTCACTGATGAAAATATTCTAACTTGGCAGATTCTATTAACGAGACAATTAATTTTTATTTATTTATTTATTATTCATTACTTATTAAGCTATAATACAAATGTAACAAAGATATACGAAACACAAGAATACTTAAATATTCAGCGACGTCTTAAGCCAGGACGGGAAGCATATACATAGTTTGAAGGCAGCAAGTATTTCAACGAATACAGCTTTAAACAAACACCAAAGACAGCTTGCCAAACTTAAACTCTTTCAAATTATATACATTTAATTCTTATCAGATCGTTATATTAATTACAAAGCGGAGAAATATTAATTGACTAGTTTCACCAATAAAATAGTTTCTATTTCTCGAAATTGCAAACACTCGCGGGAATTCGTCCGCTTGCCAACCACAGTACCTTTCGAAGTGACGCGGAAAATCATTCGATCGCATTTAATTCAAACACGCTAAGGGGGCGACCAATTATCGGCGGTCCGACGTTTTATTAGGGCCTCGCGTCGATCACGATCGCGAGCTTCCCATGAACGAGATCGCGAGGAAAGAGAGAACGTTGGCGAAATTCGCCACGCTAACGTATACATTTGCGGTGAGCGGCGCGGCTCGTCAGTTGTAAAATGCTAAACAAACCGAGAGTGTCCGTTCAAATAACGCGCCCGACCGGCGGCGGCGTCACTAAATAACCGCTCGAACAAGCAGTCCCGACCTTGTTTTCCACGCTCGGAAAAACCGTTCGACTTTTCCCGGCTGGCCTCTACACTCCCGGACGTCTCTATATCCCCGGATCTCCGAATTAACGCCGTCTCCGTTTCTCCACGCGAAACGTTATTTCCCCTCGGTCCGACTACAAATCCATTCTGAATGCTAATCCCGGCGCCCGTCATTGTCCCCGGGAACTTTTCAATGACGCACAGCTTTCCCTTTTCTCTCTCCATTTGTCGCGGACAGAAACTGCTCCGACGAAATATTATTTACAGGAAAAAATTACGTTCCGGGTCGTTATTACCGTCGAGCGAATCGTCAGACGCGAAACATGGGGTAGTCGTCCTGGTGGATTACGTCGAGCGATTTTCTCGAAATGAACTAATCCATTTGATACAAAGGGGGACGGAACAAAATAGTGGAAATAATAGAAGAACCGGGATCCGAGTTCACGCGAACGATAAATATTTCGAAACCGACGCGAACTTCCATCGAACGGGTCCTCACAATTTTATAGCTCGATCGTTCGAAAGAGTTCAAGAGTTCAAAACAACCGAAAATAAAGGAAAAAGGTAACTGCGTGATTTTATTTGGAAAAAAGAGCCGGGTGTCTCTCTATCAACGGGGAAAGTTCCGCAGATTGTGCCAGGCCTCCGTCGGGCGAAACTGAAACTTAACGTATCGCGAAGTTACCGGGGGGAGAGAATTCTGGGAAGGGGTGGCGGCACGACGGCCGAGACGCTTCTTTCTTCCAGTGGCATCTGGGATGCAGCCGCGACGGGGAAGAACACGAAGGAAGACACGAGCTACTTTGAAAGGGTCCAAAGAGAGGACAGGTCGAGTCGACGAGGAGGGAACGCGGAAGAAAAAAAAAAAAAAAAAAAAGAAGCAAAGGTTAAGGTACACTCGTGTCTCACGCCGGGAACTCCGAACGTGACCGGACTCCCGACAACCGCGTCCTTCCCGAAGAGTTACCAACGAGCATTCTTCTCGTGGATTCCTCCCCCCTGCCGCCCGAGCTTTGACGCCGTGCTTTCGCCGAGCCTCGTTGCCTCCCAGAGGAAACTTCACCGTTCGTTCGCGGTTTTTCATCCTGTCCCCGCGTTGCATGCGCGCAATTTCGGAGACAAGTCCTGCGCGTACCTCGCGTGCCGAGTAAATATCGCGCGACTGTTCCAGATTGAAGTTAATCTCACTTGCTGTGCAAAGTGGTTTCATGGTCGCCGCGGTTTGGTAGACGTGAACTCATTGAAGACGACGACACAACTGCTTCTCTGTCGGCTTCAATTACACCGGAATTTTGTTTGTTTATAGAGTAGCATCGACCAACAAAATTGTTCGCGTAAATGGTAGCATTAACATGAATTTTTCTGATATTTGTTACATTTTCTGATGAGTCGTATGAAAATTATTTTACCTGAAAGGGAATTCATTTTGATATTTAGGATTTTTTCATACTATATTTCGTCATTGGTGTCTTAAATTTTATTTTTTTATATTTCCTAAATCAATTTTGGAGGTCATTTTTTAAAAGATTTTTAGTTTTCTGAAGCAAATAGACGATAAGCAGGATCATTTATGCGATGGTTTTATTTAAATAATCAGAGTTTATATTCAGATAAATATGTACAAGAAGAAATATACAGCTGGTAATGGAATGATAAGGATTTTAATTGGATTGACAATGAGAAGAGATTATGAAGGCACTTATAAGCGTTTTTGTTGTAATTTCAGTGATGAGAGATACGAAACTTTGAAGTTAGAGATTGGAAGATACGAAATTGAAGATTTGAAAATTTTAAGTTAGAGATTTAAAGAGTTAAAGTGAAAAATTAGAAGATTTCAAAAATATCAAGTTACAAATTTAGTGATATTCAGAGTTAAAATCAGAAATTGGAATTTAACGTTTTGAAATGAGAAATTTAAAAAGTTGAAATTGAAGAACTAATATCAGTAATTTGACGAGAATTGCTAAAGAATAACTAAATTCTAATTGTTAATTCGTAATTTGTATTCTTAAATTTTTATTATATAATTGAATGTATAATAGCAATGGACTTACCAGTTTCTGACTTCGACTTTCCGCAAGTTCAAGATACAGTGAGAGTCCATATAACTGGACTAATGCTTCACAATACCTCCGCAAAGAGGATTGAAATAGCGACAATAATTCGTGTCCATTTTCCTATCATCGTTACTCTTTTCACAGCCGCCAATATCGTCTCGATGCATCGATCATCATTATTTCAGGCGAGAGCACCGGTTCGAATAACCCGCGGCTCTTCCATTCGGTTATTAGCCATAAGGTCGATATCATTCATCCGGCAAAAACTAAAACCGCTTTCTAAGAGGGTCGAGTCGTATCCTCCTTACGGCTACTTAAAGCCACGCCGTATCGAAAACACCGGGTTTTACTGCTACCCTCGCTCCGGGTTTTACGCGACCGAGCGTATTACTTTCATTCGCGATTTCCACGATCCTCCGACTCCGCAATTGTTTAGGCCAGCCTGTCCGGATCTCGTTAAGAAGACCAGGTTGGTCTCGGGAGAGACGAGAGAGAATATTCTACTGCGAGCAATCTCTCGGACAAGAGTGCCGGTTTTCGACGAATTTTCAGCGCGAAAGACGAGCGTTCGTGCGTCATCGTGTACTCGGTCCTTTCCTTCTGCACGCTTTCCGCAAACTGGCTCGCGCAGTTTTCCAGTTTGTTTGCGTGAACGCCGCGGCCACGGAGTAGCGTCGTTTTTCCTCCCGCGGGACGATTCGTCTCTGGAATTTTTTCGAGAGATTACCTGCGCTAGGGAACCGGAGCACAAAGAGCGAAGGGGAAGCCGGGGGAGGGGGGACATTTAATATTCGATTTCATGAATATCGAAACAGTTCCGCGAACCTTTTCTCCGCGGCTTTGACAAAAACAACTGCTCCGCTTATTCGTATATTTCATTTCTCCTAGTGCCTGAAATCTCGATCTTCAGAGAACTCGAAAAGCGATTTCCACATTCGTGCTTCGCGCAAGATTGCCCGCGCTTTTATTTGCCGCGCTGTAAGTTGATACTGAAATTAAAATTACGCCTGGGTGGCCGCGTCGTTTCGAGACCCTCCTCGCGTAAAATAACGTGGATTGTTGTTTGCAAAGAAACCAGAGAAAGTCAAGTCGACAAAATTCCTCTCTTTCGCGAGGAGAATTATTGTATTTTACACAGGAGGTAAATTTCAAACGCTCCTCACGGAAAACTACGCGAACAAATATTGCTCATTTAAATTGTTTTGCAAATCGTCGACGTTATCGTACTACCATAAGCAGGAATGTGCTCGCAAAGAGTCTCGGGAATTTTTTAACCAAATTTTTTATGTATGTAGAAAAAGACATGTAAAATTGCCTTAGTTACAAAAATGATGTTTCCTCCGTTTTTGAGAAAGAAACGAATCCGAGCATAATAACAAAAATTAGAATTCAAGATTTCTCGACCAGAAATTGCCACATCTTCAGAAAATTATTTCCCGAAAACGAAAAAAATGTTCTCCCTCGAACTTCCTTGGTATTGTTTCATGTACCTTCCCCAACATCTCAGAAAAGTTAGGTTTAAAAATTCGAGGGATCCTTCGCAATGTCTCTTCGTTAGAGCCACTGTCCACCATACAACGAGGGTCAAGATTTCCTCGGAGGAAAACAAGATCAATTTTTTTTCCCCGACCTTACGCGAATTCTCATCGGTCACGGATCAGCCTTCAAACCTCCTCGAGGCTGTCGTAGATAAATCAGGATTTATTTACGATCCAACCCGAAAGGTTAACCACAGCGCGCTCCTTCCACAGAGCTCGAGGAAATTTTATAATACGTCTGACCTTCCTCGCGAAACCTTTCCACCGGCTTATTCCACTGAGGACGCTTCCCACGAGACTGAGGTCACGACTGCATCCGAATCTTAATCTTACAACCCCGACAGCAGCCACCTCGAAGCGATATTTCGTCGCCACGGGATACCTTCCTGTCGGTCCCTTCCCGTTGTTTATTTATGGGGTTCGCGTTATATGCGGGCCGCGTTATTCGACCGGTGACCTATTGCTTTCGATATCCGGATAGAGATCGATCTGTCTTTTTGTCTCGGAGCCTTCAACCGATCGGGGTAAGGTTCGCAGGCGAACGTCTGACCCTCTTTTCCCGCGGTGAAAGAGAGAGAGAGAGAGAGGAGGTCCGGTTTTTGCGGCCGATATCGCCCCATTATCCGCGATATCCGCTATCTCTCTTTGTGGTTTGATAGGCGGATTCATCGCGACCTCGTCGACATGGGAGAAACGATAAGGACGGCGCGAATTCTTTCGTTCCGCGAAACGTAAAACCGTAGGGTCGGCGAACAAATAGCGGCCACGTTCGAGTAACGTGGAAGATCGCGGCGCAACGACCGGCGATTTGTCTTCGACCTCAGATTGCAGGTTTTTGCGGCGGTTGTTAATAGCGGCCTGTACAACCTCTGATAAAGATCGCGGCCATTCGTCTCGGTGTGCTCGCAAATTTTTAACGACAACGCTCCAAACCCTCCGCCAACGCTCCGAACCCTCCGCACTCTACTCCCGTTCCACTCTTCGCATTGTCCATTTTCTCGCAGGCGAACCTTTTAACGCGACGTCGCGTCGCCCTTCCGCGCCGACCGATGCGAACCCCTTTAAACGTTTTAATTATCTTCTTAAAGCATCCCGAGTATTCCAGTTTCCGGAGAATATTCTTCTGCTTTTACCCCGGGGTACGTAAGAAATATTTCGTACGGCGTTACCTCGTTTCAGCGCGAATATTTTTCCGCTCGGTCTAACCGGTAAGATCTACTCGCGAATTATTTCGGGCCGTTTGTATCCTTCGCGACGTTTAATTTTTCGAATAATTCTGACTGTAACGCGGACCACTTGTTTATATTAAATTGTTCGACTGAAGCACCTTTTATTATGTAACGTCGACGTTGAATTCGGGAAACCACCTTTCCCGCTGTTCCATTTCGAAATAGGAAACAAGCGACAATAATTACCCATTACATCAGCGCGCACCCTGAAGCGGTTGTAATACCGTGTGTATAACACCAGGATGAATTAGTAAGTGTCATCGCAACATCACGTTACTATTTAACAAATGTTATGGTAGCACTACATTAGTTAACCATATAGTTCATAAAAATTTATGAAACAGATTGTAATTCCACTGTACTTGTATAATATTAAATTGAACAAAAATTCGTACGCTTTTTAACTTTATCACGTGCTACACCGCTTTTATAGAAAGTAATTTATTTAATCAATGATATCATTTCCATTAGTTTATTACTTTCTACCAACGCTTCACAGCCTTTTCAATCCCATCTTTGTATAATTCCGCTCGTTTGAGTCAGATATGATCTCGAAGGGTATTATTGACCTCTCCATAGTTAATCAATTTTTTCCTGACGAGATGACTCTGCGATATCCATGAAAATGTAATCAACTAATAGAATTGGTTCAGCAACTCAATTCCTATCAAACAAAATTAACGGAATATACAAAAAGAAAAAAATAACGATACGAAAACAAATTGATTGAATTTTACCAAAATCCATCTTTAATCCCCCCCAAAATTAATCTAACATCCCTGACCGATATAACCCCGGTCGTTATCATCGGCCAAATATCTCGGAAGACTTTTTCACCCCCGTCGTCGAACGGGTTTTCGCGGCGGTTCGTCAGAATCTACGGCACGCTCGTAAAGGTTTCCCGCGAATCTCATCCCCCGGATCGTTTGACATATCCGTTTTCCTACAATAAAACCCGGGGAGCTGTGCCGTGGGGGGTAGAGATCGCGACGACGTATCGTCGTAACCGGAAAAACTTTCCCCCGTGGAGAAACTTCTTTCCACGGGCGGCCGTTATGGGTGGCCGACAAGTGACAGCGGAAGAAGGATTTCCATGGGCCGCGGGGCGGTATCGTGCAAGACATCGTCGTTTTAATACAACTTTCGATTGGCACCCTCGACCGACCGGACCTTCGACGAATCCGATACCCTCCGAGCCAAAGACGAGGGCAGTAAATCAGTCGAGTGCAGCTCGGGGGTTGGTCGCCCAGGACAACACGTACCTGCCATCTATATTCGTGCGCTCGCTTCTCATCCCCTTTTCCTTCAACCACCCCCCCCCTCCCGGTTCTGTTCGTATCCTGCCGCTACCACCTCGCCCCCTGTGTCGTTTCGACGCCACAACCACCGCCGTGTAACCGGGACGAAGACTCCCTGTAACCTTCTGGAAAGGCACGATACACCTTGTCGGGGCCTCCGAGATTTATATCCGGGCGAAATCGAGTTTGATGCTGATCGCACCTAAAGCGCTGGAGATACGAACGTCGGAGTGTCGTCGCTGATATTTTTTTACGCGTATCCCTTTTTTCTTCTTACCCGGCTCTTCTTTCGGAGGGACCGCGACAGGAAAACGTAGAGCAAATTGCCCGCTCTTTTCGTATGGAATCGCAAATGAGCCAAGACGAAATGCACCGCCCACTCGTAAATCGGATACCGACTAGCCAAAGCTGCCGAATGTAAACCGTAATTAGAGCTTGAATATTGGGTACTTGATCCACGACGCGAGCGCATTTATCGTAAACACGGCGAACTAGTATTTATGCGCTGGCAAAGCTTTGATTAAACTGGCGCCGCGTCGACAGGATATTCCGAATTGAAAGAATTACAAACGGCGACTATTTGCTTCGCGATTTTTTATTTTAACACCTTTAAAGGTCGAACACTATAAAGGTCATAAGTTAAAAATATTTTATCAGAATTTTGTATGGAAATGGAAGGTTTATTTCCGTATTCCGGGAATCGAATATTTATAATGTTAAATAATAATTCCTTTATCCAATAATGGGTCAACCCAAAAATGTTGCCCCTGAAGATTACTTTATTTGTAATAAATTAATTTCGACTATCCATCAACTTGATTTTTTCGAGTTTTAAAACAATTATTAAATCGTTCCAAAGAGTTTCCACCTTTTTTAACAAAAAAGGAAGAAGGGTTTGCCGGCAGAAGCGAGTTTCAATTTTCGATAAAGCAAGAAGACTGCATTAACATCTGTTTACCGAAAGTTTCCCGGTGTATCTCGGGCGTCGTATAATCATCCCTCTTCAAAATTGTAACAAGAGGGAACTTTTATACGGCCCTGTGTGTCTGTCAGTTTCGGTACCGCTCAAACTATGGAAACCGCGCGATAACGGGGGCGCGTGGCGGCGCGGCACGGGGCGCTCATGATAAAACGCAATTAAATGCTGAGAGGCACTCGGTGAATTCCACAAATATTATGAATAATTTGCCGCGCGCTCGTGTAATTAGTAAGCTGCATAGGCGTGCGAGCGCGTTTACGCTTCCGCGGTATCGCGTCACAGAAACGATTATAACACGTACATAAGTACGTGCGTGAGTACTCAGACGATATCGACCGTGCGCACGTCACGGTCGTTACTCGAACGTAAATGAATCAGATTGTCGGCTCGGTCCGAAAGGGGTGGATCGGCGCGAAAGACCGAAGGGAACCGGTGAAAAAAGACAGAGGGATCGGTGGAGGAGAGAGGCGCGAGGGAGGATGAAATTGCGACGAAACGAGGGACAAAGAGGAGGCGAAAAAACAGCGAACAGGGGAAGGGAAAAATTTGTTGTACGAGAGGTAGTTTCGATCTCTCGCGCGCCTCAGACCCGCCACCGAACGAGTCGAAAGTCTGTTTACATGTAACTCGATTAAACGCCGGACAGTCCGCGTGTAGCGAAATCCACCCTCGTCCACTGTACTCGGAAATGCAGAATCGGACTTTTCCGAGCGTCGACAAAAACCGCGCGTTCGTCAATTTTTTACGCATAATTGTCGACGATCTGAACGAACGAGCCACGCTAATAAACGAAGGTAATGTCAGCTTAATCCACTTCAACCTTTCCCGAACCATTCGCTCGATGTTATTCTAAATAGCGTCGGTTTAATTAATATTAATAACTTTCGGTCGACGAGAGCGATTCGAAATTTCCGCCCCAAGGCGACACTCTTGAAAACGGGAATTCTCCGTTGCCCGTTGTTCCGCGATCGGCGAGATTCTTCCGAGAGTCCCGGTCGCCCAGCTTTCGAGCATCGAGGGCTCGGACGATTCCGAAGACAGTCGCAATTAAAAGCACTGAAGCCCGTTAATTAATTAATTATTTGTTCGTAATTATGTTCGGTCCAGGGAGTTCCGTAACGCCGATCCGCGCCGTACCGGAAATTTCATTTCATTGCGTGGCGCGTTTCACAATCGTTGACACCAATTATCTATGGCACATCTATTCTTGACGCTGATAACGCTCCACCGAAAATAATAGGAAATTGATGAACGCGCAAATTGGATTAGAACACTTCTGGAGTGTTTGTCGATACTCGCCAGCGAAATGACCTACTTAACTCGGATGCCTTAAATATCGCGACGGTTTTGGATTGCCTGCGAGAGCGGACCAAGGTAATGCTCGCCAAACAGACACGCAAATTAAAATCGCATGGCACCGTTCCCTCGAATAGAACGAGACCCAACCGACGACTCTGCGATCGTTCACAGGTTCGCTCGTAAAGCTGCTATTCGAATTCTTGCGCGACACGGAAGCAGAAAGAAATTTATTCCAAAGTTACAAGTGTGCAGTGCCTCTGTCACTTTTTTCCTCGACTCGCTTTAAATTCGAGGCAAAGTCTGAGAGAAAGTCTGGGCGAAGTCGCGACTCGCTTAGCGCTCCTCTGTTCTCCCGAAGTATCGACCTGCCGGATCACCGGGAATCGACATGCAATTAAGAGTCACCCGTATTCCCCAACAATATGTTTATCCACTTAAATACTTGGTGTGCTCGCGCGGCTCGAGATCGATCGAGACGCCGTTAAGTTTATAACTCGGCCCCATTGTGCCGTCGATCCGACGATCCGTGAGGCATAAAATCGTGGAAATAAACGGGGTGGAGGGGGTAGGAGCGATATCGAGGCGAAATTAACAAGGGGAGAGCCTGGGCGGAAGAAGAAGCGGAAGGAGAGAGAGAGCGAGCCGGAGACAGGGAGGGCGAAAGGGGAGGGCTAAACCGGAAGGGAAACAAAAGGGGGAGAGGAGCGTTCCTCGGGAGAAGACTTTCCACGGCTGCCGGAATCAGAAATCGATTGTTCGGCAATAACAATTCGGTGCACTCAGCCGCGGAGGAGGAACCACCGTGGAGCCGAACACTAGTTCCGTGTCGGCGCAATATCTGTGAGTGCATTTTTCCAGATATATCGCGGCGGACCACACGCCACTCGATAGCAAGAGAGAGGAAGAAGAGAGAGAGAGACCGGCGTTGCATACATGCGCCCACGGCAATAACAAACACCGATTTTTCGAACGTGTAGGCGAGTCAGCCTCCAACGAGCAACCAGCGTGCCCCCATCCCGACGTTCGCCAAACTGAAACTGCACGCGGCCCTCGTGGCTATTATGCGTCCCGGCTACAATACGCACTCGCGTTATGTGCATCGTTCGAGTCACGAAAATGGCGCGTTTTACAATCAACCACGTCGCTCGCATTTTCGCGTCGCGATATCTCGTCGGCTACGCGCCACGCCGCGCCGCACTGTTTCGTCGACCGAACGGATCGATCGAAACACTGCTTTCGCTTACCGCGCGCTTTGACTTTCTAACTGCTAATCAGTGCCTCCTAATTACCCTATTATGAACTAATTAGAAGCTATCCTTATACTGCTTCATTTAAATACTGAAATCGGTGATTCCGGCACCTCTGAGTGTTTTCCTTAACGCGTTGAGAGTGAATTTTTTAGGAAATTACAAGGAGCTGCTAATTATTCAGTTCTGGAGGAGTGGAGGGCTCTTGAAAATTAATTGGATGACACTTCTTTGAAAGGAATTTACAAGATAGTGATTTTATTACTGCTGATTCAGTTATACAAAATATTTTAATGTAGGGGAAAGGTCCAAAATTTCATCCCTCTACAATTGTTTGGCTCTTCACTAAAACTGCACCAATATTTTAACTTCGAGAAGTTTGTCTAATCTCACTTTGAAGCATTACTGATTAAGCTAAGTAATTCGTTTTCCACAGAGCTTTAGACTGCCGAAAGGATACATTTTTTATTTATCATAATTAGAGTAATAAACTTCGTTTCTATTGATTCTAATCAAGCAAACTTCGAGATACATTTTTTAGTCAATCTCTGATTGTATTAAAACAATACAATAAAAAGTAGTGAAAAATTGTAGTGTCTTAGATTTACATGTATCTTGCAATTAAATGATGTCTTGAATGACAATCAAAAATAGTGTACAAAATATTCTGTAACTTCATTAATGCTAAAGGTAGAATACCAAAATTTATAAACTACTATAATTTAATTTGATCTAAAAGCATTTTATTTGCAAAGTGCCTGAATATGTTGAGATCCTCTTTCTATTCCCAATTGCAATTAATAATCACTAGGGGTGTGCGGATACCCGAAATTCCGGGATCGGGTCGGGTCTGGAATTGTTTTTTCGGGTTCGGGTCGGGATCCCGAAAAATTGTCGACACATAAATATATTCGGGTACCCGTCATTTCGGGATCCGATTTTCAATTCGGGACCAGATTTTCGATACACGCCATATTACATAATTTTCTCCTCAGTTACAAATTCTTTCATCTGATTTCATAGAAAAATTACATTTTAACAGTTTAAGTAGAAAACCAGAATGAAAAGTTATGTACTGAATTAAGTGCCATGCCCCGATTTAAAAATCGTATCCCGAATCGAAAGTCGGTTCCCGAATTGAAAATTAGGTCCCGAATTAAAATCGGGTCCCGAAATGACGGGTACCCGAATATATATGTGTCGACAAACTTTCGGGATCCCGACCCGACCCAAGGCTCGGGTACCCGTATTTTCGGGTACCCGCACACCCCTAATAATCACCTATCTAAAATATTTCCGCCAAAATGTGTAGTCAGAGGGTTTAATTTAATTCAAGGGATTCGACCAACCTCCCTACGCGTTTCCCAAGCTCCCGCACACCATAAAGAACGCAACCCCTAAGAAACGGAGCCAGCATCGTCAGCGGCCTCGTATTTCACGTATCTGTCACGCGACGAAAAATTACATTACGCCTTCGAGCCGCGAAACGACGCGCAACCGCGTCCTCTTCAGACTCTCGAGTGCGCGCCGGTGATACACTAGATTCCTTGCATCGTAAAAGTCTCGTATCTTCCGATTTGGCCCCGAGCTGGCCCACGGAAATAGCGGATTTTACAATCACTCGAAGCGCCTCTAAACAGACACCGGCGGCTAGTAACTACCGCGGAGAAGAGGTTGGAATCACCCTCGCTAACAATCCTCGCGATGCAGACGACAATGCGTACCACGGATGGCGTCCAAAGGACAATGTACTCGAGGAAAAAGAGCTGCAAACAGCGCGAAGCGGCTCGGTAACGTTAATTTCGCCCGCCGCGAGTGGAACTTTTCTGCCAAGGGATGATTCGCCGTTCCTCATCGCGTTACACATTCTGACGCGCCCCTTTTAATTCGCTTCATTCCACCCGGAATGAGCCTCCGAGAAATCGAGTGTCCAGGTCATTTTTCTGCCCCGTGGACGATCTCCGCGTAGTTTCCCGCCAGGTTGAAACTGCGCGGCGCAACGAGAACCGTCGGGTACGGTTAATTCGGCAGGCATGCCAGATTACACCTCTCTCTCACTCTCTCTCTCTCTCTCTCTCTCTCTCTCTCTCTCTCTTTTTACATTAATCCACGGGGTTCCGGGCGCGTTATTACACGGCTTTACTGTCCGCGTCAGGTTCATTAGACACGCGCGTGAAAGCCGCGCGATGCGTTCTTCGGTCTGCCGACGGGCATGCCGATCCGCTCGAGTCGCGAGCGCGGTCATTTTCACATTTGCAAGAGAGTAATTCGCGATCCGCGTGAATCGCTGAAGCGAGCGGACCGGGGAAAACACGCGAGAGGACGATACCGTCCAGGGACGAGACGCGGCGAGAGGAGTAACGGGTCGGAAGAAAGAGCAACAGAAGCGAACCAGACAGAAGTGGATGGCGCGGAGGGTGGCGGCGGAGGGACGGTCGGGGGCGAGAAGCCGACGGAGAAACTGCTCGAGCGTCGAGAGCGCGAATAACTAAGGGTGATGGCGGGAGCTGGGTGGCAAGCTGCGCAATGTTGGGCCGGGAGACGCGTAAACTTAATTGACAAGCACAGGTGGCGCTTAAACCTGACTACCCTTCGCCAGTACTTAACTACTCGCTGTCGAGACTCTCTCTCTCTCTCTCTCTCACCCGTTCCGGTCGACATCGAGGCTGCATTGCTCTCCGCAGGATCCGCGGCGAAATAGCGGTCGCGCCATCCGACCGAGTTTCTCTTGACGAACCGAAGAAACGACCTGGACGGTGGGGAAGCCGGTCAACGGAGGCCGCGCGAAATTGGGATCGCGAGCCGAGCGGAACGAAGCGGATAGCCGAGCGATTTCGAATTCCGCTCGGCCGAGAAATCCCCATCGCGCGCCATATAATTCGCGATATACGCCCCCGCTATCGCAACCATCGCTGCCTCCTCCGCGGGATCGAATATCGCCGCTTGCCGACCCAAGGATCGACCGACCGAGTTCATCGAAAGAGGCTTTCCCCCTGCCTGACCGATGGAATTAATCACCGAGCGAGGGGGTCGAATTTCTTCCTCGATTCCCCCCCGTTTCGAATTGCCGAATGATTTATACCGGCGCGTCGGAGGCACGCTCGCGCGCGCTGGAACTCGACGCGCGACCGCCACGCAGGACTTTGCATGTGCATCTTTAATCGTTTCGGTTCACGGCAGGTGAAAGAGGCCTGCCGGCTCGCAGCCCTCGTTGGCGGCCCGTGTAAAAAATTAACGACCCGTCTTCCGGGGTCAAGCACGGCGGCGATCGACACGCCTCCCTCCCGCGGAACCGACCACGCCGGATGCGCCAAGGCGAACATGCTCCGGCAAATAGCGAGCTCGGCTGTTCTTGCCGGTTGTTGCACCCCTGTGTCTACTGGATGGCTCTTTTTTGGTACTGGGAATTATCTTCGGGCTCGGGAGACATTAGATAATATTAGAGTGCGCCATAAATTAGTTCTGCGAGGATTATTTTTATTTTCTCTGGTTATTGATTACTCGGTTTTATGTAGGAGAGTATACAGGGTATACTACGTAACTGTCGCCACGATTTTTTAGGCATTACTAATACCCTAACAACAACTGTTTAAGTGAAAGTGAATCGGTTTTTAATTGGGTAAAAATCGCAATATACGATTTCCGAAAAATTATTTTTTCAATAAAAAGTCAAAGTCGCTTTGGAACTCAATGCTCATAGTATCTTTTACGTTATTGTCACGATTCAAAGTCACGTCAATATCAAAGTATAGTAAGTTCTTGAATTCGTCTTAAGTCGAAAATGTATGTCATTTAAAAAAGTCAAGGTGACCTTAACTGTCTATTTAAAAGATCGTTTTTCGAAAAGTTTGTATAGTATGATTTATAGAACTTTTACTCGAAGCATTGTTTGTCAGACTATGGAAAATTCCTGAAAAATCATGGCAACGGTTACGTGATACATCCTGTATTTTGTCGTTGATGGTAGTCTTTTTTATTGGTCGTAGAAAGAAGCAAATTGATTAGGTACCTTTTTATTCAGAGATAAGTGGAAGTCAACTTCGCTATGGAGTCACATTTTCTACTTTTTATAACGCCAAGAGATTATTCAGATTTTTCTCAAATTTTAGGCTTTGTTTAGCTTTTCAAATTTTTCAACCTTAAAATCTGTTAAAAGTTCAATTATTTATTAGTAGTAATTTTATAAATTTTTTTCGCACATCATTTGTATTATTAGCACATTATTGTAAATGTAGAACATTTCCGTTTGAACATGAAACTTAAATATCTAAGTAATATTAATACTGATTTTTCCTCAAAATTAAAACAAAGAAATTATCGAAGAAAATCAAAAGTAGGAGTGGGTCGAAAAGGACGACTTAAGAAACTCGGGCTCAATTCTCATAAATATTACCTTCGTGAAACATTTTTAAAATATAAATTATTACATACAGAAGTTCCGTTACATCTTTTTTTTTTTTTTAGATGAACGATGACACTTTCAGATTTCAGTACCCTATTATACTGTAATATAAAAATTGAAAAATTGAAAAAGCTTTGGACCTAAAGGTCACGCATATCACTGATCTAATCTACTAATGCTTGCGATTAATCACCATACTAATAACAATGAACTCATCATCCCTAGAATCATCAAAAAGAACCTACTGCACCGATTGAAAATAAAACAAGACGACAAGACCTACTATTTGCTATATAATTAAATTTCTCAGCAATTAGAACAGTCAATGTAACCGTCAATTAATAGGTTTAATTGTAATTATCGTGCAATATTGGTCTTGAAATAGCGCGTCGTTAATATCTCAAGAACCGTCCTCGGAATATCGGGGAACACAAAACCCCCTCCAGACTGTGGGCGGAACGGAAAGCAGAAACGGTTTCGATGGGAGCCAATGTCGAGGTGTCGACGATCATTTCGATTGTCAGGCGCGACGTTAATCGAATTCGTGGTTCGCGCTAAATGAAATTAACGATTCGCTCGTACCCGCCTAACCGCGATACGGGGAACGGCAGATGTTCCCTGTCATACTTCCTTTCCCCTTCGCTTCGCGCCTCCTGTCGCTTCCTGTATGCTCAGTTATGCGCCAGATAACGATACATTTTGAGAAGCTCCGCCGGGCGCATTCACGCGAAATTACCGAAAATTCCGCGCACCTGGAACGAAGATTAACGACACCGAAATAACTCGAAAGGCAGACAGGTTCGAGAGCGGAGCTTACTTCAACGTTTCGGGCTATTTTCGTCGAGGATGATTCACGGTTGATGGAATGACGGAAGTCGATCGGAATAGAAACATTTTTGATAATCTAGGCGTATTCAAACGTGTTTTCGACGTGACGAATGCAAATCAGAAGAAGAAAAATACGACTCCGAAAATTTCGTTCTTTTTCCCCAAAACAGTCGCAGACTTTCATCAGAAGAAGTGCCACATTTTGCCCTCCTAAAAGTAAAAGAGATGGGGAACAGAAGTTCGCGCCCGTTTCGAAGCGGAGTCGCGCGAAGAGCGGCTGAAATAGCGCGGTTCGACATTCTATGCGTGCACGCGGGAAAGAAAAAGGCAGCCCGTGTGTCGTAATAGTCTGCCGCGTTAACGACAAGCCGGCGCGAGCGATGAATTCAGTTTACGATGCCTATTTTCCAGGCTTCGCCTCGGTCGGGATACTTTATTATTGTCGCTGCATCGAGAGACGTGCATGGCTACGCTCGAGCCCCGAGTTTTTCGCGACGGGCGAGGAAAAAGAATCGACCCGTGGGCCCCCGAGGTTGGGAAACTCCGTGGAGACGCGACGGTTTCTCCTGCCCTGACATTTGATCGAATAAAATATGGACCGGGGCCAGAAAAAGCTCCGGAGTTCCAGGGGGCGCGTCGAATCGTAAATTGCGCCATTAGACCGTCTAATTTCACGCGAGAAGCGACGGGAAAAGGGATTCGATTCTCTCAGATTTCCAGCGAGCGGAATTTCCTTTTCGTCGATACGCGCTCACGCAACGATGAAAACACGAAAGCGGATTGCTGCCGCAGCAACCGGCAGTAGCGAGGCTGTTTCTTTTCTTTTCCGATGCATTACTTCGTTTTCCCAGGCGCGGTGAGTGCTCCTCGGTGCTTCTGGCCAGCGGGAAAAGGCATTTCTTAGGCAAAATCGTTTTTAATTTCTCCACGGGTGGCGTTGAGTCGTTAGCGAGGCGGTAAAAAGAAAACGCGGTGCTCGTTAAAAAATACTTCTCTCGAGCGCGCCACGAGAACGCGCCCGCGCTTTCGCGAATGTGTGCGGGAGCCAGGGACGAGAGGGTTGCAGCCGACTGGTTGGTACGCACGCTACAACCCATTAATAAATCACTTTGAAGCGTTTGTCGCGCGTTACGCTCACCCCCGTTGGCTCAATGAACGCAGAGAGGATGCGCGGCACTGGCATTCAATGTTTACACGAGCTCCTGATCGAGTGAATCGGTAATTGTGAGACACACCTTTTGTCAGTATCGAATATTCTTTGTCGGTAGAATGATTAAGTATATCTTTGGATTCTTACAGGGCGCCTCTCGGAAATATCGATAGTCTGATTATCAAAGCTTTCTCGCGACTCGTACTGCTTGACTAAAAAACAAATTGTCTGATAAATGAAGGATAGTCATAGGAAATTACTAAGAATGTCGGAAATAAATTATAGCTTCGGTTAAATGTATGGTATGTTTTTGCACGACTGCGAAATGAATTTCTGTAAATGAATGCGAAGTGTGAATTTAACGAAGTGCATACGTTTAAACAAAAGAATTTTTTTACGCATCGCGCCCGGTAAAATTCAAGAAATCAGCGTTATATGGCAACGAAAACAAAGCGAGTGATTGCGAAAAATTAATTGTGAGAAATTTTGAGACAATTATTATAACGAGAATTAAATTTCAAACTAGTTGTAAAGGATGATAATAATGTGTTTTTATTACGCAGTTTGTAAATATGAATTATATACAGGGTGTCCCAAACTCGACGCGGGAGCTGGAAATGGGAGAATCCTGGAGTGATTCTAAAAAACTTTTTGCTTTGCAAAAATGTTATCGGAAGCTTTGTTAATGAGTTATTAACGAAAAACATCGTCCAATCAGAGAGCGAGTACAGCGGATTAATGATGACACGGACGATGGGGGGTCAATACTACTCAAAGCTGGGGCGCGCGCTGAAATTCATCCACTGTATTCATGCTTCTATTGGTCGGTGTTTTTTGTTAATAACTCATTAACAAAGCTTTGGAGGAGATTTTTGCAAAGGAAAAAATTGTTTAGAATTACCACAGGATTTGCGTGCGCAAAGTGCGGGATTGAGCGATGAATTATTGCTATTTAATCTGATCTCCGCAGTTTGTGAGACTATTTAACAATAAAGAGCTGAATTTCTACACCAAATACTATAAAAATTCTGTAATACTTTCTTTACTTTGCTATCCTACATTTTTCTCCGAGTATCTAATTTTTCTCTAAAGCTACAATTTTTCCCAAGAAATATCCATCTAGATATTTTTTAAAAAATCCAATAAAATTTTCAGACATCTCTTTCAACTTCTCTTGAATAGATCCCATCCCTGCCGCTTCTAATATTATCAAACACGCAAGGAAATCCTCCGAAAAGAAACATCAGCACATTCAGATCCTCGAAACCAGGTTCCTCATACTTCGAAGGGGGTGAATTACAACTTTTAGATCCTACGGCCTGCAATCGATGTATTTTAAGAGGGACGCATCACCTTTTGGTAGCCGCATACGTACCGAAGAAAACATGTAGCGCGGAGCCTCCGAGAAAGAGATAGTTCGATAGAATCGAGATGATCTCCGCGCGGGAGGAGCGAGGAAGAGAGAAAGAGGGAAAGTTATTAAGAAGATTATGGACGGGTCGTTGCTCGAACTTCAAAGGACCAATTCCCATTTTCAATTTGCTTGGAGGGGTGAGGACGGTGGGGGTCAAAGCCAACTCATTCTACTCGGCTAGATCCTCGCCGTCCGAGCGCGGACCGCCGCGTATTCCCGACTCTCGAAGAATTCCATTCCGAGGGCTGCTCTTCCAGCTCTTCGCGAAGTTGCGATTTTACTGAAGAAACCTATCTTCCCGGCGGTCTCCCAGGGACGAGAAGATGACTCGCACCGAAGGGCCAAAGAGACCATCGCGAGCGTCCCTTCTGGAGAAGATTCGCTGATTCAAGGATATCGATGTTCTGACGACGATGCAATACGCCTCCCGATACGCGTTGATTTCGCGCGGTTTCGCGGGTCATTACTGCGTGACATCGCAGCTGAAATATAAAGTTTCCACGGTGAAGCTGTCTTTGCGCGTTATGGAGTCATTTTCCGAGGTGGTAAAAGTATCAATAACACGCGCGTCAACTCGCGATCCTCGCCGCGAACGCGTTGAAATAACGTCGCAGGTTTATTCGTTTCCTCGAAGAACTATAGCGCCCCGTAAAAAAAAAAAATGCTATGGTCACCCGTTATCGTCGCGATAATTTAACAGAGTCTCTATTTCCGCCTCGGTTCATTTTCCGCGCAACGATTCGAGGGAGAACACTTCGGTAAGCATGAATTCAACAGCAAATTGGAACGTTTAGAGCAGCCGTTCGTCGAGTTTGCTATGAAAAGAATATCGAACCCCTCCCCCGGATGTCCAAGCAGCGTTATAATATCCGAAGCGCCGCGTCGCTTGATCGACAGCCATTAAATGGTCGATTGTACTACTCTAAAAGGTTCAATAACGCCATGACGCCCGATCCACAACGGAACGTCGATTTCCTCCTGGAGAGCGGCGAACCAAGAGGAGCGAGGGCGGCGGAGGCAACGCGACTGGCAATCATCAATCTCGCCGAGTTGTACTCGAGTGGCTCTAATTCAGTACCCTTGTCCCCGGGTCTCCTTGTCAACCCCCGAACTTCGTGTGCCGCCGCCACTTAAGCAACGTTCCACGGAGAACAAGGACGGTCCTTTCCTTCGACCGAGATCCAAATAAATAGGATCTGATAAATCAACGCCCTGCCCTGAATCGCGCCGCGGGTCGATCAACCTTCGGTACACCTTACATTATCTCAGTCCGAATCGACCCGACTTCCCCCTCTCCATTCGAACGACGAAAGAGTTCGAAACGGATTTCCCGGCGCGGGTTCCATTTTTCCCGTGATCCGCGAATTTCCCCGCTCGAACGACCGCGTTTCAATTACGGCGAGTCAAAAGATGTCGAAATAACTAATTAACGTAATCGAGGGGCAGCGGATAAATTATGCGGCGGGGATCGATCGCGGAGAAACTGCGAATGCTGCAAAATGGGACGGTTCGTTGGTAACGAATCGCTGGGACATGGACTTTTTTTCACGGGGAAAATGGAATCGATGGTCCGGAGTTTGAAAAGTTGCATACAAATTTTTGATTACACCCTGCGAATGTTTCTGGCGTCGCAATGGAGTCAAGATTTATTATTTTTGCAAGGTAATTGTCGGAGGTGCAGTGGGAGGCTAGTGGATACTTTTCTTTGGCTCTGTGCTCGAGCCTGAATTATTATTCTTGCATTACACTCGATGCGCGTTATGGCTGGCGAGAGGACACCACGTGGGTGCCGATAATTCTAACGAGAAGGAGCGGAGGCGGAAGAAGTTGAAGAAGAAGTCCCATTCATCCGGCGGTCGCGGCGAAAACTGACAAAACAGTTGATACGGCAGATATAGCGGGCGACGGAATACGAATGGACGGGGGCGGATATACGACGTGCGCGAATGGTACCGATGGGGGAGTTCGAGGAAAAGTCTCGAGGCTAGGGTCTAGAAAAAAGAGATATGAGAGGATTGTAGGAAGAGGTGGGGGCGGTGGAAGAAAAAATAGCCGCGAACGGGGTAGAATGAGAGGAGGGATCGAAGCAGACGCGCGAGGGGGAAAGACGGAGGGAGGAAAGGGGGCGAGAAGCGGAGAACGGTCGTGGAAAAATGTCATCGAGCGATCCTGATTTACAGCGCAGGGAAATCGGTGCGGTGAACTTCGTGTCCGCGGCGGAAACTCAGAAATTTTTGCTCGTGGGAATCGGAACTTTCATTGACGTTCGCGGTAGATTCCGTGCGCGCGCGCGCGCTATAATAAAAAGATAAAATAGAGAAAAAATCGGAGGGCAGGGAGTGCGGACAGATGAAACCGCGGACAGTTCGCTAACGATTTTTGGGGGGAAAACAAAACCGCGCTACGCGTCCAAACTATTCCTCTTGGAACGCTGTTTGCATGAAGATGAAAAAAGGGCCGCGCCTTTTCGACGAACTATTAGCAGAGCAACCCTCCACGCCTCCGACGCGGTAAGATTATTTGTCCGGCAAACAACATTAATTTGTTCCTGATTATCCCGTTTACGTTTGCGTGGGTGGGTAAACGACTCCGACGCTTTTGCTCTTGAGGCGAACGGTGGCAGTCGTCCGTTACGCCTCCAAACGGCAAAGCAATTTTATTCCTGTTTCTCTTTTCTGTCCGCCTCACTGTAAGGACGATATACTCGACAACCGCGACACAGTCGAAAATTAAATTTATGGAGTTCTATTTTGTAAGTAGCTGAGCAATATTCTGAAATGCTGAGAAACTGGGAATTGAAAAGAAAAATTCTTTAAGGTCTACTGAAATTTCATTCCTTATCCATTAATGGATATACTTTCCGGGTACTTTATTGTATCCGGGAGAAATTATCTTTATCCCTGGTATAATATTTAACTGCTTCGAATTATTAGGAAAATTAAATTTTCAGATTCAATTTTAGAGTTTATATACGCCGAAGAAATTTTCAATATTTTATAAATTCCGTAAAATTGTCGAAAGCTACCGAAAAATATTTTCATCCATTTAATCCATGAACGAATCTGATAATTGAGTAAAAAAGAAATTTGTTTCTAAATTAAAAATATATTGAATTAACTTCGAACATTTTTCACTTTTAAATAACGAAATGTATCCTTATCTCAGTGCCCCATTTTTTAAATTACATTCCACGCTATTCATTAAACAATATAATTTTACCAAAACTGGAAACCGTTTCTAAACATGCATTTGTATCATTAGTTTACGATTCAAGTAATGATTTAATTATAACCATATTCCTGTCAATAATGCTTCATTATATATGCATTGTATTTGCCAATTTTGATGAAGATATGGTAAGTCGTACACGACATAATTACATGTCGAGGAATTTGCTCGCATCCTTCCCACCGTAGAACACGTCGTTAATTACGTTGCGCAATTATTCTTCCCAATAACATCAAACTATTATGCGTATGTACCGATGTTTGCCAGACGAATCATACTGCGTGAAAACATTGCCAAAATACCTTCGGCGCGTCATCAAATATTTCGCAGAACGGTAGAAAATGTACATCGGATTTCGTATCGTTCCTATACGCGTTGACGCGAAAATGAAAGCGTATAGCGGGCACTGCGTATCAAAGTGAACGCACAATAACTCGTTAAAAAAAAAAAATAACACGTGGTCGAATCGTTACTGAACAAATTTGTCCGTCGCAACGTTCGTCATTTTGTCGCTCGTGTGACCGGGTTCTAAAACTTCACTCGAAAATGACTTCGGAACAGCGGACAAGCGGGAGGAAACCTCCGGACCGGGTAATTTTGCCTTTGGAATTCTCGAGGCTGACCTATAACAACCCTCATCCTGTACCAGGCGAATAACTATGCAAATTTCTGTATGGTTTAAGCAGAGACTTCTGATGGCACCCTATATCGTGGTCGAGTTACGAGGAAACGTGCTCATAAAGCTCCACGCACGGGCCAAGATTGACCTCTCTGCGGCCAGTGACGTCCGTCCCTAACTCGTAACGAGATCTTTCCTTCGACACCGAGCGATCCCCCTTTTCTACGACCGTTCCGGGCGTTTTTCCAACGCTACGTACATTTTCGCTCGATGAAACAACGCCATAAACGCAAATCGAACCACCGCGTTGCCCTTGACTAAAACTTATTTTCGATACCGTTGTTAAGCTGCTGGAAATTGCATTCGCGATCAAAAACTACGAACACCGACTGAATACCAAACGAACCATTCAACGAAAGAAATCGTACGAATTTAAAGACTACCAGATTCTCGGATTTCTACGCCAATCGTCGGCTCCGAATACAGAGAAATCACAACGAGGTTAATACAGTCGACGGCACCGCTACAAGACACAATCCAATTGGGTCGCATTCATTCTCGTAACCAAACGCGCAACCTGTTTACAACTTCCCCTTCCCGCGGAAAACCGCGAAGCCCGTTTCCGCTTGAGATACGACGATCAACTTCTAATTTACAATTTAATTTCCAGCCTCGCGACCCCGTTGGGATTTCCCGCGAGCACGTTCTGTCGAAGGAACGATCGCGGCGAGGGCGACGAGAAAAAGAAGAGAAAGATGTTTCGCTCGCAAACAACGACCCTATTGTCTCGAACAGGTACGACGGCGCGTCATCCTTCAACGATGCGAGTGATCTCGGAGCGTCGCGACGCGTGCATCAATTGCAACACCCGCCATCCATTCCGGTGTGTCGCGCGTGTTTCACGCCGCGCGCCGCATATTTCCGGTCGTCGCGTTCGAACGCTCGCCATCGACTGAAGGCGATCCCGACGGGTCAATCGTTTTCTAATCTCGGTCCCGTCGGACGGCCACCGACTAGATCGTAAATCGACCCGCGCCTCGTAAAAGTCGCGAGTAGATCGAAATCGTCGCTCGCGTCCGTCGAACAATTCCCACGAAATCGGAATTTACAGCTCGCCGTCGTGTCTCGTTAGCCGTTCGAACGACGTCGAACGAATGAATCCCTCGACCCGACCGTGTTCCCCGCCGAAAATAATTTGCCTAACGTCCCGTGAACAAGCCCTACACGCGCATCGACGGGACACCTCCGTCGAGGGTGCTAACAATTACTTGCAGGAGGATGCTTCGCTGACTCTACGGGGGTGGAAAGTAGAGGTCGCGGGGTCGCGGTTCCGCCTGTGCAATCGGAAGGAATTCGATCGAGCATTTTTTGATTTTATATGCTCATTAGGTACTTCCATCTTTTGCGGGAAACTTTGTTCAATATTCAATTTGATTTGATTATATTTCATGTTATGTAGGTTAATATACAGGGTGTTCGGCAACGTGTGTCAGAAATTTTAAGGGATGGTTCTACACGCCAAAATAAGACGAAAATCAAGAGTAACGAAATGGCGGTAGCAGATTTGTTTTTTAGTTATTAGCATTTGAAAAAGTGGGCGAAAACCGTCTGAAACATGGCAATCCCTATGGTATATGTCAAATTTTATGGAATATTCAGAGTGTGTAGAGCTGTTCGTATGAAACGAAGCTGTGTGTTTAAAACCCACAGCTGTTTTCACGGATCGATATATTGATTATTTTAAAAAAGGACCGAATGAATATAAGTTTGAGTGAGAGGGCCTGTGTTTTGAATTAGGGATGCCATACAGATTGCCATTTTTCAGGCGTTTTTCACCCACTTTTTAAAATTCTGATAACTAAAAAACAAAGCTGCTACCGCGATTTCGTTACTCTTGATTTTCGTCTTATTTTGGCGTGTAGAACCATCCCTTAAAATTTCTGACACACATTGCCGAACACCCTGTATATACTGCAGAAATATTGATCCAGAAATTATTAGAAAACTAATTTAATTACTTATTATGGAATAATGAAATAATTTAATCCAGAAAGACGGTTCAGAGACCGAATGGTTTGCGTAATATTTCTGTGAAATAAATATGAGACACCGAAGAATATTTAGAAAAATCATTTAAACTCAGTTTACTGCATAGTTAATATTTATAATGAAACAACTCTAAAGTCTTCAACTATACCACAGGAAAGTAGCATTGATATAAACTATAATGTGCCTCAGAAGCGGACTTAGATAGCAAAGTGTTAAAAGCCTTGAATTATAGCCCAGAGGGAAGCTTATCATAGCATGTTGCAGCACAAAGTCTTTCATTATAATTGTTGCTTCCTTCAAAGAAGACAATTAATAAGTATGATACAGATTTCTGACAGGAGTATAAATTAAATATGTTAATTTTTCAACTGCAGTATAACAATTTCAATATTTCGAAGTATTCAAAATAATATTAACGAAGAATCCTCCGAATTTTTAAACTAAATTTTATTTAAATATACGGGAGGATACGTAAAACAATTCCAGAGACCATAGAGATCATTTTTCTCTCGTTTTCCAGCGGCAAATAATTAAAAGTATATAAAGCAACCAAAAAGAACCAGTTTTTCAATTAATCCGTTTTCTATCATTTTTACCACAATAACACTGTATTTTATGTATTTCCTATTTTATAGAAAAAATTATTTTTGTTTTCAATCCCAAAATTAGAGAATTACAAAGCTTTGTACCATATTTTCAATAATTATCTTCTGCAACTGTCAGGAAAGTTCAGCCAGCCAGTTTCATCCTGTCCTACATTTAAGGAAAATTTGGTTAAAAATTCAGAAAACACTTCGCAACGTCAAAACCACTAGGAAACCTTATAATTTCTCCATCTAATTTCCTCAAATAATATTTCCTCCCGAGGTAACTGAAGCGAATGAAATTTTCCTCCTCGATTGCACACATGGAAACGCAGGCAAATAAAAAACGGTTCTACGAGAAGTTTGGCAAAAAGACTCACCGTGTGCGGTGACCAGTGGTGCGGCCAAGTTTTGGTCTCGTGACTGCCCCCAACGGTCGGTTGGCTCGCTAAAAAGACGACGCGTCTATCGGTACTTCCGGTTC
Source organism: Perdita meconis (assembly GCA_030770465.2). NCBI lineage: Eukaryota > Metazoa > Arthropoda > Insecta > Hymenoptera > Andrenidae > Perdita > Perdita meconis. The sequence continues at coordinate 6,178,682 of JASKOS020000016.1, forward strand.
CGGTGCCGCTAGTGGTCAAAAGGGCGGCTCTGGCCCTCGATCCGCCGACACTCGGTGTGGGCGATGTGTCCATGTTGCTCTGAAAGCGAAACGAATCGGAAAATGATCGTCGGTTCGCGAGATTTCGACCAACTTTTCTCTTTTTCCGTTCGAGCGCGACGGAGAGAAAGAACGAAGGGGAAGCGCGGGAGAGAGTCTCTTTTGAAAAAGGATAAGCTCGTAGACAGGCGTCTGGGAAACGTAAAACTTTATTCCGGCGAATTTCAATTACCCGGGATGTTTGACCGCGGGGCAAATTCAAACAAATTCAGCTAGTTTAACGAAGCCTGTTACGGGGGAACGATGAATGGCCGCCGAAGAAGTCCCGAGCCAAGTACTCGGGGTCTTTCAACCGTGACCCCGCTTTGCGAGGTTAGTCTTATTAATTCAGAGACACCATGCGCGTGCAATTTCGAGTGGGATTAGCGAGTTTCTAGCGCGACCCACCTTCCCCACGCGGAAACGAAAGAATCCCCGGCGCGTCATTCAGGCACCGCGAAATATTTCTAAACGCGGTATCTCGGACGCGAAATTTACGTTTTGATAGTTCGCCGCGACGGCAACGAGTGTATATCTGTATCGAAATTAATTGCATCGCGAGCATGCCGGGAATACATATATTGGTTTTATTGCCGAAGTTGTTATCGCGCGTTCACGAAAATACCGTTAACAACGACGTTGCAACACTTCCGCGCGGTACGTTATAATACACGCCGTCTCTACTCCCGCTATCCACGATTTTCCTCAGTCTCTCCGCCTCTCGCCGCTTCTTTCGGTTCCGGTACCGGATCGCAAAAAAAGGAAGCGCCAAGAAACCGACAATCTCGGCCGAATGAAATTTCAGGGAACTGGATTGGCGCGGCGCGCAGCGAAAGCCGTAGGAAAAGATCGTGGATAGTGGATCCACGTCACGCGGCGTATGAGCGCGGTGATTCGGGGGACACGGACGACGTCGTAAAGAAATCCGACGAGCGTAATCGAGCTCGTTAGCTCGGGGATAAAAGCTCATCGAGCCGCGGAAACGCGAGCAAGAGGGCGAGAGAGGAGTCGACAGGAAGCGTAGGAGAAAGACGAGGGGGAAGAAGCTGGCGAGGTGGCGGAGTACGTTTTTCAGCGGGATTTACGGGTCGTCGACGGGCATTAAGGAGAATGATGCGCGACCACGACCCGACCAGACACGCGACGCGAGAAAGAGTAAAAAAGGGGGACCGAGGGGGGAAGGGAGGACGAAGGAGAAAGCCTTGGAACAAAAGACGGCGGGAATAAAATCGAGTACCGGGCGAACCAAGTCCGAGAGCCGGAGTCAGTGTTCGCGCCGATCGGACACGTACCCCTTAATTAAATCTTGCGCGGAATCCTCTCGGCGGCGGGGCAACGTCACGGTCGATTTGTAATTTACAGTCGTAGGTGCAACGCGGGTGGGCGCCGGCGAAAGCTACGGATGACGCCGATAACGGTTATCTCCGGGGGCCGACGTTGCGTACTCGGACAGGTCCCCCGTCGTATCCCTGATCCACCGGCTCCGCGGCGCACTTCAACCGGGTAATCCTTGAAGTCGCGTGCACCTAATCATTATGGCCGGAGGGGGTGTGGGTGGCGCTAGGTGTTCCTTAAATCGTTCCAGCACGACGTCGACTCCTCCTTCGCGCAATTACGAGTCATTACGGGGGGATGTGGAAGGATTCCACCGTGCGATCACCACACAGGACTTTCGTCACGGACGCCACATGCCGCCGACCGCGATTCCTCCTCGGTCAAAGGATCGTCGTCGCTTCGAGGATCTTCCTTTGGACAGTCCTCGCGTGCGATAACGACGCCGACGAAAACGATAACAACGGGCGACGATGCTATCAGAAAGCAGCCTAATCGGCTAATCGATTTAGAAGCGTCTCACGAATACCGAGTTCCAACTGTTCCCCGGCTTCGGATCCCGTATCTTCCGGACTGTCGGAAACTTCGGTTTGACCGGAGCAAGTTCCCCGGCTGCGAGGAGTCCAAGTTTACTGGCACAGAATCACGAGTGCCACTGTTCCTTCGCTAATGGGAAAATTACGGGCCGCGGCAGGCCCTAGGTTTAATCTGTCAGAAAATTTATTCTGTCGACCGGCTGTGCACGCCCGCACTTGCTGCCGATTTTAATTACACCGACGCGTAACGCGCGTCGATTCTCCAGAGAATTTTCCTCCCCCTCGCCGCGTGCTTCCCTCTCACGGACTCGACCCTGTTACCTCTCGCAACGGAACGAGTGTTTAATATTTCATGCTCGTCGTTTCTGGGGCATCGTCCGAAAGGTTCGCGCCAGTCCGCTCCGTCAGTCGACGATCGAGTCAGGGTTGCTTCCTGGAGCGATTCGCCTGGCCCGAAGCCGGAACCGGTCTACGGTTCCGATCCCCGATCATGTTCCACCGATCCCGGAAATTCGCGCGCGTCACGAAGGGGCTGCGGGCTTTTTGCACCGAATCGACGCGAAGTTCGAAAGGATCGGTCCCTCGCGCGATCGAGCCCGTCACGGCCGGAAGTGGCCAAGCGTCGCGTACGAAATCACGCACGACACTGAACCGCCAGGACGTCTGGCGCCCGAGGTGAGCCTCTCGCGGATTCGCGGGCTCACGTGCGAAATTCTTGCGCATGCACCGACGCCTTCTCTCCCTCCCGACGCCCCCCTCTTTCCTTTCCTTTCCAACTATCTCTCGTCCTTTCCTCGGCCTCTGCTGTCGTTTCCCTCTAAACAGCCCTCTATCTCCCTCGCCCCTGTGCCCGTCCCTTATCGCCCGACCCTATCGTTGTTCTTTTCTACGCTACCATTTTGTCCCCCTTCCGCTCAAATCCCACTCTCTCTCGCTCTCTCTCCCCCTCTTCTCCCCCCCACCACCCCCCAGATCTGGATAAGCTCCTTTAGATGACATCATGCGGGCGACAAGTATCTAGCGTTAGTCCAGCTTGCCGCGGAACTTTGGGGAGCACTTCGCCAAGTAAATTTCAGCAGATTGACGGCAGAGGAGTGGTTCGATGAGTACCCACGATCAAAGGTCCACGGTGGCTCTTTCGGAAATAAGTTGTAATTCAATTTTTACCGCGGGGCGGGGGTCGGAGTACTCTTTCGGTTTCAAAGCGCTTAAACTTTCCTGTAATTTGTTTGGCTTTGAGGAGGCGGGGCGTAGGAAAAAACTGCTTTCGGTATTGTGAGACCGAAATTATTGCGGATTATATCTCAGCGGAAATTAAAGGACTTCTTTTTGTGGGATGGGTATTTGATATTTGATTTGCGGGCAAATGCCTGCGTTTTTGATATTTGTTTTCCACGGTCGCCGATTATCGACACAGGAGACCAGGGATAGTTAATTCATCCCCTCTAACTATTATATTATGAATTGGGTGACGTTTTCATTCGAGATTTTGAAACGTATAAATTACTGATGGGCTTTGTCAATTTATTGCTCTAGTCTAAATACGATAAAAAATATTATGCAAACTGAGTTTTGCAAAATTAAACTTTTATATCTGAGTAAATGTGTACAATTTTTATGTACTGCAAGTCGACAAAATTCTAACGGTGCGTTAGAAAAAAATAGAAATTGTTAAAAATTACTCAATTATTCTAACATTTTGGTTTATCTAGCTATAAAGCTATTTTACAATTAGCAAATTTTCTTTGATTGTCTAAATTAGTGTTAGTGGAAGCGACAGTCCATCTCTTCAATACCGAAAAATTGTAGATGGAACGAACTTTTATGTTTGAATACCGATAAAACCCAAATGTTTTTTTTAAGTCACGTGTTTATTCAGCGTCAGCCACTACAATAACTCAATTAAAAGCAAACATTACAAGTATATAACAAAATAACAAGAGAGAAGCATTTACAATTTAACTAAAAACATAATTTGTATTGAACACGCGAAGTGGACTTAACTCAGTGCGCGAAGAGCACTCGAAATGATTCAAAGGTATACCTATGAAAATTCATGTATTCTCGTATACTCGTATTTCAACGAATTCAATAGAATCTTGAAATAGTAACCGTTAACGCGGCGGCTCTGATAAACAAGATTGTCGCGTAAACAAGGAAATTGCGCGGCCTGATATTGCGACACTTTCTCTCGCCTCGGGTGTGTGCGTGAGACTTTTTTCTCTCGTCCGCTACCGACTCCCTCCATAAACTTTCTGTTTTCACCGCTCGCGCGACCCAAGCTGCGGACCGTACCTGTTCCTTCCTCTCGCATTATCATCCACGTTTTACTCGCCCGTCCCCGCGACTTTGCCCGCGTGCGACAAGTGTCATATTTGCGGGGGATCGTATCTCGGAGTCACTTAATAAATTCCAAGGGTGTCGCGGTGTCATTAACCTCGCCTCAGCTTTTATCGGGTCAAAATAAACTAATCTCGACATAGTTATCTTGTGACAACCCCGAAAAGAAAAAAGAGCGCATCGGACATCATCGCGACGCCACTCCCAATACGTCATATTACTTCGTCGATTTTTCCCCAATCCATTTCTGTTTGTCCAAAGGACTACGGAATTGTTTGGCATCGCGAAGCGCGCGATCCTCTTTTCTCGATCCAAGCCGCACGTTAGTTGAATCACGACGTACCTGTTGAGGACCGTCGTTTTCCATAGATCTATTCTCTGAATAGTCAGCCACCGGGATCGATTAAGTCACGAGGCGAACAGGTAATAAGGATCGAGAGAAGAACAAGGGCGGACAAGCAAGCCGATTGCGAGAAAACGATCCCGGCGGAGTTGAGACAATGCCGCTTCAAAAATGGAGGATCGCAAAATGTGGAATCGATCTTCCTACTCGCCCTTCTTTTTCTCCTCGCGTTCTCTTTTCTCGTGCCGCGCATTCATCCTCTTACTCGCATTTTTTTCGCTCGTGTTCTCTCCCCCGAGTCCCCGATCCACAAGGCTTTTACAGCCGACAGTCAGAAAGACTGCGAAGCGACGGGACAAGAGAGGGAGGATCCTCCGGCGGGATTGATCGACTGTTTCCCTCCGATTCGAACGGCGTCTCGATTCGTCCGAAACGAGAGTAGACCCGGAGCGAAATCGACGGCGGAACGAGACGACGGGATCTCAAGCGACGACGACGCGCGCTACCCCGGCAAGACGGAAGTACTTTGGACGCGGATGCCTCTAGGCAGTGAACGGTCTCGATTTTGCATTCGGCGGATGATCGCGATACCGCTCCTATCGCGCCTGATTGCTCGCGCGAGACTCCCTCTGATAGTCACTTTTACACTAGGGTCTGACTACGTGCCGGCTGAATCCCCTGTGTCGGAGTTCGAAGCGATCTACAAAAGCCTGGAGTGTCTTATTTACGAAATTAGGTATCTTCATTTTTTCTTGCATGGTGGGAGAAGAATAAACAATTTTAGGAAGTTTATTAGAGAGTACAGTGTCACCGTCGCTTCGATATATGTACGCACATATCGCGTAGCATTTGTCAGAACTATAGTACGTGAAATAACCGTTAAGCAACGCAAAATACGGTGGAGCGAGTGTGAATGAAATTAAAGTACAACCGTTATTCTACTTCTGAGTTCAAAGATTTGTTTTAGGTATTAATGGAGAAGCTTTTTAAACGAGAGAAACTGAGGACTGATCATTTTATCATTGTAAAACATCGCACGTTACGCGATTTCATTTATATTGATGCGCTTGAAGCTTTATTGTTCAATACTTATATTTTCATTTACTTCAGAAATTAATTACAACCTTGGGTTAGGTTGTAAAACAGTGTATGATTGAACCTCGCCTTTGTTGTTTTTCTGTACATGTACTCGCTCTGTAATTAATTTGTTATTTTGGCAATAAAAATGTTAATAAATAAATAAAGTAAGTTGTTTGTTATCCTCGTAGCCATCTGGTCCCCAGATGCCTAAATTCACCATAAAAGTAATAATTTAAATTCATCAGTCCACTGAATAATATAAATATAACTGTGCTTTCCATTTAAGATTTAAAATATTTAACGCTGAGCTCGTCAATAACATTCTATTTTCTCTCAATATCTATTAATATTCAAAAGTAGAGTTACAACAGTTTCTGGATTACACAATAACTGTGGAATTGAAGTCGTGAAAATGTTGTGTCAGTCAAAGTTTAATCTTAGAGGTTGAGTTCTTTTAAATACGACATGAAGAAACTATAAACAGAAGATTTTTTCAGACCGTACAGTTTTGACTTCACCTGCGTCTGAAATAGTTGCAGATCTTTTAAGTGTTGTAACTGTGTTTGAGTTTATAAAAAAAACTGTTATAGAAGTTCTATAGTTCAATGCGCTTTATGATTTATTAATTGGACCGAAATGTAGGAAGACTTGACCCCCATTCCTTGACAGCGTGATTATTCTCATTCACGGCTGAAATATCCGCTATCCGTATTTCATAACCTTTCTAATTAATCGAGGACACGTCGAAATATCAAGGTGTAGTGACTTTGCTGAATTCGCTTCACCCAGTTTAAAATATGCATTACAGAAAAATTCTAATTAAGAGATGTATGCAGTGTAGGCAGAAATTACAGAAATAATTTATTCTAACTTCTTCATGAAAGATTATCGAATCTACATATAACTTTAAAAAATTCAGCTCTATCATAAAAATTGATTCCTAGTATTCATCAATTTTTAAATTTCAGATCAACAAATTAGCAGAAACCAAAAAACCAATTCATACCACTTCTTCAACTTTAAAAAATCCGCTCCCAATTATTCCTAAAAAAAAAATTCAACGCAATTCCTAATTCCAACAATGGAGACTAAAAACCACCTCAATTTAAATCCCTAGAAACTCCAAAAAATATCGCTCCAGAAAGACAATAAATCCACGTCCAACAGAACCCTCTAAAATTTGTTTTCCAGCGGGAAACAAACGCGTGAATTAATTCAGGGGTAGTTCGCAGTAGTCATTCGTAACAGGGTGGTCTATTAGCGAGAAAAAAATGGTCTCCTTGGCCGGGGGTATGGTTTCGAGAGGGACACGGCGTGGACGAGGGTGTCCCGATGTCTCGTAAAACGCGATATCATTCGAGGTTGAACAAATTGAAACATAAGCCGCTCGTAAGTCTATCCCCTATCCAGCTCGCGGGACCCGGTTCGCTACCCCCCTTTTTCTTGTCGTTCGCCCCCGCTATACGCGCCTATTCATCTTTTCCCCCGCCCCCTTCCTGCCCCGCGAATTCCCGAGGATCTTTTATTACGGGCCGCGAACACGACAAGGACAAGGTTGTGGCATTTACGCCGACGGGGTTATCCAACGGCGGGATACCGATGCCATCGGGGGGTTGAATTTATTCGTCGCGAACCAGCCAGTCCTGTTGCGTAAAAATTTATCTTCGCCCGCCGCAGGAATACGATATCACTGAAAATTGTATCCGATCTTCCTTGCCGCCGCTTTATTGTCTGACGTTTTCCAGTGGGCGCCGCGCCCTCGGTCGGCGTTCGAACCGCTTTATCGCTCCGAATTAAAGCGAAACGCGAGATGCGCGTCGGTTGAATAGCACGGAGGGGATGAGGCGAGCGAGTAGGAGGCAGAGGAGGAAGAAAAAAAAAAAAAAGGAAAGTACAAGGACTACGGGGTATGACGGGTGGAGAAGGAATTGTAGAAAATTCCCGGAGCCTGCGAAAAATAGAAAATGTTCGGATGAGAAACTACGGAAGCAGCTGCCACCCCCTCTGGAAGAAGAAACTTCAAAACATAGAATTAGAGGAGTCGGCGGCGGGGTGAAGTCGGTGGCGTTCGCGGGGCAGAATTAAGAAACGGCAGCGCGGCGTCCTTGTGAATTAAAAGCGTCAGCTCGCTAAAAGATCAAGAATTCCCCTGTGTTTCCCGACCCCTCGTTATTATTTTTATCCGCGCCGCGTTCCGCCCCCCTCCCCCTCGACGCTTTCCTTTCTCGCGTTCGACCTTCGCGCGCGGCTTCCTCGAGTCGAACCCGTAAACCCTGCGGTCGGGAAAAGGGGAGAAACACCCGGTGAAATTCAACGCGAGAAGGAGAGGCAGCGACGGGGAGAAGGAACGATGACTCGGGAAAAGGGGTAAAAGAGCATTCTCATTTCGATTCTCCTTTTCCTCCTCCGTTCTCGGATTGAAGGAGCCTTTATGATGGGATAGCCCGCTTTATGGCGCACAGCTTCGCCGCTATTGTGCGTGCATCGGCCCGCCAAGGGGCGCCGCGGGGGAGGAGAGGTACGAGGAGGCTGTATGGTTTTCGGTGCTCGAGGGGTAAGCGAGCGGAGGGGTCGGGGGAGTGGCGGCGCTGGTCGGAAGAAGGCCGTGGATGGCTGCGCTTTGGACCTCGACCATTGTCAGGATAATGAAGCCAAGGCGAGATTTCTCCCTTTTCAGCGGCGTGCCAGCCAAACGTTACCCCGAATGACTGATTGTGAAATACCCTTTGGATACCGAAACCGTGCGCGGCGCACGCTCGCGTTAACCCAGTGAAAACGCGCCATGCGGATCTCCCCTTTCCGCGCGACACACGCGCTTATTAACGCGACTCTCAATCGGTCTGTCCTGTAAATAATATCGAGCGGGCGTAACGTATGGTAATGGAGGGATCGAATATTAATTGCGAAACGTAGCGCGGCAGATACGCAGAACCCGCGCGGAGAATGTCGCGGTAAATGCCTGTCCGTTAACCGTTAACCTGTTGATCGTTTTAAAATTCGAAAATACCGTGTTGCCGTTGCTCAGTCCCCCCGACGATAAACGCGATAGGCACGCGTTCGACCTTCGTGACCGAAACGTTTGATGCTGATTAACTGGCTCGATCTTAATTAGGGCTCGTCGACACCGGAGGGTGGGAGTCATCGATGGTGCAAAAACCATCTACCCGCGTTCCACGCGATGCATAATACTTTCCGGCGTAATCGGGCACACTGAGGGAACTCGATCATTATACATGTATGTAACCCGAACGTTAAAATTGTGCGAACGGTCGATGGATATCGGCAGCCTCGACAGAAAATATTTGCCCGGGCTTCGATTCTTGAATCCGGCGCGGGACGTTTTGGAATGCAAATGACATTCATGGACCGGAGTGATTATTCCGTGAATATCAAAAAGAGATGGAGGTGGGAGCTCCATTAACCGGCTTTCAATTATTACCAATTTCTATTATCCTGCGTTTCAATTATTCTATGCAATAGCAGTGGGGCAAATTTTAGATAATGCTTGAATCACCATTGAAACCTCACTTAATCGGCACATAAACAAAGTTTAACCCTTAAAGACCTTCGTTGGGTCGATTTCTACTCCACGCGCCACAATTTTTTAAAAAACTTCGTTTCTGTTGCAAGGTTGTGGCGCCACCTATTTTGGGTGATGGCTGCGGGTCGCAGCGGGTGAAAGAAAAAGGTTTGCTTAGACTGTGAATATTGAAAATCAGTGACTTACTGTATTTATAGACTGAGTTTGTTGATTAGTGTGTATTAATGTTAGGGTCAAAGTACCCATTGTCAAAATGTATTCTTTTAGTCTGATAAAAGTTTTGTTTTATTTTTTATAAAGTTTGTACTTTTCTCTATCTCACACCGCATTTATTTCTTTTTTTTATGTTAATTTTTAGCAAATTTTATAAACCGTTAGAAAAATCCTTGTTTCTAAACCTATAAAAAGACGATTTATCATGAAACTAATGTTTCTATTGTTACTGTTTATAATTAATGTTTCTATTGTTAAAAAATAGTCTTCTGTTTAATTTTCCACAAAATAATTTTAAAAGGTACTAAACCTACAAAAATACTACTCAATTTTCACTGGGGTAGGATTCTACTCCACAAAGCCATTTATGTTACCCAAAAATAGCGAAGGTCTTTGAGGGTTAAAGATCCTAAAGAAAATTATTTTGTATAAGTAATTGCATAATGTAGTGAACACTTCAATAAGAACACTAAACAATTAAGCTTCGATACAGTCTACCAACGTACTGTAAACAAAAATCCTTACTTATTGTTAATAATTCTTGCGAAGCTGCGTTAGTTTAATTGAGATTCCATATTAATGACTAACGTTCGCGAAGTATAGAGTCAAGGGTTCCTTGAAATATCGCAAGGGGTGGCAGGCACCAGAGACGGTCCGAGGAAAAAGGAAAATCGGCCGAACGAGCCATCGGCCGACTTATTACGCGTGTTGCGAGGCGGAGTTTCACCTATCGCCGTCCGTACACTCTCGCATATTTTAAGCCGACCATTTTTCAGCATTTACGCTATACGTCTACGTCGAATTTGCATGAACCAACGATTCCCCGGCCTTGTTCCGGGGAAACTTTCGGTGTTTCTGCGCGCTGCGCAGCCCCGGCAAAGTCTCTCCCGTCGTTCCCTCTATCTCCCTCTGCGACTCGTGATTGACCGTCTCTTTTCGGCCGGATCATAATCTCTCTAATACCACTTCCTTCGTCCGGCTGTCTGCGCGAGCACGGACTTTTTCCAGCGGCCACCCACCCACCGCGTATTTAGTATGGAACCGTGGCACTTCTGGCGAGTCGTTACAAATTAACACCATAAATTACTTCTTTATCCACCTATTCTTTTATCTTAAAGATATAGTTCCGGAGAAATGCGTTCCGTCTCGGCGCGTACAACCTGCTCAAACTAATATATTTTGAACTAACGGTAACAATAAGAGTAGTTCTTTAGGATATGAGCTTCTGTTTCATGGAAAATTTTACAACTTTTATTTCTAGAGAGATAATTTTAGTTGCTAGATTAAGAGAATGCGAGAACTGCTTCACAATTATTTAAATTAAGTTCTTCATATTTTGAGGAGTTAAAATACTAACTAAAAATTAAAAATTGTTGAATTTTACTGAAAACTTATAGATACCGAATGATAATTATTCCTCAAGAAAAGTTTGCAAAGCAGACCTTCGTTCGTGATCATAAAATAAGATAATTTGAGAATGCCGCCTGCAAGTTTTCCATTAAAAGAAGGAAATTAAATTCCACGAAATTGACTGCACAGATGGGTCGTACCGCGTTTTTGAACGCATAACGCGCGGAAAAATGGTTGATCGGTTGAGAGACACTGGCCTAATCCTAATACGCGGCGTCTTATTTATGCAGCAGCGCCGTTTCGCACCGCAACGCTGAAGACCTTAACGGCTTTCAATTTCCGTTGGCCATCAATATTATTTAGTTTAGTTTGGACCACCTTCTCGCGCTCTACCCATCCCTTCGGCATGCTTCTCACGCCTCCGCCAAGGAAATTACTTGTCCTCTCCTGCCCTCTCGCCAATCCAACCTTTACCGACCCCCCTGGCGTCGCGTCAACCCCCGAGGTGCGAAGATACTTCCTTTAAGAGCGTTTGTCTCCGTACCCCCGCGTTCCCGGCAATACATAATCGAAGATTTCCACCGTTCCCGGGTATCTTTACGGGCCAAGGAAAATCCGTGTTGCTTAACTGTCTTTCGCATACTAAAGGTCTCGATTTTTCTTCGCCGAATCAGACGCCGGGACTCCGTCGACGCTCACGGAACTCTGAATTTCCTCGAACGATCAGATTTATAGCGACTCGCGTCCGCGTCCTGATTATCCACGGAAATGGAGCTTCGTATCGAAGAAGCCCCAGATAATTTCACACGCGAACAAAATATCAGCCCGTAACGAGTCATTCAGAATGATCTCGTCACACAATTTCGGTTATTAATCCCGCGTTCTTGAACGAACTCCGCTCAGCTCCGGGAACTCAAATATGACAATTTCCAAAGCAAACAGCACGCGTCTACGACCTCCGCTCGTAACTATGCCAACTCGCACTTTCGATTGGGGAAGGGAGAGAGGCCGAACGAAATGAAATTACAAACCGATTCGACCGGCCGGTGTCCACTCGGCAACCGGACGCTTCACAAGTTCCAAGCGATCGTTCTGTTGCCGCGCCGTTCGCCAATCCCGAACGCTGCTCGCCACCCTCGTCCGGCGCCCATCTTTTACACGCGTTTACGTTTTACGTCACGTATACCCTCTATTTGCTGTACGATTTACGTTCTCGATTTCGCGTCCGTTGATTTTGCGCACGAAATTCGACGCCGTCGAATTCGGGATTCGCGACACGCGCTCCATCAAAAACTGAACACGGTTGCTCGATGTCCTGTTCGTCCTGTTGCCCCGCTATTCGAAGATACGCTCTTACGGGGCAAATTAACATTTACAAAACAGCAGGTTAACGAACGAGTACTTCGCGATCATTCGTGAATGAACGATTTAATTGCAGAATTTTTTCTGGAAAGGTTCTAGTGAAGATTCAGTATCGTTTTATTTTTTCGGAGCATTCTCAAACTCTTTTAACGAGGGTCATACAATACGAGTGTCTCTCAATTTTTTTTACTTCGGAGAGGATCTATAAAATGACATGAAAAAATTGCAAGGAGCAGTTCTCACCTATTTACGAAAAATAAATTATTAAAAATGTAGAAACCCTTGCTGAAGAATTTTCTGATCATGCAAACTTTGCCCATATGTAATAATTTATTTCTCTGAAACTGAACAATAGTATTCCTCGCAGCTTTGTGAAATTATTTCGCATACCTTCTCTGCATCACCAAAAAAAAAAAAAATAATCCTAAATAATGTCATATCTCGAATCAACAAGCTTCCGAAATCGCGCACTGCAGATGCAATTTTTCCTAGCCAAAGTCCAGCTCAGCGATTGTTTAATTGTGCCGCAACGCGATTTCGCCGCCGCGCGACGAGAGGACCAACTCGGTTCCAACAATGGAGATGGGCGGGAGAGTGGGCCAAACTTAATGAAAACCCGTTCGTGAAACAGCCATTCCCTTTATGTTTGATCTGGCCGGATTAGCGGCCACAAGAAAACAGGTGCACCCTCGGCGATGAGCCAAGCGGTTTCTCCGGACGGATTTTTCTACAATCTGCTCCAGCCGTCGGACCGCGCATAGAGATGGCCGTGTACCGTTCCTGAGATACTTTCTCAGACCGATACTAGCAAGACAATGGCGTACTTTGTGGCGCCGTGATTAAAACAAGAGGCCGAGCCGAACCGGGAGAATGAGAAGCGGGAGAGCAGGTACTCGCGCCGTCCGCCCGCGCCCCGCCGGCCTGCCTGGGGATAATGGGAGAGAAGGACGGAAAGAAAGCCGCGACCGGAGGGGAGAGGGATGAGGAGGCCTCGATGGTTACGAGGGAACGGGAGAGGGAGAAATTGGAGTCGGAGAGAGAAAGGGTGAAGCACAGAGAGACAGAGTTTGGAGTTCTTTTCATTACCAGCGAGCTCACCTCAACAACAATGCGAACCTCCGTCCCGTACACCGCTATTTTAGCCTTTCTCTCTGTCTAATACGTACGTAGATACTGTAAGTATATACATCCGGGGAGGAAAACTACCCCTGTGTACCGAAAAGTTTCCCCGGTGACGTGAAAACCACCGCCGATCGGAACCTTACAAAAAATTGCAGCACTTGTCGAAATTCGTTTCGAGGTCAGTCTTGGCGCTTCAATCAGATTTGTTAGGAAGAGGAAGGAGATGGAAAAGTGAAAAATCGGGAAATCGAATTAGAAAATGGGTTTGGTAAATTGTTGCTTGAAATGGCAGTGCGAATAGAGTGACGAGAGAAGCCGAATGTGGGTACACGGACGTTGATCAATCTTGAGCTAATTGGTTACAACAGAGATGCGATGAATGAAGAACGGGTTCGTTAAGCGATTAACCTCAACGAACCCCATCCACTGCCGACACCACCTCTCCCCCTTTATTATATCGTCGTGTCTGTTGATAGTGGCGCGAGATACCGCGTGATCGAATCGTTCATCGGTCCGGACACGATAACGCGGCGAACGGGCTGAATAATGATCAGCTGGTGATTATGCGCTATCTGTTAACTTGCTTCGTGTTAAATTCATCGAAAGGAACGGCTACTGACATGCACCGCTCGCGGTGCCTAGTAATAAACAAGACACTATAAAGTAGGCTCATTGTAAGCTCGAGATTACCCGTACATAAGAGACTAATTAAACATCTACTAAGATTTTCCACAAGGCTTCAAAAACGAGAAAAGTAATATTTGTATCAAATTGTTTAGAACCCTAACTTCATACCTTCTACTTTGTTCTGTCTCTCAACTTCGTTCAACTATTCAATCAAAATTCTACTTCTACTAAATATGATGCTCAACGATTGCTCTTCAAATTTTTATTCGAAAGCTGAGAGCAGCACGAACGGTAGAAGTTATCGATGAATAAAGACAAGGACGATTCCCGGGTTCATCGTACGGCGAATAAAAGAAGAAACAGTTTTTACGGCGAGTATCAAGGCAGCTTGCACGCTAGTCCCTATTCGTTTCGCCGCGGTGGGGGCGCAAGTTGTCCCGCGAAAGTGGCGAAGAGAGGTTTAAGTCCGACTTACACGATATCTACTCCGCACACTCACCGGGCACTCTATTTCGCGGCACGATACTGTCCCGGCGGTTCGGAGTCTGTATTAAAATTGCCACAACGGCGGACTGAATTTCACGACGTGTCGACGAAACGAGCGCGCAAAAAGTGCGCTCGCGCGGTTACGATTAGACGTTACCACACATTGTGATGATTCGTATAAAAAGGTGGCTGAAGCAAGGAGAAGGAACAGAATCCTAGAAGTTCCAGCAATTTATGCAGGAAGAGGAAATTGGAAAAACGGATACGAGATCCGGTTCGAGAAAAGAACTCCCTGTTTTATGAATATTAAAAAAAAAAAACGGAATTAATAAGATACATGGTTTACATGCAATCGTGCTGAATTCGGCGTATCTACGCTCCCCATTATTTATGCAATCACGATCAATTCGTGTATTCAAGGCGTTTATGTAAATTTCATATTTTCTCTCGATTGACAGATATTTCTCTGAAATCAGATTTAGTGTAGCATGTTCCCGCGTTTTCCTGATAAAGTTCTATTAAAGTATTTCCACCTATCAACTTCCGCATCATGATATTTTCGTTTAACCATAACAAACGCGCGGCAAACACAGAGCACGCGACAGTTACATGCGTCAAATTAGCTTTACCGCCTCATCCATTAACCGGTCAGAGTATTATGTCGTTCATCGGTTCGGATTTATCGCAAATCCATCGTGAATTACGCGTTTCCATCGGTTTTTCAATGTCCGTGGACTCGTCGCGCCCGCCCCCGTGTCCTCCCTCGCGACACCCCTCTCCGCGCCACGAAAGCTACGTCAACTTCCAAATTTCCGGGCACCGTTCCGCGCGGCGCCGACTATTTGTGATCTACGAGGAATTGGAACTTTCTGCCCTACGGCTGTGTTCAGGGACGGACAGTTATTTCCGATGTGGATAAACGCTCAAGACAGACGCGTTCTAACTACGTTACTGGGCGTGGCGAGGAAACTCCACGAAATATTCTGATTAATTTCACCCGAATTCGCGATGCCCCTCAGCGTTCCATTGAGATAAAAAAAAAAATCCGCTTTGGAACACGGCGCAAGAATCAACAGGATTTTTCTTCCGTCGGAGCTTTTGTATAAAAAAACGAAGAGAGGAAAGGGGATCCACGTTTCATCCCGACAACGCGAAATTATAAACCGAGACCGGCGCGTTTCGACGGATTAATTCCTCGCGCCTCACCTTTCAAGAACGACGACGCGAGTGTTCCGGTCACGTCGCAGGAAAAAAGGCACCCGTCGCGGAGGAATTTCATCGGCGCCGCGGTAATATTCGGCCCGCGATCGACCCCCGACACCCCGCGCGACGCCCGGGAATCGATTCGCGCGAGAAACCGGCATGCATCTTGCATCTTCGTCGCAGTGACAATCAATTTGGTGAGCATGAACCATCGCGGGGGTTGGTTGCCGTAGATGCCGGGCGGCAGCGGCTCTCATTTCTGCCCCCGCGTCGAGGGAGCCGCGCGCGCGTCCCGGAAATTGAAAGTCAGTGACGTGACATCCGGCGAAGCCTCGGCCGACTTCCCCCAGAAATTTCGCATTAACGGGCAGAGCAAAAAGTCCGGCGGGGAGGGCACCGCGCCATAGACACCGCCGCGCTTTTTCTTCTCCGCCTCCTTCGCTGCGCCCTTCTTTCCGCCCCCGCCGCCCCTCGTTCAACTCTCCCAGTTTTCTTCCCTCCGAAGCCGCGGTATCGCTATCGCGGGAACTCGACTTACCGAACTACCATCGAGGAACGTCGACGCCGCCCAGGATGCGACGAGTTTTCCATTAAATTCCCCCTTGTCGATTCATGCTATCTCGCGGCAACAATCCGCCCGTTATAATCGATTCGGCCTGATTTCGGATAACTGCCGTCATCCAAAGTTTACCAGCGCGTCGGCCGCGAACAAGCCATCCAGTATTTGCGTCAGATATCAACTCGTCCCGCCGACCTCCGCCCTTCGCCCGCGCGGAACAACATCAACCCGCCCCGGGAAGAGAGAGACGTTTCGTTCGTTCCGCTTTTCCCCTCGAAATGCGCCGCGGCGCGCCGCCCCGGTGACGCGACGCCGACATCCAAACGAGATTTCATGGCCCGTCCATTAAACCCCAAATTGACGAAACAAATACCATCCCGAATTTTTTTACTCTTGGTAAATATATAAACTCAGAAGCAACTCCGATCCACGATCTTTAATCTTCCACCTCGAGTCCCTAATCCCTTTTTCCTTATTTCCAGATCCTCGGCAAGCTCTCCGAATTCCACTGAAATCGGCAGGGACCACTTCCCGTTCTCTGTTAGTTCGAAAAAGTGCGAACGAAAGCAGGGTAGAAATTTTCCAGAAATTTGACGCCCCGGGTGCAAATACCGTCGACAGTCCGGCGGTTTCAATTGACTCCGAAGAAAAACCCTTTGCTCTCCCTTCCTTACCGAGTCCGAGTCGATGAAACAAATAAGTTTCCCGACTTTCTGAAGCCGCAGATATTAGTCCGTCTTCTCGAACGCCGTTTCCTTAAGGCGCAGATCTCTGTCAAGGAATGTTTGCGCGGGCGAAAAGAGGAGAGGTCGCTCGGTTCTTTGGAAACCCAGTGTTTTCGTGTCGAGCCGGACATGTAACGCGTGTCCCACAGCGGACGACTTGGCCACGTTCAAAACTGCGAGCGTGTAGAAACGTTCGGGAACGTGTGTTAGAAGCTGATTGCGTCCGGTCGAGATGATTGCTTTTCCCGTGACTATAGCAGGCGTGCGCGCACACACAGAACGCAGAGGGTCACCGACAGTCAGCGGCCATGTACGTGGCCGTTTGCGCACGTGCACGTTTATCCACGAACGATTACCGCACCCGCACAGAGGACCGATGTTTCAATATTCCGATAGTTTATTCGTCTGGATCGGTGGACGCCTCCTGCCCAGCGCGAAATCACTTCGATTTTAGTTAACGCCGCCGTTCCACTGCGCTCCCTCTTCTTCCCCAACGACAAACAACCGCTCCTCTCCCTGTTCTTGCTGGGTAAACTATTCTTTATACTGGGGCTTTTTTAGTTAGCTAATTAATTCATTCGTGGCCGTGAATGAGGAGGAAACAGATCGTTTAAATTGTCTGTGATGCGTTAGCAAGCGTTTGTGCAGAATAGTAGTAACCCTCGCGTAACGGATCGTTCTTTGGCTCGAAATTTAATTTAGAATAATGCAACTTTTTATTTTTCTTTTACTAAATTAGTCTTTAAAAATGAGAATTAGACATTTTTTCATTCAGTGTCATTCTACTAACTTTTCCTAATTAGTACGTTTTTCGGATTTGTTTTACCCAAGCAACAATTTTTCTTTAAATATTTCTTCCGATTTTAATAAAAGTAAAAGAAAGTCGGTGTTAATACCTACATTTCTTGTTCCTTGATATTCTACAAAAATGTTATTATTTGCATTTACAATGATATGCCAAAAATTGAAGTTATAATAAATCAGATTTTCAAGACGGAGGTAGCAGTGTTAATGTGGTACCATAATGTCAATTGGACTGAGAATATGTATGTAAATTCGAATTTCCACGGACTCATATAAAAAATTGTAGCTTGAATAACCTGTTTTATTCAGTAAATATTGTACCATTTATTATAATTTTGACATTTCGTATAGTTTGGCATGTGTCAATAACTATGTAGATTTTTACACATTTATATTTGTCATAAATGCATTAAAATCCGCAGTCTGATTGTAATGTTCCAATATCATTTTCCAAAAATCTAATTTTCCGTAGAAAAAAGAGAAAGAATGGAATATTGTACAAAACGAGTGTAATAACTACAGCGAACTACAATTCTGTTGTTTTTTTTAATAGCAAAAAATGTAGAGAACAATTTACAAAAATTATTCCAAATATATTAACTAAGTTTATTAAGTTATCACAAAGCAGTCGACCAAAAAAAGAAATTCTATCCTCTCCCAAATGACATGATCGCGGGGAACAGTTGCGAACCGGTTGTCCGAACAGCATGAAAAATTCGGGAACAAATTGCCCATAGTGGAAAACAGCCGCAAGCCATTCGTCAGCGCGATCAGACTCGTAAAACAAAGCGAAGCAGAGAAGACACCTTTCGCGGAGTTGTCCTCGCCAGAAGTAGCCTCACCTTACATCGAGACAACTGTATACCCATTCGAAAGACATTCTCCGCTCGACTCGGTTGCAAGTAAAGAAGTAACAAGTCAGGGCAGTTCGCATCGCTCCTCTCGGCGAGCGCCGTCGGTTTCCCTGCCCCGATTCACTAACATAACTCTCCCCGGTCTCGAGCGGGACGTATCAGTTCTTTCCACGTCAATTTCCTTTCGTCTGAAGCAAGGCGCCCGAGCCATCCGACTGATTTAAGACGGCCTTTGCCGCTTAAAGCGTGGCCGCGTTTAAAACCGTTGAGGAAATCGCGAGAGAATGAATTCGAGTGGCAGGCGCGCGGGTGAAACAGTGCATATCCCTGAACTACTCGAAATTGATCCTAATCCGTAATCCGGCTTGTTCAGCCTCCTCCGTCTGTTCTCTCCCAAGGTACTTAGCACCCGGGACGACGAATCGAGAGAAACAGACGAGGTAGCGCATCCGGTCGGGGGACGGTAGCAGAGGACGGCGGCAAAGGAAAGCTCGCATTCGCGACGGGAACAGCCACTTATATTCGGGAGGGACAGCCGACGATTGCGCGCGAGCGAACGACCGTGATGTTCCGTGCATTATGCACGGACGGGACGATGTTCCAACGTTCTATGTCCAAATCGTAGCCAGTCGATCCGGAAATCTCGTACGTCGCGCGACCGCGCCGCCGTTCGAGCTAATGCTAATTGGAACCGTCGCTTTAATTAACGCGCAATACTTCACGGTCTGTGGCGATTTACCTTTCTTATCGAGAAACTTTCCAACCCTCTTTCCTACGGTTGTCGCGGGCTAAGCACGCGAAGTCACGAACGTCTACGCCGCGGACAGCGTGCGCTTGTATTATAAGACCGCCCCGAGAAGCGAAACTCGCGGGCGAACCGGTGTATTCGCTTGGGTTTGATTTAGAGTCTTTAATCAGTCGCTCGATGGAAGTCCGATTTCTAGGAATTGGTGGAGAATAATTGGGGGATACGCGGGGGTCATGGACGGGGGTATGGCATTAAACACCGCGATGTAGATCTTTCTGAAGATAGCGACACTGAGGGACAGAAAAAAACGCGTGGAATACGTAGAAATAGGGAGAGAATCCAGTTCAAAGATTTAGACAAATCGAAATTTTGCTTAGTTGAATATTCGCAACATTTAGTCATGTAAAAAATAGTTATAGAATTTTTTGGAAATTTGCCAAATAGATCTCATCGATCTCTAATTAGAATATAAACATTTTTCTGTCTGCGATCGGAAAATACTACAACCCAAGTATTAGAAATTTAATATTTTTATTGACAGAACATTATGAAATATTTCTTTACAATTATTCTGATAATTAGCACCATGTTTTTCATAATTATCTTAAGAGGGGAATTTTTTTTTCTTAGTCGAAAATATTGACTTATCGAAATTTTTTTAAATAAACAAAACTATAAACAAAATAATTTGATACCTTCAATTAGAATTCACTCAAAAATGCAGTTGAAATCAACCGCGGACTAAATGTATCACAAAATTGCGGTTGACATGATATCTGCTCTTTAGTTCATATGAAATTGAAAATTTTAATGTGGTTTTATTTTATACATATATAGTTATCGTTCGACCTACAGACAAGGCGATAGGTTGTACATTTTTTTTTTTAATTAGCAGAAGGTTGAGCAATTTCAAGAATAAAATCGAATAACTGGATGTGAATAGTTACCATTCTTCGAAAAATAATTCTTTTGGTTTCATTGTAGGTCAAAAGATAACAATATATGCATAAAATAAAATCGCATTGGAATTTTTTATTTTATGTGAACAGAAGGACAGATATCATGCCAACAGCAATTTCGCGATGCGTTTAGTCAGCGGTTCATTCCAATGGTATTTTCAAGTGAATTCAACCGAAAAACATTGTGTTTCTTAATAAAAGTATATTAAAAGCACATACAAGGTTTCAGATTATAATGTTTGCAGTTCTGTTTATTTAAAAAGATTCCAAAAAATCAATATTTCGACCAAGAAAAAAGAAATTCCTCCTTAACACCTAAAATAGTAAAAATAATTGTTGTTCCGGTCTCTGTCTTAAATGAATCTAATTCTACTCTGAATCTCCTAACCATAATAAATATCTTCTAATTTTCCTCTGATAACTATTAAGCTTTTAACATTGTTCCAACAAATCCCTTCGGATCCCGTGGATCGCAATCCATAACAGCATCCAACAGGTGACACGATCGTCTATCCAAGAAATTCCACGACCCCCTGTCGATTACAAATTTTCTTTTATGCAGCGATCGAAAGGATTTCTCGTGACCGGACGATAAATCAGCCCGGGGTGGATCGGGACGAGCGTAATCCACGGGTAGCACAGCCTGATCATGGTCTCCGAAAGAATAAAAATTTTAATCTAGATTTGTCGCGTTCCCCTCCTATTTTTTACGATACCACCCCGGTCGCCGTTACATCCCCCTGCCCCCTTATCGTCCCCGCAGGAATCGCCGTTTATCACGTAAAACCATATTGGATTCCCCGATCGGCGCGTCGCCGTGTCCGATGGAACGCGGAGACAAGGGAGCCCCATCAAGGAAGGATAATTAATCGCGTAATTCGCCGCGAAGACGCGTCGGAATTATTCGTCGATTAATCGCGATCGTTAGGCGAGGCCCTCCGGTTTACGCGCGCCGATACGCTCCTCCCGTGGAAGGGAACTTGGAAAGTCCTCGGGAAAATTCCGACCCGTTTTCCTCCCGGTGGGCCAACAGACGAACGGGCTTAATTAATTTCGACTTCCCAATTGCTTCCTTGTGCAACGTTTAACCGCCCTCGGATCCATCCCCGGCGAAGGGAGTGGGAGGGTCGACTGCTCGGCCGAAGTTTCGCGCGTCATTCCACGATCGACGGAAACCGAGTTTCGATTCGTTCGAATCGACTGGCAGGCAGTACGAGAAACGAATTAATTATTCATGGACGTCCAACGTCCGTTCGCAAACACGCGACAGCGTCACTTTGCTACGGCTCTGCTCGCGCTCGCCTACCCTCCCCTTGTGTAGCATGACTATAGAAGGAGCACAGAGCGTTACCGTGCGTACATAAGGACCGCAATTGTACCTGTAGACGCGCACCCTGTGTACTCCTCTTTCCGACATGCACCTAATGGCTATAATTAATGCGACGCACGCCGCTATCGAAACGCTGCTCCTTCAATCCATTTATAAGATATCTGCGTCAGTGTTTTCTTCATGTTTCACTCTACCTCGATTTTATTGCCTGGATTTAAGGTTGAATGATTCGGGAATATATTAGTCGCTCGGTCCTTAGTACAATAATAACGAATTTCTTTAGAGGACAAGTAAGGAAATGATTTGAAGCAACTGATGAACTAAATTCTAAAATAAGAAACCCACAACCAAAGTTCTGTTCTGTAGCTTTAATGAATTGAGAAACTAAGATTATTCCTCGATCGATCGATAAACCGTGGTTTCGAACTGCGGCTGACAAGAAAATGTAGTTTCCACTTCGAGGAGAAACTACAACCCACGCTAATCGCTCTACTATCAATGCAAAGCGAAACTCCGCGAATACGAATCGTAAGAAATGTTGTGTTAAAATTGTTGAATAAAGTGTCTTTCACAGCATCGTTTGCTCAATTCTCTTTCACCTTTACAACTCCGATCTTTCTTTCATAGTGCCTAATACATACGTTTGGCCGAAGCCGTAGAAGGGAGCGAGGACTTTGATCCAAGGCAATCTTAGAAATTCGCAAAGTACATATGTACGTAGCCCGGGGAAGATCGTATTCACGGGGAAAGAGCGTTGGAAGAGAGTTTAACGAGCTCCTATTACGCAGCTAACTTACGATACATGCTGTAGTTCAGTTGCGTGCAACAATTTTCCCGCCAACTTTGTAACTAGAAAGGCGGAAAGTTAAGCGATAAACGTTGCCCGGTGAAATTCGTTTAGTAGTCTGGCGATATATTCTTTTTAAGTACTTCGCCCGCGTAAGGGAGAATAAAACAATGGAATCAGTTTTATCGATTCCAGGGGGTAACCTTATGGACACCTATAAACGTTAAACAAACGAAGGTCTTTTCTAAGCTTCCCTTATCTCATCCTGAGAGCCTATTACACACAACTTTTAATACTTTGAACTATTTAGTTACCTCATATTTAAATAATATTGTTTTTGTTCCGAAAAACGAATCGTATTTCGAGTGATAGAAAACAATTTAATTTTTACTTACTTACTGAAATGACAATTAAATCTTGTGACAAGAAAATTTACATTTAGATACTGTACTCTTTTTTTTATTTTATCGCGAAAAATCTGTTACAGTCCTAAATGTCTAGACAAGAAAGTAGCATTCTAAAATTTCTCAATCGAAATAAATTTCATTGAAACCAAACCATTTGTATCGTCCGATCAAAGAGACACAAAAAGCCGCAGCGCGATTTCCCTATCGAAAGCAATCGTCCTTCGGTCTGTCATTAGAAGAGGCATTCAGACCTTCAAGTGCTCTCTTCACTTTCGACCGCAGCCGGGTTTCGTTAAGCCTATCGATGTCGAATAATAGTCCTCAATAGAGCTTTACGCGAAGCACGCCGTCGAGTTTTAATCACGAGTGAATCGAGGCAAGTCCACTGAAAGATTTCCATTCCGCTCGAGAACAATAATAGCATTCCTGTGACGGGCGAAGACACGCGAGGATACACACACGCCTATGTTCAGGAATCGAATGAAGCGATCACGTGAAACGGCGCGCAGCATGTTCCGTGGCATTGTTCGCGGATGAAAGGGGCCGACGCGAAAAGAACGCGCATTTCGCGGTACACAAAAAGCGAAAAGTAATTTTCTCCTTAATTCCTCCCGCGATATCTTCCCTTACGTCGTCGTGCCGCCCTCTCCTCGCTCCCCGAGTAATCCATTCATTAAATTCCGCGAAAACTTTTCTCGTTTTGCTTTCACTTTTAGCGACCGGCGTGCACGCCTACTCCGCGCGAACACCGAGGATGTTGGCGTCGGAATCGGTTAATTTCGAAGTTGCCGCAACCCCGATCCGGCCCTATTAAAGTGGGACGGGATTTCGATGTTCCGTAAACAATGGTCGCTTGATAGCCAGATCGGCGACTACCGAGCTCCACCACGGGGACGATCTATACGTAGAAGCTCCGGGAAGGAGGATTGTGCTCGAGTAGAAGGACGGACGCGAGGCAGCAGAAGGAAAAGCAGAAGGAGGTGTTAGAGGATCCTTATCCCTCTTATCCGTGCGCTCGTACTGTTTCCATTCCGAATCCACGAGCCGGGATTACTTAACTGGAGAAATTCATCCGAGCGAAAAGAGAGCGCCCGTCCTTCTCCAACGCTCCGGAGTCTTGTTCCCGCGATCGGTCCACGAAATCAAACTTCCAGACCTCTCGAAAAACGGAACAATCATTATTTTTACGAGAAGTAAGGAACCGGCACCGGAAGTCAGGTGTGGCCACCGGCCCATGAAGCAAGATTTTCCTCCCAGCCCGTCATTATCCTTTTCTCTACCACGAATAGTCGTCCTCGTATTCGACGGTTCGGTGCATAGCGCGAGATCTCGGCTAGAAATTTTGCCTGGACAGCGTCTCCATTTATTTCGACGGGCGGGACACGGGCGAGAGGAGTCGGTTCGATTTCCCGCGGCCGATTCTGACGAGTTCTCGAACGGGCAACGGGTCATGCGAGATGAGGGGGACAGACGAAAATGTTTCGAGTGGAAAAAGAAACGTAGACGGAGCATGTCAAAGAGTTATTGGTAATTGCGTCGGCCTTTTCGGGCCATTGGCTTTGATAGCTTCATACTTTACGGAATCGAACGGGAGACCGCATTCGTGTCTGGCTCCTCTTATATACTGCCCCACTAAAATCTTGGCCCGGACAATAGATAATAGAAGGAACACCGTGCCGGCCAGGGAGAATGATCGCCCGCTGCGATATTTAGGCGGTGGCCGCGCGTTTCCAAACCTGCCCCCTCATGAATCAACCGGAAATGATCGTGGAGTCGCGTTTCGAGGCGATCTTGTTCCCTCATTAGGCCGAAGAAGGCGGCGAGTTTGGATGGTGATCCTGTTTCGACTTCGATAACCCCATGAAGCATCCTGTAAACAATTCTGAACCTCTCATATTTCTGTGCAATGAACAAATTGCACCGTGTGAATATCAGAAATTTCATTTGCGTGGGAAAAATAAATTGACTGTTTCTCGTATTTTATATAAGATACTCTTACTTTGCTTGAATTTGAAACTGCAAACACTGAAGTGGATCTTCAAATACTTTGAAAAGTCAACAGAAGAAATTGGAAAATCTTAAAAAAATGGAGAATTACAAAAATTGTAAAAATTTAACAAACAGAAAAGATTACTCCTTAACAAAATTTCTGAATTAGATTAAATCTAATAAAATTTCCGAATCTCGAGAAAAAATGCTACGGATAATGTTCTACAGTTCCTAAATTAATTTGTTGTATTTCCACAAGAAAATTATTAACCTCACCATATTATGAAAAATATTACATGCCAGAAATATCATTTGAGGGTTGAAACACCAAAAAAATTTCAGTAGGAGAATCAATAAAATTGCAGTCGAAAAAGAAGTAGAAATGAACACGACAGTCTATTCCATAGAAACACAGAGTATATTCATATCATTCTACGTTGAAGGAGAAAAGCTCTCGTGGTTGGTAAACTCGAGTTCACGTATTACCTAAACGCTCGACCTCTCATGTGATAACCCACTTCCAAAGATAACAGAATTTTTCGGAAATTCTCTCGGAAAATACACAACAGTAATTTTGATACTCTTATACCTATTTCCTGTTTCATCTGAACAATTTCTTACTCCAGAACATAATTTCAGTATTAAATTCAACGAAGAATATTAAATTTACAATATTCAAGGGATTCCCACCTAACGCAATTATTTAATTAGCTGCACACGGCTGTTTACAATCAACGTTTCATTATTCCTTTGCAACATTCTTCAATACTTGCAAATAATTAGCCTTAATTAGCGAATATTAATACTGCAAAACAAATATCACTTTACAGGCTTCTACTTCACCGAGTCGAATTATCATGCGCGAACAAGACGGAGCAAAGCGAGTTTCGCTGGTGTTCGCGCGAACTTTTCACCCCTACTTAGGCGCATTTGATCTACCCCCGAAATTTTGCCCAGCAATAAGTACAACCTACACATAACGCGAATCTAGAGAAGCAGATAACGGACACCCGTGTAATCCGTCCTTTTTTTGAGGCGGAAAGGCGAGGCGGTCGGGATACTAAATAATTAGTGAACGGTGCAGGTTTCGAGGTGGCAGTTAAGCAGGTCGGTAGGTTACATGGTAGCTAAGCAGAGGGCTGATGGTGGCAGGGAGGGCGCTAAGCGCGTCGCTATGTAAGGACCGCCCTGCCTCTCCCCACTAAGTAGATGCTTGTCAGCGGAAACTTAATTAAATATCCAAAGTGGATGCCGGAATTACTACAATTAGTATGACGGCTCTCCCTAGCCCACCCTTATTACCCGGCTAGTCCCGTCCCTTCCATTCGTGAGTATTACTACTTAATGTCTAATAAATGTCACGCCAACCAGAGTGTCGTACGTTATTTCTTTCCTACTTTCCACCCCCCACTTCTCGGCGACTATGCAATGGAATTTCGGTATCCCAGGCAGCGGGGAAGGGGAGAGGAAGGAAGAACGAACGAGTAACGAACTGCGAACGCGAAAGTTGGCTCATAGTTGTCGGCGCCCTTGCTGTCCAATTTTTCGAGTCTCCGACGCGGCATGGGTGGAAAGGCCGAGGGAAATTAGTTGAAACGTTTTGGAAGTTTCCCCGGTAGTTGCCTCGCAACGACACCGTCTTCCACTGAAATTTTAATTAATCATCCGGACAGACCGGGCTTCGCCATATCGCGCGATCAAGCGGCGGAGGACGCACGGAGGAGGACAAAAATTATAGATCACCGATCGAACGGAGAAACTCGACGACGATGGGTGCTCGAGACGATTCCGTTTGATCGTTCGATTCCGTGTTACAAGCACGATGGGGCACTTCGCTGAACTGGCACGTAAATACGAACTCGAAGGACTTTCTTTTCCTCTCCCCCGTGTTCAAGAAGTGGTCCTCCGTCGTGCGCCCGGCGCGAGGGGAATCGGGGGTTGACGAGGAGGGTAAATTACAAAGGAGGAATGTAGAAGCCGGACGGACGTCTTTTGTCTTGCCCGAGATTTTTCCCTGCGATTTAATTGCGGGGAAAGAATCGTCGCGGCCGAGCGACGACTGCGACGACGACGACGACGTCGAGAGAGAGATGTTCAGCCGTTTATTGCAAATCGAAGGAGAGAATCGTCGTACCGATGAATGGTACTCCAGACACTCGAAACGATCTCGACAAACGGATGAAATTACAGCGGAGCGATCTATAATCGAGTGTCTGTCCGACGACGACGAAATCGGGAAGGGAAGAAGGAAAAACGAAAGAGAAACGCGGAGAAAATTTCGTGCGACGGTGACCCGGGACTTTCCCGATTCCTGCCTTCGTTTCGTCGCCCCGGCATCTGCATCCGCCACGTTTTGCACTTTCCCTCGACTCGCCGCCGTCGAGTTTTCGATTTTTCTAACGGCGTTTTAACTCTCTTCGAGAAACTTTCGGACGGGAGCAGCGGGACACGAGGGCGGAAGGGACCGGAGAAGCGCGCGCATCTCGGTATATATAGCGATATCTATTGGCGCGAGAAAGGAACGGTTTACAACAGAATATTGTCCCGCCTAAGCCGCTCTCCAATATTTCATCAACTTTCTTATTCCTTCTTTTCCGTCGCCCTCCGTGGCTGCTCGTCGTCTTTTTCCACCCGCCGCTCTACCTTTACATTGTTCTCCTTTCTATAAGGCAGCCTGTTTGGTCTCAGGGTGACGACGACGAAAACGAAGCACGCTAAGCATATTTAAGTACTTTATCAAAAATTCACCGGCGAGAATACTGTATTCTTCGCCCGGTAATACGAGAGGATAGTTTGCTCTGCGCCACCGAATCGATGTAAGTTCGCGCGTCCCATTGTTCGTCGATAATTAAACCCGTAAATTCGGTGAAATTCGAAACTTCATCATCACGATAGATTTTACAGCCAACTCGCGAAAATCGCATTTCAAGACCGATAAAACTTTAACTGTAGAATGACAGAATATTTTCCGAACTACGAGTATACATATGGATTGCGTATTCAGTGCTTAAAACACGCCGAGCACCAACTAACCGAGTCAATTGCGAACCGCACTCAGAAAAACATACGACTTCCAAACAAATCCAATACGCGCGCACACGGATATCGTAAGCAAACACGTAGACATGTGCTTTCGTTCCGAGCGAGCCAACAAAATACATTCATTTATGAAATTGCACTCGAAGATCCTCCACTCGTCCGCCGCGTAAACACACATTCGCGGGGGAACAAAAGAAGAGGGATTCCTTTGATAATATAAATCCGCGAGCCTCGCGGCATCGCTACGTGGCTCGTTCTACTCCACTTCATCCCCTCGTGACTTCGCGGAGGCGGTCCGCAGACTCCTTCCCTTAAGAACCTCGAGCAGGCCCTTCACTCGCTATAATAGTATTTCGTGGTCGGTGAAAAACGTCGACGGTCGCGGCTTTACGACCCAGAAACAGGGAAAAGGAAAAAATCGTCCGGGAAATCCGCGCGGCTCCTGTCGCCCAACGAACCGAGCGAATCGCCGCGTCGGAGAGACTAAACGCCCGCTGTTGTGTTTCGCTCACGAGTTTTATACCCGCGTCGATTCATTCCGAGGCGTGTTCGCGAGACAAACGTTTCAGAGGGGAAAAAAACTTTGCGGAGCAAACTTACCGGACGCGAACCACCCGCGGTTCGTTACACGCGTCCTTTCGCCTCCGCGCCGCGCGCCCTCGCGTTCGCTCGCTACGTAACTCGGTCGACAACAATAAAAATTTTAGTACAGCTGGCCGGGTTATTGTATGGACAGCGAACGTTCTACTTGCGGCGGAGCAAAGGGCAGAACAACTGAATTACCAAAGTACAGCGGGAAAAAAAATTTCCCCCGTTGTAATTTCGGTGCGGCGAACGCTCGCGCGCGAGTAAATATGTATCATCTCGGAGGGTGTGGAAAGGCGAGGGAGAGGCAACCACCCGCCCCCCTTCCGGAAACATCCTATAACAGGATCCCTCGCGCGTTATTCCACGTGTTTTCGCGCGAGAACGCTGGATACGCGCGCGGCAACGAGCAACGTGCCTCGCGACGGCTGGCCCACGGGGGCTAAAAAACCCCCGGCTACGCGGCAACCCTGATATTAAGAGCCGCTTTTAGTGGGAGTAATGAATTTTAACGGTAGATGAGCCCCCATAGCTGTTCCGCCGTACGACCCCGCATACCCGTCCTAAGAAATTGCGCCCGCGAAATTATTTCCTTTATAAATCAGCGGCCATACGTTTCGACGTCATCCCACCTTGGCCCGCATACCACCCCTCGGCTCGTCCCCTCGACGATGTCGTCGTAGCCGCCGAACCCGGCGGAGCAGCCGAGAGAAATGGTCAGGGTTTATTAACAATACGTTATCGGTTGAAAAATTCAGGCCGCCTCGTCGGGGGTGGAATTGCGACGGCTCGCGAACCCCCGGTAATCCGCAAACACGAGGAAAGGAGCGAAAAGAAGGATTACTGCTAATGAAATAGTTTTTTGTCTCGCTTGTGGATCGCATTCTGTACCGTTGAGGGTTGCATTGAGTTGACTGGGAAGAGACAAACCCTGGAAGGGCGGAGCGCTTCTAGTATTGTGGTTGTAAATTCAATTGGTCAGGATATTGTAGAGCTCTGTTGGCAGGCCACTTGTTTTGGAAATATTCCATTCTTAGTTAATTTAATCCCTTCGCCGCGGGGTGTAAACATTGAGTGGTCCGCGCAGAATGTCGCCATGAAATTCGGAGACGTTTCTTGAACTTAGAATTTATTTATTTATTTATTTATAACGCCTTTATTGCCATTTTATTTGTCTTCGGCAAAGGCGTGGTTCAGTCATGGACTGTTTTGCAACCTAACCCAGGTTCAGGAATTGTTTTAGGAAAAAGATACACTTTATCTAATTCTTGTACACTGTACATTAATCGAATTATTATTGGAAGTAGGAGTAATACATTTTTCTTCACCACTTGTCATTTTGGTATGACA
This sequence comes from Perdita meconis, assembly GCA_030770465.2. NCBI lineage: Eukaryota > Metazoa > Arthropoda > Insecta > Hymenoptera > Andrenidae > Perdita > Perdita meconis. The sequence goes on from JASKOS020000016.1 coordinate 6,208,431, forward strand.
ATATATTTTTGCAATATACATATATTAAAAAGAAATTCCGTAAGCTGAGAATTAAGAGTGCGAAATTTTCGTAAGCTGGTTCTTTGGTTCCTCGCTAAAATACTTAGACTCTCTATAATTTATTTATTGGTTGCAAATATATAAGAATTTTCATATTTTTCAGTGAAATATATCATGAGAAATCTAAAAACTGTAAGCTAAAATATTAACTGAAATAATTTTGTACAAAGCCCTTCAAAATTAATAGTAACGCATTTCAAACTAATCTCCGATTTACATTTACTTGCAAAGCTGTCTCTCCTTAATCCCAATTAATAACTATCATACACAGTAGTTATATTTCACTTCCTGTCGCGATAACCACCCCAGAAGCGAACAAGAAATAACTTTCTCCATCAAAGGCTCCATAACGGAGGGGTTAAAGTAACCCGCAAACAATCTCCAGAAATTAACCGCCCTGCCCCACCCCGAACACTATCGTCCGCTTCAATTAGCGCCCATAATTCCACGAGGAATCCCCAGCGCCGAGGGTTTTTATCGATACGAGGGGTTTACACCACCGCAGGTTTAGAAAGAATAAGGAGCCCGGACAGAATAAACCACGATTGTTTGACGTCCCCTTTCACCAACGGCAAAGCGTCCGGAGTGAAACATCGGAAGGGGTGAATCTTTCGACGGAGAGTAGAGGACACGAAGAGACATGGGCGTCCGGTATGGGGCTTGATTTGGTACCAGAATAGCGATGGTGGGGATGTAGTAATTTGTCGGCTTGGGAAGGCGGCTGGCTCCAAGCTGATAACAGGGGGTGGTCCATTCTCCTCTGATTCCGCCACCCCGTTCCTCCTCGTCCTCCGGTTCAAGCCCTTCCGCCAACCCCCTCCTTCTCCCTGGTCGCCCTGTCTGTTCCACTTGCAAGTATGCCAACTCATGGATCCGCGTAAGACGTCCGGTCTCTCGCTGTGTCTCGAATGTGTACGGGGTCGGGGGAACGGGGTTCGAGGGGGTGAAAAGACGACAATATCAGAAGCGAGGAACGAGACACCGGGGGATTTTCCATAATCGAGCGGCGTACTCTCGTCGTTTACGACTCGCGCCAACTTCCCGCCGTGATCTTACGTAGCTTTTCCACCGACGCCAACCCCCCGCTAACCACCCTTCAGCGATAAAAGTAATTTCTGCCGGGTATCCTCTAATAACATCGCAGCCAGTCGATTAACGCCGCAGCGAAACCGATGAAAGGGACCCCCGCGCGGGGGTGGGGAGCGAAACCCTGGCGGAAGACAGTCGACGTGCGGGGAGAGAAGGGGTAGGACTTCGATGAAACGGGTAATCCGATGAAACGATTTAAGGGAACCCGCGAGGTACACTGAAGGCTCCGCCAACGGAGGAGAAACAAATCGAAGCTGGCGGCGTGACGCCCGTTCGATTCACCTTCGTGGCGAATTATTTCGACCATGGGAAACGGAGCGTGTAACTAGAGGTACCCTTCATTCAGCCAGGAATCCACTTCGGTTGTGTTGAAATTCTTGAGCCGGCTGATTGGCGAACAAAGTTACCTTTCTAATCTCGTTTCGTCCCGGCGCGGAACGACTGTTCCCAAATTTATTCTACCAGACTGCGCGCACACCCGCGCAACGCCTGGACCGCGTGTCCCAATCGGTTTAGCATTAGCACGCCGGAAAAGTTCTGATTACCGGGTGTGCGACGAATAATCATTAGATCGCGGTTAAGGGTGCTTCGGGCCCCTCTTCTAAGCGTGATCGAACTGAATTCACAGCGGAAAAGTCGAGGGCATGCCGACAATGGGAGGAGAGTCTGTACAACCCCTTAGTAGGTTGTACCTTTTCGAGATCGGGGAATACGAATTTCACACCTTTTTATTTCGTTTTGTCGCCGAAAACGAAATCTTCAATCTCATGGAATTTATTTTTCAGTTGCATCGAGAATTTTCGAATTCTAAGTTTGGATGAACTGTTAGGAAAATTGCACTGCTTCAATTTTTTTTCATTTTGCAGACTGATGTTTCCTAACATTTATTCTGCAAAAAATTACAGGATTATCAAATTTCAACCGGAAAATTGTCCAAGTTTGAACTACTGTCACTTCGTAAAAAAAATTGCACAAAAATCTACCTACATTCGTTTTGAAGTGCGATGCTTCTGCTTTCACGATACTAGATTCGTTTTTTTCAAACATCGCATCTTGTTACAGATCAGAGTGAAATACTAAAGTTACCTTTTTATATTAAAATTTTATACATTCAGTCTATGGGGCTACAAAAAGTGCAGCAAAACAATGAAAAAAAAATCCTAGATCAACTTTCCAGCGCTCGTTATAAAGGGGAAACTTCCCTCTACAAAATCATTATTAGACAAACTCCGAAAAAATATTTTATTAACTTCGTAGAAGCAGTTGAATTTATAAAATTTTGAAAGCGAAAAGGTACTTTAATTTTTTAATCTATTTTTACTATGGAAAATTATAAGAATAAACAATAGATTATAAAAGTAGAGATTTAACACTTTAAAATGAACATAGGCAGATTGTTCTATGATTTTTTTTCCACAATGTTACATCATTTTAAACATTGACGATTTTTCAGCCTAACTTTAAAGATTCTTCAATTTTTTTAAGTAGTGTATTTTCGTATATAAATACATAATTTTTTAACACAATAATATCGTACTTTGTTGTACACTTCGACACATTTTTTAACAAACCTATATAAACCAATAAATAAAAAACTTTTACAAAAATCAAAATTCCACCTCCAAAAATATTCAAACGTTACACAGCGACGCATTAAATTCCAATTTCACAGGCCCACATAAGGAACAAAAATCTCCACTTTAATTCCGAAACTTAGTGTCCGAATGGCACGTTATTTAAAAAATTCTAAAAGACGCTGGACACGGAAGGTGTTCAGGTGGAACGGCCGCCGATGTAAAATTTCATAAGGCGCTCGGAGAGCCAGTTTCAAGAAGCTACGGACCGGTTAACACCGACGAGGCCGCGCCGCTCCGAGAGTTAGTATCTTTAATATGTCTGACGTATGCAGCAGTTAAATTAAAGCTCTACGGGAGCTCCGAAAGCTCTCACCTTGTTTCAGCGCCGTACGTTAACTCAGGGAGCCCGCGGTAATATCGCATACCAAAACCCCTCGCCGTTTCCTACTTTCCCCGTTGTTTTATAAAGGCTAACTACCCCGGACGCAACAAATTTTTGCGCCTCTCCCGACCGAGCATCAGCCGCCTACTGAGTTCCGGAACGGGCACCATAATTACGTAGATGTTGAACGAAACCACGAGCGCCACGAATCTCGCGTCCCTTCGTCGACCTTTGTTCGCCGAACCGAACGACCCGAGAAAGTTGCTTCCCACCCGTGAGGAACCCCACGACCCAGGGGAGAAAGAGTGGAGGAGAACGCAATTGCAAAGTCCCTCGTAACCATCCTCTCCGGGTTCTCACCCGTTCGAACGTCGTTTTATGAGTGCCAACTCCTTGTCTCGCGCTGTCGGTGTCATCGAGACCCCCGCGAAACTAACTTCGTCACGTCCCCCCGTTCCCATTCGAAACGACTACGCGCCGACCACCCACATGCTCGATACTGCTTAGACATTCGCTGCTCAAATATTCTCCGGATCCTGGCTCCATTCGGATCGGTACCTACGCGCGAATCCGCAGAGAGGCTGAAACGCATGCGGTTAGATACGCAGTTAAGCCGCGTTCTCGCGGAGCGTCAAGCTCCATTCGCGTGTCTGTGGTAGAAAACGCGCGCGTACTGCCGCAGGAGAGGCGTTTCGCGTTTGTACGACTAATCAATGAAATGTCAATACGCGTCTTTAATTAATATAAACTGCGCCCACGTTCATGAGGTTCCGGTGTATTAGTTTAATCGTCATTTAATTATTGAGCACCGGGTGCGGTTGTTAATTAATCATATACGACCAGAATAATGTTGTTGATACTGTGTGTTAAATGCGTAACATTTATTTCTGTTTGGCTTCTAGTACGATTAATGGGGAAACGCGGACCCGCGATTTTTCCCTCTTGAATGTTTTGGCGGTGCTTTGAGAGATGGTGGTAACGGTGTTGGAAGAATAGGAAACACTGTGCGCATTGCTTGAGAACTTGAAAGTTTGTCTGTTGTCTTATGAATTATTGTGTAGGCGTTGGTAGAAGTTAAAATCAGAGAAGCTGCGATATTTTTATTTGTTCTTAATGTTCCTGTTCTCTTCGTTTGTAAATGAATATTGTATGCTCCTACAAGAATGAAAAATAATACGTACAGTGATGCTGATAAATACGAGTAACATCCTTGAAAAGCTACAGTTTTGTTTTAAGAGGAATTTTATTACCTCTCTGATAATCGTATGTAGTTTAATTCCTCTCCTCAATTTTAAAATTCAGCAAGCAAAAACTCGATTATCACAACGCTAGAATGTCGAAAATTTATTAAAAAAACGGAAACGCAGCAGTTGCGTCAACAGCAACATATGTGTTGACTTATAATATAATGTAAAATTGAAACGCCAGCTGTAAATAAAATGATTATATAGCATAACCTGTGAACTTTTTTTTTGTAGCTGAATAGTTCATATTTTTAAAATAAATTGTTCTGAAAAAATATTAAAAATAATTTAAGGGATGTCAGAATCTTTTATAAATTTACTACTTGATTCCTCAATTATCTACAAATTTTTGCTATTCACTGCTTGTATTATTTCATGACATATTTCAGATTTTATAACAGATTATACTCAAAACCAAACACATAAAAATTACTGTGGTAAGTTTCTAATCTTTTACTTTCTTAAAAAAATATTACTGCATCATAGTAATGAGTACTTGACTACATAGAACTTCGTTTCTCCCAGTAAAATTCGCCGCAACAATCACAATGTTAAATGAATTCTGATCAAGGACAAGATTTTTATTTCCTATCAAAGAAAGAAAAATAATTTCCTATCTATCTAACACGGTAGCCTTGTTTTCCGAGCATTTTTTCTTAACCTACCGTGATTTGGTTCATCGCCTCAATTATTTGAAACGGCGGTTCGCAAAACGCTCTGTCCGCGACATCGGTAATTTCACAAAGGGAAAAACGCGACGGCCAACGTCAGCAGCATTACCAGAACAATTACATCAGGGCAATGCGCGCGTCAGTAGCAGCGAGCGCGTTAATATTATACCATTACTCGCGTAAAAGTCGGTATCTTTTGACGAAAACAAACAGAAGTCGTACTATTTGTAACTGGCAATTTCATATTTCATACGCACCGGGGCGCCCCGATATATCAGCGGTATCGAAATTAACCCCTTCTCTCCCTCTCTCAGCGAGTATCAAAAAACAATCATCGAGTTTCACAAGCGCTAATGGCCTCCTTGCGGTCCGAGGCGGCGCGAACTCGACGTTAATGCGCGCACCTGAATCCCGCAGAGGAGACACACACACACACACGCGCGCACCACAGACGGAAAACGCTGTGCACACGCGAACGCGCGCCGATACGCCTGCATAACGCGTTCTCCTGACTGCCAGGCTACCTCCTGCGGGCACAGAGAGCTTTTTAGCGAACTGTCAAACTCCGCCGAACCACGAATTACTCATTCCAGCACGTATCCCCCGGATGCAGTCCCGCAATGCGCGCCGCTGTGTGTGGATCAAAGACCCAACCCGGACGGGGATATACCGCGGACGAGAATTTGGAAATATCGATCTCGGTCAGCGACACGTTCGAGAATTGCCGAACCACGCGAATGAACGAGTGAATGGAGAAGATTGATTGACCGATAGATGAGGCCGAGTTAGAATACCGATCTCGGGCCAATTCGCCGCTCCTCCTCCCCCTACCGACGAATATGTTTTGTCAGCCGATCTGCCGGGCTATATCGGGACTCGTTTGCGAGAGCAAGTCATACGGGGAAACCTTTTAGGACAGCGGAACGCGACCCGAAGGGGATGGGAGAATTGAAACTTCGTCAACGGAGGCGGGCGGACGCGATGAACCGACGGACGGCTTTCGGGAAAGGGAATTTCATAGCTAAAATTCTTCAATTAATAGGTGCATGAAGGTTCCCGGAGAGAAATCGGTACGGAAGGAATTTCGGGATGACAATTTGTCTATTCGGATGTTTTTCTTTGTATACCTGCGCCTATTGCGTCATTTAACGTGCTCTGGACACGTTTTGGCGGACATGAAATGTGTGCTGCGTGGGTTAAAGTGTTTCGCGATTTATAATAGAACAGGGAACGATTCATGCGACTGTCAGGCTTCTGCGACTATATATTTCTATTCTGCTTTTGGAACAATTGCAATGGAACTTTCTGACGAAGACAATATGGTACGCGTAATATCGCAAGCAATCGGGGCCGTTCCTGAATTGTTGGCCGCCCAGATGCAAAGACTTCACTTCTTAGTTTACTTCGTCAATTTCAACTCTTCAAATCTTCATCTTCTGTTATCCAAATTTTCAATTTGAAGTCTTTGAATTTCTAACTTTCAACCTTCAGAGTCTTTAACTTTTAAAATCTATAAAACTTAACATTTTCTAATATCCAACCTGAAATTTTCAAATATTCAATTTTGCCGCTACAAATTTTTCGTTTCTAACCTTCTAACTTTCCTATTTTCAATTTCAATTTAAAAATCTTAAATTTCTACAGTTCGAATATTGAACTTAAAATGTTTAAATTTCTATCTTCGATACTGAAGTTCCCAATGAATGGGATTTACGATAGACACATTCTTGTGTACTAATTTTAACAATTTCTCAGTAATTTATCTGAAAATAATTTCCTCGACGATAACATTTCGGAAGAAAAAATATACAAACTCGATACACATTGTGGAGATCCAGTGTCTTAGGTGGACAGAAATGAATAATACACGTTATACGTAACACGAATTAGTAATATTTTATTCACAACACTTATAAACTATTAAAACCTGCGTCGCAACACGCGAGCCGAAACGTCGTCTAAGCCTCGTGGCTCGGTCGCGTTCTAACGTGCGTTTTTACGACTCGGTCCGAGAACAGCCGAAAAATCACGCGCCTATCGAGGCGCTGTTTTTCGTAGAGCATACGCATCGCCAGAGGCGTCGCCTCATCTAAAATCCGCAACGCTCCTCTCAACCGCTACAACATCTTGTGCGGTTGAACTACTATTTTAGTAGTTCAGTAGTTTAGTAGTATTTTATTTCATACTATTGTTGCTGCGACCTTAAATAAAGAAACATAAAAAATCAAAAATAAAAGAATATATTTTATTCTATAAATATTGTAAAATCTATTATATCTTGATATTTTATATATTTTTGTACCGATAATCAACCCTGTAAATTGTACACATTATAATTATGATTAGAATATAACTCAATGCATGAGTAACTCTAATAACGCAAATCGAGTAACTTACTTTCAGTCAACCAAAAAAAAAATTAAAATTGACATCATTCTTCAATAGTCATATTTTACATTCCATTATATTCATTAAATTTTCCATTAAAGAATTTTTTGTCTTGAAAGTAATACGGATTAATTATTTTTCAAAAAGTCTCCATTCTCTCTAAAAATTGCGTCGTTTCGACATAGAATATATAGATTACAAAAAATAGTTAATATCAACATATGCTACATTTCTACAAAAAGGAACATTTCCCTTTAAATGCTTCTCTAGACAATTCAAAGCGAATAGGTTATTCGTCATATTAAAGTGACCCAACCTATACAGAAATATATTCACACGTGTAAATGCTGAACGCGGACGTATTTCGTGCATTTCCATACATCGCAACGTCTCTTCGAAACGCTACGAAATTTATAGCGCTCCGACCAAATCCAACGTAAATCCCTTTAATCCCTACTTGTTTCCCTCTCATTTTCCCGTCAAACAGGAGGAAGCTTCGCGACTGGACCGGAAATGGCGACAGCTGAGACGCCGGAAACAAGATGGTGTCACCTTGTTCCCGGTGTCCGCGATCGCCGCTGTCCCCATCAAGGATACCCAAGCTCGCGAAAATTTCTCGACATTCCTATACTCATCATACAACGTCAACGAAATACATGGCACGTACCTTTGTCCTTGCGAGTTCCTTGTCCCGCGATGGGCAGACGGCCAAAACGCGCTGGAATCCTGCAAACTCTCAAACAACGATGACCGCGAGCAGAACGATTCCATTTGCACTAAACGACGCGTTACGCGCGCGAGACCTGATAATTAATATACATAATTCCGAAAAGGATTCGCGTTTACGGTAGAAAATTTCTAACGAGCCGAGAGAAATACACTGAACACGATTTTGTTAACCACGGTACGCGATATGACATCTAATGGTGAGAAGATTCTATGTTGAAGTAAAATTCGATCGATTATATTGAACAGACATATTGACCGTTTGACGTTTGTCGAGTGGAATAACCTCATCACCGCGGACGCGAACATTTGTGTAAATTATGCTGATAGTAGAGGTTTGGTACGCAAAAAGTAACAAAAACTCGAAGGAGAATGATTCGCGTAACATTCGAGGACTTTAAGCACTTATTTTTGCATAAAAATCGAGTTACGTTCGGAATTTACGCGCCAAGAATACGAACGATTACCGACTACAACGCATCTCGCAAACTGCCGTAAACGAGTGGCGTAGCGCCGCTTCACGGCTCCCGCGAAAACTGCGATTCAAACGAAATTATAAACGCGCGGAATTTAAGAATTTGAGGGTAAAGTTTTTTGAATGAATTGTTATTGGAGATGAATGCAATGATTATCCTCTTGCAAAATCGTCAACAATTTCATGGAAGGTATGTATAAAATACACCAGGATTAGACAAACTATTATTTTATTAAATAATAGCTAATAAGAAGAAATTTGTTTCCTATTCTTCTCGTATTAACCCTCTTACGTTCCTCTTGAAAATTCAAAATGGAAATAATTTTTATTATTACCACATTAGTATGAACGCAGATAATATTAAGGAACAAGAAACCTAGATAGTAACACCAATCTTTGCATATTTTTATCAAAATTAAACTAATCGTCAAAAGAAGAAAAATACATAATAAGGTTAAAAAAACTAAAAATAAAAAATCTTAGCAGGGTTTATAAAAATATAAAGTCGATTATATTAAGAAGCTAATCAGAAAATAAGAATGATTGAAAATTCCAATGATAGTTTATATAAAATGGGGAAGCAGTACTTTACAAAATATTTTCATAAACATATCGAAAAAAATATTTCTAGAATTACAATAAATAAATTTTTCGTGATTGATCTGAGGTCTATTTTATCTCTCGTTGGTACCAATGATACAAGCTCTTGGAAACTTTATATTGTAATTGAAATTCCCATCACTCTCAGCATTGCAATGCAGCTCAGATTGCAGATTGCAATCTTTCTGCTTCGCCGGTAACCTTGCACGTGGCACTCAAATGGTATGAGTGCTCAATATAAAATTATATTGAAAATAGAAAAATGTATTGCATATTAGGTTTATCCAATACCTTGTCGGTGCTCCTTTTATCACTTTAATTATTTCTATCATTACTGAAATTTCTCCTGTCTTGTAACTTTAACATCTATCGCTGTTAGTACGGTATTTCTATCTTATGCTTAGTCGCTAAAGTTGGATGTGACTGGTAAATGGTAAAGACTTCAAGAGCCTCTATAAATCTGATCCAAACTCTTCACTTCTCGCGTAAAGAAAAATAGGTTTCAGAAGAATAGTTCTTGCATTTACGGCTAAAGAAATCAAGAAAAGGAAAAGAATGTGTGCAGAGTCTTAAACCCTGTGTCAACGGTCCAAAGACTTGGACCGAGATCTCGGACACAGCTTTCACAACTACCTAGATTTTTACCCTGTGACAACTACAGATGGAGTTACCGTGAATTTCGCGAAGTTATTCTCTCATTTTATTTCATTTCTTTTTCTGTTATGTTTAAATAAGCGCTTCTAAGTAAATATTGATTTATTCATAACTCTGAAATATCTTTATTGAAAAAGTTCTTAACTAATTGCAAACCTATAGTCTGCTTTCTCTATTCGCGCCTCTGAAGTTAGCATTACACGTTGTGAATTTAGCAAGCTGTTACGAAAAAAATGAGACGCGAGGCATTTTTCCACGATCCAATTTCTAGTTACTTCTTTTTGAAACTAGAACTTGGACACAGTTCTTGGACCGTGAACACAGGGCTTTAGGACGGCGCAATTTTATAAAGAAAATTTAACACTGATATTTCCTCTAAGGAATCTTTTATTTTATTTTTTATAATTTCCGGGTTTGAATACTAATGATTAAACTATGGATGTTTATGCATTTATGGCAATTTTAAATGAGTGAAAGCTTGTAATGATGTTCATAAATGCAAAACTGTATAAAATATTGAAAACAATCGACATTTTATAGTATTTAAAGGAGGAAACACAATTTTTGTTTCTTTTCAATTATTCTTTTATTTCTATGAAATTATGAATTTGCATAAACATCCGCAGTCTACTAATGATAAATGATATTTAGCGAGGACTAATAATATTAACGCACGTTATCCATCCAAGTCAAATTTATGAGACATGTAATGCAGATTTAAAACATCCATTTTATTGAAGGTACATCCATTATGACTTTTTAACACATGAACATAGTTCATATTATACGTTTACACTGTTTCCTCCTATCAATTTCCAATTTTACATTAAATGTTAAATACAGACGTTTATTCTCGATTGCTATCTTCAAAGAGAGCAACAAGATTAGCGAAGAGCGCAAGAGCTACTGTAGTGTTGAGGTTTCGAGTTTTGTGTCTTTTACAATCGTTTCTTCGTAAGATTGGTCACCGTCGCCCATAATTTTCGGGGTCGAAAGTACGTGAAATTTCTGGAAGACATCTTGAAGGCCCTTCTGCAATAGACTTTCACCTTCACCGGAAACATTTGAACCAAGACAATTGTGAACCGTGACTTTGCTTCTGAGGTCGTTCACCTGGAGCGATACTTTTTGTATCTCGTCTTCTGTTTTCGTTTTTTGTTCAATTTCCATATCAATTAATTCTTTTTTGCTCGAAAGGTCTTTCTTCAGCTTGAAGTTGGAACTGATCATGTTCAGCAACTGCGATTCGAGATCACCTAAACGCTTTTTCTTCTCGGAGAAGTCTTCCTTATCCGATACCTGTACCTCTTTGGTTTGCTGTAATTTTTTTTTTTTTACACTTTCGATCTCTTTTAGTTCACAAGCTTGTAACAAATTTCCGTTCATCCTTTTCTGAAAAAAATTAATACACAATTAAATACACGTGGTATTAGATTAATAGTTTGTTAACATTCTTACAATAATTTATGAATATTTTACCGATGAATTCATCATGCTCTTAGGTCTTCCAAATACGACTCTCCTCATTCCAGTCCTTCTCGACATCTTCATCAAAGGATCGTCCCTCCAATTTAATAGATATCGTTTCTTTTTCGACTTAGTCTCCGCCATTTCTCGCCTCCTTCTCAGCGCCCTACAAATACCTTCAAACATATGAATTGGAATATGATTCTCAGTGAGATCCATGTTCGTAATCACGCTATTCGATCCCAGAACTTGGACGAGAATCGCCGCTCCATTTTTCGTGATTCCACAACGTCTGAAACTCAATGTCTTCAGCCACATGTCACTTTTCAACGTCGACACCAATTGTCGAATTCCAACATCACCAAAGTTCGGATTTTTATTTAATATCAGCGTGTGTACTCCTTGTGGCTGTAAAAGACAATAAGCAGTATTTATTATAATATCTTCCTCGTTGACAATTAGCATTTCAAAAGTACAAAACAACTTAGCAAAGTACCTTAAAATCGATTTTCACCTTTTTATCCGAACACTCTTCACGAGAATGCAAAGAGCACTCCTCCCAAATATTCTGCAACAGGTCCGCCTTTCTCCTCTTCAGAAACAGCGACAAACTCATGGCGCTTCGATTGGTCAGTCGACAAGACGACAAATTGAGAACACAAAGACTCGGAGTATTCCTTAGGGAATCCAGCAACAAACTGCAACCTGGGTAAACAAAAACAGTAACTAAAAACATTCTAAAAATGATCTAACTTAGCAACCAAGGATGATACTTAAACAAAAATCAAAATATGTAACACTATTAAAGCGTTAACGATATAAAATAAAAGTAAGTGAAAGAGACTGAATAAAATATGTGAACTAGAAACCATGTAATAAAAAATACCGCATAATAATGTCAGAAAATAACACTAACCGACGTCGCCGATGTGACACTTAGCCAGCGACAGGTGTTTGAGACTCCAGTTGATCCTCAAACCGGAACAGAGGATGTTCAGGTACTTCGGCGCCAGTGGGATTCCATCGAGAGTGATCGAGGTGATTGACGACGAGTCTCTCGCAAAAACCGCTACCGAGTCGATCACGCAGCGCAGCAGGAAATTCGTGTAGAAGATCGGCCAGTTCCTCTCGATTCCTCCGCCTCGCCTGGACCCGCGATCGAAATGTCAGTCCGAGTTTCCGGTCTCGTTCCCTCTTTCGCTCAGCCAAACGTTCCAGTCCCATCTCTCCCAACCATACTCTCTTTCTCCTTTCGGTCCACTCTCATCCCACACTCCCTTTTCCTGCCCTTCGGCTGTGGTCTCTTTTTCGTCCGCAGTCGCCGGCCCAGGCGATGCAACCTGCAAGCTTAAACTTTCTGCGAGTAGCGACCGAAAGGCGAAACCGGGGCGATCTTGTTTCATGCGGGGTTCGGATAAATAGATGTGGAAATTGACCTTTCGTGTAGCAATTTTTACAGACGTTTCAAAAGTAAATTAATTTTTCTTAGAAAATTTGTGTGAGACGCGCATAAGAGCTATAAAATTTTAAATCTTAATAACAGCTAATATTTTCTGTTGCTAAAGAATACTAAAAGTTTTTAATACATTTTACATTCATTTTTTAACGACTATTATTACTTCTGCTTAGATTATATAGATATTACTACAGATTTTACGTACTTAATTCGTATCTATTACAATTTTTTATACGAAATATTTTTGTTATGTTAATATACAACAAAATAAAGTTATATTAATAGTTTTACGTGGGAGAATTTGATAAGAAATACTAAAGAATCAACTATAAAAATTAGGATACTCTACATGTTTCTTAGTACATACATTTTTCTATCTTTTTTATAACACTGCAAAGACAACTATATAAAAATACAGTTTTACATCGTAATATTTAAAAGTAGATAAATACAGATCCGTATCGAAGTCCTTATAATTACATTCTTCTCTAGAGCGGCATTTCATTTTAATATCAAACTAGGAGCTTTGTCTGACAATGCAGGGAATTATTCTACTTCGCGCCGTCTCGACAATTACCAATTCTTAAAACGAATTAATTTTGAATATCACACAGTCTTCGAACCTGAATCATTCATCGACAGGTTTTTTATGCTACACGAAAGATCAATAATCTGCAGCTAAGAAGCAATTTTCACAAGAAAAAAATTACAAGCTTAAGCTTGAGCAGGCAATGGGTTCGAATTTCAAACGCGATTCCCCTAACTTTCAATAATGTATCTCATGATAATTTTTATTGTACCTTAGCTAAACTTCTTTCCCGTCTAAATTTTTGAGGGAGAAATGTTACTTTTGAACGTTATCGAGTTGAATGAATTTCTTTTTAGAACATGACGTCTGGCAAATCTTCAATATGGTTTTCGGACCTTCAGTGGAATTTACCATAGTTTCTCGAGCTTTTCTTCTGTATTGATTTTCTCCCGTATCTTTTTGCAATGACTTCGACTGTAAATGTAGACTTTTGATAGGCTCTGATTGTCGGCAATACTGTTTAATATTGGTGACCAATCTTTTAGATTCACGCGGTCCACGCAGAATCTTAAACATTCTTCTCTCAAGTACGCTTGCACGGCCGATAGTGGTTTCAATTGTCTCTCGTTACATAGGACCTTGTTAAAAATTACTATTAATGTTGCATAGCAAGGAACTTTTTAGGGAAATATGAAATATTTAAGAAGAAAGCCATTTATATTCATGAAATAATATGAGATTGACCCTACTATCTATTTAATAAATATTTTCATGCCATATTAACTTGTTTAAAAATGTGTTTCTTTGCTTAATTGTTAAATGTATATTTGTATTTATGTATGTGTGTAAGTAATACTGACGAGGTTAATTAAAAGTGATAATAGAATAAAAAATTATATGAAGTATTTTAAGTGTAATTATGTGAAGTATTTTAGGATTATCTTCTATTCTCTATTAATTCAAACGGTGTATTAATTGTATGAGTATAATGTTTAATACTTTATCACTAACAAACCTTATATAAACAAGCAAAATGCCCACGGTACGTTTTTCTGTTTTCGTTACTATATGGCATAATTTACTAACTCTGGTATACTATCACTGGTGACTCCTTGCCTTATCATTGTATAATACAATTTGGTCAGTTGATAAGTTACTCGGATGTACGTTAAATATAATATTATAAAGAAAACTAGAAACAGCACGGTTTCATTAAAAATACATCGAAAAATGACACTTTCAGACCAATGAACATTCAACATTCAACTACTATTTTCCTTTGCTTGATACTTCATGCATGTTTTACTGGGAAATGTTGCATCCTGCGTTATGCATAATAATTTATAATTCCCGAAGGTTGTATTTGTTCCTGAAACAATTGAAAGTCTCATACAAATGGGACAAATTTCTAGGGTAGTGCATTACATTGCATTGGAAGATTATTTTATAATAGGTAATCAGATACGTAAAAATCTACCTTTATAGACAACTACGTTATAGTTCAAATATATTAACATGATCTTGATGAGTTTACGTCTTCGCAATTACTGTTACTTTGCAGAAATTTATTTATTGAAACATTATCTAACTTCTTACTGCCACTATTTTGGCAAATTTTACTACTAATGACTGCATTGAAGGCACCGATTACGACCTTTTACTTCATTAATTATTAAAATATCCTGTGAAATTAGAATGTAAATGTGTTTAATATATTTATGAACAAACTATTTGTATAGTTTATTGTAAGCTTCAATAAAATAATATTTATATTTCAAAACTGTGTATTATAAATATCACTTACAGTTACCGATGGAAGAACAAGCTGCAAATTACTAATAATCATCTTAAATATTAATATAATCTGCATTTTATCGTCGCTACAACTGACCTTTCTTGGTATTTCTTACTTATACGCTTCTATTAAATCTTCAAGATGTAAGCGACTGGTTTTATGTTTTATCCTCTGAATTGCATTAGAACATTTCCCAAGTTTTTCGTTGCAAAATAATTATAGTTGCGTTTCTACTTTCCATGTATATTCAAGATCATTTCTTGATACTTTGAACCTGCTTACGAACTCCTCTACTTTAAATAACTTCGATAGACCAGTGTTTTTATTAATCCTATCGTTTATCATCACACTTTGGAAAATTAATTATTGAAAATAAAGGGCAACCTTCGTAAACGAAAATTAAATAATTTCGTACAAGGTATCGTACAAATTGAAACTTTATGTTTTCAGTCGATACATTTATTATCCAACAGCGAATACAAAAGTTTTCTGAAAGAGGTAGAATTGAGTTAATAAAAGTTTAAAAGTTAAATAGAATTATTTCGAGAAAACAATAATAAAATATTCTTACTCCGTTTATAAGTAGTATTCCTTATTTTAATATCTCTTTGTGATTGTTACTTTTTTTAACCATGATCTGCATTGATGCTCTTTCAATATTACAGCTATTTAACATTAATGTATTTAACATCAATCCTTAAGTATTTAGTATATTATTGTTAACATTGACATTATATGAGGAACATTAAAATAGGTCACCATTTATACGCTTATATAAACTTCTTTTAGATGAAAAATTTAAATACATATTCAATTATGTTTTAAATGTGTTACATAAATAAATATTTAAGTACTTTCATTAGTTACTTTGAATCTGTATTTTCATTTAATAGTAAATCGATTATTTTTATAAATGTTAGTATTAATGTATAAGTATAGATTTAAAAATACATAGTGACGATAGTGGCCAAAGAACCTACAAATTGGTATCTCCAATAATTCCTAATTCATAATTTAAAATACATTTAAGCATCCACATTAGAATACAAAATATATATATATATACTTTATCATACTTCTCTTCTTATTGAACTTTCAAATATTTATTACTATTACTTAACCATCAATAACCACGAAATTGATTTTCATCCCGAATATATAAACTCCATTACTTCCATGGGTCAATGAATCTGTTTTACATATTGCATACAACTTCTACAAGTCCAGGAAACGCGATTGCTATTGATATCTAATTCGCAATATCAAGATTCAGGGTCGTAGAGTACAGTTATCATCCTGGCATATTTGAGAGAATGCTCGTCGGTGCATCAACTGGAAGATGCATCGGTTGCATCAACCTGCGAAACACAGTTCCTCGTAAGGTGTAACAAGTGCAACGATTACAAACGTACGATGAGCTCACTGGCAAAGATAATTTACGCCAAGGAAACCAAAAGCGTCCTTAGACAAATAATCGTTTTATACCACCGCGGTGTGCCTGCCATCATTCTCTGTGTAAACTGGCAATAACAAATGTCATATCTCCCTATTATTTGCCACGCGCAAATTCTGTATTATCCCTCCTGCTCTCTTTAACTATCAGCGAACACGATTGTATCTCTTCTCTCTTTTGTACACTTTTATTTTATCTCAAAAATTACTTAGGACTTATTCCTTTGTTACAAGTTTCTCCATTTTTCTCTGCTAAAAAGGCTACTATGATTAACATTGAAAAATATATTTTATACTATTTTACATACCTTTGCGTTATACGAAACTGTCTATCTTTTATTAGACATTTTTTTAACTCAAAGTCCATCAATTTAGGATTATTCGAAATATTTTTCCGTAATTAAACAATTTTTTATAGCCTTTCCTTAAAGTAATAACAAATTTTAAGTGGTCCTGGCATTTCATATACTCAATTTTTTAACTCGTAGTAGCATGTACGTTTCAGAAAAGTTTCAGACCGAAATTCAATTTGTCATTCAAAGACCAAACTAATTTCCTTAGTCTATTGTACACCAAAACGTTTTCGAGCACTTCACATTTTCGATACAACTTCTGCGAAAACAACCGGATCGCGACGTGCAACTGCTGTTTACCATTCCAAGAGTGGATGCTATTAGCCTTTCAAATCGAATAATACTTTCAAGGAGATTCTGCTGAATGTTTCATAAGGTGCATTCTGTATTGAGATGCAGACCTGCCACGCGCCGTTGCGTGTTCTCTCGATTACGATTGATATCGTTCACAAACGTCATTTAACAGTACCATTTGACTACTAAGTGCAGACCACCGAACCGGCGATCCCACATGAGCTCAATTTTCCATTTAATTCATTGTAATTACCTCCGTTCTATTAGCCTCGAATTCTGAATAAAAACTAGGAATTAATTCTTGGAGGTATTTCTTGCAAATACCATTTTTTAATATTACTAATAGAGTAGCAAAATTTTTCATATAGCATACCTCTGTATTTCTGTTTGTAAAAAAATGTATTCGATATAGTTTAGTTAATTTTACAAACTCCATCAAGGTAGAATAAATAAAAAATTCTCAATTCGTATGAAATGTTTGAACAAATTTTCTTGGTATTATCTCTTCCTCATTTTCTTCCTTTATGCGACACGAATAATTCCTTTATAAAATTGCAATATTTTAATCTTAATCTGATAATCACTTTTCCATTGAGAATATTCCCAAGATCATCCACACTGAAATTCCCGAGTTATCAGAGCCCCGGTCGTCGTTTCGGAACAAAGAAATTTCAAAGTAATCACCCTCGCGATTCTTCGCGATACATATCTCGATAATAAAATGATCGCAGCGCAAATAAAGTATTTGGCTAGGCGAACGTAAGAGGAGGGGCAGAGGCATTCGTCGTCTCTCCTCCTCGCGCCTCGTCCCCGTGAAATCTCAAACTTTAGTCAGTGGATTCGAGGCCACCATGCCATCTACAACTGGGTCTAGCTTTATTAAAACATCGAACACATCTCGATGCATCGTGACGCCTAACAATGGCTCGACAGGCTCCGCGCCTCTGTCCACGGTTCGTCGGTGAAAATATCGTCGATTCGCCTGGTTGCCGTCGCGTCGGTCGATCGTGACACGTTGAATCGTTTCAGTGCAGTGATCTCTGCGACAAAGTCTCGGGGAAATCGCGATTTCCCTCGCCAACAAAAGTGCTTCGCTCTCGCTCGATCGGTGAACTGCCGGTTTCTGCAAATACCTCGAACAACACGTAGCCAAAATGAATATTCGTGATTCTGGTGGCTTCAAGCAAACGGCTCCGAGTTTCCGAAGCTAAAAACTTCGGCCTAGCGAAAGTCTTTTCGGAGCAGTAAACGTCAAACTATTTACAATCGACGTCTGGTTTCTCGTGACTTCAGAGACGTAAAAATTTCTTGGATGCTTCCAACCGATGTTGAAACGCGATCTCGGTTAGTATCAACGCGGCTCCGATCGACGATTTCTCAACTTGGTCCGATTCCAAACGAATCGGCGCGGCGGTTCGCCGACAGCTTCAAAAAAGAAAAAACTCTCGCGGAATCGTTGTCGTATTTCGCCAACTGGAATACAGATTTCAACGGCACGCGTGCCACACGCTCTCGGACCTGTTTACTTTTCTAGATCGTGTGTAATCTCGGATGACGAGGTTCAAGGCGAGCAACGGAGAAATTGCGCGTGAACGTGAGCGTTCCAATTGTTCCGCGAAAGGAATTCGCGAAACAATGCCGCGGCATCTCGGATGCAATCGGAGCTTTCTCAAATTACGTGTAAACGATATCGCGATAAGATAAAAGAGGTACCGCCAGGCTTGAACGTCTGTCCTCCGATTTTCAGTTTCACCTTCGAGCCGCTCGGTTCAATGTCAGAGCTATGCAAATGAAATGCGGCGCCACCGAGGCCACTTTCCGGAAGTAATGTTAATTTCCGATCCTTTTTACTCGTCTCCGTTCCATTTTCTTCAATTGAGGCTCGGTTTTGACCTATTTTTAATAATTCTTGTTCTTCCCTGGTTTTCAGATTTCATTAATTTTCTTCGGGGGGAAATTAAAATTCCTTTTTTTTTTTTTTTTTTTTTTTGAGATCACGAGTGATTTTTCTGAAGTTGTAATTAATTTTTTCTTGAAACACATGTTCTTCGAAGTATTCTTTTGGTTATATTTTTTAATTAGCTTGTACGACTTCTTGAGTTGCTTTCATGATCAAGTTTGCATCTGTTTTCTATGTACAGGTTTTTCTCAAATGCTCTGTACTACTTTTTGAGTTGTCATTGCAAAAGCTTTGTTAAGGAACTTGATACATTTGTTACATTTACCAAGCATCATTACCGGAGTACTATACATAATTAATCTTGAGGATATTATTTACTAAAAAAATGTGTATCAAATGTGAGTGTATCTAAAAATGTGTACAAATTAAATTGTCAACACCAAACTTATAGTAAATTTTTATTAGTAATTCGAGAGAGGTTGTAATTAACTAGAAGTTGTATTAAACGTAATGATATTTTGCTGGAAAACCAATGTTTTCATGATCAATTTTTTCAGTTTTTCAAATATAACTTTTTGTTAAATTTTCCAGATCAATTCATTTAAACGATTCAAACTAGCAGTTTTAATGCAGAATCTAACCTTGTTCTCAATAATTAGTATAATCAGGTTTCATTTTTTTAAATTACTATTGAAATATCTCTAATATTTCTTCAACTGAAACATTTAATCCAACCTACAAAAAATTTCTCAACTATTATCCCAATTTTTCTAAAACTCAGTATACTCAATCATCTACATAATGCCATAAAATCCAAATCAATCCTCTTTGATCCAAATAATACCCGGTGTGAAAATGATAAACTTTAGGAATCCAGTTAATGTAAAATTGCGTCGAATGATCAACTATATCTAGCTTCCACAAGAATACAAAATTATTTGTGACTGAAACTACCCCATCGAGGGTTACATTATCTCGAATGTCAAAAAATATAGAAATTGAATCCGTTACGCGACCACAAACACGGACATCTTCATAGTATGTATCGGGGAACAAATTACAAACACACTTCATTACGGAACGACAGAACCGTAATCCTCATGAATATTTAAATGTTGCGTATCGAGGCTCCGTCATATCTTCCTGGACAACTTCCTGCACCGACAGGAGGGCATTGAAGAGGGACGTTCAACCTCGTCGAACCTTCCAAAATCCACTCGAAAGTTTCGCTCGAAACCGATCACGCAACCCACGTCACCGCATTTCGCGACTCACGAACCCGTATGCCGTCGCGAACAACAGACTCCCCGTCGCGTCGTTCCGAATTCCCCGACGATATGCAAGTGCGGGTTTATTTATGCGCTTCCGTCAGATCGCCGCGATGCAAACGCGTTTTCCGACGAAACGGAGACAGATCTTGGTTAACCTATAGAAGCATTGACAATGACGATTTCGTTTTAGGATCCTACCAACGGCCTCTCAACGATGCGGAAGTGGACAGACAAACCCTGGACCTGGTGAAGAACCGTCTTCGAAGATGGGATGCAGGCCCAGCATACTCGCGTGCGTAGAGCACCAGGGGCATATGGCGAAGCACAGACCCGCGATGAAACTGAACCTGGATGCTCTACCTGCCATAGGTAATTTTGTCACTGCGCTGAAGTTGCGTAATTTGGGTCTTTGGATTTTTCAGATATTTTGCCTCTAGATTTGTATTATCTGGCAGAAACAAGCTTTCGATATTCAGCGAACAAACACACTCTAATTGCTCCAACACACTTCTTTGAATTCGTTGAAGATCAACGTTCTAAATTTTCAGTCGATCGTCTCTATTAACTTCCTTCATACATCCGTCCACATTCCTTCCTCCATTTTTAATTCAGCATGCCCAGAAATAATCGACCGCTCCGGCCGTTCCTCCTCTCTTCGCTGCAACCGCATCGTCAAACTCCAATTACCCCCACCTCGCGCACCCATTCGAAACGCTTTCATACAGACTCACGAGCATCTGCACCTTCTCGATATCTCGTACCTCGAATTTGTACCAACGCGCAGCGCCAACACGCGCAAAATAGCGATCCTTTAATCATCGTTCGGTATCTCGACAGCGGATCCAATCGGTTAACGAGCCCGAAATTCAACTACTCAAGCCGAATTACACACGTTAACATCGGCCATCTCTCGCATTTATCACGCGGCCTCTTTTTTTCTTCTGCCCGCGTCGGGTCCAGTGTCATTTATGCAAATCGTCGTCTTTTTCGGATATCCAGACAGAAGAGAGTTTCGGCGTCCGGATCGCTTCTGACTTTTCTGATCTCTAAATAATTGTTTGGGTAGATGACTGGGGCAAACGAATTCCCTTGATTCCGCGACGATAGTAATCGGTCCTTCTGGAGGAAAAAGCGAGTTGCAAGGATCCGAGGGGGGGCGACGCTGCGTCACCGATGCGTGCTCGCGAAGGTAGGAGGGCACGCACACGCTCCGGGCGAACAGTGAGTCTCCTTGACCTAGTCTACGAGAACCACGCCGTTCAGTCTTGGCTGGAATCAACCGTTCGCGAGGCGAATTAATCAACGTGCTTTCAAAAACCGACGTACACTTCTCCTCGCGATTGTTTTCTTCAACTGACACTGCGATTTTCTTTGAACCACCCACGCAAATTTCTAAATATCAATAGACGGATCACCGATAGCACTAGAGCAATTAATTTACCTCTGCTGGAACGAAATATATGATAGTTTATCATCTGATGCTGCTGTAGTTCTTGAAATTGATCACAGATCGTGG
Organism: Perdita meconis; assembly: GCA_030770465.2. Taxonomy (NCBI): domain Eukaryota; kingdom Metazoa; phylum Arthropoda; class Insecta; order Hymenoptera; family Andrenidae; genus Perdita; species Perdita meconis. The sequence goes on from JASKOS020000016.1 coordinate 6,230,330, forward strand.
CGAATCACTTTAAAAAAAGTCTGCGGAGGAGGAAACCTTTTTTTTGCTGGAGAATTTAGACGCTAAAATCTGCAAATGTCTTTTAGAATAGTGGTCCAAACTGCAGTTAAACTCGTTGAATTTTTTTTAGTTTCTATGGAGAAGTAGAGCAGCAAAAAGTTTCAGAATTCTGTATTCAAATTATATTTTTAGGCAGAGAAATTTAATCAAAGAAACAGAATAGTTGTCCGATTTTTCTTCATTGATTTCGCCTTTAATCTCTCATTGAATATTATTTAAAAAAATGCTCTCAGGTCTCTTAATTTCCAAATTTGTATAAAACCATCACTTGAACTTTTTAAATTTAAAACAATCAAGTTTTAGAATTTCATTTCAACTTCCTTCCATCTCCAACTACTCTTCCACCATTTCTCAATATTCTAAACTATATGAAATACCTTCCCAATAAAATTTTATGTGCATCACATTCCTTCAATTTTTTAATCTATGCAGCATCTAGAAAGAGAAGCTTCCAAAAACTGATTCAAATAATTCTTCGAATATTTCATTTAAATTTGAAATCCCATTTTGTTAACACATTAAATTACCCCATTACAACTTCACATAATAACCAAACATTTAATTTCGTTGTTCTCGAACAAATACACACTCAAAATTTTTCCACTCGAAAAAGTTAACACAACGTGCTCCTATACGAAATCTCGCTCCGAAATCTTATCAGAAAAGTACCCTGGCTGTACTTGTCCTCCAAAATATGGATCGTTGTTTAAACGTCACTTGAATGTCTCTCGATTAAATAATTCCTTACTCGATATGCATCATAGATGATTCAATGTAACCGGGTACCAAAAGTATGATCAGCGAGCAGTAGCACTCTATTGATTTTTTGATAAGACCGCGTATATTTGGGTCGACGGTTATGAATGCAAATCAGACGCAAGATAATGTCGCATGGCAATGCCGTTCGGACCGTCGCAGCCGCGCAGTCAAGTTACAGTTGCTTATTCGTCATTCGAAACGCGTCGGTATTTGACACCGGACGAAATGAAAAATGACGGATGTCGAAATTTCCGGAGCCGTTGCGCAATTTCCACGAATTCCGTTCTTCTTTGCAGATTTCACGAGCGAACAAGACAGCGGATATTACAGTTTGAAGTTAAACTCCACGGATACCAAAGAGGAAAGATCCATGAATAAATGTTAGTTTCGATTTCACTTTCAAAATTGAATTGCAAATTTTTATTCCACTGCTGTAATTTTTTTTTTTTTTTTATAATTTTGGACTCGTATTGGATACCGTTGATTATATTTGTTGCAAGAATTTTTTTTCAAATAATTTTCAGATCGGATCACAGTAATTTATTGTACCAAAATTAAATTTTATTCTTGTATATCTAATTGGCACCGACTCAATTTCACCGAAACAATTGTCCTCTAATTACATTAACCACGGCACAAATTACAAAAGGTCCAAAATTCCACTTTTAATTATTTGCACCGATTCTGGTGCTCGGCAATTGTGCTCACGTAACACTTTTCAAATGATCCGCACAAAAAGATGATTCCAAATACGGGGTATCCCTAATTGCGAGATTTTACCCGGGCCCTTTTGAAGTTCACCCGTTTCCTTATTTAACGAGCAGCGCGGCAACGCACTGTGCACGAGTTTCTCCGACGACCCTATCTCGTGTTCCTGAGGCCGCTCACTCGCTCAGGAGAATTTTAACCCGTACAATTCGGTCCCACTTGGTCAGTCGTTGTCTTTGAGCCGCTCACAACGCGTCGGATTCGATATACGCTCTGATCTTTTTTCCCCCCAGTTACTTTCAACGCCGTGATTGTAATATTCCAAGTCGCCTGCCGTTTTCACTCGGCGCTCTTGAGTGTTACGATTCGCGAGAACGAAGACGCGGCATCGTGGCGAATTTTCCGTGCGTGGTGCAATTTGCAAGGAAACGGTTCTCGGGAGCAATTGCTTGTTTTTTCGCGTTTCGCGTTGTAGTGAAAAATTTTTCGAGAGCTGTTGACACGAGTCCTGTTGAAGCAACCAAGTGCTGTTAATTTTCGAGGCGCTTTTGATTGTACAGTAAATTGATTGCTCACGGTGTATTTAACTTTGAAATGTCGTGAAATGTGATTTGGAATTTGTATATTATCGATCAATTAACGTTCAACTGAGTTCGTGTTGAGCTTTTCCAACAGAATTATGTTTTGATAGATATAGTAATTTGTGAGTCAATATTGATGTCTATAGTTTAATCAGTTTGAATATTATCGCGACTGCGTTATCTCTTTTGCATACATCAAATTATTACCGTAGTGTAAATGTTTCTCCGAGCTACTGAATTGATTAACTTTAGTTCTATTAGCAGCATGCTCCATTTATTTCCAAATAACTTTTCATCAGGGATAACTAAATTTTACTGTACAATTAAATAGACGCATTTAAGTACAATTAAATGCAGAGTCGCATTAATATGAAGGCGCATTTAATAAAATATCAATGTGTATCTCTGCCACTGTGAAATTGCTAAATCATAAATTCATATGGCATCCCCTCCGAACAAGTATTTCTTTCCAAACGATGATGAAGTAATTTTGGATGACTTATCTCTCGACAATGGTAGGTACAAATACTAACACTAACCGTATCACACATTAGATTTTTAGAAAAGTACTTGATTAAAAAAATAATATTTCTTTAGATATTTCGTAATCCAATGTTAATTTAAAATAAATATAATGTTTTTTCGGAATAAGCCGACTTTGGTGTGGTTAGAGTTAAAGACGAAATTCATTGAAACTTTTCAAATTAAATTACCTTCCCAGCAATGCGAATACTTTGGTAAATAAGTATAAAAGTCCATAATCGTTTTATCGCAAGCCCATTGAGTCAACACAAAAGAATATGAAAGGTGTTTATTTATATTAAAATGTAATGGATACTCATGACAAGTTACCGACGAAAAAACTAGGGAATCGATTTAACGGGTGATCGTAAACAGTCAGTTGCCGATCATGAAACAGCTACCTCAGAATGTGCTCCGTATTTCGGTGTAAACAGAGTTGATGCTTGCCCCTTATGCTCTCGCTACATCCAATTAAGGTGCCCTACTTTCGATCAATTATCTTCGAAACCATGATCCATTCCGAATCAACCGATAAACGCTGAATGATTCCAGCCGTAAATGGCAAAGATAAGTTTTACGTACGGCCTCGCTGCGCGCCACCCTTTTTTGTTTCAGTTAATTTCATTTTTTATTTTTCTTTTGTCTTTAATTTTCAGTTAGATTCATTGCTCAAATTTATTAACACTAATAATCGAAAAAAGAAGAATAATTCTTAGCCCGGTGAACGAAATTACTCGACAAGTTCTTGTTAATATGGAAAACATTTTTGAAACTGAAAATTTTGCATCTACCTTTGTGCTGAAATTAATCTTTGTCTGAGAAATAGACATGAAAAGCAATAATCTAACGATAAGTCTAACAAATTAACCTTAATTAGTATTTCAATAATTGTCGATCTATTGACCCAAAAAGATCCGGATATGTACTCCAGTTGATTGCTGGACTAATGAATACATTTATCCGGCTTCTCCGTCAGAACGCAAAGAATTGGATTATTAATTACAAGAATGTCCAACTCGATGGAATCTTAATTGTACATATTGGTCTTTGAACAATGCCGCTCTCAATTGCGATTAGATTAATTTGGATAAGCTTATGAAAAGATGCTCGTTTTTATTTTTCAGATAAATTTGAATTTGATATTCTGGAAGCTTCGCTGGTGAACGAAGAATTTGGGAACACAACAGCGGTGAGTACGATTTAAAGATAAATTTCATTTCCGTCAGTCTAGTAATAGAAAAGTTTCCCACCATTTATTGACCGAAAGAGTTTATCAATTAATGAAGTTCTATTAGTTATGTCGAATGCAATCGTCGAATAGCTCATCGAAACTTACGCTTTGAAAATAAAGGTCTTGCAACATCAAAATAATATCTCGATTTCTGTGAATATAATCAGTAAACATATCGGAGAACGTTTCACTTCACATTTTTAAGGAAACTGAGAAAGGTACTAGGAAAAATTACTTAATCACAGTCGTATTAAGTATTCAGTATTCTTTAGAATAACAATCACTTCCCCTGTTGTCCATAACTTATTTCATCTTAAAAACTGTTTTCTATGCTGCAATTTTTACTTCTCTGTTTCCTAAATTTTCATGTATTCTTAACTTAACCAAAAAAAGAATTTTAATCGTTGTTCCTTGTAAAAATCTCTAATTTTTCGTATGAAAACTTTTCCTTAGTTCTTTTGAATTTACTTTTCTCTTACTATCTGGTCTGTAAAAATTTTATAGACGCAGACTACAAATTCTATATCTACTTTAAGCAATACATAGTTTCTAAGCCATGCTGTTTCTACAGTATTCTTTAATCTTCGCATTTCTATTTTTTAATATCACATCCTCTATACTTCCTATCATTCCTTTACCCTCCATTTCCCAAAAAAATTCGAATAACCATCCAAACACTAGCAACCCAATAGAAAGATAAAAGAAGTACAGTGTATCAATAGGTCAAATCAAATGAAACTAATCGATAACGAGTACAAAGAGAGAAAATCGAAACAATAACAAAAGTAAGGGAAAAAGAGTAAACTTCTATAGCATACAAAAAAAAAGTACAAAGTGATAGCCTTGCGTCTCGCGAAACTTTGATCCCCAACACAACAATTAAACCCTTCGTATAATCAATTCGAAACACAAGCGTGGTTTCCGACATCAGTAACTCATGAAAATTGCATCGAATGTTTCCATTAAACTTTCACGGAGTTGCAACGACGCGACAAAGTATTATTACCGGGGCAGTACGACTTGATTGAACCGATCAAACATTAACGCCCGTCTGATTTCGATTTCTCTGGGCAGCACGAAACGTAAAGACCGGGAGAAATAATTGACGACGATCTACCCTGTTGTTTCTCTTTTTTTTCCGTTCGCTGTCCGAGCTTCGCGTGCTGCTAGAGCGTCGCCGACCGTCCATAGACAGGGTATAAACTACTGTGTCTGTGGACGGTCTATAGACACAGCTTGGAGAGCAGCCAGAAAAGCCGGATGAGCGGTCAACTTCTGGCTGGGGTCTTGAACAATTTTCGTCGTAGGGGGACGGGTCTTCAGGAAGTGCTCTCGTTTCGAGAGCGACCTTGACAACGTGGCCACTCGTGACGAACTTTTCGTATCTGTGTCGAGAAACTCGTTTCTGCTTTCACGACGAACCGTGACACGATAGAGGACTGCTTCCCTTTCTGAATGGGTCGATGAGGGAGTTCGTTTTAGGGATTTTAGGATACCGGGAAGATTTTTTTCGGTGGGGTTCATCGATTGAAACGGAAGGGGAATATTTCAAAGGCTTCGGGATCCGCTCTGCTTTTTCAAACGCCCGGCGCATTAAAACGTTTTTGCGCTAGTTGAATTTTCAATGAAATCCTGTATGAGGGGGAGAGAAAACTTTTTTGCCTACAAAGTTTCTCATGTGTCCAGTGAAACTTCGCGGAATCGTGAAGGAGTAAATAATGAATTTTTAATGAAGCTTTTTGTGCAATTTGAAAGCACCCCTTTCACTGGAAATTATTAAATCGCTGTCGTCTATTCTGTGTTTCAAACTTTTCTACTTTTTCACTCGTTTTTTTATTTGGGAAAGGGAACATCGTGAAAGTTCGTTTGATTTAGAAACTATATTTCGAATAACTACTTTGAAACAAACTATCGTGTTTGTCAAAGCTTGTATTATCTGTTTCAATTTTAAGTGTCGAAAGAGCTTAATATTGATTACTACAGAACTTGATTACTGCAAGACAATCATTCTGTTCCAATAGGAAGAAAATTTATTTCCATCGTGATATCACATGCAACGCACACATTATCGAGAAAAATTATGATACTATGCTTTATTTACGATAAATTTTCCAGCGACAAGCATTACGTTTATCGGCAATACACGCAATCTCCTTATCAATAATTGTACGAACAACATTTTAGTTCGCGAGCGGACGCTCGTTATCGATGATAGTCAAGCTCGCGATATAGCGAAAGGATAATCTCACGCGTCGATGTTCTATCAGTATCGCGATGGACATCGGCAAACGTATTTTCGCGATTGGCACACCTTTTTCCACGGCCTCGGGGAAATGTTTAAATAAACCCTCGTGAATGTTAAAAACAATCGAATATTCCCTCCGTTCAACGCATCAAACGAATCCGATCTTTTCAATTAACAATGTAAACGAGGGACGCTTACGACGGATAACAGGAGTTAATCGAATTCAAATTGAATTAATATTGCCTCTGAACGACCATCGGTTGTGCAAATCGACCTGGTTCGCGATAAATTATGCATCGGTATGCACAGCGTGCGCGTTGATCGAATCGATTAGCGGCTCGATCGTGACTGCTAATGAAGATAAAGATCCTTGATCCTTCCGCGAGCGATTAAACATGAACGAGAAGAGACGATCAACTCAGCCCGTCATCTTCGTCTCACACACCGATGCCGGTGTACAGGGGATTCATGGGGAATCGGCTAGGTCATGGTACAGTTCGATTTTCGACGTTATGTGCGGCAGGGTTCGGAAAAAATGGCATGCGAACAAAAGTGATGCATACGTGAATGGAGTGACTCCAATTTGCGATTTGTCTATTCAGGTACGTGACTGCGATTGGACTTGAAAATTGAGTGTGTAACGTAATCGGATGCTGGGATTTTAATACTGTGACTTTTAAACGTGGTAAAAATTTTATTATAGCAAGCAAATTTTAGAGATTAATTCCTTTTAAAATCATTTACTAGTTTCGTGATTTGGGATGATAACATACTTTGGCAGATGAAAAAAATTTTAGAGAGAGATTTGAATTTTGAATAGGATCTGATTTTTGTAGCAATTTCCTAGGATGACAATTTATTGTATAAAAAAACATTGCGATCCTTTCAATTCAGAGCTTCTTTTTTTTTGCAATATCTTCGAGGAAGAATATTTTTTATGGAATACCATATGATTTTGCTGATATTATATTTTTTGTATCTTAATGGAATTAATAAAAAATCTATTTTTCTATGAATTCCATAATGATAGTATCCAATAATCATTTTTTTCTTTTGCAACTTCAAGCCTTTTGTCTCTTTAAAAGGTGCCTTATTAAAAAGAAAATGAATGTATCAATATTCATTATCGTTACAGATAGATATATTTTGAACATCATGTTTTCAGAAAATTGTCTACCAAATTTCCAACAAGCTTTTCAAACTATTCTTCGGCTGTTCTCTGTCTATTCTACATCTTAAAAAAATATTAATGACACAAAGATGAGAGACATTTACTATTTTCAAAGGGAAACACAAAATCTTCAATTTTACTATGCATGAATATTTTTTTATGAAATGTACTTTGGATATATAATTTCTGTGAAATTTGTAATAATGAGGAAACCACTTCAGTAGAAAGTTACTTCATTTCTCATCATTGCGCAAGCGTATTCTGTGTTCGGGGCACGTTGCCAAGTAGTCCTGCGATAATTCGAAATCATTTCAGTGCTACCTAGGCAAACGGTGCCTCATACTTGGAACGTGTCATGCGCTCAGAATAGAAATTTGACAATTAAGGAACATTCGTTCTCATTTCCAAACGATTCGTTAGAACGGTAACCGCGAAAGAGAACGAAGTGAACCATCATCACTGAAATCCTGTCCTCTGTCTAAACAAACTGGCTAACTTCGCGTTCCCCGATAAATGTATTTCCCTTTCAATTCGTTTGTCTGTTTGACGCTATCATGCATAGGTTATCGGGAAATCGTGCGACTTTTAAGATCGGAAATCCGTAGTCAAGACGGATGAAAAAGTCGGAACCTGAAAATGTGAAGAAATACCGTGTAAAGGAGTCTCCGCGATCTCGACGTCGAGCGAAGGTTCACAAGGATACCAAGTCACAGTCTGTCGAGGAAGTGTTATTAGTATGATCACATGTTTGCAAGCGTTCGAAATGCTATAGAAAATAAATAATTGAATTCGATATGGTTCGATAATTATTGATTAATTAAGTAATTTATCATACCTTTTGTATGTGTTTTAGAAAGGACCACAGGATATCGAACCTCATCCACTAACAAACAGTGTTCCTAATCTCGTGAAGGTGAGTCTCGCTTAGCGAAAGTTCTTCTCTGATAAAAGACAATTAAACATCACACAGATCATGTCGATGATCTGATCCGACTTTGACTCGTTATTTCTATCGAACTGAATTCCTCTCGAACATCAGATATTGTTGGTCTTCCCCAAAGATGATCAACAAATGGACGTACTCGCGACCACATCGAGACGATTGGGGTGGAGCGTGTCGGTAGCGAAGGACCTGGAACAAGCAGTGGACTTCTTCCAAAATCGGGGGCACAGGCTGATAATCATCGATCGTCGAGGTCAACGTGCTGCGGAAGCCGACTCGATTTGTAGGTATGACGAAGCATCAACAAAACGCGTCTCTGATCACGTCCGATTTTTTTTTTTCGAAAGTCCGTCCTACCGTCCGCACGTCAAGAAATCCCTGAATAGATCTTCGTTCGTTCCAGGGCAATCAAATCGACGCGTGCTTACCACAGTTCCATTATCATGGCTCTCGTGAAAAAATCGTAAGTCAATTTGATCGTTAAACAACGTTCCTCCTCGACAATATCACCGGCAAACGATATCGAAGTGTATTTTTACGATTCACCAGGTACTTCATGAACAAGGACGGAGACAAAATCGTGTCGCTGGACTTATTGGATACGGGATACAGCAAAGTGAGTGCCCTTGAAACTTCTGCTCTTATAAAGAGTGCTTCTATGATCCATGGAAGACTCTGATTCGATATTGATCTATTCCACTTACCGCTAAAGGGAACGCGGTTTCGTTAGTTTGCGCGTTACGACCGAGCCGCGTCACTCGCACCGTCCATTTTCAGACTATAATGGAGTGCTCCCACGAGGGATTATTAATTAACGAACTGGTGGGAATTTACACGAGCGCTCTGCTGCCGAGGACCCAGCTCGATGCTGCCAACGCGCTCTATTTGGCTCTCGATAGGTGCCGCGACATGGTACACGTGACGAACGATGAACACATTGTACAGGTAACGTGAGTAGCTGAGGATTTATCGATCGTTTATCGAACCGTAATTCAACGAGCCTCTGACGGTCGTACTCGTCATGAGTTTTATCTACTTAATCCACGCGCGTCTTATGTTAGTCTATAGAAATCTACGCAGCTCAATGAGCCTCTCTATTTTTTCCAAATTAATCCGAACGTCAAACGATTGGAATTTTAACACTTACCCTATTATTATCGAAATACCTTCAGCATTGCAATCTTATCGTCACTTTACAAAATATCTGTGTCTTTCCTCATTTTCTGAATACTCGATTCAACGTAGATTGTCTCACAGCCACTGCAGAGCATCGATATCACGCGAAACGCAGGCCTAAGGGTTTCCGCTTTCGTTTGCAGTTTGCTAATAAGATCAGCGAAAAGCTGCTAGGATATAAAACCAGCCACATAATAGGAAGGAACATCAGCGAGGTAATACGCTACGAGAACTTCATTGTGATGGAGCAGCAGATAAGCAAGGGACGAGAGTTCGAGGGAAACATGAACTGCAAACGTCAGAATAATACAATGATCACTATCAATTGCAGGGTGATTCCTTTCTGTACCACTTTGAAGTGAGTGATCGCTGGTTTCCTTTTTGCTCGAAGTGAGACGTCCCATTTTTTTAACATAATTTCGTTTTTCTTAGAAAACCAACCCACTACATATATGTATACGACACGACGTATTTATCGGAGAATATTGGGTTCCCAAGTCCGATTGTCAGTTTTTCTCAAACATCATTGTATAATAAAGCAAGTGGAGCGCCTACGTCACCGAGGAGAACGTCTGACGTCGTATCCGCCACAAGCGAAGGTAATTTTTATTTAATCGAAAATTTGAAAGAATGTGAAACATTTCAACGTATTCGACGAATTACAGTTTCTTCAATTTTAATGTAAGATGATATCTCTCCGATGTGACAAAAACAGTCAATAAATCCAGAGTTTTTAACAATCGATATCAGTATCATCTATCGTGATCGGTTAATAAACAGAAAACTAGGACATTTGTTTGTTCGATAGAGCTTCTGCATGAGTCAGAAATAGAATAGAAACTTGGGTATTCTGTGTTGCGCGTTTGTTAACGATTTTAATTGTATCTAATTCTAAAACCGTAGTGCCGATTTCAGGTCGCAGGCGATCCAGTTTCCAGAGATTACACGGCTTGCCATTAGAAGCGCCCATCACGAAAGTCATTACTCTTCTCACTAATGCGATCACGGAGTCTACAAATCCCGAGACAGCTGCTCAGATAGATAAGGTACCAATTTTCTGTTTAACACCTGTTCCGTGGCTCACGATATTTATCGGTAATAAAGCTATCGGTTTAGTAAACTGAATTATCAAAAATAGCTATTAAAATAACAAATTTAGCACTTACGATCATTTCTGTAACTAGACGTCATTTGTTCAATTTGTAAATCGCACAAAAAATTTGAAAACGTTATTACCAATATATCGTATTATTAATTAAATTAGCAATGAACTTTCCAGGCAATAGAAATTTTGAAAACCACTGAATTATACGTGCCATCCATGAAAGAAGGCAGGAACTACGGAGACCCAGTTACAACAGATCTCGTCGGAGCCCTGCTTGCGGTAAGAACTTATCGATTTAAGACTGTAAATGTTTCACAAACAATCTGACATTTGAATATTGATTCCTGGAACAGTCGCCTCGAAAAACATATGACTCAAGGCGATCGTCGACGGATTCGGCGCGAATGTCTCTAATCAAAGCGATCAGTGGCCCGAGCATATCGCGTATGCAAATCAAAGGTTTCAGAGGGCCTCAAGAGATTGCAGAAGTGCTTGATAATTGCTTAGAATGGTCCTTCGATATATTCAAACTCGAAGTTCTAACGGACAGAAGGTAAACACTTTCTTGCATCTTATTAATAATCTACGCAGCAAAAACGCATCTCACTCCTTATTGAAAAACAGCCAATTGTAAATATACAATCATTTGCAAAAACCTATATGCATTGGAAGAATTTTAATACCAAACACCTTAAAATTTTATCACGGAAGAATAAAATAGAACGCTATCAGATCTATACTTTACAGTCTCATATCGCATTTTGCAAAAGCTATTCTTTATAGCGAATACATTTCTGTCTGCTTCTACAAGCTGTGTTTTTCCTATGATTTTGTTACAGCCCTCTACTATTCCTAGGAACGACAATTATGAATTTGTTCCACGTGCCATCCAGATTGAGCATCGACGAGAAGATCATACAGAACTGGCTGTCCCTGATTGAAATGAACTACCGGCCTGATAACTGCTATCACAATTCGACGCACGCCGCGGACGTTTTGCAAGCGACCGCCAAATTCATGCAATCGGAGAGGCTGAAGCAGATTTTGGAGCCGTTGGATGAGGTCGCGGCTTTGTTAGCAGCCGCCGCTCACGACGTGGATCACCCGGGTAGATCAAAGTAAACCAAATCGAGAATTTTCTTACGATTCATCCCGATATTGTTTTTCCTCTCTATCGCGAATTCATTTCAGCCAGTTCCTCTGCAACTCCAGCAACAAATTGGCGATCCTTTACAATGATCTATCCATTCTTGAGTCGCATCACGCCGCGCTGACGTTCAAGCTGTCGTTGTCCGACGACAACGTCAACATCTTCAAAGTGAGTCTCGAATAGAGGCGGGGATTATCGCCGCGGCTTGTTAGAGGATCTATTTCTGAGATTCTGGGGCAAGTGGGTTGACGTATTGTGTTCGTTTCGTAGAATTTGGAACGGGACACGTACAAGCTGCTACGTCATAACGTGATAGACATGATTCTAGCCACCGAGATGACGAAACACTTCGAGCATTTGGCCAGGTTCATGAACGTTTGCAGTTTGAGGATTGGGGATTGTCCATCGGAGGTACCTAAAATTCCTGTTTGTATCCTAACTTGAACTGTAGTTCTTCCCATTTACGAATCTAATATTATTATTATATTTTCTTTCATTAATACGGTAGCTTAATTTTTGTAGTATGTACTTGCAACGAGATTTACTATAAGTTTTCTATGTTTTTGTTTTTTTTTCATATGAATTATTAAATATACAGCATGGTTTTAGGCTTAGAATTTATACAGGATATAACAGATATATGTTACAATATTTTAAAGCAGTGATAAGTAGACTGCAGATTATACGTATTTATGGCAATTCTCAATATTATAAAAATCTTTGGTGTTGTCGACAGGCGTCAAAATATGCAGAATATTAAGAATATTGCTATTCATTCAAGTTTCAATTCATTATACGCGTCCCTAAACATTTTATTTTGCATGAAAGTCCGCAGTCTAGTGATAAGTCCCTGCGTGACTGATTTGAAATACCCTATCATCCCTTTAAAAAACTTTAACTTATATTTGTTAATATTTTTATACCTCTTCAACAACGTTCTCCTAACACCTTAGTAACATTAAATTTCTCTTTACACTGAATTTCTCTTTACATTAAACTTAAAAAGCAGTCAGATGCCCTGGACATGACCGTCGTTTTGCAGCCAGAAAATGTAGTGTTAGTCAAAAGGATGATGATCAAATGCGCGGACGTATCGAACCCAACGCGACCCATGAACTTCTGTGTCGAGTGGTCCAGGAGAATAGCAGAGGAGTATTTCAGTCAGGTAAAATTAGCTTCCCACTTTTCAACAACCCACGACTATTTTCTGACGCGTTGGAATTCCATCCCGACGCCCCGTAGAACTTTCACAATTTATAAACGCTTCATTTTTACAGACCGACGAGGAGAAAAAATTGAAGTTGCCCGTGTTGATGCCGATGTTCGACAGGATGACCTGCTCGATACCGAAATCGCAAATTGGCTTCGTCGATTTCATCATAAACGACATGATCGAGGCGTGGGATGGTTGGTACAATTTTTCCAAAACGTTAAAGACATTCAAAATGACTCTTGAACAATTTGAATCGATTGTTTCAGCATTTGTCGATATGCCAGAAATGGTAGGGCACATGAGATTGAATTACGAAAAGTGGAAAGAGTACAATGTGAGAACTATCAAACTTCGAACATCAATTACTTTACACTACATTACTGTTCACTTTATCTCTTACATCATTTTTATTTTCGACAGGAGAAAGGTATCTCGACGTTGCAAGATATCGAGAAGATACAGCAGCAGCCCGAGCTACACATACATCGATTCATATGACCCATGGAAAAGAAATAGATTAAAAAAAAAACCCCGGTGTACTACAACCCCCTCCCTTTCTTGTCCGTCCCAAGTTTAAGCTGCGATTCGCACAACACAGTTTGTAAAATATTCATACTATTTAAGAATAGAGTAATATGACACGTCGCTTGTAAGTTCTTTGTTTTTTAGAAAACACATGTAACCTTCATTCACGTTCGCTCGGAGTTAGTTGATAATTAAACTCACCCTCCCCTCCCGTATTTCGTATCTCTTTCTATAAAGTCTAATTTCGAGCTCGTGACCCATCACGGAAATGCGGAACGTAACTCTGGCCATATAAATACCGTGTTTACTCATTTTTCTCCGACACTGAAATGGAACATCAACTTGAGAAATATTTCACCGTTTTATTCACTACTGAAGAATATTATCATTCAATTATACACTACTCTCTGCTCAAAGTTAGAACATGACGTACCTCTTTATAATTTCAGCTCGTTCAAAGTGTGTTGCAGTTCATTAGCTCGCCTGTCGCCATAGTTCGGTTAGTATGTGATTAATATAGATGCAAATGTTTAGAAATACATTTTCGTAACTCACCATTTTACTTAGTCGGTCCACTATCGTCATCATTACTTCAGTGTCATACTTAAAATGAAACTACGCATTCTACCGCAAAGAGGACTGGTTGTAATTTCAAATTGAAGAACTCTCAATTTATAGCGGAGTCACTTTATTATTTATCTCAGCCAATAAAATAAAAATTAGTCGTATACGGCCAAACATTTTTTCCGTGTGCATAACGAATGTCTTCGATCGGAACGAAACACGCGTCGCGTTTACAAAGTTTGTTTTACGAATAAATTTCGTCTTCCGCTGTGCTCTATAATAAAACGCCGATAAAAGATCTGAGAAATTACAGACTTTAGACGATTCGAATTACGATTACAATTTACGGTGCGAAGATTTGCCAAAAGAAAATTGACGCGCAATCGGTGGAAATTATACAGCGTCCCCGATTACAAACGAAACTAAAAATACAAACTCGTTACTAATTGTAAGTGTCACAGGCGACAGCACGATTATAAACGCTAAGCTTTTGTCGTATAATATAATATGTATGTGACAGCACATTGACCGCAGATTTTTAAAGCTTGATTATTTTCTATCGGAGACACGAATGATAATAATCGAAGTCGTTTTATCCAGTACCAAAGAGACACGTAGTTTCCCATGTCTGAACAGGGTGAAAGAGAGAATTTTTCGTATATTTTCTCGTAAATAAGGATCCCCTAAACGATTAATTAATATACATATATTTACATATATGCTCGACCTGATCGTGTGGTTGAAATGATGATGAATGATTTAATTTTGTAACATTGAAATGCAACAGAAAGAAAATAAGAAGCAATTCGTAAAGAAGAATCTGAATGAAAGAGGACCCGGATTATTATATGTTTAATTAATAAAATATAAACGGTTACGTATATCGTCTTCAATTCCTACATATATAAGACGACTGACACGATGATTATACACACACATACACACACACACACAAATATATATACTTAAAAATCGCGAAAGTACGATAAATATAGTTGTTGTTTGTTGCCATCAACCGTGCATTAAACTTATAGCTATTCATACAACCGGGGAAAATGTACGTAAATCTCGGATATGAGTGGAATAATTCCGAGGAACCATCGTTTCGCCAACAGCGCACGGCGACCCTTGAGTGGTAATGTCCACCCAAGGGTTGGACCCATGCCCATCACTATTTAACTTCGGTGATCTGACGGGAACCGGTGCTTTTCTGCGAGGCATTAGCCGTTGGCGACATAATATATATCTACGTATTTATATATATATATATAAGAGTATGTGTAACGCTATGTGGAATAATCGATTATCGTGTATATAACATACATATTTGGTCGATAACGCGTTATCTAAAATGTTTAGCCTAATACCGTCACATATATAACATTTACCGTCACATATAACATATATCTCTATATAATGCCGCATAGTGTTTTACTTATATACGTTCTCTGGTGAGTCAACTTAAAAAATAAAATTATACAATGTACAGACAAACATCCGAATGTGCGTTTTGTTTTATAGTACAGCCAACGAACGCTTTCGCGTGACTTTTTTTCTTTGGATCATTTTAATAATTTTGGATAGTTCATGTTTTTTTTATAGTTAGTAGCTCAGCCTGATTATTGCCCGCAAATCGATGCAAATCGATCGATGGAACGATCGTTGTGTTACAATGTGAATCGGATTGCGTCCAGAGTTCGAGTTTCTTTACTATAACGGAATCTCGATCGGAGAAAGCTTGAAAGCAACGTTCTTTCGGACTCGTGGATAAAATAAGATAGAAATCCGCCAAACAATACGTACATTCCTATCGAATAACATACACTACTGATATAATAGAGAGTACCGTAAATAGATCTGTATAATTGATATGAAAACGCATATTCTAATTAAAATTTTTTTTTTGTGACGAGAATCGAATCGATCGAAACTCGTCGATTTTTTTTTCATTTTTTTCTTTTACGTTATTTTGTCACGAAAATTAATATTAGATATATGTTTTTACCCTCACCCTAGAAACATACATGTATCTTTTAACTACGTAAACACCTCGACTGTTAGAATCGATATTACAAGAGATTATCAATGGTCGATATACGTCACGTTTCTTACGAAAACGTCGAGTCGTATCGGAAAAGAAGGGTGCTGCTGGAGAATCGTGGGTCCCCCGAAGGGGCCCATCGATCGGCTCGTAAACGCGTGCAACTGCGAGAAGCGAACACCGAGAGAAAAATTGCTGGAAGCTGATTGGAGATACTTTCAGGTCTCGACTCTCAATCGGAAGTCAAAAGGAAATTCGATCTGCTGGTGCGGAAGGATTACTCATTTCGCGGTACGAGCAGCTTCGCTAATCTATGGCACAGGAAACTTTTAAACTCTGGAAGCTGTCAGCGGTCGATATACGCGATTAGAACTCGTTTTCGTGTTCTCCGTCGCCTTCCCGGGAAAATGTGGAGGACCCTGTGATCGCGTCCCCGATTTGGCAAAATGCAACGCCTTCCCGCTGTCCGCGGAAAGAACCGAAAAGCTTTAAGCGTGCCAAAAGTATCTGAAAACAGTGAATCACGTTCGGACAACGCTCGTACGAAAATCGCGCCCCCTCCCTTTTTCGCGCAACTATTCAACGAGTCGGCGTGTATTTTTAGACGGAAAGTCAGAACATCGTGGGAGTATCCGAGGACCTTACGGTGGACGCCTCGAGGCCCCTCGTGGGCGTCGGGACGCTTCTCGAGGGGCGGCTATTTAAGCGTCTCGCGTTTTCGCGGTTGAATCAGATTTTCGTCGGCGACTCCCGGAAACCGTTTTTCTACTCGCGACGAGAAGAGTGCTGCGACTCCCCTCGAAGTCGGATTGTTTTCTACCCTTTGCCAACAGAGAGACAAAAACGGTAGTACACTAACAGCGAGTGTGGTCCGAAACTTTTTTGTGCTTGTGTGTTTTGGTCGGTCGGTCGGTGTCGCCTTGATCTTTCGCGCCAGAGGAAACGAATATACCCGAAGTAGTACAATCTAAAATAACGGGACACCCTTTAAACGATACTTATATGTTATAAAAGTCTTTCACATATCACTGTTTTACGTGGATACGCGTTGATACGTACGTAAAGACTAGTAAACACATTTGCGCATGGTTTTTCTTGCTTTGTGTCGATCAATCGAGACACGCTCGTGCAGGAGTCGATATGTTGCGATGCACGGGCGGTCGAGACTCAAAACCTAGAGGCAGGATTCTTAAAGAATCCTCTCTTCGGTCACTGCTCGTTGAGTTCGGTTTGCGTTTTCTGTGGCGCGGATCAAAATACGGTGGTGTGCCCTCAACGCGCGGCTTTTTTTCTCCACCGTCGAAACAAAATTACACCCCCCTCTGAAAATGCCTCTTCCTTTTACTCCGTCAAGCGCATGCGCAATGTATTTCTTTCTCCCTTTACTACTTAATAAAGCAATCATTCGTTTTTTTTTTATTACTCGCCTCCCTCCCTTCTCTCTCTCTTTTATCCGTAACAGTTGAGCTGTATCAACGTTGACAACTTAGCGGACTAACTTATGATATTTTTAACCCGATCTGCCTCAAAAGCGTGTACATATTATATACGATACATTTATATTTTTTTTCACGTTTAGACATCAGTTAGCGAAACTGTTTCATTTTATACTACGCGTTCAGTTATTTCCCCTTCCGAGTTTTCACCTTCCGAGGTGTTTTTTTTTTTTCTCCTCTCTGAGTTTTTGATACCCTAAGATCCAATTAAAATATGGTAGCGTAACGACTACCAGAGTGTTTTAATCGGTCGAGGAACGATTTCATTGTACTGGCTGTACTTCGACCTCGTGTCCCCATTTTCCCTTTCACAGCTTCACTTCTCGCGGGTATATCCCTACACAGTGATGAAGAGTGCCTTATTAATGTTAAACCTAGGCTCCTACCACGCGCGAAACCTAAACCTAAAGCGCAGGCCAAGAATCGCTTAGTTCGATGGACAAGTGCAGCGTCGTGTTTCAACGCGTCAAAAGTCTAAAACAACGCGAATCTTTTATTTATTAATTTTTTTTTTTTAATCACAAGTCCTCAAATTTTCCTCCTTTCGAGGCATATTTTGGTTCCTTTAATCTTTGGATTTGACGTTGCTCTCTTTGTTCGTGATTGTACATACGGAATTTGAATTCGGTTTTGACACTTTCTGATAATTTTCTATGCGTTTAGAGCCAATTTTCCCCGACGGAAAATTTCGATCAGATGAATTATAATGCATTTACTCTGGATCGTATCAAGGACGCCGAGAGATATGTTCGCGATTGAGGAGTCGTGTCTGGCGAAGAAGAGATCGTGTAACGAGAAAAAGGACTCGTGTACCTACACTAACATGTGTTTAACCATCGAGTTCGCTACGACTAGTCTCTTCCTAATTTATTTACTGTTCGTGCGGTTAGAACGTGGACAGTGAAACGGTATGCCCGATGAATGCGCTCGAGGAAACGCGTAAACAACATAGGAAACTATCGTTATGTATAATTAGTTAATTTTCCGAGTCGACTATAAATTGTATCTTATGCGTTTACATAGAGTGTTTTACAGGCAACGTTTTCTACGGTAGTTCGGCGATATTTCTGCGAATCGGTAACTTTTTAATTCTCGCGGATCGTGCAACCTCTCGTCTCTCCGTTTTACGTTCCACCCTCGAAAGAGAAGTGGAATTTCGAGGATCGTGTGTACATTTCAACGTCAGGGTCGTATCGCGCCTGTCGCTCGAAATAGATCTGCAAGATCGTGTCCCTGTGCAAGTGACGGCGCGCGTTCACGCGTTTTTAAGTTTAAACATATCTCGAGGACCCAACATTCCCGTTCGTTAAACACTTGTCTTAAACTCGTTTAAAATCGTCTGCAGACTTTCGCCGCGTAAATATTAGGGTAACTGGTATTCTCCTTTAATTACGACGTGACAGAGGCTTTTCGCCTCTGCCGTTACTTTCGAGTAATGGTTACGATATTAATACGTTAATTATTATGCTTCTTCGACTCCTCCCTTTCTTCCCCTCGTATAATCTAGCACCGCGTTCCCCTGGGCGGAAAGTAAGGGTTTACCGACCGACTCTTCACTTTCAATTATTGTTTCGCAGATGTCCGTGGTTCCACTGATATTCCGCGACTGGTGGGACGATTTCGATCGACCGGTGTCGAGACTGATGGACCAGCATTTCGCCAGGGGTTTGAATCGGGACGATCTGGTGTCGCGGCTCTCCGATCTCAACCTCGACCGGCCTCTGCGATCGGTCTTCCGTGACAGATACTACCGTCCGTGGATGAACGTGCCGCGTCAGCAGTCGGGCGGATCGAGCACGATCCAGATCGACGGCAAGGACAACTTCCAGGTTGGTGACGGGTGTTATAATAACAGCGTTTCGTTTCTACGAGCAAATCGCGCGAGACGGAATCTAAATCTCGCCATCTCCCTTCCTCTTTCTCTCTCTTTCTCTCTCTTTCTCTCTCTCTCTCTCTTTACGTCTTTATCGGTCCTTTGTGCGAATCGATCGGGAATTGAACTGAAACTTGCCAAGCCCCCGAAAAAAAGGTGAGCTGCTGAGGTTCGTAAAAACTTTCAGCGATCCAAAGATCTGGAAACACGGACTCTGTGTTTGGTAGTTGCTATCTTTGTAGCTGTTCCAGGTCACTATGCAACTACTCCTGCTTTCGAGAATCGCGAGCCATATCCATAGTTATCACTCGATGGGACGAACCGCACCTGCTGTCGACGACAACAGGCGCGGTTGCGGCGCCCTTCGGTTCGAGTGGTAACTATGGATACGGGGCCGAAATCAATCGATGCGAGAAACTACAAGATCAAACTACTTTCGAATTTGGTTTCGATTAAAACTTCAGTTCAAAGGGTCCGAAAATTTCCTCGTTTCAGATATAAGCTTTCACTGATCTTGGGAGACTCTGATGCGCCACTGAGATTAAACTTTGGAATTTCAATGGAATTTAGAATTTAGATGGCACGCGTTCTCAAGAGATCCGAATCAGGTTCTGTGAGAATTTTGCGCTTTAGCGTATTTTGCAATTCAGTTTGCTGCTTGCGAGATGGAATATAGATTTGGTACACTCGGAGTGATCTATGCGATTCGAGGGCTAAGCAAGCGATCTATGTATTGGGAAACTGAGAATTTTGATACGCCAACTAGTGACAGAAAATTGAATCACTGAGAGTAGGTCATTTGAATAGCTGGTTAAAAATAGACACGTGAAAATCAAGTATTTTCTAATTCGTTTAAGTACAAAAGTCACAGAGAAAGGATTTACAAGAATTTTTAAATCGTTAAAAGCTATTTTTGATTGTGAATGAAATGTTTGAAGGGATCTAGTAGTTTGCAAACTTACCACCAGAGGGCAAAAATTTAAGCCACGCCTCCGCTAAGTTTCCCAATACGCATGACGTTCGATGTGATTATTCAGTAGTTAAAATTTTTGTGCGTTTCATCAGATTGTCGAATTTTCTCAAGTAGCCAATAGAATTTTTTTGCGAACTGTTTCGATCTGGGAGTGGCGTACGACATGCTCTTCGTTCGCGCAGTTTGCTCGTGTATAAAGTATTCCTAATGAGAATTTTTAGTTTCAACGTTTGAGAGTTTTTGCATCCAGCAGCGAAATTTGGGGGAAAAATTCAGGCCTCGATGATCGCAATTGTTCCTCGAGGTTCATCGACAATTTCAAGCCAATGAAAATTTTCATACGTCAAAGGTGTTACCACATCTGGTGAAGCTGTACGAATTTTGAATCCCATCTTCTGCAGGATTCCAACCGTTAACACGGTGGAATCCTGCAGAAGAGGAGAACTGGACTAGAACGAATTTAGATTAGTTTTTGATTTGTTTTGTTACCGAAAAGATCGTGAGAATCAAAATAACGTAAAGACAATAGTAAAAAGAATCAAGATATTCTATCTCCTTCGATTGATTACAGCTCAAACTTTATATCATTTACTTATTGTTCTCGACGAAATAATTACACTTAAAGCGACTTCGCTTCTTTAAACGCGTAGGATGCGGCTTCTTGCGCGATTCTTTATCGAAACATTTTTTTTTTTTTTAATGAAGGAACTTCAAACGCGGAATTTTTAATAGCAACACGACGACCTCGAGACAATTTCACGAACTTTTAGAATGTTCTTCGACCACTACGTATTGCTATATCATTTTCCTTGATCATTTATTTGCATATAATTTGGCATATTACCGATAACAGAGAAATAGCACCATGTGTAACTAGTGTTCCATAAGTTCAAGACGCAAAGTGAAAACAGTACCTATTGTCGCCAAGCATTTCAAGAGATTAAATGCTCCGCGTATGGACACTGAACTATCAAGAAAAGTGTACAAATTGCTGAGTGTCGAAGACGATTCGATTAGAAAAATTAATACAACGTCGGATATACGCGTTTAAGAAAACTGATCGCGAAAGAAGCGAGCTTCATAAACGATACTAATCCAAAAAAGGCACTATATTCTACCCCTCTCGAGTTTTCCCCTGCGAAAACGTTAAACAAAATATGGATCGGAAAAAAAAGGTCGACTCCCTTTCTCAACTACGTGTTGATCTTTCTGATTTCGAACTGGATAAAACAGACTTGGACTTTTTCAGACACCTTTAGATTTTTAAGTGTTACGCACACCACACACACTTATAAAAATTTTTTTGCGAAAATCTTTACACCTAAATAGCACAAATTTCAGTTTTTTATACGTAATTTAGTGATACATTTTTATACGTAACTTAGTAACTCGAGTAAAAATTTCCAATGTGTTTATGCGACTGGTGACCCGCTTTGTCACAGGCTAATTTTTACGAATTTTCGTAAAGGAAGTTAGAGTGTCTTAGCCCGTTCAGAGGTTTTGCAAAAGATTGTTTCTCGAATTTTTTTATATAAAGGGAGCAAAATAACGGTATTGGTTCCAATAGTTGCGCGATGATCGAATGGGTGGGATAACTTGGGCTGAGACAAGTTAAAGTGATGAATCCAGGATTTGAGTTACACGATGAGCATTCGTAGGATATACAATTAAATCTTAGAAGATTATAGGAAAAGGTAGGAAAAATACGATAAAAAAAAGTTATAACGAAAGATTAAAATTATGTATCGAAAAATAACAATGCCGAAATAATATTAGAAAATGAGACTTTTGCGACGAATCAAATTTTCGATCACGAAAAATAATAATAATAAGGTTCTAAATCAAAGGATCGAAAGGGTTAAAGTTAATAGGGGATACAAAGGGGAGGGATGAGGGGTGGGGAAAAGGGAGAGGGAAAAATAAATTCTGAAGGAACACGCTATAGAAAAGAATGAAAAGTTGGGAACACCTGAAGGCCCGAAAACCGATTTCTTTTGTTCTTTTGCCGCTACTGCTACAACTAGTTTTGCTACTGCAATTTACTTTGATGTCGCATGGTAAACGAGGGCGCGTACCCCTCTGTCTCTCTTCGCTCTCACACCTCTCGGAGTTACTTTTTTTTTTTAAAGATTCCCGAGTGCTGCGTAGAGTAGTGGAAAATCGGAAAATTTCGGGACTGACTCTTGCCTGTGCGCCCCCGTCGAAGAGGGGGCAAGGGTTGGGTATGCGATCAGGTCACGAAAACTACCCTCCTCCGTCTCGAGGGGCGCGGGCATTCGCACGCGTTATCTAAAAAATGTCGTAGAAAAAGAAAGTGCAACCCTGACGATCGTAGTACATTCTTATACTGGAAGAATTCCTTTCTAAAAAATCACAGTTTAACCGGCTTTTTGCCATGTACTTCTTTTTCACTCGTCGAGTCTATTTTTTTCGGTTTTGTTCAGGCTAGTCGTTTCGTAAAAAAATCTAAAAATCTTTTTTTTTTCCTGTACAGAGAAAGAACCGAAAATACGTGAGGTGTGAGTGCCACGGGGGCACCCCCCTGAAACGGGGGCGCTGTGCTCTTTCTCGGGGCTGAACGACTTTTTTGTCTCTGGTTTTTTTTTAAATCTTTCGGATTTCTCTTCTCACTATATACAATATATATATTAATATAATCTCTATATAAAAATAAATGCTTCTCGAATCCTCAACGATAGCGTCATAAAAAACGATCGAAGTACGAAAATCGTTTTAGACGTATAGAAAAATGCAGGCGTGACGTTTGTTTTTTGTTTTCTCCGTGTCTGTGTCCAGCAGCGTTCGAAATTGTTAATGCGTTTTCAGTTTCTGTAAAATTTTTTGGTCTTTCTAAACTGTGTGCCCAGGCATTCGCGAGAAGAACATTGCTGAATTCGGAAAGCCGCTCGCCGCGACCCCAGGATCACCGAGGGATCACCTGGGGAACCGCGGTTCGCTTTTTTCTACCTTCGCTCTTTGTCTATTGTTCTTTGTTCTTATCTTTTTTTTGTAAGCGAAGCTGCTGACCACGAGTCAAAACGATTATTAAAAAATTTTCAGGGAGCGACGCGCGCGCATCGACACGCGCGACTACTATTTCTCATGTTTGTTTCGATTACACTTTAGCGTTTTTCGCGGTGAAATGAAATCACCTTAGTTGCATGTATGCTCGTTTTTTCATAGATGAAAAAAAAGAAGGAACAACGTCACACAAGCAGGTGCGCTTGTCACCTGAAGAGGTAGCTACATCGTCTCGGTTTTTTCTGCGATTCGCGGTCCTCGCTTCTATGATCGAAATATATATGTCTGCGTACATAAGTCGCGAATCACATCGAACAATAACGTAGCAACGAAACGAAAACAAAAAATCAGAAACAAGTTTTGTACAAGAGAAATAGCTGGTTGCGGTTTCCTACATTTTCTGACGTCACATTAGCGAGCTTCGAACGACTCTTCAGGAGTCTGACTGCCACGCACTACGGAAGAGCGCGGATTTTGACTGAATTTTTGCGACGATCGAAAGTCGTGCGCGACTAAGTACGTTCGAGGCGATTTTGAACTTGGAAGCGATACAGTTTTGTGCGTACGGTAGCTACGATTGTTTCACAACACTATCTTCGACCGTGTCGACATCTTCCAGATGGAGGACGTCCGATGGTATACAGAGGGGTGGATCGGTGGAAGCGGGCGAAGCTGCCCTAGCCCGATCGAGCGGGTGGACTCGGCGCGTTTCAACGCAAAAGCTGTGTGTCGTGGTTTTCGTCTCTTTTCGATACTTAACTTTTGCGGGGGTAAAGATGGTCAGCGAAGGTTGATCGGGCGTGGCCAGAATTCGATGCAGACTAATTACACAACGGGCCGGTCGGGACAGTTTTGGTCACAGCCTCCGCGCGAGCGGCGAACGATCGAGAAACGACATGATCGCTTCTCCTCGGTAAAGAGTGTGTCTTTGCGTCTCTGATCCGGTTTCTGCTTCTGTTTCGACCTGCACAGGTGATACTGGATGTGCAACAATTCTCACCGGAGGAGATCACGGTGAAAACGGTCGGCAACAACGTTATTGTCGAGGCCAAACACGAGGAGAGGCAAGACGAGCACGGATACGTCAGCAGACACTTCGTACGGAGATACGTCTTGCCGCCATCTCACGACGTGATCGATATTACCTCGAGCCTCTCTTCGGATGGTGTGCTAACTATCACGGCACCCAAAAAGGTAAGATACGGAAGAGGAGCCCCGCGAATCCGAGGGGTTCGCTCTCGTCTGTTGTATTTGTTTTTATAATTTTTTTTTTTTGTTTGTTTGTTTGTACTTTGTCTACTGTTTCATTATTTTTGTTTTGCTTTGTTTCGTTTGCGTTCAATCCCAAAAGTTCCGTGCGCCCTCCTGCGGTAGTAGTATTCGTTTAGAGAAGGATGTTGCCCGAAGTATATCGATTCCCGATCAAACTACGAGTCTGCTCTAAACTATAAAAAGAATGTCTAGTTTGCATTAAAGGATTTTTTTTGTTTGCTTAAGAATGAGGCACATTCGTTGAATTCGGACATGTTTATCGACTTCAAGTCGACGTTCCAATGAGCAGAGTTCGTCTTAACAGAATTTAATATGTGCATGACAATCGCTGCTTCGGAATTGAAATCAAGGTGGAATAGGAAATTCAAGATCGGTTAGAATCGATAAAATTCGAATTAACGAGTGCTCCTCATCGAGATATCAATGATCGGTACTTTACGATTCTCTCGGGATCGAGCAGACATCGTGAAAATACGCTGAGATTGAACGTGTCTATGTTTTAGTAGACAAGTAGCATCTACGTCTCCGGAATATAATTTGCAAGGCTAGAGTGACGCTACCGTTTCCATAATGCTAATCAATTTATACGCGCGAATCGCGTTAATTTCTGATTAAAATCAACCATCACCTTTTAGAAGATCTTATGTGCAAATAACTCCTCTTTCGCAACTTAATTGCTATTTTACAGATTCGGTTTTTTTTATTAACGTTTATCAGCAATGAATAACTGAGTAGCGACACCACGAGCCGTGAACGTTTCTAATCGTCGTGCGAATATCTCTCTAATTAACGCGTTTAATAACTTCTTATCGTACTGTTAACATATGTAAGAGTATTTTTGGCCCATCGACCGCTTACCTAATGCATGCATCTCGAGGCGCTCTTCTCGACTGTCCGAAAGGAAGCGAGGAAATTTCGAACTCTAGTCGGACCAAATAATCGATGCGTACGGATTGTTCAAGCACCGACCCCGTAGGGTGCACTATAAAAACAAATAGAAAAGCCTCGTTGTTCATCTGTTAAGGAGATATTTCTTTCTAATTTTCAGGGCGAGGCGCCAACCGGCGACCGAGTGATCGAGATCGTTAGGACAGGGGAACCGGCGAGCAAACCGGTCAAAGTGGAAACCGAAGAAAAATAGTATTTTTATAACGTTTCTCGTTTCTGTGACTTCATTTTTTTATGCTCCAATTTCTACGCGATTATGTCTTAATATTTGGTAAAATTTTTTAATAATTCGATAAATACATAACAGTGTAAATCATATAAGAAGATTATTTTTTTGTTGTCGCTAAAATGCAGTCAGTCGTATTGTATATTGAGTATACACAGATAATTGTTGTCGACAACTGATAGTCTAGCAATATACAAAGCATTTCATGTTCTAATAATTCAGTGTCGTAATACGTCTCGTCAGTGTTGCTTCCGGTTTAGAGCGTGCGTCTCGCTTTATGATTCTGAATCGAAAAATACGTAATTTACTTATGCAAATCGTAGCATAAAATTCCGTATATACGGAGTGTTCAACGCTAGAGATTTTGCGAGGTGATTGTGTACGTCAAAATGAGACGAAAATCAAGAATATGAAAGTTGCGCCTGAGGCTTCATTAACGAGTAATCAACTGCGGTAGATGCGCACACATTGTCTAACGCGAGGCTTATTCTACTGCCGCTAAATAATTAGTCAAGTCAGACCCGTTGTTTTCACTGCCGTAATCACTCAAAGGAATACAGTTATCAATTTAATGACACGCAACGCTGCGATAATCATAAAATTTTGAAGAAAATTATTGCAGTATCGCATAGCGTCGTATGTTATTAATTCAACTGCGAATTGAGTATTTTCGAGTGACTACGGCACTGACAGCGCGCCTGACCTGACCAACGCTCATTGACAGTAAAATAAGACCCTCGCGTCAGACAATTTATGCACCTATTTACAACAGTTAACTTGCTAATGAAACTTCGGACACAATTTTTTTCATTCTAATTTTCTTCTGATTTCGACCATTTAAAATCCCCGCTACTTAATCATCTCCAAATGATCAAAAACATGAACGTAACACTATTCGTATCAAATATTTACATAAATCCTAGTGAGTTTATCTCAAAAATTATAATATACAATCATCTTTACTGTTGGAATCACCTTTATTCATCGTCATGAATGTAGACGAGGAATAAAATTCCCAGAATCAAGAATTCTAGCGATTGGTAAATAACTTGCTTAGATTTTCCTCGAAATTAGAAAAATTCTTAGAAAAAGTAAGAAGTACTTTCAGATCAAGAAATACCGAAACAACGCATGCAGGTTAAAAAAATCGTAGCACGCTGTCGCTCGATTGAACGAAGCAACACCGACGGAGGCGTCCAACGTTTGGTCGCATAAGAATAACAAACAAAAATTTGCTGGCCAGAAAAAAATGGAAAAATGCAAAAGAAAAAATAGAATACCCACGGTAAACTGTCGCGCTCCGCACCGGATCCCCCTCGTCTACATTTTCACTTCCTGTGTGGTCGGCCCCGTGGACAACGTAAGAGCGAAGAAAGGTGTGCTCACTGGTTGGTGGGTCTTCGGGTGTTCGTCTGATCCGAACTGAACGAAAGTTTGTTTACGAATGCGCCGACTGGTGCCGGCCGGCTCTCTTTTATAGGCGAGCGGCGTCGCAGTGGCGAACATTCAAGAAGGTGCGCGCCTGCGCCCCTCGTAAATGCGCACTTACCGACTGTCGTCGGTTTATAAAGGATTCCGGTTATTTAATCAGTCGATGGGGTCTGAAATCGTGATCACCGTGTCAACAATTATCGTCGGACTCGCGGGCCCGACGTTTTTCGCGCGTACCGCGTGGAAAATTTGTAAAAGCCGAGTATTGATCGGCGGACGGCCCACGAGATTTCTGGCACGTTCTCTCGCCGGGAGCCCCACCGTCGCCTGACCCACACAACCATATGCTTGCTTCCTTGTTCGATCGGCGACGTTAAAACGGTGCGGACCGGCGTGCGTGATGCGAACGAGAGTGTCTGTGGCCTCCTACGTTTCGCATGTTTGTTTTGATCGGCCGGGTGTGGCGCGGCAAGGGGGGAGAAGGCCCGTGACGAGGAGCACGTAACTTCGGGAATCAAGGGCAACCCGAAGGTCGCCCTAACCGCCCGGGACGATTCTACGTTTCTTTTCTAGAACTCCTCGGTTATAGAAACTCTCACGGACCGGCGACGGTTTTAGATGTCCCCTATGCGGTTCGACTATATTTGACAACGCTTCGCGAAGGTCGTGTCGTTCTTATTCGGCCCTGACAGTGACAGATAATGGTATTTTTAATATGGTTGCGGCGGCGAGGGGGGAACTGTGTCAGCGATACTGGAGCGCGGCGCAACCGTAGAACGATAGAAACATATTGCGTTGCAACGCGCTGATATGTTTCTTCTGTTATTTTAATTTTTCGTTTATTACCGCAGCGCTGTGATGTCATCCTTATTTCCATGCCAACGGAATTCTCAATTTACGTTTCGTTGGCTCCGTCTTTCCGAAGTCAATTAAACGAAATATTCACGTCACGATAGAAACATTTTCGAGCAGTCAAGTTCATGGTCGTCGCGTGAACTTGGTAATTTTTCAGTCTGTCAAGTCGTGAATATTCCATTAATTCTACTCATTACTTAAGTACTTCATTTGTACCAGCTTTTGCATTTATTCCTGTTCCTAATTCTGAGAAATGGTTACGGTGAAATTTCTCGAATTTCTAGCTCGCGTTAATTTGGATTCTCTTAATTGAAATCGATTTTCCGTCGTGATTTTCCGAAAGGAGAGGAAAGTCATCTATACTATAAATATAAATCTCGTAATATTCCCTTCTAACAAGGAAACAAGGGAAGAGACAGGAACTGCGTCGCAGTTTTTGCCATCGATGGGCATACGTGCCTCGACGAGCTGCGCAGTTGCCCAGAACGTGTCCGTTTTCTTCCAGCCGAATTCAACGCGCTGGAGGAACGAGGATCGCGTAACGGTCTCAAGGTCACGCGGAGGCGCGGTCACGATACTAATAAATGACGCAACACTTGCGGCAGTATGTTTACAAATATTCCTGAGTCAGGAGCGACGGGGTCAACACTTCTCGCACGACGCGGAGCCGGAAAACTTACAATCATATTGTCAAAATACAAAATTCTTGAATTCTTCCATGGAACGGAGAATCACAAAATGCGTAGAAGTTTTGAACAAGACAGCTGCTAGTGAATGTTTCCATCCACCGCAGGGACAAAAGAGTCAAAGCAGAGACACAGTACTCTTAATAAACCAAGTCGCTATTTTTACAATCTTCATTTCCTTTCTTGACACCTTAAAGGTCTTTTACCCTTTTTATATTAAATATGTTATGTGACTACAGCAAATAAAGTCTCTGTGAATTCATAATATTTAAAGCCTCAGAGATAAGAAACTGAAATCTCTTTGACCAACTATAATTCGCAATTATTGTTCAATCATGAGAAAAGCAAGACTGAGTTTTCCTCGTTAAAGCACTCTCTTCTTTCGCAATTTTTTTGCAGTCAATCTTCGCTTCCATCACTTTAATCAAAATAAAATCCTCTTTCAGATCTCATTAATGCATTTCCCTTATAATAATTTCACAATTCATCCCTACCTGTTACATAATAAAGACAGCCGTGGACTCCGAAAATTTCGTCTCTGCGAACGGCGGAGGTTACATATTATTGCGCAACACGCGTTTCTCGCGACAGCTGCAGCTCTATCGATTTTCTTTGCGCATCTGCCTGCCTCCGAGCACGTATCTCGCGACCGTAAGACGCAATTAATGCAATTTTATTCGTGAGAAACCGGAGTTGCTTGCAAGATGTTTGAGATCCCCCAGGAAACGGAGCCTTTTGTGTATTCGCACGCATAATGCTTCCCCTTCCTATCGGACAGGATCAACTTTGGGACAAGGGCAAGGAACGAGTGGAACGATGCGCAGATGTTTCGATACATTCGCACGAATAGAAGAAATGGAAGGAATGCGTTGCCTGCGACGTTTAGAATATAACGAATTGGTGTTCTGTGAAATGTAAGTCCTTTGTACTTCGGTTACGACTATCAGGAATACAGACTACCTTGAACCTTTTTCTCGGTCGCGTCTCCTGGGTATAGCGAAACGCTATATAATTTTCTTGTAGTTGAAATCGTTATTAAGAATCTCGACTGCTGTTTACGCTGTTTATCAGGAGTTTGATCCGTTTATGTGGAAAATGGATGCGAGGATAGGTATGATAATTTTCGAAAGACGATACTGTTTTCAAAATAATTTATATTTCATTTTATAACTAATGCTTTCGCTTCCCCTTGCCCTCAACTAATTTAACATATGTTTGAGTAATGATTTATACAAACATTTTATAAACTAGTGTCGAGAAAAGATTACAGCAAATCAGAACTAAATTGATAACTATCGTACCAATCCTAACAGCACAAACAGCAGTCAATCTTTTTCCATAATACTACAAGAGGAGGAGTTTCTACACCGACGACTTTCTTTCACCTTGTCGCAGAACTAAATATGGCTTTCACCTTTCTCAACACGGAGCGTCAAAAAAATTTGCTTAACCCGAGTACCAACTTATACAGAAACAGAGATTTTAAATTTCTGAAACGGCTAAGAATAGTATCATGAATGATCGCGCGAATCAAGGTCCAGCACAATATGAATCGCACGAAATCTAGGGTCAGACAGAAACCAGAAGATCCGGAGATAGGCGGAGCGTGAACGGATCTTTCGAAATAAGAGTTGCGCGAATTCATGAACGCCGAGATACGCGTTGATCCATAATATTAAAGAGTCGGTCACGTCCAATAGAATACAGTAAATTTAGTGGCGCTCGTTTATGCAACGACGAGGCCGATACAGATAAATTTAGAATCTGGGATGCAGGTAGCGGAGCAGATTTCAAGCGGCTCGGTGCATTCTAATGTGCGCAGCGTTCATTTACCTTCCCGTCTCGCGTTCATGGCCCTCTAAATTGTATTTTATCAGCCGCGATCCCGTGCGTCTCGACTCCCCGTCGGTCGAGGCGCGCGGGAATCGCCAGAGGAAGCGATCGTGATCGACGAAAAAATATATGGAACATTAGAGAGGCTGGCCGGTCGAGGGACATCAATCCCTCGGGCTCCAGAATATTCTACGGACAGATGACGCAGGTAATCAATAGTTGCAGCGCTCGAGTTTCATACTCATATATATAGATATACAGGGTGCACCAAAAGTATGGAAACGGTCAAATATTTCGAAAACGGAATATTTTTGAGAAAAATTTTTTAGAGCAATATTTTAAGGTTTTAAAAATTCTATTGAACGGTCATATCCGTTTGACTTTCAGAGGAACGGTCAAGGTCATATCAAGGTCAACATGATTTTTTTAAATAGAACACTCCATTTTTTATCATGCAGTGTTAAAGCTGACGATGGGACCTTTTCAAAACACTAGCTGATGATCTATTTCTTTTTATAATTGCCTGAGTGCTGAGCTTTAAATGCTTCGATGCTGTCAACCTTATTGTTAGTATTATTTAGGGTGCACCGGGAGGAAGTTTCTTGATTGGACTTCGCACAATCATGGTCCTCACGTATGGGCTTACGAAGGGCGATTTTAGCATAAATACACATTGAGCATTTGAGATTTAGCATTAACGTGCATTAACTCGTTAAATGTTCGAATTATCTTCTGCCTGATTCTTGACAATTCTTGGCAATTTTCAACAGAAATAGGTTACCAGCTAGTGCTTTGAAAAGGTCTCATCGTCAGCTTTAACACTGCCTGTTAAAAAATGGTGTATTCCATTTTAAAAAATTATGTTGACCTTGACGTGACCTTGACCGCTCCATTAAAAATTAAACGGATACGACCATTCAATAGAATTTCTAAAATCGTAGAACATTGCTCTGAAACATTTTTTTCAAAAATGGTCCGTTTTCAAAATATTTGATCGTTTCCAGACTATTTGATACAGTAGACTTTCTTCATTCTCAACGGTCAGAACTCAGGCAATTCTCAAGAGAATTAGGTCATCAGCTGGTGTTTTGAAAAGGTCTCGTCGTCAGCTTTAACACTGCATGCTAAAAATGGCATGTTCTATTTAAAAAAATCATGTTGACCTTGATATGACCTTGACCGTTCCTCTGAAGATCAAACGAATATCACCATTCAATAGAATTTTGAAGACCCTAAAACATTGCTCTAAAACATTTTTCTCAAAAATGTTCCGTTTTCGCAATATTTGACCGTTTCCATACTTTTGGCGCACCCTGTATACACAGTATGTACACGGACGTTGGTACAGTAAACATACGAGAGCTTTCTGGTTTCACACGGTCGCGTGCCCCCAATCGCAAACTTCGCTCGCGCCCGCTTTGAACCGGCTTGTTTCAACACGCGATCATCCATGACCTAGGCTTACTATCCAACCAGATTTCGGTGAAATGTCAAAGGTGCATTTAATCGCGAAACGAACAATCAACGGGCCTCGCGTCTCTGTATCGATGCGCGCGTCGCGTTAGCTTGACAAGAGGATACCTGTTTAGGAACGGTGGAGATATGATACTGGAATTTGATGGATTTTGTCGTGACTGCTGTCGGGAAGAGCGTCCTAACACTCGGCTCTGTTTCCCTCGGATTCTGGGAGCAGCTTTTCGGTCTCGCGTAAAGCGGTACACCTGAAAAATAATTCGAAGCAATTATGAAGTCCCCAGAAATTCCTCTCAAGCATCTCTGCTTAGTAAATGCGTAATTTCGCTCAATGAGATCCTCCCGTCGTTGCTTTTGTCTGTGACGATTATACAATCCAGATTAGCTATTATCTAACTCGATATTGCGTGTCATTAAAAAAAAAAAAAAAAAAAAAAAAAACACCGTTCGTTACTTTCAGAGAACCAATAATGATAGGTTTCTACCTAATGTTTGTTCCCGCGATCTCACGTTACGCAAGATAGTGTAACTTTCGTGGGGAGGCAAAGTTTCCGTCGCGGTTTTAGCTATCAGAGAAATGCTCAGTGGCTCGTTCGTGCCGCGACGCATGTATAAATAACGAGATGAGAAAACCCCGTGAACGCGAGACGGTTTTGCTGCGAAAATAATAAGTGCAGAGTGATAAACCCTTTGGCAAGAGTAAGTTTTACCACGAACTACGCCGAGGGAATTAAACTTTGCGTTATGAGTTGCATGGGAGTAAATAAATGAATCACAGGTGTTGCATTTAGGAGAGTTTCAAGTTTTTTTCAGGTACTACGCAGTTCGTGAACTACACAGGCGACGCGCAGATGCGTTCCCCTGGCATGAAATCCAACCTTCCCGGGGCCAACCGAGGTGTACTGGTTTGATCGAAGCTCGAAATTCTAGAACCGTCTACGAAACGCCCCATTATCGATTCTGTTTCCGACCAGGTCGTACCTGTGGCATCGTCTGCGCAGGATTCGAACGATAAAAATAAAATTCGTGCTTTTACGCGACCACGTCCTTAGGGATACCAATTACGCGGTGGTGAAAGCGATGGAAGACCTGTTCTCAGATCTGGGCTGAGTCTCTAGGAAAAAAAAAGGTTCCAAAAATAGCTTGAGTGTCGCGTTGAAATAAGTTCTCAGCATGAGATGCCCTCTTGCTGAGATGAAACGATGCTCGAGAACGCTTCGGTATTGGTGGTATGGTAGTGGGTGTCATAAAAGAACCGTATCTTTCAATTATAAGTCTTCTCCGACTTCTGTGTATTGTATCTATACAAGAGTATACGCGTTTTCGGCATACATGTACAAACGCATTCAATGTTACAATCTTCTTTGGTCGTTCTAACTTAACAGGCAGAAAGGCGGTTCGGATGATCGGTGAAGTTATTTTATTAATCGTACAATGTAATAATAAATAAACTAATCTTAAGGTTCACCTTTCTAAAATTGCACAGTGTGCAGGCGACGAGCACAAGATTTTTTTCCTTCGGCAATCATATAGGGGGCGGGGGAGGGGAAAGGTACGATACGAATATGGTGCAAAAGGGGTGAAAGGCGCGCCATTTTGTGCACCGATCAGCGACATCTTTTCGCAGCTTCATGCACTACTGGAAACATCATGGAAGACCATTGCTGACGTATGGTAACGGACAGACAAGAGGGTTTAGAGCGCGCGATTTATCTTGACAAAGCGCAGTACGCAACTCTCATTACATATGCGTCAATTCGATGCTTCTGACAAATAAAAAGCGTATTATTTGCAAATGGTTGACAAGCTGCCTATTATTTACGTTATTACTCTTGCGTTAAACATAGAGTTTGAACGCGATTCTTCGGTCGCTGTGTTGCTCAAACTCCGTTAAGAGAATCTTCAGTGAAGAAGATTCATCCCTCCAATAAAGATCTCGTATTTGTCACTTACTTTTCTTTGGATATACTTAAGTTGCCATTGTGGTTCGGTATCGTGTCGACTGCTTCCATTTCAATACCATCGTGTTTGTCTTCTCTCTTCTCCTTCAACGCGAACAGTAGCTGGTAGGTGTACGTCCCGAGCAACGCGCCGAGGATCGGTCCAACCCAGTAAAGCTGAAGGACAATGTCGTTGAAAGGAAGCAACCAGGAGAAAAGAAAGCTATTATCGTGATTGATTATTGGAATCTAATCAGTGCAACGGCAAATATTTGCGCTGCTCTTTCTCCTTATATAGATCTACGAAGTTATGTTATTCACCCGATAACGCTAACACTGGAAGCTCGTGCGTCTTATCGTGAGCATCAGAGATTAGAGTGAAAAGCGTTGGATTACGTAGCAATGATTTCTAAATCTCTGAGACTGCTAATAAATCAAACTATCGAGATCGTCCTCACCCATTGATCCGTCCAAATTCCAGTCCAGAAGGCCGGCCCAAAGGATCGCGCTGGGTTCATACTGCAACCAGTGGCTGGAGCCTAGAGAAATCATGAATATTAATTTATTTATGCTCCAAGCTTTTTATTAGATTGATCGAGACACTTTGCAATCTTTATCAGGAAATCAAGTTGATGTTATCAGCACATCATAAGCGTGAAAATTTATTTTCTTCCATTTTCCGACCAATCTAATCTATTTTATGGAATCGAGATTTTTAGCAACGAAGGAAGAAATGTTTACCGCTGCGACTGAAATGCCCACGACACAGAAACCGAATTTGATTGACATGGAGTCTGCAAGGTGCGCGCATCTAGGATCCCAAGTCGCGCAGGCTGTGCAAAGGACGCACGCCGTGCAGAAACATTCTATCAGGATTCCCTGTACGAGAGTGACACCAGGATAAAGAGCGGTCACGCAGAATCCTCCCGTTGAACCTGGGCGGCCGTCGTTGAACAATTCCTCTGGAGTGACTAGCTGCATTAGTGGACATTCAAATTAATAACAATCCACATACGCTAATCTTTTTCCACTAAAATTCGTACCATTAATACTTTGTATCCTATGGTAGCTCCAACGAATTGAGCAACTATGTAGAGCGCGCCGGTTGGCAGGCTTTTGACGCCAGCTATAACCGCTCCAATCGTGACGGCGGGGTTAAAGTGGGCCCCGCTTATGTGTCCTACCATCTGCAATAGAATTTGGGACTCTAATTTCTTGAATCGCGATAAAATCGCGAGGACTGTATAAATTATCGTTGAGCTGGTTTGAGGCTGCAAACGGATTCACCCCTTCGATCGCCTTGGTCTTTACTATAACTACACCCTTTTCAAACCCAATAGAAAGAACGAGAAGAGGTTGCGGTAGAGAGAAATATTGGGTCTGAGCGAGTTGTAAGGGCATATGGAGGGATGAGGGAAAGGGAAATTTTACTTCCTTTCTCAGATTTGTTTAAAAATAGAATTTTTAATAGTATCTGTTATTACTTGTGATCTGGGAAATGCAAAAAAAATTTTCGTATAGGGCTTAATGAATTTGTGATGATTTAACGGCTTTGAACCTCATTTTCAGTTTTATAAAACAGATTTAGACTTGAGTAAGATTTATGCAAGAACGTAAAGGCATATCTACATCTAGCGAACGAACACGAACCAACGAACGAACGTAAATATGTGCAGACAAGAGCGAACGTATGGGAACGTGCGCGAGCGTCATAGCTCCGATTTACCATGCTGATTCGGCGAGGCTACCTTGCGAGGCTTGCACTAAATCACCATAAGTCACTATAGGTCTGACTGCACTGGTACAGAACGAACCAATCGCTATCTTCTTCTCTCCAAAGATCTGAAGGGACCCAAAATAGCGAACGCAAGTACTTATCTTTCTAGTGCTCTAGCACTAGTATCTTACTATGGTGTGCGAAAAAGAAGTGAGGCAACATTGACAAATCATCTGTTTTGCGTTGTCTCACATTTTTTTCGCACACTACAATAGGTAGAGATGCAAGCCTCGCGAGGCAGTCTTGGAGTGTCTGTACACTCAGTTCAGTAGATTTTTGCTCCTAGGGAAAAATGGGATGAGAAAAATTTCCCACCAATACATACATAAAAAATACATATACATATACTACATACATTACGGTATATACTGTATACCGGGTGTCCCAAACAAAGTGTAAGAGCCGAAAAGAGGAGATTCCTGGGATGATCCTAAACAACTTTTTCCTTAGAGAAGATGTTCATTGAGGTTTTGTTAACGAGTTATTCACGAAAAGACCGACCAATCAAAGAGCGCGTATAGCGGATAAACGGCCGTTCAGTGGCTGGCCACTGAAGCTACGCGTAGCATTCACGGCTGTTCTTTCGCTATACGTGCGCTGTGATTGGTCGGTGTTGTTCGTTAATAATTCGTTAACAAAGTCGTAACGAACATTTTCGCTAAGGCAAAAGTTGTTTAGAATCACCCCAGCAATCTCCCCTTTTCGGCTCTTACACTTTGTTTGGGACACCCTGTATATTGTATTTTATATGTATATTTCAGTGGAAAATTAACATTTTTCCTCATCACATTTTTCCCTAGGGGCAAGAATCAATGTCACTGATTGTACATGGTTTGGTATACACAGGAATGCTGAACACAGTTGCTTGACATTCATTTGCGCTCTCAATGTTCGTTCGCCCGTGTTTGTTCGCGCTCGTTCGCTAGTTCTAGACACGCCTTAAGATCTATGGTATTCAGGGTGTAACAAAAATGTTGCAGTTCCTTGAAAGGGGTAATTCCTGAGGTGATTTTAAACAACTTTTTCCTTAGTGAAAATGTTAGGTGGGGCTTTGTTAACAAGTTATTAACGAAAAACCCCGACTAATAGAAGCACGAATATAACCTCCAGCTATGAGTACTATTGGCCCGCCATCGTCTGCGTCATTATTAATCCGCTGTACTCGCTTCCCGATTGGTCGGTGTTTTTCGCTGATAACTCGTTAACAAAGCCCCACCTAACATTTTCGCTAAGGAAAAAGTTGTTTAAAATTACATCAAGAATCACTCCTTTCAAGGAATTGCAACATTTTTGTTGCACCCTGTAGAACTTAAAAAGAGAATGTTAAAGAAAAAATTTCTGGGACTTGACTTTAAGCGAAGTCATCCAACAAGTCATTGCGCTTAAACTTGCTCGGGACCGGAGGGGATAGTATATCGTTTGGGTCGTACTTCTTCGCAAAGCGTTTGTTGCATTCCAAACGTAGAAAAAAAGAGCGCGCGAAAGAGAAAGAGGGACTAAACAGTGAAGTGGAGATTAAAAAACGTAATTTTTTAATGAAAATTGAAAAGCACAGTGTCCTTGGGATTACTTAGTGCCTTGGGATAAACTTATAAGGCGTGAAATTCTTGATACCATGTGCAACAATCAGAAACCGTGATCCAAAAGAACGTGATGTTAGAAATCTTACCATGATCAGGAAGTTGACAGTCATACCAAAAGCCATGGACATCTGCAACTGCGTCGGTATAGACGTAGTCATGGTTCCCAAGCTGCCCATGCAACCAAGGAACAAAAGTATCGCGGTGCCCACCACTTCCGCGATCACCATGGTGGTGGTGCCCTTCTCGATCACCCATAATCCGTCTGAAACAAAATGATCGAAAGATTCGATTGCTTCCTTTATTCGCTCAACGTCGACAACGGGAACTCACTTTTCGAGTCCTGCGACATGGTACACCGGCAAGTATCTCAACGTAACTGAACGGCTACCGTTATGCTGTCGATGCTGTAATCAGCACTCGAATTACCTTAACAATAATAATCATGGCTATCACTGTTCAACGATTATTCGTTGAAAAAATGAGACATCTTATCGACAACGAACCACTCACAGCTCACCGCATTCTTCTTCGAATCGATGCAACCGCGAGGGAATGGTAGAAACTTTCCTTTCTTGTGGATTTCAACACCGCTAACACTCTGACACTGGTATTAACACTTTCAATTAAAGAATGTTCCGTGTCTGTGAGGAGACTTAACATGATGTAATGATCTATTGATATCAAAAGGCCAGTTTCAACCCGTATAATGTAGTTCATCGGGACTTCTTTATCTACACCCGAAGGTAAAAATTAGGAGCATAGTCAGAATCGGTATAACAGGAAATTTAACATCACCACTCGAAGTACCTTCGTCGACGACAGGACAGTGCGCAGTGTCTTCTTTGTTGGACACTTTTCCATGAAAGTGGATCGAAGCTTTCGCCATTGCAGGCAGATTACATGGAATCACGAATCTAAGAATATCAAAGCTCGAAAACTCTATTCATAGAAAATTGCTTACCGCTGCTTTTTCCCAAAGATACTTCGAAACAGCACCACAAATCGCATCGTATTTCCTTAATGCCAGTCCCAACTCGACGACAACGAACATTCGCTGAACTTTCTTGGATAGTCCGCGTTTCCTCGCAAAATTTCTTCGCAAATTACCCTCGGGGCATTATCCTTCAAAACTTTCCGCGCAAGCGCGTAAACACGGCTCCTCGCAACACTGTTGACCCTCGCCGCCAGTCGCTGGTCGGTCTGTTCACGAGCAGGTAAAAAGACCGCCGTCGATCATGGAGAATAAAGAAAATCCACCGAACCAAGTAAATGTCAATTACAAATCGGACATCGAGTACGCGATCAATCTCCCTCGGATGTTGCTATTTCCGTTCGGCATCTGGCCGCTACAAAGGGGCGATTCCTTCTCGGACAACGTCAAGACGTACGTCCACATAGGTGTGATATTCGTTCTGTTCTGCTTCTTCTTTATCCCCCAAGTGATCTACACGTTCGTCGACTGCGAGGATATCTCCCGGTATGCGAAAGTACTCGCCTCGCAGTTGTTCGTCGTCCTAGCGCTGATCAAATTCTGGACGATGGTCATCAATAGGAAGGAGCTCAGGCATTGTCTGACGGAGATGGAGGAGCAGTACAGAAACGTCGAATGGGAGGAAGATCTGGTGGTGATGAAGCAATCGGCGAAAATCGGCCGATTTTGGACGACCTTTTATTTGAGTCTCTCCTATGGCGGCGGCCTCCCTTATCATATAGTCTTGCCGCTGATATCCGAGAAAATCGTCATGAATGACAACACCACTCGACTGCCTATGCCTTACCAAAGCAACTACGTCTTTTTCGTGATCGAGAACTCGCCGGCTTACGAAATCATCTTCGTCGTGCAAATACTTATCAGCGGTATCATTCTGTCCACTAATTGCGGGATTTACAGCCTGGTTATCAATATCGTGATGCATTCCTGCGGGCTGTTCGAAGTAGCCAACAGGAAAATCGAAATTGTGTTTGCAGAAGACCGGCAAGGGCTGCGAGACCGACTGGTTAGCGTTGTTGTACATCACCTGAAAGCGATCGAGTAAGAGTTATGTTTGCAAATACTTCTTTCATGATGAATACCATACTTTATATTCCGCATTAAAAAAAAGTGTCGGAAGACTCGTGATACAACCTGGAAAGTGGATTGACACTTTTAGGCTTTTTGTTAGAATTTCTTCTTTGAGGGTTGAGAAAATAAAACACTCTTATATTACACACTGTTTATGAAATAATTATTTTCTCTTAAAACAATACACGCAGTGTATCCGCGGACCAGTATAATTAATAACGATTATAAAATGAGAAAAAATGAGAAAAAGAATGCTGGAAGCTAGACGATCTGCACTGGTTGCCTTATACTTTAGAACTGAACTTCGGTCGTCGCTTTCGGTCCCTGCCAGGACTCCCGCCCCTTTTACTGCTGTTAAGAAAATGAACAGCCCCTTTGCCCCAAGGCCTTGAAGTGGCAATCGTTGTATTCCAACACTTTTATTTAAAAGAAAAGCCAATTTGCCAGAGGTTGTAGCATCAGCTCGCCGACACTTTCCGCGTTCGCTTAGAACCGTGATAACTGATCAAAATGAAATGCAGATTCACACGCACGACTGAGAGTGCTCTGAGCATAGTGTTCCTATCGGAAATGGTCTGCGGCACCGTCATCATATGTTTGGTGGAATACGGAATACTTGTGGTAATATGCAAATGCATTTACAGAATATAAACACATTTACCTGTTTAACTATCGCGTTGTTTTTAGGATCTGAAAGATGGCAAGATCTTCAGTATGATAACTTATGGCGTTCTATTGATGTCGTTCTTCATAGACATGTACATATTGTCTTTCATTGGCGATCGTGTTAAACAGAAGGTATTTTTTATTCCATGTCTCTCGTCGCATATGAAAATGGAATAAACTTGATTCAATTTTAATGGCGCTTTGTTGCCTAAAGAGCGAGAAAGTAGGCGAAATGACATACTTCATGCAGTGGTACGATCTTTCTGAGGATCTAGCGAAGAATGTACGAATGATCTTGCTGCGAGCTAATCGACCGGTGAGTCTGACCGCCGGAAAATTGTTCGACCTATCGCTACAGGGATTTTGTGACGTAAGTTTTGCAGCGGTAGTTACAGTAGGAATAAATTAATATAATAAAAACTAAGATAACGCAACGTCGCAGGTCTGCAAAACTTCGGCAGCCTACTTTAATTTCTTGCGAGCAGTAATGGGATAAAGCTTCACCCGAGGAAATTATGTTTGTTGATTGCTCGGCTCGGTTCGTACTCGCCTATCCAAAAGTCGCAATTGTCCATTATGTGGTGTTCTGTTCGGCCTCGGCGCTGCCTCGTTCGTGTTCGTGCTCAAGTGTATACGCACCCTAAGACGTGACACTAGATTCACCACACAGATTTGTTTTCTTTCACATGGATAATTGTCCATCCGTTTATTACAATATTATTAAACTGGAACTAATATAATAGAAACTAATATAATAGAAAATAAAATAATAGAAAAGCATAATCTGATCTTCTTTTTAATTAGAAGAACATACAGTGATAAAACTGAATCTTACCAAATGCAATGATCATTTTTTTATCCGCCTTCACGGAGATGATTTTGACGGCTGTCAATTTCCAACAATTGTGAGAGTTGAAAAATTGAGTAAAAGGCAGAAATATTATCGAACATATTTAAAAAAAAACATTCGTCTATATGTATTTCGTGCTCGATATTAAAACAACGTATATAAACAATAGCACAATAAAATATAAATAGAAAACCACGCACACTAAGTCCAAGCGAAACGTATACATTTACCAAACATTATCGTGAATAGTTCTTCACGTGAACCTGTCCAGATATCCTTCATACTGATTTCATGAACACTTATCAAACACTTCAGAAGAACCGTTATATCCACGCAATTTCCAAGGAGAATTGTAAAATCGGGAAACTATTACTAAAATTGCTACCTAACCTACCAATCATAAGTTCAAGACTGGTACACTATTCTAGTGAAATCGTCGAATCACCAGCGATTTATAACCCTGCGAAC
Source organism: Perdita meconis (assembly GCA_030770465.2). Taxonomy (NCBI): domain Eukaryota; kingdom Metazoa; phylum Arthropoda; class Insecta; order Hymenoptera; family Andrenidae; genus Perdita; species Perdita meconis. The sequence continues at coordinate 6,271,757 of JASKOS020000016.1, forward strand.
GTTTTACAAACTAAAATTGCATCAGAATACCTTCTTAAAGGAATAGCATTTACTAGTGAATATTTAACATCTACTGTACTACGCGCACACAAACAAACGTGATCCGTTCTCTCCTACCAACCCCGTGTCATCACGCATGCCTGACGGGTCACTCACAGTTAAGTCCTCAGTCCATCATGACCGTCTACTCCACCGTAACTCGGAACCAAAAAATGCTCGCGTCGGAGGATTACAACGAAGACCTAAAATATTCGGTCAAATTCACAAGAATGATATTGGCGATGATAGGCGGTTGGCCCCTTCCACCCGAATCCTCCATAGTCAAGAGAATCGCCATGAAAATCCAGAACGTGCTCGCGTATTTTTTATTTTTATTCGTGATAGTGCCAGGGCTGTTGCGGATGTTCCTGATAGAGAAATCGACCTTCGGGAAGTTGAAGTTAGCTGCCCCGATTATGAACTGCGGAATCCAATGCTTCAAGTATACCATTTTATTGTACCTCTCCAAGGATTTGAGAAGAAGCATCGACGCGATCGGGGAACATTGGCAGATCGCCACCGAAGAAGATCGAGAGATTTTACTATCGAAGGCGAAAATTGCTCGAAAGGTGGTCCTGATGTCTGCCATTACCATGTACGTCAGTGGTTTGGCGTACAGAACGATAATTCCGCTTTCGCGAGGAACGACCATCACCCCTGACAATCGAACTATCAGACCCTTAGCGGTCCCTGGCTATTTTCTCTCCATCGATGAACAAGTCACGCCGATTTACGAGATTGTTTTCACTCTGCAATTCTTCTCTGGATTCACGACTTACGCAGTCGTGAGCGGATCATGCGGTATGTGCGCGTTTCTGGTTCTGCATGTTTGCAGTCTACTGAGGATTCTGATGAACAAGATGAGGAGACTCACGGAGGAAGAGAATCCGAATGATAAAACTGTGAAACGGATGATCGCGGATATTGTTAAATACCAGGTGACAGTTAAAGAGTGAGTAGAGTTTTAGGTATGTAGAGGGGCAATGCGAAAAAATACCCGAGGAAAAAGAGTAATCTTTAAGTTGTATTATTTTTTAATGAAAATTATCTGAAACGTGCATTGCTGTGATTAGTGATGCCCTCGCCCAATGTTGAGTCCCATACCCCCACATCCCTTATTCCTCAATACCCAATTCCTAATCTGTTTTTCCGCCATTTGTAGATTTCCAGCAAACCACACAGACTATAGAAAAAATATTCTTAATAAGCTGGAGAGAGTTTACACATGAATTCCCCACATGTTTTGGTAAGCATTTCGCTGTGACTGTGTTTCAGATTTCTAGCGAAGGTTGAACTGATTACAGAATACATTTGCTTGGTTGAGACTGTGGGTGGCGTGTTCTTCATTTGCATCCAGGGATACAACATACTTATGGTACAAAACCACATCCTCGAAATCATATTTTAATTAGTAATTGCAGAGTTAATGCAACCGTATTTTAGGAACTCGGAAATACGATTTCTGTGCTAGTAAACGCGACGATACTCTACGCCTTAACGTTTTCCCTCTTCATGCTGTGCTATATTAGTCAACTTCTCGGTGACGAAGTAATTTGCAATTTGTGATTTGTTTTGTTACTCACTATATTAGTTGCGGGTTCGATTAATTAGAAATTTTCCTTTCAGAGCTTTAATGTTGGACAGACTTCTAATACATTAGATTGGTATCGCCTTCCTACGAAACAGGCTCGATCCTTGGTGCTCATCATTGCTACGTCTAATTGTCCCAAACTGCTGACAGCAGGCAAAATGGTTGACATGTCATTAGCCACTTTCACTGATGTAAGTATATAATTATTAGACTGCGGATGTTTATGCACTTATGGTGATTTTAGATGTGTTGAAACATATAAAGATATGTATAGATGAAAAACTACAGTAAAGATTGGATAACTGCTCGGAGCGATCTACAGCGTAACTGCACGCTGCTTATCCCCACCACGGAGGGGGGCGATTACGCTACAAGTAGCGTAACCTAATCCGAGTTCGACTGTCCATGAGAACACACTAATGCAACAGCCTAACTTTTTTATTTTTTATTTTTTGCAATGAAATTTTTACCAGTGTTATTGTGTTAATTCGGTGCATATTTAAAGCATATTTTGTCGTTTGATTCACTCCGCCAATAAATATGCTTCAAATATGCAAATATGCACCAAATTATATCGCGTTTGGTGTTATTTAATCAGAAAAATCTCATAGTAACACTGAGAAAGGTTTCATTGCAAAAGATTGAAACTAAAAAGGTTAGACCTTTGCATTAGTGTGTTCACGCCTATATGCTCAGGTCTTTCTCTCTCTTTTATTCGCTGTCCTTTTCTACGTTCGGCTCGCTCGGAGGGTTCGCGCAAGCCGCGTCTATAAATAGAATCGAGTCTCCTGCTTCGTAACTGCTTGGCTTGGGCCCCGAATTTCGAGCAGTTGTCCAATCTTTACTGTACTTGGTATATCTAGTACAAAATATATTTTATGATATTCAGAATGTAATTTTTATGTAAGTCAGTTTTCTTTTTCTATGCTCTTGAAAATGCGAATTTCTATAAACATCCGCAGTCTAGTAATTATCTTCATAATGGTTGACACGTATTTCCTGTAAATCGTACATTTCAGATTATGAAAATGTCAATGGCATACTTGAATATTCTACGAGAAGTTATATGAATGAGCTAGAAAACTTCTGTCTATTCGAATAGTATACGATACGCTGTAACTGGTTAAAAAATTATGTATATAACATTATATTCTATGAATTTATTATCATAGGACTATTCCCTTTCATAATAAATTAATCCATGACGATCTTCACATATTAGCGGAATTGAAATCACCACGATGATGATATTTAATCGCACATTTAATCACTTCGTTTTCAAAATTGTGAAATATAAATTCTTTCATCAATATTTTTCTCATAATAAATTTATAAAAATATCTTAAACTCTACAATAAAAGTCTATAGGTATCATAAAATCAGAAAAATAGGTCCCAAAATGAAAAATCGCCTTGAGGAGAAAATCTTTGTTTCCAAAAATATCAAGGTAGTCATATTATAAAAATTAGAATTTTTCAATAAAAATGCTATTCTGTTGTATGTAACAATGTTACAAAGAAATCCACTTACCTGAGATTGCTAACATCACTGGAGTGTACTTTAAACCTTCATCAAAAATAATTAAACCGCTATTTTACTCTCTTGACACTCGATAAAATAAGGTAGTTAATAATATACTCTAACTTAACAGATAAAAATAAAGATTGTACAAGCAGATAGTAACGAAACATGACTGATACCGAGCACGAGTAAAACATATTGTTATTAGGTGTGTACTACTCAGAGAAACCTATACTCACGCAGTACAGCAACATCACTCTCGTATCAAACATACTGATTGTATGAAAACTTATTGAGCGACGCAAGCCAGTCATATTTTTCAAGACTATTGCGAAATCGTAAAATTGTTCCCTAAATTACTGGTTACTGTTGCTATCGAGAGTTTTCCACTATCAGATTATCGAACCTACAGCGACGTATATTCTTGCGATCATTTCGCGGACTAAAATTGTTACAATGTCATATGTACTTAGTAGCAAATCTGTAAAGTTTGAATTGTGTGGGCACACTCGCGCAAACGCGTACTCTCGAACGAATCACGCATTCATCACGCATGCCTGGTCAGTCGCTCGCATCGGGGCGCACAATATTCCACGACAGCCGATCTGACCGTCGCTCGAGCAAATACAAAAAAGAATGCTCGCAACGGAGGATCGCAACAAGGACCTGAAATATGTCCTAAAATTCACTAAAGGACTGATGGAGATCGTCGGCGGCTGGCCCCTTCCCCGCGAATCCTCCATTGCCAAGAAGATCGGTCTGAAAGTCCGAAACGTTGTCGCGTATTTCCTATTCCTCTTCACCATCGTGCCAGGACTCCTGCAGATGTTCCTCCTGGAGAAGTCCACCCTGGCGAAGATCAGGCTGTCCGCACCAGTCATCAACTGCGCCGTTCAGTTTCTAAAATACACCGTTATACTTTACCGTTCGAGCGAAGTAAGGGAGAGCATAGACGCCATCGGAGAGGATTGGGACAACTCCACCGAGGAGGATCGACAGATTTTGCTGTCGAGGGCCAAAATCGGCCGAAAAGTGGTCCTGATCATTGGCATTTTCATGTACGTCAGCGGCATGGTGTACAGAACGATCATTCCCATTTTGAAAGGGACGATCGTGACTCCTGATAATCGCACGATCAGACCTCTCGCGGTCCCGGTTTACTTCGTCTTCATCGACGAACAGGTCACGCCGACCTACGAGATCGTCTTCATTCTGCAATTCTTTGCTGGATTGGCGACTTACGCGGTTGTAAGTGCGACCTGCGGCGTGTGCGCGTTTTTGGTTTTGCACGTTTGCGGCATGCTGCAGATTTTGGTGAAGAAGATGAGAAAGCTCACTGAACGGAAGAATTTGGATGACAAGACGGTGCAACGGATGATCGCTGATATCGTGCAATATCAGGTGAAGATTAAAGGGTGAGTAGAGCCTCGGCTCTCGGACTAATCCTTAAGCCTTATGTCCACGGTTCAAGAAATTGTGTCTAAGTTCTCGGAGATAGTTTTGATAACTAACTGTTTATCCTGTTACAACTAGTTGGTTGTAGAAATTAGCAACTGTTATGGAAAAATGGGACGCGCAGCATTTTCTGTAACATGTTTTAGTCCGAGATTTTCATCTGAATTGTCCGTTTTCATGATTCAATTTCTAGTTACTTTCTGTCGGAACTAGAACTTGGACACAGTTCTTGGACCGTGGACACAAGGCTTTAGAATTGAACTTGACCGATGAACGATTTTAAAGGTAGCTTCCCCTTTTCAGCGTGGCGCGGCGCGTTTAAGCTCGTGGGCTACTCGAAAGGGTTGGAAGATACGATTCTGACTGCTGAAAACACTTCACAGAAAACGTGCGCGTCGAGCCTGAACGAAAATGGGAAGCCACCTTAAGATGCGACGTACACGAATGTAAATCGCAACGAAATCGCGACGATCTTAATGTCGTCGTCGAGTCTTAAGCTTAGGAATCCACAAACAAAATATTTTCGCTAAATCAAAGAAAGTTTACACCCTGTTTAAGACGATTTTCAGTAACCATAACGCTGTGTTTCAGATTTCTAAGGAAGGTCGAAACGATTACAGAGTACGTTTGCTTGGTGGAGACAGTAGGCGGTATGTTTCTCATTTGCATCGAGGGATACCTGATACTTGTGGTACAAACGACACTCACGTCATTAATACCCTACAATGACTGATAAACGATTGTATTCTAGAACTTGGGAAACACACTCCTTATGCTAATATACATGACGATATTCTATGCTATATCGTTCTCGCTTTTCATGCTGTGCTACATTAGCCAGCTTCTCGGCGACGAGGTACGCATATTTTCGGCATCATTTATTTCTTTCCCATTTTTGTTCTATCACTGATCATTGTGTTCCAGTGCTTACCATATTGGTCGCGACTCCATTCAGATCGAAATTCTCCTTTCAGAGTCAGAATGTTGGACAGACCGCCAACACGTTAGATTGGTATTGTCTTCCTATGAAACAGGCTCGATCCTTGGTACTCGTCATAGCCACGTCCAATAATTCCAAACTTCTGACTGCAGGCAAGATGGTCGACATGTCTTTAGCTACGTTCACCGACGTAAGTATGGCAACTGCTCTCGACCGTCCGCGAAATTTCCTGCAATTTGTACTTTTCAGATTATGAAAATGTCGATGGGGTACTTGAATATACTGCGAGAAGTTATATGAACGAATCTTAGACACTTCCACTTATTCACATAGTATAGGATACGTTGTAGTTTATTAAAAATTACATATATATTCTGTGAATTTCTTCTTGTCGTAGCTCCGATTTCTTTCTTAATCAATCTGGACTGCATGGTAGGTAAAGAAATCCTCTGTCCTAGATGATTACAACATTCAGGCTAGATTATTATTATCTCCACCATCGAGAAGAATGGAGAATGGAGAAATACAGTGACTCACACATTTTTTCACGAAAAGTATGCTAAATTTGTTTAAATTATAAAAAAGGTATTTGAAGTTAATGTTATAGGAATAAATGTTATAGGAACTGAAAAACAATTAAATGTGGAAGCTGGAATAGCATAAATTCATAGAAAAAAATATAATACTGTCGATTTTATAGTTAATTAACATTTAAATTACATGCGAACGAACCTGTGAGTGACTGTATTAGGTGGATCAAAAAATATTACCGAGTCATGCAATAATACTACTTCTCCCCTTTCCCCACATGAACAATAATAATATTATCAAACAATTCAGTATTTTCCGATCGGCCTATTATATATCATCGGAGCAATCCTCCATCTAAACACGTTCACATTGTCATCAATCAAACCCGAACGCCATAAAATCACAAACAACAATTTCTCTTTCGGTGAAAGGGACGAATCGTATAATCGAAAAACACTCGCCATGTTATAATCTATTTTTTCTACCCAAGCAAAGTCCGAACCCGGCGGCATGAAATTGAAAGGTATAACCCCTCTAATCATTTTACAAACAGAAAACTAAAATTACTATGAAGTAGTAACGTCGGGTGAATACATAAAGTTGCTACCACACACGCACGCGTAATCCATCCCATTAAATCCTCTAGGATCACGCATGCCTGACCAACCACTCGCATCAAAACCACGATCGCGTCACGATCAATTCTTTCATCATGGCGCGTGCATCCGTAAAAGGGGGGCATGAAAACGAAGCGACGTCGAAGATAAAGCAAGAAAAAGATTGCGAGAACGCGTTGAAAGTAACCCGATCGACGATGCAGTTTCTCGGTATCTGGCCTATACCAACAACAGCTCCGATTACTTTAAAAATTTGGTACGGAATAAAAAAGGGAATCGTATATTTTCTGCTTCTGTTCAACATACTGCCGGGACTGTTGCGTTTCGTTCTGCTAACGAGAACCGTTGAGGGTTACATGAGAATAGGCGGTCCAGTTTTCAATTGCATACTGCAACTTCTCAAATACACCGTTTTGCTGCGTCACCACGCCGACCTACAGAAGTGCCTCGACCTGATCAGAAAGGACTGGATCGAATCCACGGAGAGCGATCGAGAGATCTTTAAAGTGAAGGCGGTCCTCGCTCGAAGGGTCAGTCTGATCCATCTATTCACCATGTATTGCGGGGGTCTGGGATACCGGACGGTCGTCGTTCTTTCAAAGGACCCAATCGTCACCGCCGACAACGTCACGATCAGGCCCATGCCCACTCCGGCTTACTTCGTTTTCTTCGACGAGCAGGCGACACCGTTTTATGAAATTGTCCTCGTCACGCAGTTCCTGTCCGGCTTCGTCGCTTTCATCGTCATGAGCTGCTGCTGCAGCGTGTGCAGTTTCTTCATTCTGCACGCGTGCAGCCAACTGGAGATTCTGATTGATAGAATGAGGAACATTTCCGAGAGGGAGGATCTGGACGAAATCACGGTGCAGAGGTGGATCGTGGATATCGTGGAACGTCGGACGAAAATTAAGATGTGAGACTAGAGGTAGAAGAGAGAACGGTGGAAGTGATTGGCTGGTACGTTTTCAGGATTTTTGCTTATGGTTTAATTTCAGGTATTTAGGCAACACCGAGACCATCACGGAATATATTTGCTTGATCGAGGCTTTAGGCGGAACGTTTCTTGTTTGTTGCGTGGGATATTATATAATAATTGTACGCAGTACCATGAAAACGGCACTATGGAACCTCCATAGTCGCAGTTTGTTTAAGAATGATGCATTCGATCGCTCATTGCGACGATTAAAAGGGAAATGAGAAACTTCTCCTCTGTTGCCTCGGTAATCGCACGCGCGTTCAGTCCCACTTTCTGCAACCATCGAGGTTCTACTGTAAGTATATATTTCCGTAGTGTAGAGTTTAACAATTAGTTTGTTTTTAGGAGTTGCAAGCAAATAATATCGGAAATACTATAATATGTTGCGTACTGCTTTACGCTGTGATATTTTCGATTTTTATATTCTGTTACATTGGCCAACTTCTTTATGACGAGGCATGTACGAGGATGCTGTACTACATTAAATATTTTGTAACAATCGTGCACGCATTACCTTACGAATTTTTCTCGATAGAACAACAACGTTGGATTAATGTCCACCACTTTCAATTGGTATCAATTTCCCAAGAAGAAAGCACGATATTTAATACTCGTTATCGCGATATCCAATTATCCTCTGAAACTTACGGCAGGCAAAGTGATGGACATGTCGTTCGCCACGTTCACCGACGTAAGCATTCAAACTTTTAGACTGATGAACATTTCCTACAAATTACAAATTTTTAGATTATGAAGGTGGCAATGGGCTATTTCAACTTCATGCTAAAGTTTCTGTGAGATAGAAATTCAGCTGTTTCTCTCAACGTTGAATATGATGCAATTCAATGAATTAATTCTTCTTGATTATTTGTTCTTGTTGATGTTAATAAAGTCTTTCAAATAGTTGAAAAAACGTAGGTATCCTTTTTCCAAAAACAAAAACTTATTAATAATAGTCACTGTTTGATTTAGAACATAGCTGAAATTAAGAATTTCTAGGAAAGGGAAACGCTCACTGACACATATCTACACGGATATGTAATAATCAGTAATTATTCGGTCACATGGATGACTGGGGACCTCCCATATAGGCTGTAACAAAAATGTTGCACGTCCTTGAAAGGGGTGAGTCCTGAGATGATTTTAAACAACTTTTTCCTTAATGAAAATGTTAGGTAGGTCTTTGTTAACGAGTTATTAACAAAAAAACACCGGCCAATTAGAGAACGAGTAGCGTGTACGAATTTCGGCGTGGGCTACAACTATGCGTAGCATTGGTCAGCCATCACCCGCGCCAAGGTTCGTTTACTGTTCTCGCTCTCTGATTGGTTGGTGTTTTGCGTTAATAACTCGTTAACAAAGCCCCACCTAACATATTCACTAAGAAAAATGTTCAAAATCACTTCAGGAATTACCAATTCCAAGGACGTGCAACATTTTTGTTACACCCTGTATACCAATCTAACCCAGACCTCGAAAATATCTAATGCAAGCCTAATGAATGTTGAAAGTCTATAGAAATGGCTATTATAAGTAGCATATTTATGACAATTATTTTGTTAATAACTTTTTAACAGAAAAAGACCGGCGACTAAGAACTTTTGAAGGTCACGCAGGAGTTTAGCTGCCTCCCCTAAACGTAACTATTACCAAAAATTCGTTTTGAACTACTGAACTGAATGTTGAACTTCATGAAATAATGAACCTGAACATAATTTGGGATATGAATTAACTTTATAATAATATTAATGATTACACAATATATATAAGCATAATAATTAATTGAAACGAAAAATAGAGATAAATTGCTGTTAACATTATTATTAAAATAATGTTAAAATCGAAAATGATATTAAACGTATGTAATTCATTTTGTATAATCAACATACAGTATTTTCTCGATATACGCTCTTCGGAACCGGGGAGGTGCGTATATCGTAGAGGTCCTACTTTCTTTGTAATGTGCCGAACGTAGAAAGAGACAACGCGCAAAAAAGAAAGAGTGGTGAGGATCACAGTGTGCCGCTCGTCGAGAGTCACTCGACCGGTGAGTTATCGCTTTCCCACTGACCGTTGGTAACTCTAATTTTTCACTGTAGTGTACTAAAAATAACACCACTGGATTCCTGGCATTCTCTTGATTAAAATGACACCAAACTTCACGTAAATCGACCTATTTTTAACGGAATTAGCATTTTTATGCGTAAATTAAATTTTTCAAATTAAATTTTTCAAATTAAATTTTTAATGTCCTTGTCTTCGGCGGTCTCTTATGATCTCAAGTGTCGAGGGTTCCCGCTACCGTATAATTCCATTAACCGCTTGGCTGGTTCAAAGACAAATGCCGCTAGTGGTGAGGATAAAATGCGTGCATTTATCGTAGAGGAGTTTCGTGCTTATATCGAGAAAATACTCCTTACATAGTAGAGTGGCTTTTCTTTTCAAGTTTTGAATTTTTCGCGGTACATACTTTCTAGAGTAGTTACAATTAGTAATAATTAATGAAATGGTCATAAAATAGATTTAATTCGATCATTTTCTAAATTATCCGTATCAAAATACGTTTCAAAGTTGTAAACATGACAGAATTTGTAAAAAATTTATTGAAAATAAGCGGCAAATTATTATGACTATAAAATACAATTATTACATTCAAGTGTTTTAAAATGATATAAAATTATTTGATTGCTTTTAACAAATATTAAGTCATGCCAATTTATATTTCAGGTTTATTTAAAGAATTTGAAAGCTTATGTTTCTTTTGTGTCATTTCACTTTGATTTTGAATTTTTATAATAAATGTATTAGTACTACGCATGCACTTGCCGCAACAATACGTTCTTGATGTCTATTCATTGTTTTACGGTACTTGCTTCGTCCGAACGGCGACTATATACAGACCGACTAACTGAGGGACGGAACACCAACGAACGGAGGCGCACAGCCTTTCCCTATTCGTTCGCGTGCGTTCGCGTTTGCCTGTGTATTTTTTCTTTCGTCGCGTTTGCCTTTCCCGTGTTCGTTCACGTTCGTTCGTGTACGTTCGCTGTATGTAGACGCGGCTTTACTCTATTCCACCCGGATATTCAATATGAATGAGATATCTATTAAAGGAAACTTTGTTGAGTTCCCTCGGTGCGTCCCCTACACAGAAATACTCAAAAGCGCAACAATACACTTGCTCAGCGTTTCATTGCGCATTGTGTGCCCGTTTCAAATCTATCATTATCAAATCTATCATTATGTTGGTTATTTAAGAAAGAAAGAAACTACGAGGGGATCTCGATGATCCCTTTCTGCGAAAGCCGAAGTGAATCAAAGCTGTATTACAAAACTGAAATTATAGTTCTCAGACCTAAATAGTAGTTTCCATTTTTTCCACCCCTTTTTGCGACTCAGAAAAATAGTTCCCAACGCAGGCGCGTAATACTCGCCGATGACGCTGCGAAGTAATAGTCATTGCGAGGATTCCGCCAACTGAGGTTCGACTATGACGACGAATAATACGGTAGAAATGCCTTCCAACGTCGATCACAAGGAGGATCTCAGAAGAAACGTCCGACTGAACGTTTGGACGATGAGGGTGATAGGCACCTGGCCCAGGACTCTCTGCCACTCGTGGTTGAGCACTTTCGAACGTTTCTTCCTGAACACCCTCGGCCAAGGCCTGCTCGCGTTCATCCTCATCCCCGGCAGCATGTACATCGTCCTTGAGGTGAAGGATTTCTACAATCAACTGAAGATCGGCAGCGCGTTGAGCTTCTTCATGATGGCGGTGATGAAGTACTGCGTGCTGTTCCTTCGCGAGGGAGACATCCGCAGGTGCGTTCAGCGGATCGAGGCAGACTGGAGGAACGTCAAGTATTGGGAAGATAGAAAGATCATGATTGAGAATGCAAACTTCGGCCGTCGACTGATCTTCATATGCGGTGCTTTCATGTACGGCGGGGTTGTCTTCTACTACGTCGCGCTGCCACTCACCAGGGCGAAGATCGTCGACGAGGACGGCAATCTGACCTACAGGAGACTCGTCTACCCTTTTCCGAAGATCCTCTTCGACGCGCGTCGCAGTCCTGTCAATGAAATCTTTTATGTAATTCAATTGTTCTCTGGCCTCGTCGCTCATAACATCACTGTTGCTGCTTGCGGACTGGCGGCTCTTCTTGCGATGCACGCTTGTGGACAGTTGCAGATCCTGATGGCATGTTTGGAGAAGCTGGTCGACGGGAGAGAAAATAGCAACGAAACGTTGGATCAGAGGCTGGCCAATGTCGTTGAACAACACGTTCGAGTAATTAAGTAAGATGTTTTATCATGAAGTAAAATAGAATTTTCCTTCTTTTCGTGGTACTCTTTAACTTAAAACTCTAATCTGTTCTCAATCTCAACCATAATCGAGCCTTGAACCTTGAAAAATGATTGTAAATAAGAGATAAAAGTAAAGATCAATTACATAATAGTTAATACACTATAAACTAAAGTATCTCGGATGAAAGTTTGTTTACGAGTGGAAATTCCTATTTGTTGCCGCAATTCAAAGTTTATCTAGCAAGTTATGCTATTGCGCGGGTATTTTGGTGAAAAAAAAGGATACTCTAAAAAAATGTCTTTGTATGAAACGAACTTGTCATTAATTTACGTCATTGCTAAAACGATAAGAGACAAATAGTGCTGTTGTTTGAAGTTGGTATCAAATATGAGGTGGTTCAAAAACCAGACAAAGTGAGAAAAATCGGTGAAAGATTAGAAGTCACGCGGCAGTCAGTATATCAGCACTTCAATATATCGATATTGTGCGACTAATAAACTGAACCTATCGTTACATTTCAGTTTCATAGAGCTCACTGAGGATCTGTTGCACGAAATATCGTTGGTCGAGGTTGTGGGATGCACTTTGAACATATGTTTCCTTGGATATTATTCCATGATGGTATGTCACAATGACACGTGCGTCAATATCAGTGTTAGCAGACCTGCGAATGAATTTTTACAGGAATGGAATCCTAAACAACCAGTCAGTGGTATGACGTACATTATACTACTGATATCTGTCACGTTTAATATCTTCATATTTTGCTATATTGGGGAACTTTTGGCAGAGCAGGTAAATATTTCAGTTTATTAATTTATAATATAACTTATGATGAAAACTTTATTGAGAAATCAGTGTGTCGAATATACGCATTGATAGTGTTACGGATAAGAAGCGTGTGATGTTATCTTGTTTGTTTACAAAATTCTTAACATTACTATAGATTATCCACAAGTGTTATCTCTATTGAAGTTTTATACAGGGTGGAACGAATATTCGTTGAAATGTTATAGAGGGTATTAGGAGAATGTAGAGAGGTCATCAAATATTTTATAATGTTTTATATTTTACTGTTCAACTTTAACAGAACATTCTGAATTTTTTATCCTACCTTTTATAAGTAACTTATTGCTAGATTTTTACTCTCTAAACTAAATATTAATAACAAAGCAGAACGAATTATTTGAATATAACATAAAAACGAGAACAAACCTTGTGACAGACAGTGAAGGTTGGTGAAAAATCGTACATGATCGACTGGCATCGAATGCCGGGGAAGAAAAGTTTAGTCGTACCTCTGATGATCTCCATGTCCCACTCGACTACTAAGATCACTGCTGGAAATCTGATTGAACTATCAGTCAGTAGTTTCGGTGACGTAAGTTGTTTTTCATCCATACAGTAATTATTATCCAGCTTCACTGCATCCTTTGATTAATCTCTTCTTATTGAACATTCCTTGCGGCAACACAGGTCATCAAAACTTCATTCGCGTACCTGAACATGCTACGACAATTCACAACATAAGTAATTTTCAACTAGCAACAACGGTAGATTAAGAACCACGAGTTCACAAATGTTGTAGTGGGATCGAATATTTATATACGTATTGAGCACTATGATCAAGTATTAACCCTTTCAGTCAAGAATACTTTTTTTCCAATTCATTCTGGCATGAAATTGTGAAAATAATGTGTATGGAAGCGCATGAAAATCGTTTTATTGTCATCAAGGGACATTAATGCAAAAAAATAATTATGTTTCACACATAAATCCGAGTTTTTATTGCTTTTCATTTACTAAATCCAAACGATTACAATTGCAGCTGTAAATGTTCAACAATTGGAAATACTCGTACAAGTAGAATAACTTCGAATACGAATAACTTATTCGAATTATTCAAATTGCAGAGGAATCCGAATTTGATATTCGAATGATTCAAATGTTCGAACACTATTTGAATAATTAGAAGTTTTCGAATCTTTGAACATTATTCGAATAGTTAGAAGTATGCAATAGTGTGCTATTAGTACGAAAAATCGATTACACCGAATATTCGAATACTCCGAATTATTCGAATAATGCTTGAACAATCTAATATTCGAATACTCCCAGTCATTGGAATAATGTTCGAATATTCTAATACTCTTAATTCTTCGAATACTTTGAATGATCAAATATTTACAGCTTTAGTTCGAATATTCACTTATTATCCGAATATTTTAATACAGTGTGAACAAATATTTCACGTTTAAACTCGTAGTCGGTACAATAGTATAAAATTCGAACACTCCGAATATTCGAAACCCGAATTATTCGAATATCAAAATTGAATTCTACTGGGTATTCGAACATTCAAAGATTCAAATATTCATAGCAGCGCTAGTTAAAATCGTACATTGGAGAATAAAGGGGAGTTCGACAGACAAGTGAAAATTCACGATACGTAATTGTACTACTTGCAGCGAAGTTTCAGAAGTTCCCTCAATGTTCAACGTAGTATTAAAATACACAACGATCAGCAAAACCTGCGTCACCAAACTTGATTCACTCTCTGCCAGCGTCCACGGTCTAGCCGTGTTCGTCCCATTTATAATGCATCGAGTGTCGAATATAGAGTTTCTACAGGGTTATAAAACCCTCCACAAAAAATTGCTCGCGATCCGTGTGCACCGTCCACGTTCCCACCGAAAAATAGTCAAAATCAAGCGCAAGCGCAACGTCCATTATCCGGCGCGTGACCCTATCGCAAGCTTTCAGTACCTTACAAGTTGTCGGAGTTGAACGATGCAAATTAACCACGAGAGATACGTGAATCTGAGTATTCAGTGGAATCGCTGGCTCATGAAAAGTATCTGTCTCTGGCCAAAATCTGCCGACGCATCGCGGTTCGAGAGAATCTATCGCTTCGTGGTACATACCGTCAATTACACCCTGATTGGCGGCATTTTAATTACCAGCAGCGCTTACGGTGTGATGGACGTGGAAGCCGCTTATGATAAGCTGAAAGTCTTCGGCCCGGTGAGCTTTTTCATTATGGCATTGTCCAAATACTACGCTCTGAGCAGCCACGGAAAAGACATCCGCGAATGCGTCGAGCGTATCGAATGGGATTGGAAGAACGTCCGACATGTCCAGGACAGAGATATTATGATAACGAACGCCAAGTTCGGCCGATATTTGATGCTAATCTGCAACATTTTCGTGTACGGCAGTTTTATTTTCTATTTCATTTGTATTCCGATAACCACGGGGTTAGTCGTGGACGAGAGCGAGAATCTCACCTACATCCCGCCTCCGTTTCCCTTCTCCAAGCATATAGTGGATCCCCGTCGCAATCCCACCAACGAGATCGTCATTGCTCTTCAGATATTCACGAGTATCATTAATCATACCATCACCGCTGCAGCCTGCAGTTTGGCTGCAGTTTTTGCTTTGCATGCCAACGGTCAAATGGAAATATTGATGTGCTGGCTGAAACACTTGATTAATGGACGGGAAGACATGAGCAAATCTATGGACAACAGAGTCGCGAACATCGTGAAGCAACACATGAGAGTAATGCAGTATGTACCGTATAATTTCTTCGTTTTATGGAAATAGAAATACCGATTTTGTTCAAGGTTTTGAAGTCTTGTCACAAAATTTACAGAATCGTTTTACATCTTTTAATGTTGCTTATTGCCTTTTAATAATGTTTTACTTTAAGATCAGTGTTGGGCATTATTTAAATCAAGTTATATTTAAATAATTATTTAAATTAAAACCTATTTATTATAGAAAAGTTCCAACGAAGAGATAAAGAATTTAGTATTTGTTTATTTACATAAAAACTTACCCAAGTCTGCTCAAAATACTACAGTATAATAAAAACCTGAACAAGTTCACAGGTTCATGCAGATATTGTTTACTATGATATATTCTACTGATTTTTTTTTTTATTTTATATTTTTAATAATTATATCAAATGTGCATTGCTTACTAGCTCTGCTACAAATTCTAATCATCGAACTACATAACTATTAGATGATTGCAAAAATTCGTGCCCGATATTTTTTTTTTTTTTTTTTTTTTTTTTTTAGTACCTGCCCATAGTCTTAGGCCCATATTGTGTATTGAGTCGAGAATTTTTAGGGTTTGGCTGTTCGCTGAGTGGTTTGCTACGCAGCCATAGTCTATAATAGGTCTAACTAGTGCTTTATAGGATCGACACTAAGACGTGTTGGTCAGCTCCCCAGTTTGTGTGTGCCCGATTTTTAATTTAATCTTAACTAAAAATCGGGCACGAACTTTTGCAATCATCTAATATAAAGTTATATTTTGTATACAAAATTATCTAACATCAGTATATTTTGTGTTATTTATTACTACTGTGGAAGTAATAAATGAATATATGGAACATTCCACTGTCTTCAATTCGATGACCAAGATTTGTAGTAAAATAGTAAACTTTTTATAAACTAGAATGTGTTAATGTATTTGTAAATTTTGTAATCAGCTCTAGTCACCCTAAACCTTAAAAAATGAAATCATCCCTAAAATCATACTGAAATTATAAGAAACTCTTTAAAACTGTATTGTTTCTAAGAGAAGTCAAAATAGCCTTATTTTCTCAATTTTAAAAAACAATTTTTTTAATCTATGTAACATTATTAAACTCCTGTATTTTCATGCAGTCCAAAAGTTCTAATGATTTTGGTCCTTTTGCATCTATAACAATTTTTCAATTACAGAAACCTATAAAGATCCCCACACATATAAAAATACAATAAAATATCATAAAGATAATACATTTATACAATTAGAATATTTAGAAAGTAAAATACACACTTATTTAATATTCAATTACTGCTCTATGTCTATAAAAATATGAATTCGCAGTCTACTCATGAGCTACAAAATATTGAGAAAATTTAAATGTATACAACGTTCACAGATTTTTGACAGTGACAGAGAAAGTGTTGCAAGAAGTGTCGTTCGTGGAACTTTTGGGATGTTCGACAAATATGTGCATGTTGAGTTATTACACGATTAAGGTAAAATCTGAGATGAAAAATCTGAAAGCGATTACAAAGGTGTTACGAAACATTTGACGCTCATATTTTGCAGGAATGGAATGTAGGCGGCATGCCTATTCGTTTAGCATACACCGTACTAATTCTAACTTTTACATTTAACATTTTCATATTTTGTTATATAGGCGAGCTAGTAGCAAATCAGGTAAGATATTCCAGTATTTAAGAAGTCACAGTAATCCCCCGTTAAATGAGCGATCAGTTAACGAGGGATCACTGCATTTTCACTTGAGGCTGTTTGAGACACGTTTAGTAATTTAGTCGAGTGGCAAGTAGTTATATTGTTTTACAAAATTACTCGACTAAATTTTAGTTTTAATTCAATCCATAGTAAATTACTCAAATATTTGCCACTCGACTAAATTACTAAACATGTGTGAATCAGCCTTTACAGAAACATTGAATTTTTTTTGCATGCCTCTCGATATAAAGCAAAGTTTTGCACAGCGTTCATGAAAATATAGTGCACTTAGTATATATAGTGCAATTAGTATATTTTACATCAGTGGAAAATGATTGGCGAAGTATCCTACCTAAGCGACTGGCACCAGATACCCGGAAAACGAAAGCTGGGCTTCATTCTGATCATAGCTATATCGAACACATCGAAAAAGCTCACGGCAGGAAACATAATGGAATTGTCTCTCAGCACTTTCAGCGACGTAAGTATTTTATCATTCTCGCACTACAAACTCGAATCTAGAAATGAACAAATCTCTTAAAAAATAGATCGTCAAGACAACCTTCGGCTTCTTCAATATGCTGCTATCACTGACATAAAATTGTCTCGAAATACTCCATCATGGTTCAGCCATTTATTACGAATTATCAACGTGCATGTACACAGCAAAAAAAAACGTTGTTGGTATTACTCTGTATTTTTATGTATTCCCTTGTTGTCGATATAATAGAAAAAAAATAAACATCTAAAACACGAAACAGACTAATACTCGCGACATCGACCATCCATAAATTGATACGCGCAGCCCAATGATGCCGTCATCACTGGTAAAACTTGCAGGAATCAATTTATCGATGTCCAACAATCACCCCTTTGCGCGCACGCATAATGCATAAAGGATTACAACTCCCCACGAAAAGTTCATCGAGCTCCGCACGCAACATTTACATTCCCTTTCAAAATAGTCACGCAACGGACGCAAGCGCAATGTTTCTTTATGTTGGAATCGCGATTGGACCGCGTAGTCTTAGTATCAAGAGAGCTTTCGAGCTTGAACCAAGCCGAGATCGGACATCATGGGAACCCATATCGACGCGTCCGCGAATAATGTGGATTACGAGAAGTACCTTAATCTTACCACCGAGTGGAGTCGCTGGCTCCTGATGCCTATGGGTCTCTGGCCAGTGCCACCCGGCACTCCGATGATCGAGAGATCCTTTCATCGTTTGATCAAGGTCGTCTGTTACAGCTTGCAAAGTTTCGTCGTGTTATTCGGTTTCCTCTACTTTGCTATGGAGCCAGACGACTTCCACATGAAGCTGAAATTCTGCGGCCCGTTGGGCTTCTGCGCGATGGGCCTCATGAAGTACCATTCTCTGATCGCCCACGGTAAAGATATTCGCGAATGCGTCGATCGGATCGAGTGGGACTGGAAAAATGTCAGGCACGACGAAGACAGGGATATTATGATAGTGAACGCGAACTTCGGAAGAAAACTAGTGTCGATTTGCAGCTTTTTCATGTATAGCGGCGCTGTTTTTTATTACATCATCGTACCTAGTATGCATGGGGTAGTGGTGGACCAGGAGAAGAATCTTACTTACATTCCCGATGCTTTCCCAGTTCCTAAAAAATTGATCGATAGTCGCCACCATCCTGCGAACGAGATCATTTTCGTCATTCAGCTTTTGGTGGGTATCATGATGCACGGCATTGGAGCAGCTGTCTGCAGTGTGGCTGCAACCTTCGCGGTGCATGCGAACGGTCAGATGGAGATACTGATGTGCTGGCTGAAACATTTGATAAACGGACGGAAAGATATGAGCGAGTCTGTGGACGACAGGGTGACGGAGATAGTGAAGCAGCATATGCGAGTTACGGAGTGTGTAGAAACTGGATTTTTCATATTTTAGAAGGAAATATTGTGATTTAGTTCAGAACGTACGAAATCTGCTATCTAGGATCATGTATATTCACGTTTTGGACTTGAAATTTGATAATCTTTTCGTAATCGAATGTGCGAAATTAAGTACAAAGTTTTTCTTATCATGACTGAAAACACAACGAACTTTCTGAAATCGAATGTGGATTTTTAGGAGACAAACTAATCGAATTTATTTTCCCCTGTTTTTCTCAAAAAATAAATTTCATAACACTTATGATATCACTAATTACCCGTACTTTTTATTATACGTAATTTGGCCTTTAACATCCTCGATTCGCTGTATGTTTTCATTAACTATTCAACACTAAACAAATTATTTAAGTTTAGAAACTATCTCTGGCTTTAATAATTTACGATTACAGATTTTTGACGATCACAGAGAACATAATGCGACAAATATCGCTCATCGAATTCGTGGGATGTTCGTCAAATATGTGTCTACTCGGATATTATATCATTGTGGTAAAGAAACGTATATGAAAAATTCAAATACATATAAAAATAAGATGCGTATGTTGACTCTCGTTTGTTCCAGGAAGCAGAACGGAACGGCATGGCGGCTACTTTAACATACTGCTTGATACTTACATCCATAATATTTGATGTTTTTATATATTGTTATATAGGAGAACTAGTAGCGGAGCAGGTGAGATTTCTTAATAACGAAAAAAGTACAGTGATGTCTCGTTAAATGAACATCTAATGTAGTCCGTGCGGTTTCAGTTAACGAAACATTACTGTACCTCCAGTTGCAAAGATATTTCAATCTTTTGCAGGCATCTTAACATATTCGCAAAAATTTCAATGCCTTCTCCCAAGTAAACAAATTTTCTCTAATTAAAAAGTGTTTTTTTTTTACCTTCTAAAGATTGGGTCATTCCACGCGAACTCGGACACTTTTTGGAGTAACATCTCGGATTTTGCTGAATGTTGGATATGTTGTAGTTTCTAGGGATATGTAAGCGTGTGCAAAATGATTTTTGAAATTTTTGAAAATTGTTAATTTTAGAGCTCTTTGAAGTTTATTGTTCACTTTTTTTCTTGATTTCGACGCGCAGAGTACAATTCAATCAATTTTCCTATGGTCAATTTTAAAGTGTCCGTATTTTTGATAAGTGGTCCATAAAGAGGACAAATAGGGCTGCATTCTCAATTCTTTCGATTTTTTAAATTCCCCGCTATGAAAAACCTGCATTTGTTAACAACAATTGCAAAATAAATGGTTAAAAAAATTATTTTCTAAACTGAAACAAGTTTTATTATATACTCTTATGCCTTTACTATACGCACCCAAAAGCACATTCTTATCAGTTTGCTAGTTTAAGAGCTAAAATTGATAGAAAAAAAAGTGAACAGTAAACTTCAAAGAGCTGTAAAATCAACAATTTTTAAAATTTTCGCACGCGTTTATATATTCCCAAAAACTAGAACATATCCAAAATTCAACAAAATCCGAGATGTTACTCCAAAAAGTGTCCGAGTTCGCGTGGAATGACCCGATTATAAAATCTATACAATTTTCAATATTTATTGTTTTTTTGTTTGCAAAATGCATAAATGTATAAACATCCGCAGTCTATTGAAAAAATTCAAAGCATTACTTTAAAGTATCAATTTGCAAACAGTGGACCATGATTGGCGAGATGTCGTACATGTCCAACTGGTATCAGATATCAGGAAAACGAAAGCTGAGCTTCGTTCTGATAATAGCGATGTCGAATACATCAAAAAAACTTACAGCGGGGAACGTGATGGAATTGTCCCTGGAAACTTTTACTAGCGTAAGTGTTCCACGTTCTACTCACTAAAATCCAAAAACTAATAAATCTTCTGCACGTACAGGTCATGAAGACAACATTTGCTTTCTTCAACATGTTGCGAACACTAACATAAAAGAGTCTCAGAAATACATTCAATTCTATTATTCGTTGCGAACATCAATATAAATGAACATTGCAACAAACATCGATTCGTCTTATTCTGTATTTTTATCCCCCTTCTTGAAATCGAAATAAAACCGTTTAATACCTCGAACACAATGCAGTCTAAAGCGAGCGTTCACGACATTGGTCGTACATAATTTGTTGCGTCGGTTTTAATGAGCCCAGCAGCGTTCGCAGTGGTTGAAGAAATCAATTTATCGATGTACCACAATCACCCTCCACGCACGTATAATGCATAATAAAGGGTTGCGACCCTTTGTAAAATCGTGCTTGCAACCCTCTGGAAAAGTGTCGCGAAACGAGCGCAAGCGCACCGTCTCCGTCCTTTACTTTGTGCAGTTATAGTCAGACAGAGTTTTTAGTACGAGGCAAGCTTTCAAACTCGAACGATGCAAATGAGTCACGAGTGGCACGTTAATCTGAGTATCCGGTGGAATCGTTGGATCCTGAAGCCCATGGGACTCTGGCCGAGATCGCCAGACTCTCCGGCGATTGAGAAGTACCTTTACCTCGTGATAAACACCGTCTGCTACAGTCTGATATCTTTACTTCTGATACCCTGCGGCCTTTTCGGCGCGATGGAGGTGGATGACGTTTACGTTACGCTCCAGCTCCTGGGACCCATGAGCTTCTGCGTGATGGGCATCATAAAATACTTTTCCTTAATCTCTCACGGGAAAGATATCCAAGAGTGCGTCGAGCGTATC
Organism: Perdita meconis; assembly: GCA_030770465.2. Classification (NCBI taxonomy): domain Eukaryota; kingdom Metazoa; phylum Arthropoda; class Insecta; order Hymenoptera; family Andrenidae; genus Perdita; species Perdita meconis. The sequence continues at coordinate 6,293,590 of JASKOS020000016.1, forward strand.
AAACAGGACTGGAGGAACGTCCGACACGTCCAAGATAGAGACGTGATGATAGCGAACGCGAAATTCGGCAGAAAGTTAGTGATCGTTTGTTGCTTTTTCATGTATGGTGGCTTTGTGTTCTATTACGTTTTCAAGCCCATGGCCGTGGGAAGAGTGATGGCAGAAGACGAGAACATTACCTTTATCCCGACCGTATTTCCCGTCTCCAAGTATATCATCGATACTCGTCACACTCCCGCGAACGAGATCGTGTTTTTCATTCAATTTTTGGCTGGTCTTCTGATGCATAGCATCGGCGCAGCTGCGTGCAGTCTAGCTGCAGTCTTCGCGGTGCACGCGAATGGCCAGATGGAGATTCTGATATGCTGGCTGAAACATTTAATTAATGGTCGAGAGGACATGTGCGGAACTGTGGATAGCAGAGTGGTGGAAATCGTGAAACAGCATGTGCGAGTACTGAAGTGTGTATTCAATTGATTTTTTTAGTTTTATAGAAATTTTTCAGAAATCATGAATCGATTAAGCATTTTGTGCAGAGAATATTGAAAGAAAAATGATTAGACTGCGGACTTTTATGCAAAATCAAATTTTTACAAACATAAATAAGGAATTGAAAGTTAAAGAACAGTATGCTTTATTTTTTAAACATTGTAACTTGAAATATATTTTTGATATTTTAGAACGTATTAACAGTCTCGTCGACTTAGTATTGCAATAAATGCATAAAATCTACAGTCTAATCATAGTTTTTAAGTGATTCACCAGGTCGATAATATTTATCAATGTTAAGATTATTATAATAGTTACCAGTTTATTCTATAATCTGGCTTTTGTAACAGGATTTACACTTAACCTGAACTCAAAGAAAAAGAATGAAACATTCGTGTTGCTAATACCAAAAAATTTGCTATCGAATTGAGTCTCCATTTTCCTGCATTCTTTTTATAATAATTTTAACAAGCAAACTTTTTTAACGAATTTAGTATTATTAAATTTTTCAATTTTCATAAAGTTCATCTACTTTTACTTATTGCGATTATAGATTTCTGACGATCACAGAAAAAACATTGCGACATGTTTCGCTTGTGGAATTCTTAGGAAGTATATTCAACATGTGTATGCTGGGATATTATATTATTATGGTAAAGAATGGTAAACAGGAATTTCGAACACCCGCAAAATTATGAATATTAATACTTGCACATAATTTCAGGAATCGAGACAGAACAACGTAGCTGCCAGTCTAACATTCACCTTGATACTTACATCTTTTACATTTAATATTTTTATATTTTGTTATATAGGGGAACTAGTAGAACATCAGGTGAGATTTTCCTACCATACCAAAAGCACAGAAATCTCTCGAAAATTGGTATCAGAATCACAGTGATCACATATGTGCAGTTATCGAGAAATTACTGTACGTCCAATCATAATAGTACATTGTGTATCAAGGGTGCAAAGTAGGCTATGCTTACGAGAGCTAGTTCGCAGCCCGAGCTGAAGGCGGAGGCTATGCAACTAGCACGAGTTGCACACGATGTTTTTTGTCCTACCTGGATTGGAAGTGCGTGATTATATGCCCGTAGAAAGGGTGCAAAGTTGTTTATTAACGTGGAACACTTCTTAGCGTGCGTTAGAAGTAAAATCGATTCATGAAATGCAAAGCGAGACCAAAAACCGTCACGAAAATTCTTGTACACAGTATACTCTATTAGGCCGGTGATGTATTACTTTCCGCCCTAGGATGTTACTTTTCCCTCCTAGTACGCGAATAGGCGGCTTACACACGATCTACGGGCATATGTATATTGACGTACTTTCGGTGCAAGTAGGACAAAAAAATAATTACGACTCAAATACATGCTCCGCGTTAATTTCAATTAAAAATTAAGGCGTGTCTACACCTAGCGAATGCGCGCATAATTATTATGGATTTTATCCGTTATTGTGTCCGGAATCCTTGAAATACTCTCCCATAAGAAATACATGGGACCCGTTTAGTTCACTTTTCTGCCAGTATGCACCGCTAATCCAGTTGACATTACCCTTAACATACGGAGGAATGGCGATCGTAGTTGCTTGACATTCGTTGGTGCTGCTAGCGTTCTTGCGCGCTCGTTCGCTAGGTCTAGACACGCCTTTAGTGCTTATTACTCAATGTCTACAAAAATATAGTACATCTTCTCAAAAATTAAAACAGGGTAACGCATACACATGTTGACCCCCCTATACAATCATTGACCGTCCGAGCTCCATGAAATCAACACTTAATTCTTAAATTATACAGATAGATTTATTAGCTCAAATATTATCCCAAGTGCATCGGACCATCCTTTCCTTATATGTTTAGTAAAATATTAATTATATTCGAAATAAAAACATTTGGACTGTTAAAATATACATATGTATACGTATATGTATTTGTATATTTTATTATGTCAGGCAAGGACTATATTATATTTTTTACTTTTCTTGAAACACTCAATGATTGTATAAGGGAGTCAACAAATGTATTCGTTATCCTACCTTTCAAAAAATATCTTCATTCAATTTTCAACAAATATATACAATTAATTATATACATATACAATATATATACAATAATTGTATTCTCCAATAGTGGAAAATGATTGGCCAAATGTCTTACCTAAGCGACTGGTACCAATTACCCGGAAAACGAAAACTGAGCTTCATTCTGATAATAGCTATGTCGAACACGTCGAAAAAACTCACAGCTGGAAATATAGTCGACTTATCCCTCAGCACTTTTAGCGACGTAAGTATTCCGCTGTCATCATGCTATCAACTATACTCCGAGCTATTTCAACAGGCCGTTCAAGATCACCATTTTCTGTCACTCTTTTCGGAAGGAAATGATCCTACGAAGGTTTCTGTACTCAGGTGAAATATTATGTGTTTTAAAGTCTTCGTGTTCAGAGAAGATACCGTCATGCAGGTTTCGCTATTAGAAAACTACGAGACGAAAATCTGACCTTGAATGCCCTGTTGAGTTGCACCGAAGTATAGAATCTACTAACCAAATGTCTCAACAATAGGTCGTTAAGACATCCTTCGGTTTCTTCAACATGCTGCGAACTCTGACGTGAGAATTTCCCAAAATCCTCCATCTCCTTGATTCCATATGTGTACATCACTATATGCTATTTGTACTACTTTGTATTAACCCTTTCCCTGCTGTCGCAATAAAACATGAAACAAACCGAACACTCCGAACAGAATACTCGCAACGTATCGACGGTCGAGAACCATCTAGATCAGCCATACTCAACCTTTTCTTTTCTCGGACCACATACATACATTTGCTACGTTACGCGGGCCGCAACATAATACACCGTACCTCATAATACAGGGTGTACCAAAAATCTTGTAGTTTCTTGAAAAAGGTGATTCAAGGGTGATTTGAAACAACTTCTTCCTTAGCGAAAATGTTAACTGAGGCTTTCTTTATGGGTTATTTAACAAAAAACTCTACGCTGAGTCAACTTCTGCGTCAGTAAATGGTTTCATATGTTTACCAAGTATATGTACAACAAATTTCATATGACGCTCTGGTCACCGCTGCATCTTGTGATATGGTCACTGACATTTTATTGCTGTAGCAATGACTTCTTAAAGAAATTTAACTTTTCGCATCTTATATTAAAGACTCGTAAGGAAATGTATCATTAAATGATTTGTGTATTGTGGTATAATGGCGAAGAATGTTACATTTTTTAATACAGGGTGGGGCAATAACTATTAGCACCTCAGATATCTCGGAAACTATAAGTTTCACAGAAATATTTGCTGAAATAAAATTACACAGTGCGAAGGGGTCCATCCGGTGGCGATAGTTTTTTTGCAGGTGGTGGTACTTCGGAGATTTGAAGGTCACCTCCATTTTTTTAAATGGATCGGTATGTTTTTGCTTCCGTATCATGATAGAAGATCTTAAAACGAGTTCAACGACCTATTACATAAGGTCATTGAAGGTCATAGAAAGTAGAGAAAGGCGATTCATTTACTACCAAAACCGTAAGTATTACCGACCGGGAATTACTATTTAATTAATGACCACTGTCCTAACTTATGGAAAAATCCTAGGACTTCTAAGTTCAGTTTGTGACGTTGCAGGAGATGCATGCAAAAGACGTAAGATCAACAATTACATACAGCGTCATATATGTGTCTTTTATGATCAATGTTTTCATAATCTGTTGCATAGGCGAGCTTGTCGCCGAGCAGGTAAGACTACTTTAACTACAAAGCACAAAATCAGTCTTTGCACTTTAATGTCAACGGCTTCGTGCAGCGGCTTTCAAGCACCTGTTGCTTTAAGCTTCTACATACGTTCAGTAGAAAGACGCTGCACAAAGGTCATCGGTGTCTAGAACAAACGAGCACCATGAACAAAGATAATCGTAATAAAAGAGGAAAATGTTCTGGAACAGAGTAAAAAGGTCGGTGAAATGACGTACATGGTCGATTGGTATCGAATTCCGGGAAAGGAGAAGCTCGACTTAATTATGATATTAATGATGTCGAATTCGTCCACAAATCTCACGGCAGAGAATGTTATTACGTTATCTCTCAACAGTTTCAACGGCGTAAGTATCCAAGCAATATTTATTGTCAAGTAAATCTGAAAATAAAAGGATGATTTCATTGAACAGGTTGTCAAGACATCTGTAGCTTTCCTGAATATGTTGCGAGCACTCGTGGATTGAAAATTAATCGTTTCATATGTTCATGTATACTATAGTCCTGAGAAATGTTATTTTTAGTATTACAAATATCTACCCTGTTATCGATAGTTTAATAGTATTGTTTAGAGAGATATGAGACTACTTATTATTTATTGTCCTATTTACGATTTACTATACTGACGAGCTCATTAGCAAGCACATAGCATTCCTACGATACTCCTTATTATTTTTCTCATCCGCTTCATCGTATTTCACAAACCAAGTACATTCTTCAGTAATGGAAAAGAATTGACCAAAGTCTTACCTTAGCGACTGGCCCCAATTAACCAGGAAATGAAAACTGGGCTTCATTCTGATAATTATCACATCGTAAACCTCGAAAAAATTTAATAAAGATAATATAGTTAAATTATCCCTCAGTACTACCTGCGACGTAAGTATTTGGCCATCTTCATTCCATCAACTCAATCTACTAACTAAATGTTTCAAGAATTAGACATCATGACTTCCTTCGGTGAGAATTTCCTAAAATCTTCGATTCCACAGGCACCATTGTATGCTATTTGTACAATTTATACATAGCATTTAATGTTTGTCGAGCTTTCCATAGGTCTTGAAACCAGTTCTGCCGTAGCGAAGCTCCTTCTGGGCTTATACCAGCGATTTACCCCGCTGCCTCGGGTTCGGACTCTCACTAGATTAGGTGAAGGAAGTAAATAGACACCTGACGCTGCTCAAGCGGGTGAGTTGGCATATAATGGTAATACGTACACCGTTTGTGATGCCAGATACCCCAACGCTATTAGCTGGCTTGTAAGCACTGATATTGTCAGGACATTGGTTAACGACTCGGCCCATGGCTTCTCGGTCCGGTCAGGAAACCTCTGTCCTTTTTATGGTGAGCTCTTCGCAGAGCGGATCCTGAGCCTTTACACCACATCCAGGTGGCCCACCATTGGAGGGACTCTCCGATGTATACAGCAGTAACTTTGTCACTGAACAGCCTAAACAGTTAGCCGTCGACTTCTTAGAACCACCAATGCTTTGCGCCCCTTTAGGGTTACTGCTGCAATTTTTAGAAAGCCGCACTCATTCTGTATACCCTGGCAAAAAATTCACCCTGTGTTATTGTGTATGTATGTATCCCTCTTGCCGCTGCCGCAATAAAACAACCAAAACACAATACTCGCAGCATTGTCAAACCAGTAATTAAAAAAGTTCACTTCCAGCTTGCACGGATCGATGTACCTATGGTCGAGAACCATCTGCATTCTTAATGCACGAAGGCTTCCAACCCGTAGCAAAAAGTTGCACGCGTTCTGCACGCAACGGTCGCCATCCCTTTTATCTGAAATTAGAAAAGCGCAAGCGCCATATTACTCTACTTGAAACCGCAATGAGAACGCGATCATCTAGTTTCCAACGAGCTTTGAAGAGCGAGCGTCACGAAAGTCCCGATGTCTAGTAAAAGTGCGTTAAAGAATACTATGGACCATGACAAATATATCGATCTTAGCATTCAGTGGAATCGCTGGCTGTTGAAACCGCTTGGTCTCTGGCCGACGGACTCAAACATCCCGGTGCTGATAAGAGCATTATGTTTAGTGCATAACGGTATCTGCTACGCCTTATTAAGTTTCTTGTTCGTACCCTGCAGCTTGTACACGCTGCTCGAAGTGAAAGACGTATACGAAAAATTGCAACTGGTCGGTCCGCTAGTCTTCTGCGTGATGGCGTACGGGAAATACTACTTTCTGATTTCCCACAGCAAAGACATTCGCGAGTGCATTGATCGGATCGAATGGGATTGGCGGAGCATACCGTACGAAAAAGACCGAGACATCATGGTAGCGCACGCGAATTTCGGGAAACGATTAGTGATTTTCTGCACCATTTTCATGTACAGCAGTTTCGCTTTCTATTTCATCGCCATGCCGATCACCGCGGAGAAAGAGATCGCGATGGACGATAACATCACCTTCACTTCAATAATATGCCCGACCACGAAATACGTCATCAACAAGCGGTACAGCACCGTCATCAAGATTCTCTTTCTCCTTCAATGGTTCGGCGGTGCACTTCTTAACAGCATTGCTGCGGCCACTTGCAGCTTGATCGCCGTCTTCGCGTTGCACGCTTGCGGCCAGATGGAGATTTTGATGTCTTGGTTGAATCACTTGATAGACGGCAGGGAAGACATGCGCAATTCCGTGAACGAGAGGACCATGAAGATCGTGAGTCAACACGTGAAAATACTGAAGTGTGTAAAATGTATTGGTTGTAATGGAGTGTGCTGGAGATATGGAAAATTCTAGAAAGCGAAATTTTCTAATTTTCCTTCTGTATATATAATGCTTAATATATAGAGTTTCCATAAGTCCGGATGTGCTTCATCTCAATGTTTACGTTCGCAGATTTTTGACGGTTATGGAGAGAGCTTTGAGTCATGCGAATCTCGTTGAGTTCTTAGGGTGTACAGTGGATTTATGTCTTCTAGGATATTATATCCATGTGGTATGATAGTGTATATTGTAATACTTTGAGATACGGGGACAGTGGATCTGGAGTTTGCTTACACTAGAAATTCCTTTGCAGAATGTTTTCACAGGTGATCAATGTATGAGGAACAATTTAGGGCCATTCAACAGAGTATAATTATTTCTACATTTTTTATTATTATACTGTAGCTTCCTTATTAGTACACTTAACATATCGTACATTTAAAGAATAATCAGTCCATCCAGATAACACTTACCTGTATCTTCTGTTAAGGCACGTCTACATACAGCGAACGCGCGCGAACGAACGCCAGGCCCCTCCTACTTAAGTCAAAGAAGCGAATCAGCATCTTCGGTGTCGTTCGCGCTCGTTCGCGCACGTTCGTTCGCGTGCGTTCGCTGTATGTGGACGTGCCTTTACATTACGCTCGTCTGGACGAACCCTAAAGGAGGAATCCCACTTAAACCATCCGTACATTCGCAGCCGGCCAAAATTGGAAGTCAATTTCCTCCAAATCGAAGCGTCATATCAAAAAGATGTTATTCCTTATTTTCGTCTCATTTCCTCATGTAGAATCACCCCATTTCAACTTGTATCATCGGATCTGAAACACGTTGTATAATTCAAAAAAAAAATTCTGATAGTTTTTTGCCTCAAGCTTTAAATAAATGACCACTGTCCCAAATTACTGAAGATTCCAAAGATTCCTAAACTCAATTTCGTAATGTTTCAGGAGATGCACACGAAAGACGTAACATCAGCAGTAACATATATCGTCATATACATAACTTTTATGATCAATATCTTTATATTCTGTTACATAGGCGAGCTTGTCGCCGAACGGGTAAGACATTCCTTCAATTGTAAAGCACTCAACAAGTCTTTGCATCTTCGTGCAGCGGCTTTCAAACACCTGTTGCTCTGAGCTTCTACACGTGTTCAGAAAAGAAATGCTGCACAAAGGTCATCGGTGCCTAGAACAAACGAATACCCTGAACAAAAATAATCGTAATAAAAGAGGAAAATGTCCTGGAACAGAGCAGAAAGGTCGGTGATATGGCGTACATGATCGATTGGTATCGAATTCCGGGAAAGGAGAAGCTCGACTTAATTATGATATTAATGATGTCGAATTCGTCGATAAATCTCACGGCAGGGAATATTATGCCGTTATCTCTCCGAAGTTTCAACGGCGTAAGTATCCAAGAGATATTTATGGTCACGTAAATCTAAAAATAAGAGAATGATTTCATTGAACAGGTTGTCAAGACATCTGTAGCTTTCCTGAACATGTTGCGAGCACTCGTGGATTAAAAATTAATCGTTTCATATGTCCATGTATACTATAGTCCTGAGAAATGTTATTTTTAGTATTACAAATGTCTACCCTGTTATCGATAGTTTAATGAAATTGTTTACAGAGCTTGAATGAGACTACTAATTACCGTATTCGCGATTTACTAGACTGCAGAACCCATTGGCCATCACAAAACACTCTCACGCTACTTTATGTCCTTTTTTCATCCCCTTTTTCATACTCCATCCGATAAATATATTTTTCAGTAGTGGTAAATGATTAGCCAAAGGTCTTACCTGAGAAATTTCCGTCAGCTGAACTTTGTTCTGATAGTAATTATATAATTACTATATAATTATATAAGTGATTACTACTATATAAGTATACTACTGTAAGCAATTAACAACATATATAATATAATTATTATATAATTATATATACATATTATATACATATAATTATATACATATAATATGTAGACGGCGATCAGGCTGCAAGTAGCCGCAGCAATGCTGTTAAGAAGCGCACCGCCGAACCATTGAAGGAGAAAGAGAATCTTGATGACGGTGCTGTAGCGCTTATTGATGACATATTTCATGGTCGGGCATATTATTGAAGTGAAGGTGATGTTATCGTCCATCGCGATCTCCTTCTCCGCGGTGATCGGCATGGCGATGAAATAGAAAGCGAAACTGCTGTACATGAAAATGGTGCAGAAAATCACTAATCGTTTCCCGAAATTCGCGTGCGCCACCATGATGTCTCGGTCTTTTTCGTACGGTATGCTCCGCCAATCCCATTCGATCCGATCAATGCACTCGCGAATGTCTTTGCTGTGGGAAATCAGAAAGTAGTATTTCCGTACGCCATCACGCAGAAGACTAGCGGGCCGACCAGTTGCAATTTTTCGTATACGTCTTTCACTTCGAGCAGCGTGTACAAGCTGCAGGGTACGAACAAGAAACTTAATAAGGCGTAGCAGATACCGTTATGCACTAAACATAATGCTCTTATCAGCACCGGGATGTTTGAGTCCGTCGGCCAGAGACCAAGCGGTTTCAACAGCCAGCGATTCCACTGAATGCTAAGATCGATATATTTGTCATGGTCCATAGTATTCTTTAACGCACTTTTACTAGACATCGGGACTTTCGTGACGCTCGCTCTTCAAAGTTCGTTGGAAACTAGATGATCGCGTTCTCATTGCGGTTTCAAGTAGAGTAATATGGCGCTTGCGCTTTTGTAATTTCAGATAAAAGGGATGGCGATCGTTGCGTGCAACTTTTTGCTACGGGTTGGAAGCCTTCGTGCATTAAGAATGCAGATGGTCCTCGACCATAGGTACATCGATCCGTGTAAGCTTGAAGTGAACTTTTTTAATTACTGGTTTGACAACGCTGCGAGTATTGTGTTTTGGTTGTTTTATTGCGGCAGCGGCAAGAGGGATACATACATACACAGTAACACAGGGTGATTTTTTTGCCAGGGTATACAGAATGAGTGCGGCTTCCTAAAAATTGCAGCAGTAACCCTAAAGGGGCGCAAAGCATTGGTGGTTCTAAGAAGTCGACGGCTGTTTAGGCTGTTCAGTGACAAAGTTACTACTGTATACATCGGAGAGTCCCTCCGATGGTGGGCCACCTGGATGTGGTGTAAAGGCTCAGGATCATATCATTACATACATATGTTGACGGCACAAAATTATACTAAATACATTTACATTTTACTTTACTACATTTTAGTTTAACGATCAGTACTGAAATTTGTCAATCAAGATCGAACCGACATTTGAATTGGTTGTATCATTTCACCCCTTTCTAAAAGCTGTTTTTCTGACGAAATGTCACCTCTTATTATATCTCCTCTTTGTCACAATTACGTACTAGCCTTTGATTTTCTTTCGCTCTCAAAATGAAAAAGTGAATACTCGCGAGCTTGACCATCCAGTAATTAATATGCTAAACCCGTTGAGGCCATCAGCGTCCATAAAAGTTGCACGAATCGATTTATTGATGTGCAAGAACCATTCGTTCATAATGCATAAAAAGTTCCAACCCTTTGCAAAAACTTGCACCCACTGTGCTAGGGACGTACTCCCTCGCGATACGTAGGGTAAATACAGCGCAAGCGCAACATTGTTCTCCGTGCAACCACGATTGTACAGCAAGGTTTTAGTCTCGAGCGAGCTTGCGACGTAGAACGTTGCAAAAGCTTGATCAAGAACACTCGAAACCCCGTAAGAACCCGCAATGACAAATACAAACGACGACAAATATATTAATCTCAGTATTCAATGGACCCGCAGACTAATGAAACCGATGGGTCTGTGGCCAGCGTCGCATAAACTCTCGCCGCAGAAAAAATTGTTTCACTCTCTGATAAACGTCACGTGCTTCGCCTTGATAAGTTTCATTTTCGTACCTTGCGGAATGTACGTAATATTAGAAGTGGACGAATTCTACACCAAATTGAAGCTCTTCGCTCCGTTGATTTTCCTTCTAATGTCATACGGAAAGTATTACTGTCTGCTGACTTACAATCCGGACATCCGCGAGTGCATCGAACGGATCGAATGGGACTGGCACAACATCACGCACGATAGAGACAGAGACATCATGGTAGCGAACGCGAATTTAGGAAAACGATTGGCAACCTTCTGCAGCATTTTCATGTGCAGCTGCTTCGTTTTCTACTACATCGTCGTGCCCGTTAACGCGAGGAAAGTGCAGGCAGAGGATAAAAATCTCACCTTCATTCCGGTGGTGTATCCGCTGGCAAAAGTTATCGTGGACGCTCGTCAGAGCCCCTTCAACGAAATCATCTTTTCCATTCAAATGTGCGGCGGTATTCTGCTCAATGCTCTCACTGCAGCCGCCTGCAGTTTGGCTGCAGTCCTCGCGGCGCATGCTTGTGGCCAGATGGAGGTGCTAATCTGCTGGCTGAACCATCTGATAGACGGCAGGGAGGATATGCATATGAACGTGAACGAAAGAATCGCGAATGTCGTGAACCAACACGTGAGAATATTAAAGTGTGTAAAGGGCTTTTACTGTAATTTCGATTGTAAGGAGATGAAGATGTAGAAGTTGATTGTAATGACTTGAAAATACTAAAAAATGTACAATCTACAATTTTCTGTATTTTTTAATAGTTCAATGTTTTAAACTCCGTTCCAAATAAGAGTGTAAATACTCATTTTCTACCGTTCTGCCCAGATCTCTACTAACGTTCTATCATTTTTGCTTGCTATTGGTACTAATGTCCCAAATCTACAAATCGGAGGAACTGACAGACATTCGGCAGAGAGGAAAAGGGCAGTAAAATGGTTTTACGAGGCATGAAATACTCATACTCTCATTTGAAACGCAGTAAAGAAACTTTTCAGTTAAGTCTGATTCTGATGTTTCCGTTTACAGATTTCTAACGACCACAGAGAAAACATTAAATCAAGTCTCTCTGATTGAGTTCCTAGGCTGTACACTGATGTTATGTCTTGTTGGATACTGTACTATCACGGTACGACAATACATGTTATCAAGCGAAAGTGGGACCTCGCCAGAGATTTGGAAATTTATTTTCGAAAAATTGCAGGAGTGGAACTCGAACGATTTAGCATCTGCTCTTACGTACCTCGTCATACTGCTGTCAATTACATTCAATATTTTCATATTCAATCTTAATCGTTCCAAACATCTTTATTAAAAAGATGTTCGGATAACACATCATACCTTGCAAATAATTTACCGTATTTTTTATTAAAGTTCATTATGTCAGAACCAACCAATCACAATTGAAAATCCAATATTTTAATATGTAAATTAGAAACCTTCTGAAAACCATCCTCTAACAAGGGATTGGTGAACGACATGATGACCATTGTCCCTGACGTTATTAAAGATTTTGTAATTCAATTCTGTAATTTTACAGGAGTGGGCTTCGAACAATATAACAGCTACTATCACATACGTCATCGTACTAGTAACATTTACATTCAATATTTTCATATTCTGTTACATAGGAGAACTTGTTACCGAGCGGGTAAGGCTTTCTTTTAATATTTTAACATACTGCTTGATACTTACATCCACAATATTTGACGTTTTTATGTACATATTGTTATATAGGAGAACTATCGGATCAGATGAGATTTCTTAATGACTAAAAAAGTACAGTAATGACTTGTTAAATGAACATCTAATGTAGTCCGTGCGGTTTCAGTTATCGAGACATTACTATACTTTCAATTGCAAAGATATTTCAATCTCCTGCAGGCATCTTAACATATTCACATAAATTTTAATGCCATATTCCAAGTAAACAAATTTTCTCATAACATTATTAATAAATAGACTGCGATTGTTTATACAAATTCATATTTTCAAGGGCACAGAAAAAAAAATAACTTAAATAAAAGTGTTTTTACGTTCTAAAGATTATAACATGCTCAATATCTCATGTTTTTTTTTGCATTTATGCATATGCTTATACATTTTTGGCTCATTTAAAATCGCCATAAATCGCCACAGTTTATTAATAAAATTCAAAGCATTACTTAAAAGTACCATATTTTACAAACAGTGGACCATGATTGGAAAGATGTCGTACATGTCCAACTGGTATCAGATATTAGGAAAACAAAAACTGAGTTTCCTTTTGATAATAGCGATGTCGAACACATCAAAAACACTTACAGCGGGGAACGTGATGGTATTGTCCCTGGAATCTTTCAGCAGCGTAAGTGTTCCACGTTCTACTCCCTAAAATCCAAAAACTAATAAAGTTTCTGCACGTACAGGTCATGAAGACAACATTTGCTTTCTTCAACATGTTGCGAGTACTAATATAAAAAAGTCTCAGAAATACATTCAATTCTATTATTCGTAGCGAACATCAATATAAATGAACAATGCAACAGACAGCAATTCGACTTAGGATAAACTCAGACGGACCACTTTCCAGCCACTTTCGGCCGACATTACTATGTTCTTCACAAACACAAATAAATCGAACAATATCACTGACAGTTTTGTGGCTGTCATGTCGCCCGAAAGTGGCCGGAAAGTGACCGGAATGTGGTCGGTATGAGTTTACTCTGTATTTTTATCCCCCTTCTTGAAATCGAAATAAAACCGCTTAATACCTCGAACATGATGCAGTCTAAAGCGTGCATTCACGACATTGATCATTCATAATTTGACGCGTCGGTTTTAATGAGCCCAACAGCGTTCGCAGTAGTTGAAGAAATCAATTTATCGATGTACCACAATCACCCTCCACGCACGTGTAATGCATAATAAGAGGTTGCGACCCTTTGTAAAATCGTACTTGCAACCTTCTTAGATAGTGTCGGGAAACGAACACAAGCGCACCATCGTCCGCCCTTTACTTTACAGTTATAGTCAGAGCGCGGGTTTTTAGTACGAGGCAGCTTGCTGTCTTGTGTCGCCTATCTATAAGGGAGGTGATAAAACTTTGGCCACCTCTTACAGACCTATCAGCATACAGAATATGATGCCTAAAATCTTTGAGAAAATTATTACCAATAAACTATCTTTCCTTTGTAAAAATATAATTATTGATCAGCAGCATGGTTTTGTTTCCGGTCGATCCACCATCACTAATCTTTCTATGTATCAGCACTACCTCTCTGACAGTGTCGAAAAAGGTTTCCAAGTTGACTGTGTCTATACTGATTTGCGCAAAGCTTTCGACTCTGTCACTCATCCTATTCTTTTAGCTAAACTTAGTGCCCTTGGTCTGCGTGGATGCTTCCTGTCCTGGCTTTCTTCTTTTTTATTCAATAGATCTCAAAGAGTTAAATTTAATGATTGCACATCTAAGGAAATTGCTGTCAAATCTGGTGTACCGCAAGGATCCCATCTAGGACCTCTCATCTTCATATTATTTATTAATGATATATACGATGTCTTTGCGCATAGTAAGTTTTTACTTTTCGCGGATGATCTAAAGATCTTTCGTGCCATCAAGAGTGTGGATGATGCAGCACTGCTTCAGTTCGATCTGGATAAACTTACTAGTTGGTGCCGTTATAACAAACTTAGTTTTAATCTAGCTAAATGTAGTGTGATTACTTTTAGTCCCAAAACTTCTAATGTTCAATATCCATACTCTCTTAACAATTACTGTCTTAATGTTGTCAGCACCGTCCGCGATCTAGGTATTCTTTTCTCCAGCGATCTGTCTTTTGTTAAACATTATCATTTGATAATTAATTCATCCTACAAAATTCTGGGTTTTATCTTTCGTATGTCTAAGTTTCTTACTAATATATCCACACTCTTGGTACTGTACAGTACTTTAGTCCGTCCTATACTGGAGTATGGTTCACTTATCTGGTGTCCTTATTACATTAACCATATAGCTTTAATTGAGAGCGTACAGCACAAATTCCTGAGGCTAGCTTCTTCCTACACTGATACACCAATGTCGCCGTACTCACACAATTAAGACCACCTATTATCGCGTTTGGGCTTAATGACCCTCGAGCAACGGCGCACCTCAGCTAGTCTCGTATTTGTATATAAGATTGTTAACCGTGTAACCATCTCTCCTGATCTCTTGCATATGTTCAATTTCTACGCTCCCTCGCGTCACTCAAGAAGTCCTTCACTCTTTGTTGTCGAGCAACACAGAACTCTGTATGGATACTTTAATTGTATTAATCGTCTATGTATTACTGCTAATTCGTTCTGTAATGCGGTCGACTTCTTCAGTAACTCTCTTTCTAGGTTTAAGACTTCTGTGCGATCGGCGATGCGCAACTTGTAAAGAATGCATTTAGTTATTTCTTTTCTTTTTTTCTTCTCCTTTATTATAATTATAAAATTACACTATTGCATATATAATATTATACGTGTATATATTATATAATTATCTAATTATCATTTTTTATTTTTTATTTTATACTTATGCCTACTCTTATACTTATATTGTATAGACCACGTTTTCACTTATGTAACAAAGGGTTCATCCCGTAGATTATATATGAATAAATTAAATTAAATTAAATTAAATATTTCATGGTCGGGCATATTATTGAAGTGAAGGTGATGTTATCGTCCATCGCGATCTCTTTCTCCGCGGTGATCGGCATGACGATGAAATAGAAAGCGAAACTGCTGTACATGAAAATGGTGCAGAAAATCACTAATCGTTTCCCGAAATTCGCGTGCGCCACCATGATGTCTCGGTCTTTTTCGTACGGTATGCTCCGCCAATCCCATTAGATCCGATCAATGCACTCGCGAATGTCTTTGCTGTGGGAAATCAGAAAGTAGTATTTCCCGTACGCCATCACGCAGAAGACTAGCGGGCCGACCAGTTGCAATTTTTCGTATACGTCTTTCACTTTGAGCAGCGTGTACAAGCTGCAGGGTACGAACAAGAAACTTAATAAGGCGTAGCAGATACCGTTATGCACTAAACATAATGCTCTTATCAGCACCGGGATGTTTGAGTCCGTCGGCCAGAGACCAAGCGGTTTCAACAGCCAGCGATTCCACTAAATGTTAAGATCGATATATTTGTCATGGTCCATAGTATTCTTTAACGCACTTTTACTAGACATCGGGACTTTCGTGACGCTCGCTCTTCAAAGCTCGTTGGAAACTAGATGATCGCGTTCTCATTGCGGTTTCAAGTAGAGTAATATGGCGCTTGCGCTTTTTTAATTTCAGATAAAAGGGATGGCGATCGTTGCGTGCAGAACGCGTGCAACTTTTTGCTACGGATTGGAAGCCTTCGTGCATTAAGAATGCAGATGGTCCTCGACCATAGGTACATCGATCCGTGCAAGCTTGAAGTGAACTTTTTTAATTACTGGTTTGACAACGCTGCGAGTATTGTCTTTTGGTTGTTTTATTGCGGCAGCGGCAAGAGGGATACATACATACACAGTAACACAGGGTGATTTTTTTGCCAGGGTATACAGAATGAGTGCGGCTTTCTAAAAATTGCAGCAGTAACCCTAAAGGGGCGCAAAGCATTGGTGGTTCTAAGAAGTCGACGGCTAACTGTTTAGGCTGTTCAGTGACAAAGTTACTGCTGTATACATCGGAGAGTCCCTCCGATGGTGGGCCACCTGGATGTGGTGTAAATACATGGTGCTCAGGATCATATCATTACATACATATGTTGACGGCACAAAATTATACTAAATACATTTACATTTTACTTTACTACATTTTAGTTTAACGATCAGTACTGAAATTTGTCAATCAAGATCGAACCGACATTTGAATTGGTTGTATCATTTCACCCCTTTCTAAAAGGTGTTTTTCTGACGAAATGTCACCTCTCATTATATTTTCTCTTTGCCACAATTACGTACTTGCCTTTGATTTTCTTTCGCTCTCAAAATGAAAAAGTGAATACTCGCGAGCTTGACCATCCAGTAATTAATATGCTAAACCCGTTGAGACCATCAGCGTCCATAAAAGTTGCACGAATCGATTTATTGATGTGCAAGAACCATTCGTTCATAATGCATAAAAAGTTCCAACCCTTTGCAAAAACTTGCACCCACTGTGCTAGGGACGTACTCCCTCGCGATACGTAGGGTAAATACAGCGCAAGCGCAACATTGTTCTCCGTGCAACCACGATTGTACAGCAAGGTTTTAGTCTCGAGCGAGCTTGCGACGTAGAACGTTGCAAAAGCTTGATCAAGAACACTCGAAACCCCGTAAGAACCCGCAATGACAAATACAAACAACGACAAATATATTAATCTCAGTATTCAATGGACCCGCGGACTAATGAAACTGATGGGTCTGTGGCCAGCGTCGCATAAACTCTCGCCGCAGAAAAAATTGTTTCACTCTCTGATAAACGTCACGTGCTTCGCCTTGATAAGTTTCATTTTCGTACCTTGCGGAATGTACGTAATATTAGAAGTAGACGAATTCTACACCAAATTGAAGCTCTTCGCTCCGTTGATTTTCGTTCTAATGTCATACGGAAAGTATTACTGTCTGCTGACTTACAATCCGGACATCCGCGAGTGCATCGAACGCATCGAATGGGACTGGCACAACATCACGCACGATAGAGACAGAGATATCATGGTAGCGAACGCGAATTTCGGAAAACGATTGGCAACCTTCTGCACCATTTTCATGTACAGCAACTTCGTTTTCTACTACATCGTCGTGCCCGTTAACACGGGGAAAGTGCAGGCAGAGGATAAGAATCTCACCTTCGTTCCGGTGGTGTATCCGCTGGCAAAAGTTATCGTGGACGCTCGTCAGAGCCCCTTCAACGAAATCATCTTTTCCATTCAAATGTGCGGCGGTATTCTGCTCAATGGTCTTACTGCAGCCGTCTGCAGTTTGGCTGCAGTCCTCGCGGCGCATGCTTGTGGCCAGATGGAGGTGCTAATCTGCTGGCTGAACCATCTGATAGACGGCAGGGAGGATATGCATATGAACGTGAACGAAAGAATCGCGAATGTCGTGAACCAACACGTGAGAATATTAAAGTGTGTAAAGGGCTTTTACTGTAATTTCGATTGTAAGGAGATGAAGATGTAGAAGTTGATTGTAATGACTTGAAAATACTAAAAAATGTACAATCTACAATTTTCTGTATTTTTTAATAGTTCAATGTTTTAAACTCCGTTCCAAATAAGAGTGTAAATACTCATTTTCTATCGCTCTGCCCAGATCTCTACTAACGTTCTATCATTTTTGCTTGCTATTGGTACTAATGTCCCAAATCTACAAATCGGAGGAAGTGACAGACATTCGGCAGAGAGGAAAAGGGCAGTAAAATGGTTTTACGATGCATGAAATATTCATACTCTCATTTGGAACGCAGTAAAGGAACTTTTCAGTTAAGTCTGATTCTGATGTTTCCGTTTACAGATTTCTGACGACCACAGAGAAAACATTGAATCAAGTCTCTCTGGTTGAGTTCCTAGGCTGTACACTGGTTTTATGTCTTGTTGGATACTATACTATCACGGTACGACAATACACGTTATCAAGGGAAAGTGGGACCTCGCCAGAGATTTGGAAATTTATTTTCGAAAAATTGCAGGAGTGGAACTCGAACGATTTAGCATCTGCTCTTACGTACCTCGTCATACTGCTGTCAATTACATTCAATATTTTCATATTCTGCTACATCGGGGAACTTGTTGCGGAGCGGGTAAGACTTTCCTTCAACTGCAAAGCACATAAGTGGTCTTTGCACTCTAATGTCAACGTCTTCGTGCAGCGATTTACAAACACCTGTTGCTCCGAGTATCTATACGTGTTTAGAATAGAAACTCTGCTCCAAACGCTTTAATACCTAGAATGCACATATACTGTGAGCAAAGACTGGTATAATAAAAGAAGAAAATGTCCTGGAACAGTGTAAAAGTGTGGGTGAAATGACGTACATGATTGATTGGTATCGATTACCAGGAAAGCAAAAGCTCGGGTTGATACTGATAATAACGATGTCTAACTCGTCGCTAAACCTGACAGCAGGGAACGTTATTACGCTCTCCCTCACAAGTTTCAATAGCGTAAGTAATCAAATAATGTTTGTAATTAATTAAATATAGAAATAAAGACTATCTTGTATGTGCAGGTTATTAGGACATCGGTTGCTTTCCTGAATGTGTTAAGAACACTGACTTGAAGTGAAACTAATTACTTCAAATGTTAACATGTGATAAAGTTCTATTGACAGTTTGAAAAAATGTTGTTTCCAGCGTAATGAGACTTCTTATTATCCTACTCACGATTGGTAATAGCAGATAGCCAGGAGACACATTTTCTTTTCATAGAATTTAAAGGGGTACAGCACTATTGAGGGAATAAAATTAGTGGTTTATTTTGTATTGAACTTCTCAGATATTAAATATTCATTATGCCGGTACATTTTATAACTCACTATGGACACACGTGGAAATAATTACAAAGAAAAAAATCGTTACAATGTTTAAAATTGTTAAAGTTATGAAGCGTTAAAAATGACCCTTCATAACGAAAGCAAAATACTTTAGGGTGAATAATTTCTATACCAACATCTACAATGTGGTGACGAATTTGAACAAAAATTGATGAAGTTGCACACGAATCAATCGTTTATTCACATTTTTACAGAGAAAAATCGTCTTTAATGATTTTTAAAAAATTTCATAATCATCCAATGATGATGAAGAAGTTCCACATTGTCTACAATCCTATACTTTCAGGTAAAATTTCAAGTGGAAATCTTTATTCGTTAACAGTTATGATGAAAAAGGTTGATTCGAGATAAACTGTTTCAAAGTTTGAAATAGCTTTTTCTCTAATATGGCTTGTCTAATTTCCTCAGATACTTTATGCGACTCCTAGTAAAAAAATAAAATAATTTTTATTTAAAATACATTTGATATATTTAATATGGTCATAGAAAAGGGGCCTGTACCCATAGAAATCAGATATATTTATGTTAGTACTCTCAGCTACGTTCAGCGCTATAATTTCCGTAATTATTCGAATTTTCACTTGAAACTATTTTAAAATATTTATAAAGGACCAGACTTTCACAATTAGCAATAAAAAGAAAATCAATATTTTGAAGTTCCAATAGTGCTATACCCCCTTAAATTGACAAAAAATCTCCATGCAAGGAATTGAAAAATAGGCGGATTCAAATCATTAGGTCTTGAAAAAAATTCTTACCTTTCTCCTCGTCTTTTTCTTCTCCCCTCTCTCATTGGAATTAATTAGAGAAATCAAGCTCCGTTCCGATGAATTATGAATTAATCCCCGATTAATTCTAAAGTATTAAGACATTAATCAATTTTCTGGAAACGTTGTAAATATTTATTTATTTACTAATTTTCAATTGTACGAGAAATAACTAGCATTAAAATATATTACTGACCGTAATTTAAAAAATATAGCCTAATGTAGAACGAAGGTAACATAAAAAAAAATTAATGGAATAGATTACCTAATTAAAAGACTTCAAACAACTTCGAAAATATTCTTTTTAAAGAACATAAAAACCACTAAATAATTCTCTACCAAATAATAAATCTCTACCAAAAGTATTCGCGACTTTGCAATTCTGGTTAACAGAGTTAGTATTAGAGAATATAGAGGTAATGACGTACAAGGAAAGAAATTACGGATTTAAACGATCTAACAGATGCATACAAATTGATTGGCTTAAGTAACTGTACAGAACGGATGGAACCACTGACAATTTTGAATAGAAACAACAAATCAGAAATTGTTCTACTAATTCCTAAAGATTTGATGCTAAGAAAATTCATAAAGGGATAGTGCAATAGTTACAATCAGTGGTTATTATTCTCCGTCCCCAACCTACATGCTACAAATCTATTAAAAATCTAATTACCTCGGCGGGGATGTGTCGCGTTGGGCGATACGCTATTCATACCACTGCGTATAATTGTCACCTCCACATAATTATCAATATACATAGAAAGCGAAACAGTGGAAAGCGAATACTTAAACTCGGACATTGACTATGCCACTAATTAATACGTTGTACCTGTTGAGGCTACTACTGTCTACCAGCGTTAGGCGAATCGATTTATTGATGTCAAAGAACCATTCTTCGACGCGCGTGCATAATGCATAAAGGACTGGAACCCTTTCTAGAAACTCGCCCGCGCTCTGCACGACAGATATGTGTTCCCTTGCAAAGGGAACCGCAGACTCGGCGCAAGCGCAACGTTATTCTACCCGCAGTCGGGATCAGACAATCAAGTTGTAGTCACGAGCGAGCTCCCGAGTTAGAACGTTGCAACAGTCAAGTCCACACGGTCGCGTGATGAATAGAATGAATGATGACAAATACGTTGATCTCAGTATTCAGTGGAACCGCTGGGTACTGAAATCGATGGGTCTTTGGCCGAGGTCACATAAAATCCCGCTGCAAGAGAGAACGTTCTACTATCTGATAAATATCATTTGTTACTCTTTAATAAGTTTCCTTTTCGTACCCTGCGGTCTGTATTTGGTGCTGGAAGTGGAGGACCTCTACAACAAGTTGAAACTCTTTGGCCCTCTGATGTTCTGCCTGATGGCGTACACGAAGTACTACTGCCTGATGTTTTATAGCAGGGACATCCGAGAGTGTATCGAACGGATCAAATGGGATTGGCGGAACATCTCGCACGTCAAAGATCGGGACATCATGATAGCGAACGCGAATTTCGGGAAACGATTGGTGGTTTTCTGCACGCTTTTCATGTATAGCGGTTTCGTTTTCTATTACATCGCGGTGCCCGTTAGTTTGGGGAAAGTGGAGGAGGAGGATAAGAATCTCACCTTCATTCCGATGGCGTTACCGTTCTCGAAATACATCGTCGACACTCGTCACAGCCCCACCAACGAGATCCTCTTTTCCATTCAGCTGTTCGGCGGTGCTCTGATTCATGGCATCGGTGCAGCCGCTTGCAGTTTGGCTGCGGCCTTCGCGGTGCACGCTTGCGGTCAGATGGAGGTGCTAATCTGCTGGCTGGACAATTTAATAGACGGCAGGGAAGACATGCACAAAGATTTGAATGAAAGAGTATCGAAGATCATAAGCCAACATGTGCGAATACTGAAGTATGTAAAATGCATTCATTATAATTCAATGTAAGGGATGTGTTTTTATAGAGAAATCTGTGGGACAGAACTTTTTGCATTTTTTTTTTCTTTTACATAATTGCATGATGCTTACAATGTATGGAGAAATATTTAGGGTCCCGGAAAATTGTTTAATTATGCCAGATGTTGATTTTTGCGTTTACAGATTTTTGTCGCTCACGGAGAAAGTGCTCAGACAAGTGTCCCTCGTTGAGTTCTTAGGATGTACGATTGGTTTATGTCTTCTTTGGTATTATATTCTTGTGGTATGGTACTATAAATTATTATAAAAGACAAATAGGACATTGTATCTCAATCTTAATCGTTCCAAAAATCTCTATTAAAAAGATGTTCGGATAACACATCATACCTTGCAAATAATTTACCGTATTTTTTATTAAAGTTCATTATGTCAGACCCAACCAATCACAACTGAAAATCCAATATTTTAATGTGTAAATTAGAAACCTTGTGAAAACCATCCTCTAACAAGGGATTGGTGAACGATATGATGACCATTGTCCCTGACGTTATTAAAAATTTTGTAATTCAATTCTGTAATTTTACAGGAGTGGGCTTCGAACAGTATAACAGCTACTATCACATACGTCAGCATACTAGTATCACTTACATTCAATATTTTCATACTCTGTTACATAGGAGAACTTGTTGCCGAGCGGGTAAGGCTTTCTTTTAATATTTTAACATACTGCTTGATACTTACATCCATAATATTTGACGTTTTTATGTACATATTGTTATATAGGAGAACTATCGGATCAGGTGAGATTTCTTAATAACTAAAAAAGTACAGTAATGACTCGTTAATTGAACATCTAATATAGTCCGTGCGGTTTCAGTTATCGAGACATTACTGTACTTTCAATTGCAAAGATATTTCAATCTTCTGCAGGCATCTTAACATATTCACATAAATTTCAATGCCATATCCCAAGTAAACAAATTTTCTTATAACATTATTAATAAATAGACTGCGATTGCTTATACAAATTCATATTTTCAAGGGCACAGAAAAAAAAAATAACTTAAATAAAAGTGTTTTTACGTTCTAAAGATTATAACATGCTCAATATCTCATGTTTTTTTTTGCATTTATGCACATGCTTATACATTTTTGGCTCATTTAAAATCGCCATAAATCGCCACAGTTTATTAATAAAATTCAAAGCATTACTTAAAAGTACCATATTTTACAAACAGTGGACTATGATTGGAAAGATGTCGTACATGTCCAACTGGTATCAGATATTAGGAAAACAAAAACTGAGTTTTCTTTTGATAATAGCGATGTCGAACACATCAAAAAGACTTACAGCGGGGAACGTGATGGTATTGTCCCTGGAATCTTTCAGCAGCGTAAGTGTTCCACAATCTACTCCCTAAAATCCAAAAACTAATAAAGTTTCTGCACGTACAGGTCATGAAGACAACATTTGCTTTCTTCAACATGTTGCGAACACTAACATAAAAAAGTCTCAGAAATACATTCAATTCTATTATTCGTAGCGAACATCAATATAAATGAACAATGCAACAAACAGCAATCGACTTAGGATAAACTCAGACGGACCACTTTCCAGCCACTTTCGGCCGATATTACTATGTTTTTCACAAACACAAATAAATCGAACAATATCACTGACAGTTTTGTGGCTGTCATGTCGCCCGAAAGTGGCCGGAAAGTGACCGGAATGTGGTCGGTATGAGTTTACCCTTACTCTGTATTTTTATCCCCCTTCTTGAAATCGAAATAAAACCGCTTAATACCTCGAACATGATGCAGTCTAAAACGCGCATTCACGACATTGATCATTCACAATTTAACGCGTCGGTTTTAATGAGCCCAGCAGCGTTCGCAGTAGTTGAAGAAATCAATTTATCGATGTACCACAATCACCCTCCACGCACGTGTAATGCATAATAAGAGGTTGCGACCCTTTGTAAAATCGTGCTTGCAACCTTCTTAGATGGTGTCGGGAAACGAACACAAGCGCACCGTCGTCCGCCTTTTACTTTGCAGTTATAGTCAGACCGCGGGTTTTTAGTACGAAGCAAGTTTGCAAGCTCGAATAATACAAATGAGCAACGAGTGACACGTTAATCTGAGTGTCCGGTGGAATCGTTGGATCCTGAAGGCCATATCCAGGCCTATAGCCGAGATCGCCAGACTCTCTGGCGATTGAGAAGTACCTTTACCTCGTGATAAACACCGTCTGCTACAGTCCGATATTACTAAATCTGCTACAGGCCCTTTCGGCGCGATGGAGGTGGAGAACGTTTACGTCACGCCCAGGCGATTAGCTATTAACATGCAAGTTATTAGCTTTCCTGAATATGTTAAGAATGCTGATTTGAATTGCAACTAATTACTTCAAATTTCAAATGTTAATATGTGATATAGCTCCTTTGGTAGTTTGAAAAAAAATTGTTTCCAGCGCAAAGAGATTCTTATTATCCTACTCACGATTGGAATAAGCAGATGGCAAGGAAACAAATTTTCTTTTCTCAGAATTTAAATTACCATAAAATCTCTACGCAAAGAATTGAAAAATAGACGGATTCAAATCATTAGGACCTGAAAACAATTCTTACCTTTATCTTCATCCTATTCTTCTCCCCTCTCTCATTAGGATTAATGAATTAATTAGAGAAATGCCACCTGAGCGATTGCTAGCAGTTAATAGGAAATAAAAAATGAAGCTCCGTTCCGATGAGCGCAATATCCAAAACGTGAAAAAACTTGCATGAGAATTTGATTCCCTGATTAATTCTAAAGTATTAAGACATGAATCAGTTTCTTGGAAACGTTGTACATATTTATTTACATACTAATTTTCAATTGTAATTGCATTTAGCGAACATAGCCTTACGTAGAACGAAGCTAAAATACAAAAGAAG
The DNA here is from genome assembly GCA_030770465.2 of Perdita meconis. NCBI lineage: Eukaryota > Metazoa > Arthropoda > Insecta > Hymenoptera > Andrenidae > Perdita > Perdita meconis. The sequence continues at coordinate 6,318,620 of JASKOS020000016.1, forward strand.
TCGTAGAATACATTACCCAATTAAAAGACTTTAAATAACTTCGTGAATATTCCTTTTAAAGAACATACAAAACCACAAAATAATTCTCCACCAAATAATAAATCTCTGTCAACAGTATTCACGACTTCGCATATCTGGTTAACAGAGTTAGTATTAGAGAATTTAGAGGTATAATGACGTACAAGGAAAGAAATTACGGACCTAACGATCTAACAGATGCATACAAATTGATTAGCTTAAGTAATTGTGGAGAACGGATGGAACCACAGACAGTTCTAAATAGAAACAACAAATCAGAAATCGTTCTACAACTTCCTTTGATGCTAAGAAAATTCATAAAAGGATAGTGCAATAGTTACAATCAGTGGTTTTTATTCTCCGTCCCCAACCTACATGCTACAACTCTATTAAAAATCTAATTACCTCAGCGGCGATGTGTCACGTCGGGCAATACGCTATTCATACTACTGCGTATAATTGTCATCTCCACATAATTATCAATGTACATAGAAAGCGAAACAGTGGAAAGCGAGTCCGACATTGACTATGCCACTAATTAATACGTTGTACCTGTTGAAACTACTACTGTCTACCAGCGTTAGGCGAATCGATTTATTGATGTCAAAGAACCATTCTTCGACGCGCGTGCATAATGCATAAAGGACTGGAACCCTTTCTAGAAACTCGCCCGCGCTCTGCACGACAGATATGTGTTCCCTTGCAAAGGGAACCGCAGACTCGGCGCAAGCGCAACGTTATTCTACCCGCAGTCGGGATCAGACAACCAAGTTGTAGTCACGAGCGAGCTCCCGAGTTAGAACGTTGCAACAGTCAAGTCCACACGGTCGCGTGATGAATAGAATGAATGATGACAAATACGTTGATCTCAGTATTCAGTGGAACCGCTGGCTACTGAAACCGATGGGTCTTTGGCCGAGGTCACATAAAATCCCGCTGCAAGAGAGAACGTTCTACTATCTGATAAATGTCATTTGTTACTCTTTAATAAGTTTCCTTTTCGTACCCTGCGGTCTGTATTTGGTGCTGGAAGTGGAGGACCTCTACAACAAGTTGAAACTCTGTGGCCCTCTGATTTTCTGCCTGATGGCGTACGCGAAGTACTACTGCCTGATGTTTTACAGCAGGGACATCCTCGAGTGTATCGAACGGATCAAATGGGATTGGCGGAACCTCTCGCACGTCCAAGATCGGGATATCATGATAGCGAACGCGAATTTCGGGAAACGATTGGTGACCTTCTGCACGCTTTTCATGTATAGCGGTTTCGTTTTCTATTACATCGCGGTGCCCGTTAGTGTGGGGAAAGTGGAGGCGGAGGATAAGAATCTCACCTTCATTCCGATGGTGTTCCCGTTCTCGAAATACATCGTCGACACTCGCCACAGCCCCACCAATGAGATCCTCTTTTCCATTCAGCTGTTCAGCGGTGCCCTGATTCATGGCATCAGTGCAGCCGCTTGCAGTTTGGCTGCGGCCTTCGCGGTGCACGCTTGCGGTCAGATGGAGGTGCTAATCTGCTGGCTGGACAATTTAATAGACGGCAGGGAAGACATGCACAAAGATTTGAATGAAAGAGTATCGAAGATCGTGAGCCAACATGTGCGAATACTGAAGTATGTAAAATGCATTTATTATAATTCAATGTAAGGGATGTGTTTTTATAGAGAAATCTGTGGGACAGAACTTTTTGCATTTTTTTTTCTTTTACATAATTGCATGATCCTTACAATGTATGGAGAAATATTTAGGGTCCCGGAAAATTGTTTAATTAAGCCTGATGTTGATTTTTGCGTTTACAGATTTTTGTCGCTCACGGAGAAAGCGCTCAAACAAGTGTCCCTCGTTGAGTTCTTAGGATGTACGATTGGTTTATGTCTTCTTGGGTATTATATTATTGTGGTATGGCTCTATAAATTATTATAAAACACAACTAAGCCGTTGTATCTCAATCTTTAACGTTCCAAAAATCTCTATTAAAAAGGTTTTCGGATGTGCATTAATTGTTTTGAAAGTAAAAATAAATTTAAGGAGAATCATAAATTTGAAGTGTAGTTGCTATTATTTTTTTTCGACGTTCTCTGAAAATCGTTACAAATTTTGTTTATAGAATAAGTAGGCAAAAATTATTTGCATGTCTAATAATTAGATTGCGGATGTTTATGCATTTATGACGATTAAAAATTTTAAAGATACAATTTCACGTGTACACACTATTGTCACGTCACGTGTAATCACGTGTTATTGCCCTATATATGAGAGCACATACATACATATATGCATACACCAATATACATAGGCAAGTGCTCTTACAGGGCAATATCACGCGATTACACGTGATTTCACGTGACGTGACAATAGTGTGTTTCTACCTTAAAGTCACGACTTTTGATGTCACTATGACACTGAAAATTCGCGATATGAATTCAGTGTTATTACAACGCGACTTCTAGTTTTTACAATCACAAAAGTCATGACATTCAATATCATGGCGCTAAAAGTCGCGATTTATTGTCACGTGAAAACGTATCTTAAGCGTGCTAAAATATGAGGATATGTATACATGCAAATATACATGAAATATCGAAAATAGAATATATTTTATAATATTCAAAAGGTAAAAGACACTTATTTAGGTTTATTTTCTTTCTCTATACGCTTAAAAATATGAATTTTTATAAACATCCGCAGTCTACTGATAACACGTCATACCTTGCAAATAATTTACTGTATGTTTTATTAAAGTTTATTATGTCAGAACCAACCAATCACCACTGAGAAGCCAATTTTTAAATATGTAAATTACAAACCTTCTGAAAACCATCCTCCAACAAGGGATTGGTGAACGATATGATGATCATTGTCCTTGACGTCATTAAAGATTTTATAATTCAATTCTGTAACTTTACAGGAGTGGGCTTCAAACGATGTAACTGCTGCTGTCACATACACCATCATACTAGTGTCACTTGCATTCAATATTTTCATATTCTGTTACATAGGAGAGCTTGTTACCGAGCGGGTAAGGCTTTCCTTTAATCGCATAGCACATTTATGTCGATTATTTTAAGTCTCTATACGTATTTAGATTAAAACTTCTGCATACAGCTTTTAAATACCTAGAAAACACGAATACTGCGAATAAAGAAGATTATTGTAATAATAGATGAAAATGTCCTAGAACAGTGCAAAAAAGTTGGTGAAATGACGTACATGATCGACTGGTATCGATTATCGGGAAAGAAAAAGCTGGGCCTAATTATGATAATAGCGATGTCAAATTCGTCGATAAACCTGACGGCAGGGAATCTCATAACGCTCTCTCTCATAAGTTTCAACGGCGTAAGTATCAAAACAATGTCTACAGTTAATTAAATCTGAAACTAAAAAATATCTCAATTTAACAGGTCGTCAAGACATCGGTGGCGTTCCTGAATATGTTGCGAACATTGACTTGAACGAAAAATACCGATGTATGATACAACTTTAAAATACATTATATTATTACTTATTTCTACTTTTCTATCAAAAATTGAATGAATATGTTGTAACGATATTTGAATGATGTTATAAATTTTTGTGTTAATGAAATTTACGAACGATAAGATGGGATTCGTGCGTCCAAGCGCTGGAAAGCGGAGAATGACTGAGTGAAAAGCGATAAGACTCGGACTCTATGTTAGAGACAAAACTTAGTATATTCAGATCACGATCACGTTTTAACCGATCCGCTTTGTTTCGACTCGTAGGGAAATTACAAAGATTGCGCTCCTGCACTCTCGAATGCTTTCTCACACTCTCAACCGTCGTACGATCAGTTTGATTCTTCGTCCACGCACTCGTATCAAGCTCCCGAGATTGTGATCAAGAGGGGATAGTTGCGCACGCATAACTTATTAGTGGGGACAATATTTTGGCAATTAATTTGGAAATTAATTTTGGCAATATCCGCGATCGTGAATCGCGCGATTCGCGGAGCGAAAATCCTAGAGAGGATATACTTAGCGCGACTCACGAAACACCATTTCATCGGTCCATATATGTAACTAATACGGTTACAATGTTTCTAGCATAATGAAACTACTTTTATCCTCATTCATTTATAACTCAGTTATCGAGAAAAAACCAATATTCACGAAACAAGCACGAATATTCTTTACATAAAAATTCATTCATTGGGAGAATGAATCATCGCTCAAGTAATTACTCACAGTATTCTTTCAAGAAATTTATTATTCACCCTGAGAATTCCCTCATCGAACGATCTCCATAACGCAGCGATCTCGTTCACAATTACACCCGAAGACAACTGAACCCTCAGAATCTATAACCTTCAGTTCTAACCAAACCGAAACTTTACGTCCAGCACTTAAACCTATGGCTTTAATTTTTTTTCACGGCGATCGATGCATACACAATAATGCAGAACCATCCAAACTGTACGCGATACTTCGAAGCCGAAAAAACTTCGCGCACGCGCCAGTTCCTACCGTAGCCAATGCACCACGAATTCGCTCACTAGTATGTCAACCACCGTGAAACAATCATGGTTGATCCGTCTGGCGAGCAGTCTACGGTCGTTACTCACCCAGGAAGCTACGAGTACAGTGTGCGAGTGAACCGGTGGTTTCTATCGCCCATGGGTCTTTGGCCCAAGGTGGCCGATTCCACCCAAAGCGATCGCATCCTCTCGAGGCTGCTGAGCCTTGTGTGCCACTCGCTGATCATCTTCACGATCTTGCCCTGCTTCCTCTACATCATGTACGAGAAGGACGAGGCCGCGGAACTGAGGATGAAGGCGATCGGACCGATGAGCCACTGGCTGATGGGCGAGCTGATTTATAGCTGCTTGTCTCTAAAGAAAAAAGACATCCAACATTGCGTGAAACAAGTGAAAAGCGACTGGGACAGCGTCACGAGGCTCAAAGATCGCGAACTGATGCTGAAGAACGCGAAGCTCGGCAACTACATCGTCTGCATCGCCGCCTTCTGCATGAACCTCGGCGTCTTCATGTACAGCTGCGTCAACGGCTTCCGGACAATCGCGTTCCACGTCGGGAACGAGAGTTACTCGATGTATCAGTTACCTTGCCCCTTCTACTCGAAACTGATGGACTCTCGGTTCAGTCCGATAAACGAAACTCTCTTCATCATACAAATGATGTCCGGCTTGCTGGTCAATTGCGTCACGGCGGGCGCTTGTGGTTTGGCGGCCGTTCTGGCCACCCATGCTTGCGGACAGCTCGGCATCGTGATGTCTAGGCTGGACGAGTTGGTCAGTGATAAGGAAGAAGAGTCTGCAATGGAGAAACTGGTGTTTATCGTGGAGCATCATTTGCGAACTTTGAGGTAACGTTTCGTTGTTCGTTTTGCATGGTTGATCGGAGGTCAATTCATTTGACTCTGGTGAAAAATCGAGTGCAGGATTTTTGCCTTTCTAATTCGCGAGTCGGAGCCAAATGAATTGATCGTGCAGTGTTCTGAGTGTGAGACTCTGTAGAATGTGAATGAAATGTTAATTGCTGTGGTAATACAGGGTGTTTGGGATAGTATAGGCAAGCTTTGGAGGGGTGATAGATCACGTAAAAACAAACAAAAAACTTCTATATGACTTGGGTCCAAAACTCAACCATTTTTTAAAAAAACTGTCATAAACATTTAAGCTATAAACCGCTATAATTCAAAATAGGAACGCTTTTCGTAAACAATTTCTTCGCTAAAATAAAGATTACGATCTTGTTAATCCAATAAGTACAGTAACTGTGATATTGTTACCTCGTATCGCAAAAAAATAGTATTCTTCTAACCCCCTAAATTACCCTTTAAAATCGCGATAATTTAAGGGGTTAGAAAAATATTATTTTTTCGCGGTACAAGGTAACAATATCACAGTTACTGTACTTATTGGATTAACAAGATCGTAATCTTTATTTTAGCGAAGAAATTGTTTACGAAAAGCGTTCCTATTTTGAATTATAGCTTAAATGTTTATGACAGTTTTTTTCAAAAATGGTTGAGTTTGGACCCAAGTCATATAGAAGTTTTTTGTTTGTTTTTACGTGATCTATCACCCCTCCAAAGCTTGCCTATACTATCCCAAACACCTTGTATATCTCATTTATGGAAATCTTCATTTCAGTTTTATAACGTATATAGAAAAAATTATGAATCTAGTGTGTCTCGTTGAATTAGTCGGATGCACGATGAACTTGTGCATGCTCGAATATTATCTCTTAACGGTACGTTCAATATTTTTAAATATCATCTATTCTGTGTACCCCTTTTCACAATTCTCTAGAATCAATTTTTTTATAGTTAGAATAAATAGCAGGCACGTTTTTCGGAATTAAAAGCCTCTTATTCCAGTTTTAAATACGGAAAGAGAAGAACGGCTGTCAACGCATTGATTCTTCTACTGAATTTTCTCTTGACCGCTTACTTGATCATGTTCTGATTTTCCAGGAAAAATCGAACGACACCAGGTTCTCGTACGCCATTCTATACGTGTCCATGGCGTTTAACATCTTCATATTTTGTTACATCGGCGAGCAGCTCACGGAGGAGGTAAACAAATTTTAGCGAAACTAAAAAACGGCAAATCATCATAAAAAGAATTGTACAAAATTTTGTTCACTGAAATGCAAGTCTTCACGTTCTAACAGTGCAAAAAGGTCGGTGAAAAAGCATATATGACTGACTGGTATCGCTTACATCACAAGACGGCCGCAGGTTTGATCCTGGTAATCTCGAGATCGAGCATAACGACTAAAATCACCGCAGGGAAATTGGTCCCCGTGTCGATAGCCACTTTCGGCGACGTGAGTACCAAGGAAATGGAATCTTCGACGTCTCACAACTGACTGATTCTCACAATTCTTCCAGGCATTCAAAACTTCCTTCGCGTACTTCAACATGCTTCGTACGGTCGCGATGTGAAACGTAAATTATCCGCAGATCCTTCGCGAAATCCCCGTGTAGCCTACGTACAATAAAAAAGAAACACAGTATTACAAATGTCCGTATCTCGTAGTATTCAAACTTTGTAGAGTGCACCTGATCGCGTGACGAGCAGCAAATTCAACCTAACTCTGTTCGCCGCTGCAAGAAGTTCCACACTACAAGCAAATCGATCAGTTTACCCTCGTGCAGCGTAATATGCGCAAGAGTTGATCTACACCCTACACGATGCACCGACCCTTTCCTTTTTTTTTTCTGCCACGACTTAATAGCTCCCACGACCTAGTCAAGTGACCACAACCATGCCCCACGAATCCGAAGCGGTTGAACTCGGTCGCGAGTTCGAAAGTCCGAGCGACTATAGCCTCCAGCTGAACCGATGGTTCCTGAAGCCGATCGGCGCCTGGCCATGGTCACCCTCCACGTCCAAACTAGAAAGAGCAGTCTCGATCATCCTAATCATGCTTTGCTACTTTCTGATATCCTTCACGGTGATCCCCGCCTTCCTGAACATCATTCTAGCCGACGAGACCGTCCACGAGAAACTGAAGCTCCTCGGTCCCCTGGGTCATTGGTTCGTGGAAGGAATAAATTACACTACTCTCCTTTGCCACCGCAATAATATTCGCAGGTGCGTCGAGCACATGAAAATGGATTGGAATATGATTACCAGGCCGAAGGATCGGCAACTGATGTTGGAGAATGCGAAGTTCGGGCGCTACGTCGCCGCCTGCTGCGCCACTTTCATGCAAGCCGGAGTTCTCTCCTATTGCGTGATCACAGCGTTCACTACAGAGGTTGTGCAAATTGGGAATGAGACCAGGATCGTGCATCTGCTGCCCTGCTCGGTCTATAAGCAACTGCTCAACGTTGAAGACAGCCCTACGAACGAAATCGTCCTTGCCTCTCAATTTCTGTCTGGCTTCATTGTCAATTCCAGCGCTGTGGGCGCCTTCAGTTTGGCGGCCGTCTTCGCTGCTCATGCTTGTGGTCAGCTTGATGTGCTCATGGCGTGGATCACAGAATTTGTGAACGAGTCTGAGGGAGGAAAGGAGAACCCCTTTAACGATATTGGGACCATTGTGGAGCACCATCTGCGAGTCTTGAGGTAAACTTTGTGGTTGACACTTTGATTATCCTGAAATACAATTTAGAGAAACAGGGAACTGTTAACCCGGCGCTCACCAGCGACAAAACAGTTTTCATAAAAGAGCATTGATTTATATGAAAATGCACGCACTTGGTGACAGCTACTTTTTTGTTTCTTTCCTTTTTCAATTCAACGAAAGATCGTTTTGTCCTTTTCGGTAACATAAGTGTTTTGTCAGTAGTGTGCGTCTGATACTATTAGAAAAACTAATATAAAAATAATTAAAAAGGAAAAAGTTTAATAGAATATAATAATACTAATAATAAGAATTTATTTATTCATTTACGGGATAAATCCTTAATATAATCGTATATGACTGATTGCAGTTTTATAGCGCGTATTGAGGATGTGATGAACCAAATATGCTTCATGGAAATTTTCAAGTGTACCCTGGACATATGTATGCTTAGCTATTACATTCTTACGGTACACCAAAATTGGTATTTTTCCATTTACTTTTAGAAATTATTTCTTAAATCAAACATGTTTGTTTTCGAAATTTCAAAAAATTAAATTCCAAGAACCAAGATAAAATTTTTTAAGCTTTTTAATTGCATTGATTCAGCGTCATTATAATCAGTAAAAAAGATCTTTTTTAGGAGTGGGCCGATCACGACATTCAAAATTTAACTATGTATTTTATGATACTGGTTTCCATGTGTTTCAACATTTTCACAGTCTGTTTCATCGGCGAGCTGCTGACAGAACAGGTAACAGAGGAATATTTGAAACATGGTGACGTATACATTCACTGATTAAAATCGTAATCTAGACTCACAGAACGAATTCTTAACAGTGTAAGAAAGTTGGCGAAGTGGTTTACATGACGAATTGGTATTACTTGCCAGAAAAAACTGTCCTAGATCTAATACTGATCATTAACAGGTCCAGTGTAGTAATCAAAATGACCGCGGGGAAACTGATTCACATGTCTGTTTACACGTTCGGTGATGTGAGTATAATTATTCTCATCGACAAGAATTCGATGATCTCTCGTGAACTGATAGACGATGCATCGTTCCAGGTAATAAAAACTTCTTTCGCTTATTTAAATCTGCTGCGTCAGACAACGTGACGCGCGCATTTCAAGAAATTAGTAGCATGTAAAAAATTTGTAGTAGCATGCGAACGTCACTTGTAAAATACAAAATTGCGTGAAATTTTGTAAACAAACTGAGTGACTTTTCATTGAGTTATACTACTGATCATTCTCTTCATTGACTACTACTACCACGTCTAAAGCTTCGTTTAGGCAACTTTTGGTCGATCTAATCGATCAATTTTAAGTTGTTCAAAATATGATCGTTCATTTAAGAATCACCCCATGATCTACTTTCAGTTAAACGACTTGTTCATTGATACATCTGTGGTTGTAAGGAAAAACGACGCAAGTCACATTTTCAAAAAAAAATTGAGTTTGTGCCATACCTCAAATCTAAAAAGCAGAATTTATATTATTATCACGGAAAAAGTCTGTGAAACGAATTTTTCCTTCGAAAACAAGGTTTTCATAAAATGCAAGGCAAATTCATAATAGTAAGTATTAGTGATCAAAATTCTAAACGCGAATGTCTCGAAAATAAAAACATGTGACTAATGTGACTGCGGCTTTTTGCCTTATAACCACAGACATATTTACGCTGCGGTTGAATTTGGCGTAAAGCTCATATGTATTAACTGGAGCTCTTATTACTCAGGTTTCCGAGTACCCGAAATACTCATTATAACCCGAACTCGGCTTTGAAAACCAGTTAAGAGTAAAGCCGGGAATCCACCAGAAAGCTAAGCTAAGCTAAGCTATGCTATGCTATGCTAAGTTTAAAAAATAAATTTTTATTCACTTGACTTAGCTCTTGGTGGAAACGGATCCATAGAAATGTATTGAAGCTAATTTTTTCAAACTTATCATAGCATAGCATAGCTTAGCTTTCTGATGGATTCCCGGCTTAATCCTCTTTCTACTCAGGTATCCGAGTACTTGAGACAGTAATCATTAGACTGCCGATGTTTATGCAAATTAATATTTGTAAGGGCCTAGAAAAAGAAAACCAACTAAAATAAAAATGTTTTTCGCCTTTTAAATATTACAAAATCAATTTTATTTTCGATATTTAAAATTGCTATAAATGCATAAACATCTGCAGTCTTGTCATTATAACCCGAACTCCAAATCAAAACTGGTTATGAGTAAAGTTTATAATCAGTGTTTCGGGTAGATGCCTTGATAGAAATAATTCAGCAATAACTTAGGTACTCGGATCTAAATTGAGTGATTGTGCATCCGGGTACTTGGATACATTCGGATACTCGGATCTAAATTAAGCGAGTATCCGAGTACTCAAATTCGGGTACCCGGGATCCAAGTAATAGTAACAGCTCTGCTATTAACAATTTTAAATTGATCAACCTGACTAAAAAGAAATACAAAGTATACATACACAGTATTTCCCATCCCCCCGAAGCCTTTCCTTCATTCTTCATCAAAGTCCACTGTCCCCTCCGTAACTGTTCAAACTCATCGCGTGCACCTTCCACCATGCATCGCGTCCGGTCTCGTCAGTATTTTTCACGCAAAAACTACACGTTCGCGAGCGTGCAGAGCGTGCAATACAAAGCTGCACTCGTTCCCTCAACAAGTTGCACTGAACGAAATCGATCAACGAACCGTCGTCCGCGGAAACTCGCGCAGGCGTTCAACCCACGAGTCGTACCTCCTCATCCCCGGAAAAACCGCTCGAGCCAGTAGTTTGTTCGTCATCGATGAACGTCCACGATGACAGCGGAACCCGCGATCCCCAGGATCAGTCTCGGCAACCTGAGCGATTATAGTCTGCAGCTAAACCGATGGTACCTCAAGCCGATCGGCGCTTGGCCCTCGTTCTCCACCACTTCTAGAACAGAGAAAATCATTTCGATCGTTCTGATCGTCGTCTGCTACTGCTCGATATTGTTCACGGTCATCCCGTGCCTGATACACATCATGCTAGAAGACGAGGACATCCGCAAGAAACTCCGGGTGCTCGGTCCTTTAAGCCACTGGTTCGTCGGCGGCATCAACTACACCACGTTGCTGATGCGCAGTCATGAGATTCGCGGCTGCGTGGAACACCTGCAAACAGATTGGAAGATCATCAAGAGAACGAAGGACCAACAGGTGATGCTGAAAAATACGAAGTTGGGTCGCTATGTAGCGGCTTTTTGCGGGGCTTTCATGCAGGGCGGCGTTCTTTCTTATTGCATGGTCACTGCGTTGGCCACCAAAGAGGTTCGCGTTGGAAACGAGACCAGAGTCGTTCATCTACTGCCTTGCGCGTTTTATAAGAAACTATTGGATATTGATAGCAGTCCTACGAATGAAATTGTGCTCGCTTCGCAATTTATTTCCGGCTTCATCGTCAACTCCAGCGCGGTGGCAGCATTTAGCTTGGCCGCTGTCTGCGCGGCTCACGCTTGCGGCCAATTGGATGTTCTCGCGATCTGGATCACAGAATTTGTAAACGAGTCCAGAACGAAAAAGGGAGATCCTTGTTTTGATAAAATTGGAGTGATCGTAGAGCATCATCTGCGCGTCTTGAGGTAAAGTTCCTGCTCTTCTAATTTTTTATTTAATAAAGAGTCATATATTTTACGCGTACTAATTTCAGTTTTATATCGCGTATCGAAGAGATGATGCACCGGATATGTTTCTCGGAACTATTCAAGTGCACCTTGGGCATTTGCATGCTTGGGTATTATATTCTGACGGTATGTTAGAAATTGGAATTCGTAAGTTATTTCCTTGATGTACGAGGAGAATTCATAAAAATTAATTCTACGAGAGAATTTTTTTTAAATATCTACCAAGATTTTCGGTATGCAAAATAAAGTCCGTCGCACATCAAACAGCACAGCACAGGAACGGCATAGGACCAACGTCAGCATATTCATATTGTTATTGGTAATTGGTATTTATTTCTCTTTTGGATTACAGAACACATTGGTTTCCTTATTCCCAAAAGACGGCGTTTTAAAAGTATGACACCTTGATTTTGCCCTTCACATTGTTATACGTAGTTTAAATGGAAATTCGCACACTTATCGGTAATAGAACCGCATCGACACTCCTCCTCGATAACTGTGCACATTTTCTAAACTAAATATTAAAGAGGAGATTATATCTACTCTTTGCTAGATATAATAATGCGAATATGCCGACGTTGGTATACGATGGCCTTAATGATAAAGTTCTGAATGATTAAATTTCCCAGCAATCATCTTTTTTGTTTGTAAAACCATATGTAAATGTAAAAAGGCATTTGTTCTTTTAGGAATGGTCCGATCGCGATTATCAAAATCTGACCACATACTTCATGATACTTGTTTCTATGACTTTTAACATGTTCATAGTATGTTATATCGGTGAAGCGTTAACAGAACAGGTAACGGCGACAGTAGACGAAACCGATTTAAAACTGCGATCCCGATTCACCGAGCGAATTCCCAACAGTGTAAGAAAGTCGGTGAAGTGGTATACATGACAGACTGGTATTATTTACCGTACAAAAGTATCCTTGACCTGATACTGATCATCGCCAGGTCAAACGTGGTGATTAAAATCACCGCTGGAAAGTTGATTCACATGTCCATTTACACGTTCGGCGACGTAAGTACGTTTATTCCTAAGTCCTTGTTTCTCGAATTTGATGAACTGGGGGATGATTCCAGGTGATGAAAACCTCTTTCGCCTATTTGAATCTGTTGCGCCAAACGACGTGACGCATACGCAACAAACTTTGTAGCATTTGTAAATTTGAAGATAGACCTGTAGTATTTGAAACACGTTTTAATATATGGTAACGAAATATATTGTGCTTTGAAATATACAAGTAAAATTCATTCCTAAAAATAGAGAAAAGTGGCGTACTAACTATACAGGGTATACACGTTAACTTTTGTCACCATTTTCTAGGCACTTCCGGTAGTGCAATTAAAAAGTATTTCAGACAAAATTTGATCAGTACTCGGTTGACTACGTTTGCATATTCTTAAATGTCAAAAAATGTTTCTTACTTTAAAAAATCAAGGTCACCAACGAAAAATCTAATATAGAGAGTGGAACTCTGTATCATAAAGAATGAAACAAAATTTCCGAAATCAAGGTCATCTCAAGGTCATAGTATAATACATTCTTGTAACTCTCCTTTTTCTATTATGATTATGATGAATACGTTTGAATTTTGTCTTTTGTTTCCTTCTATAATATTTAATGAATCTCATTATATATAATTATAGTTTAATTTTTATTAATCTGTACTGCTACTAATTACGTGTACAGTAATGGGAATTTTTCCCGTAAATAAATAAATAAATAATACACTATTGAATTCATCTCAACGTTAGCAACTATCCTACAATGTTCAAAACATTATAATATATGGTGCTATTCAAAAAAGTCAAGGTGACCTTGAATTTTCTATGTAAAAACCATTTTTTCAGATCTAAGAATATGCGAACATGTATTCGAACCGAGTACTGATAAAATTTTGTCTGAAACATTTTTTAATTACACTACTGGAAATGCCTAAAAAATGTTGACAAAACGTAACGTCTATACCCTGCATAGAAAACTTAGCTCCGACATGTTTGACTATAAAATGTAAGTAGACGAATATAGTGACATAGTGAGGCGGTGAGCGGCGAGGACAAAAGAAAAAAAGGACACAAAGACATGTCCTTTACTATCCTGTTACCTCGCCGCCACCTTCGCGGCTCACCGCCTCACTATATTTGCAACCTTACTTGCATTTTCGTGCAAATTACATAAAGATAGATTTTCTACAAATTGTCTTTGTAATCAAAAGTATTCTTCGATTTCGAAAATATTCAAAACCAATGAGTCGCAGCGTGAAATAGTTTTTAGCCGTTTGTATATTAGATACTTTATTCCACGTTTGCACCATAACTATATTATAAATACTATTTTTTACTATTACCTGCAAACACAAAGCAAAATTCACTGTATAGTCCACACCATAAAACAGATTTTATCATATTGATTATCACCAAAGTTGTCATACGTAGGGTATCAATACAGAGTAACAAGATATTTGTATAAATACATAATGTATACGTGCATGTACATAATGTATATGTGCATGTACGTCACACGTGTACGTATATTAGATTAGTTGTATTTGTTTCCTTACGTATAGCAACTCTGATTACCACTTTCCATTCACTAGGAGTTCCATCAGTACACATACTACAATTCCACATTAAAGAAGAACCAATTTCAATTCCGCAACACATTAAATAACCAATTTTACAATAAATTTTATTTCAATTTCGTAAGAAGAAATTAATCGTCAAAATAGAGCTACCGTTATTGCACAAGTAACGCGCCAGTTGAAGCCTCAATGTCTATGAGTCTATGACATCCATATCCCCTACTGCACAAAGCTTCGCTACGAGCCACCAAAAAAAGTTTGCCTAAAAAATTTCCGCACACCGTTCAGAGGTACAACTGTTCCTCGCGAAACTTTCTCATGAGCCCTTCATCGAAAATTGAACGCTCGTGCAGCGAAAACCCCCCGTTTCGCCGCGCGTCAAATTGACCAGCAATTTGGAGACTTCAACTGCACAAGCGCGACGCGCTATGCCAACATACCGTAAGAAAATGACAAAAAGTGATAGCACATGCGCGAAACCGAATTCTCGCTGATCGATGCATCCCTTTTTACGGTTATTCGTCAGTCGCGCGTGCACATCCGACGAGCCAACAAGTTCTACTTTTCGAAGTTACTTTTCCCGACAAACATGTTAACAGTCTCCCGAGACGAGGACTGGATGTACCACAGTATCCGAATAAATCGTTGGCTACTAAAGCCCATTGGCATTTGGCCATCGTCTCTGTGCCTCACCACTATGGAAAGAATCAGTTCCATGGTGCTGAAGCTGGTCAGTTGCTTTCTGATAGGGTTCCTACTCGTTCCCTGCACTCTGTGCACTCTCCTCGACAAGACGGGCGACTTGGACACGAAGATAAAAATGATAGGACCACTCAGCTTCTGCGTGATGGCCGCGATCAAATACTACATCCTGGTGTCCAGGGGCGCCAGGATAGCCAGGTGCATCAAGGACGTCCGCATGGACTGGACCAGGACGAACAACAGGCGCATCGAAGAGGAAAGAGGGATCATGATCGAGAGTGCTAGGGTTGGCAAGTCCCTGGCGATCTTCTGCGCGGGATTCATGTACGCTGGCGGATTCTTCTACACCACGGTGATGCCGTTGTGCACGGACAGGACGGAAGTGATCGACAACGAGACCGTCAGGGCTCCGGCTTTCCCGATCTACCGAGGTCTCTTCGATCCTAGGACCAGTCCCTCCTTTGAAATTGTGCAGCTGATGCAATGTCTGGCCGGGTTCGTCATCTATTCCGTCACCATCGGCGCTTGTAGTCTGGCTGCTGTGTTCGTCACGCACGCCTGCGGACAGTTCGGGATTCTGGAGAACAAGTTGGACCATTTAGTGGACGGGGCTATGAGGTGTGACTTGAATACCTCTAAGCAACGGCTAAGCGACATCGTCGAGCATCACTTAAGGATACTCGGGTAAAGGGTCTTGAGAATTTTCTTGGAAACTTGGTGGAGTAATCGAGGAAGATTTGGGGAATTTTCAGCTTCATAGGGCAAGTCGAGCAGCTTCTGAATGAGATATGCTTCGTCGAGTTCATAGGGTGCACCATGAACATATGTTTCTTGGGATACTATTTGCTTACGGTAAGAAACGTGACTTCCGCGGATTCTCGTCGTTTAGATATGCAAATCACGATTAATACGATTCATTGTCAGTTTTTCAGGAGTGGGAGCAGAGCGAAACTATAGGAACCCTGACCTACTGCTTTTTACTGATATCGTTTACCTTCAACATCTTTATATTATGCTACATCGGGGAGATTCTGACAGAAGAGGTATTTCAATAATTTATGATTGCATTGGCAATCCTTTGGTCTCATCTTGAGTCAAGTGCGCCTCTTATTCTGGTGTCATAGTGCAAAAAGATCGGCATGACGGCTTACATGATCAACTGGTACCGTTTGCCAGGGAAAGAGGCTCTTGGTTTGATACTGATATTCTCTATCTCAAATTCTTCCACGAAGTTAACAGCTGGCAAGCTCGTTGAATTATCCTTGGGCAATTTCTGTAGCGTTAGTAAAACCAATTTCTCTTCGCTATACTACTGAAAAATTACCTATAACATTTCTTTAAATTGCAGGTATTAAAATCGTCACTGGCGTATTTGAGTTTACTTCGTACGCTCACGACGTAAGAAAACGTAATTATATCATTAATCTAGATAAATATATTTTAATAAACCAACCATAAATAACACTTTACTAATTCGTAAACATACCAAAATGGCGAGCTAAATGTTTAGGAAAATCATATTTCTACTTCTATCTACAATAAACCTCAAATACCGAACTCTCCAACTGCTTAAAATCGCTCATCAATTTTTCTCATCTAACTTCTATCATTTTCTCACCAATTTAAAGATCACTCTCTCAATATCACAACGTTCGATTTCTACATAATTATTTAAACTCTCTCACTTAATAAGGACGTATTTACCTTCCTTATTTCACCAAGTGCTTCCAAGCTCTTGATCCAACCTCGAGATCCCTCAGAGAAACAGTCAAACTTCCTTCCTCACACGCTCGAAAGCAGCAGTGACGAGTGACTCACCCTTTGCCACATTGCTATCGATCACGAGGTAGAATTCCATACATTCGGAACAACTGTTGCACTTGCGTCCGATCAAACCCCTCCAATCATTCGGAGGGTTGTTCAGTCGACGACGCGCGCTGGAAGCGTCAGGATGCGTCGTTAGTCGAGCTACGACAACGTAGCTACGAGTACTATGAGAACGACATACGGTACACGTTCCAGGTCTGCGAATGCATACTAAAATACTCATTATAACCCGAACTCGGCTTTGAAAACCAGTTAAGAGTAAAGCCGGGAATCCACCAGAAAGCTAAGCTAAGCTATGCTATGCTAAGTTTAAACAATACATTTTTATTTACTTGACTTAGCTCTTGGTGGAATCGGATCCATAGAAATGTATTGAAGCTAATTTTTTCAAACTTATCATAGCATAGCATAGCTTAGCTTTCTGGTGGATTCCCGGCTTAATGCTCTTTCTACTCAGGTATCTGAGTACTTGAGACAGTAATCATTAGACTGCCGATGTTTATGCAAATTAATATTTGTCAGGGCCTAGAAAAAGAAAATCGACTAAAAAAAAATGTTTTTCGCCTTTTAAATGTTACAAAATCAATTTTATTTTCGATATTTAAAATTGCCATAAATACATAAACATCTGCAGTCTAGTCATTATAACCCGAACTCCAAATCAAAACTGGTTATGAGTAAAGTTTATAATCAGTGTTTCGGGTAGATGCCTTGATAGAAATAATTCAGCAATAACTTAGGTACTCGGATCTAAATTGAATGATTGTGCATCCGGGTACCTGGATACATTCGGATACTCGGATCTAAATTAAGCGAGTATCCGAGTACTCGAATTCGGGTACCCGGGTTCCAAGTAATAGTAAGAGTCCTGCTATTAACAATTCTAAATTGATCAAGGTGACTAAAAAGAAATACAAAGTATACGTACACAGTGTTTCCCATCCCCCCGAAGCCTTTCCTTCATTCTTCACCAAAGTCCACTCTCCCCTCCGTAACTGTTGTGACGTGCTGGCCGGTCTCGATGCCGTGATTTCGCGATCGGCGGCCACTGCACAACTTCGTTCGGCCCCTGCTCGCCTTTTCGAAACCGAGAACGGGCGTTTCGAGCGCCAGGTACCTTTCGGTACCGGCGAGAAGAGGTTTCACACGCGAAAAGGTCTTGCCCCGACTAGCTCATAACTTCGCGGAGAGGGGCTGGGTCTCTCGACGAGGGAGAAGGAAAACGGACGTAAGGAATTCCTCACGGCAGGAATCAAAGAACAACGCGCACCGATTTTAATAGAAAAACAGTATATTGGAACGTCTAAAAATTACACCGTGGCGCGCGGACGCCGCGTGGCGGGCCTAAACTCGCCGTTTGGTACAACGCGCCTCAAACGCCTCGGTAACCAACGCGCTTCCAGAAGCGCGTTACGAACGCCTCTGGAACCGTGCCGTTACGCTATCAGCTGTTTGTGATATTCGGCGACCACTGGGGAACACGCGGGCGAATCTGGGCTTTATTCGAGAGAGAGAGACGGAAGGAAGCGCTTACCTGGCGAAGGTCCGAACGTAACAGGACGAGACGTTGTCTCGTCGCGCGTAATGCAGTATTCTCTCGCTTCCTTCCGACTCACCTCATTGGCACGCGACGTGTGACGTCACGCTCCGTCCAATCCGTGCAATTAGTGTTGACATCGTTGCGTGGTGATTGGGGGAATCGACAGCCGGTCCTCCGGATTGGCAACTGTATCGGCTTCGGCTTCTCCTCACTCGGACTCCCACGACGAGACGAAATGGCCATCTTCTCTGCGTCGATCGTCCCGATGACCCATGGTTTCCTGCCCGACAGAAACCACAGCGGGACCACCGGACTGGACCCCGTGTTCACGAGGCACGTGCTTTCACCCTGAACGGGCCCATCCGGAACTACCGCTCCCAGAGCGGTACAATTGCCGAGCCGCCTCCACGCCGTTCCGGTGCCGCTGTTTCTCAAGTGCCGGAGTCCTTCGTCGTCGGGCGATGCATCTTCCCCGGCGACGACTCTGCTCCTCGGCGTGTCCTCCGGTCACCTCCTTCCCACCGCAGCTCTGTCGTTGGTGATCTCGACGACAGTCGACGCGCGTGTCAAAAATAAAGCCGGATGTTAGAAATGATTCGCCGTTGCCCCCCCCCCCAGTGGTGCGCTCGGACATTAGGTGACTTTCCTTCTCCCCGCAGCGAGAGTCCTGTTTGTGACGTGCAAAACTGCCACGTCACACTGTTCAAACTCATCGCGTGCACCTTCCACCATGCATCGCGTCCGGTCTCGTCAGTATTTTACACGCAAAAACTACACGTTCGCGAGCGTGCAGAGCGTGCAATACAAAGCTGCACTCGTTCCCTCAACAAGTTGCACTGAACGAAATCGATCAACGAACCGTCGTCCGCGGAAACTCGCGCAGGCGTTCAACCCACGAGTCGTACCTCCTCATCCCCGGCAAAACCGCTCGAGCCAGTAGTTTGTTCGTCATCGATGAACGTCCACGATGACAGCGGAACCCGCGATCCCCAGGATCAGTCTCGGCAACCTGAGCGATTATAGTCTGCAGCTAAACCGATGGTACCTCAAGCCGATCGGCGTTTGGCCCTCGTTCTCCACCACTTCTAGAACAGAGAAAATCATTTCGATCGTTCTGATCGTCGTCTGCTACTGCTCGATATTGTTCACGGTCATCCCGTGCCTGATACACATCATGCTAGAAGACGAGGACATCCGCAAGAAACTCAGGGTGCTCGGTCCTTTAAGCCACTGGTTCGTCGGCGGCATCAACTACACCACGTTGCTGATGCGCAGTCATGAGATTCGCGGCTGCGTGGAACACCTGCAAACAGATTGGAAGATCATAAAGAGAATGAAGGACCAACAGGTGATGCTGAAAAATACGAAGTTGGGTCGCTATGTAGCGGCTTTTTGCGGGGCTTTCATGCAGGGCGGCGTTCTTTCTTATTGCATGGTCACTGCGTTGGCCACCAAAGAGGTTCGCGTTGGAAACGAGACCAGAGTCGTTCATCTACTGCCTTGCGCGTTTTATAAAAAACTATTGGATATTGATAGCAGTCCTACGAATGAAATTGTGCTCGCTTCGCAATTTATTTCCGGCTTCATCGTCAACTCCAGCGCGGTGGCAGCATTTAGCTTGGCCGCTGTCTGCGCGGCTCACGCTTGCGGCCAATTGGATGTTCTCGCGATCTGGATCACAGAATTTGTAAACGAGTCCAGAACGAAAAAGGGAGATCCTTGTTTTGATAAAATTGGAGTGATCGTAGAGCATCATCTGCGCGTCTTGAGGTAAAGTTCCTGCTCTTCTAATTTTTTATTTAATAAAGAGCCATATATTTTACGCGTACTAATTTCAGTTTTATATCGCGTATCGAAGAGATGATGCACCGGATATGTTTCTCGGAACTATTCAAGTGCACCTTGGGCATTTGCATGCTTGGGTATTATATTCTGACGGTATGTTAGAAATTGGAATTCGTAAGTTATTTCCTTGATGTACGAGGAGAATTCATAAAAATTAATTCTACGAGAGAATTTTTTTTAAATATCTACCAAGATTTTCGGTATGCAAAATAAAGTCCGTCGCACATCAAACAGCACAGCACAGGAACGGCATAGGACCAACGTCAGCATATTCATATTGTTATTGGTAATTGGTATTTATTTCTCTTTTGGATTACAGAACACATTGGTTTCCTTATTCCCAAAAGACGGCGTTTTAAAAGTATGACACCTTGATTTTGCCCTTCACATTGTTATACGTAGTTTAAATGGAAATTCGCACACTTATCGGTAATAGAACCGCATCGACACTCCTCCTCGATAACTGTGCACATTTTCTAAACTAAATATTAAAGAGGAGATTATATCTACTCTTTGCTAGATATAATAATGCGAATATGCCGACGTTGGTATACGATGGCCTTAATGATAAAGTTCTGAATGATTAAATTTCCCAGCAATCATCTTTTTTGTTTGTAAAACCATATGTAAATGTAAAAAGGCATTTGTTCTTTTAGGAATGGTCCGATCGCGATTATCAAAGTCTGACTACATACTTCATGATACTTGTTTCTATGACTTTTAACATGTTCATAGTATGTTATATCGGTGAAGCGTTAACAGAACAGGTAACGGCAACAGTAGACGAAACTGATTTAAAACTGCGATCCCGATTCACCGAGCGAATTCCCAACAGTGTAAGAAAGTCGGTGAAGTGGTATACATGACAGACTGGTATTATTTACCGTACAAAAGTATCCTTGACCTGATACTGATCATCGCCAGGTCAAACGTGGTGATTAAAATCACCGCTGGAAAGTTGATTCACATGTCCATTTACACGTTCGGCGACGTAAGTACGTTATTTATTCCTAAGTCCTTGTTTCTCGAATTTGATGAACTGGGGGATGATTCCAGGTGATGAAAACCTCTTTCGCCTATTTGAATCTGTTGCGCCAAACGACGTGACGCATACGCAACAAAGTTTGTAGCATTTGTAAATTTGAAGATAGACCTGTAGTATTTGAAACACGTTTTAATACATGGTAACGAAATATATTGTGCTTTGAAATATACAAGTAAAATTCATTCCTAAAAATAGAGAAAAGTGGCGTACTAACTATACAGGGTATACACGTTAAGTTTTTTCACCATTTTCTAGGCACTTCCGGTAGTGCAATTAAAAAGTATTTCAGGCAAAATTTGATCAGTACTCGGTTGACTACGTTTGCATATTCTTAAATCTCAAAAAATGTTTTTTACTTTTAAAAATCAAGGTCACCAACGAAAAATCTAATATAGATTTTCTAATATAGAATCTATATATCTTATTTTGTAAGAAATAATTTTCCACTACACAAAATTTCCGAAATCAAGGTCATTTCAAGGTCATAGTATAATACATTCTTGTAACTCTCCTTTTTGTATTATGATTATGATGAATATGTTTGAATTTTGTCTTTTGTTTCCTTCTATAATATTTAATTAATCTCATTATATATAATTATAGTTTAATTTTTATCAATCTGTACTGCTACTAATTACGTGTACACTAATGGGAATTTTTCCCGGAAATAAATAAATAGATAAATAAATAAGTAAATAATACACTATTAAATTCGTGTCAACGTTAGCAACTATCCTACAATGTTCAAAACATTATAATACATGGTGCTATTCAAAAAAGTCAAGATGACCTTGAATTTTCTATGTAAAAACCATTTTTTCAGATCTAAGAATATGCGAACATGTATTCGAACCGAGTACTGATAAAATTTTGTCTGAAACATTTTTTAATTACACTATTGGAAATGCCTAAAAAATGTTGACAAAACGTAACGTCTATACCCTGCATAGAAAACTTAGCTCAGACATGTTTGACTATAAAATGTAAGTAGACGAATATAGTGACATAGTGAGGCGGTGAGCGGCGAGGACAAAAGAAAAAAAGGACACAAAGCCATGTCCTTTACTATCCTGTTACCTCGCCGTTATCTTCGCGGTTCACCGCCTCACTATATTTGCAACCTTACTTGCATTTTCGTGCAAAGTACATGAAGATAAATTTTCTACAAATTGTCTTTGTAATCAAAAGTATTCTTCGATTTCGAAAATATTCGAAACCAATGAGTCGCAGCGTGAAATAGTTTTTAGCCGTTTGTATATTAGATACTTTATTCCACGTTTGCACCATAACTATATTATAAATACTATTTTTTAATATTACCGGCAAACACAAAGCAAAATTCACTGTATAGTCCACACCATAAAATAGATTTTATCATATTGATTATCACCAAAGTTGTCATACGTAGGGTACCAATACAGAATAACAAGATATTTGTATAAATACATTTAATTTTAATTTTAATTTAATTTTAATTTTATTCACGGGAAGGATTTCCCATTAGTGTACAAGAAACAAAAATTTTCATACAGTTGCGTACATAGAGGTCACAATAGTTGGAAACAATAAAAGAGTACAAGAGTAATATAAAAATGACAAAAGATAGCATATAAATAAAATATGAAATAAAATATATAAAGATATAAAAGATGTAAATAACAGATTAGATTAAGTTGTACAATTGCCTCTTGAAAGACCACAACGAGCTACCAAATATATCAAGGTCGCCTGCAAAAGCATTGGCAGTGACGCACGACCGGTTAATTGTGTCTAGATGCGAACACATTGAAGTATAATTTAACGGAAGAAAGGTCTGCGAGTGCCTTAGAGATCTTATTGGCGCATATATGTTAATAAGTTGAAGAAGTTGAGGACAATTGATGTAACCATTGACGATTTTGAAAATGAGCATAAGTTCTGAAAATATTCTTCTTCTTTCTAAAGTATCAAGCTTAAGCTCTTTCATGACTACATCATAGTTGTGGTCAGTGATTGACATCTTCCGCCCTAACTTAAATGTCGCAAATCTAAGAAATCTATGTTGCACCCCTTCAAGCTTGTGTTTCTGGTTGGCAAAATAAGGAGACCATATAACTGAGGCGTATTCTAATATAGGTCTTACTAAAGAACAGTATAATAGTCTCAGTGAGTCTGGATTTGAGAATTTTACTGTACAGGGTTTTGTATGCTTTTGACACTACTGTTTGTATATGAGCGGAGAAATTAAAATTAGGGGTAAAAAGAACTCCTAAGTCGCGCATCTCGGATACATGTGAAAGTATTTTATTTCCTAATTTATAATCATACTCAATCAGAGAGCGTCTCCTTGAGGACCTCATAAGATGACATTTATCCAAGTTTAATGACATGCAGTTCAGTCGACACCATTGCTCAAAATTATCTAAATCTTGTTGCATTAAGGAACAGTCTGAATTATCGTTTATAGCCTTAAAGATTTTTAGGTCATCGGCATAGAGCAAAAATTTGCAATGATTGAATACACTGGCAATGTCGTTAATAAAGAGGATGAAAAGTAGTGGTCCTAAATGTGATCCCTGAGGAACACCAGAAGAGACGCTGACCGGGTAAGAGTACTGATCAGCCACGCGAACTATCTGTTTTCGGTCACGCAAATAGGTTTCTAACCAGGACAGTAGTGGATTGCAAAATCCTAGCGCTGATAGCTTAGACAGCAGGATGCCATGAGACACCGTATCGAAAGCCTTTTTAAAATCTGTGTATATCGTGTCCACTTGCAGTAAACGGTCCATATTGACAGATAAATAGTGACAGTAAACAGACAAATTCGTGATAGTTGACAAAGATGGCATGAACCCATGCTGTTCCGAAGAGACCAAATTCACAACAGAAGGTTTAATACATAATGTATACGTGCATGTACATAATGTATATGTGCATATAGATAATGTATATGTGCATGTACGTCACACGTGTACGTATATTAGATTAGCTGTATTAGTTTCCTTACGTATAGCAACTCTGATTACCACTTTCCATTCACTAGAAGTTCCATCAGTACACATACTGCAATTCCACATTAAAGAAGAACCAATTTCAATTTCGCAACACATTAAATAACCAATTTTACAATGAATTTTATTTCAATTTCGTAAGAAGGAATTAATCGTCGAAATAGAGCTACCGTTATTGCACGAGTAACACGCCAGTTGAAGCCTCAATGTCTATAAGTCTATGACATCCATATCCCCTGCCCTACTGCACAGAACTTCGCTACGAGCCACCAAAAAAAGTTTGCCCAAAAAATTTCCGCACACCGTTCAGAGGTACAACTGTTCCTCGCGAAACTTTCTCATGACCCCTTCATCAAAAATTGAACGCTCGTGCAGCGAAAACCCCCCGTTTCGCCGCGCGTCAAATTGACCAGCGATTCTGAGACTTCAACTGCATAACATACCGTAAGAAAATGACAAAAAGTGATAGCACATGCGCGAAACCGAATTCTCGCTGATCGATGTATCCCTTTTTACGGTTATTCGTCAGTCGCGCGTGCACATCCGACGAGCCAACAAGTTCTACTTTTCGAAGTTACTTTTCCCGACAAACATGTTGGCAGTCTTCCGAGACGAGGACTGGATGTACCACAGTATCCGAATAAATCGTTGGCTACTAAAGCCCATTGGCATTTGGCCATCGTCTCTGTGCCTCACCACTATGGAAAGAATCAGTTGCATGGTGCTGAAGCTGGTCAGTTGCTTTCTGATAGGGTTCCTACTCGTTCCCTGCGCTCTGTGCACTCTCCTCGACAAGACGGGCGACTTGGACACGAAGTTCAGAATGATAGGAGCACTCAGCTTCTGCATGATGGCCGCGATCAAATACTACATCCTGGTGTCCAGGGACGGCAGGATAGCCAAGTGCATCAAGGACGTCCGCATGGACTGGACCAGGACGAACGACAGGCGCATCGAAGAGGAAAGAGCGATCATGATCGAGAGTGCTAGGGTTGGCAAGTCCCTGACGATCTTCTGCGCGGGATTCATGTACGCTGGCGGATTCCTCTACACCACGGTGATGCCGTTGTGCACGAACAAGACGGAAGTGATCGACAACGAGACCGTCAGGGCTCTGGCTTTCCCGATCTACCGAGGTCTCTTCGATCCTAGGACCAGTCCCTCCTTTGAAATTGTGCAGCTGATGCAATGTCTGGCCGGGTTCGTCATCTATTCCGTCACCATCTGCGCTTGTAGTCTGGCTGCTGTGTTCGTCACGCACGCCTGCGGACAGTTCGGGATTCTGGAGAACAAGTTGGATTTGGTGGACGGGGCTATGAGGTGTGACCTGAATACCTCTAAGCAACGGCTAATCGACATCGTCGAGCATCACTTAAGGATACTCGGGTAAAGGGTCTTGAGAATTTTCTTGGAAACTTGGTGGAGTAATCGAGAAATATTTGGGGCATTTTCAGCTTCATAGCGCAAGTCGAGCAGCTTTTGAACGAGATATGCTTCGTCGAGTTCATAGGGTGCACCATGAACATATGTTTCTTGGGATACTATTTGCTTACGGTAAGAAACGTGACATCCGCGGATTCTCGTCGTTTAGATATGCAAATCACGATTAATACGATTCATTGTCAGTTTTTCAGGAGTGGGAGCAGAACGAAACTATAGGAACCCTGTCCTACTGCTTTTTACTGATATCTCTTACCTTCAACATCTTTATATTGTGCTACATCGGGGAGATTCTGGCAGAAGAGGTATTTCAATAATTTATGATTGCGTTGACAATCCTTTTGTCTCATCTTAAGTCAAGTGCGCCTCTTATTTTGGTGTCATAGTGCAAAAAGATCGGCATGACGGCTTACATGATCAACTGGTACCGTTTGCCAGGGAAAGAGGCTCTTGGTTTGATACTGATATTCTCTATCTCAAATTGTTCCATGAAGTTAACAGCTGGCAAGCTCGTTGAATTATCCTTGGGCAATTTCTGTAGCGTTAGTAAAACCAATTTCTCTTCGCTATACTACTGAAAAATTACCTATAACACTTTTTTAAATTGCAGGTATTAAAATCGTCACTGGCGTATTTAAGTTTACTTCGTACGCTCACGACGTAAGAAAACGTAATTATATCATGAGTCTAGATAAATATATTTTAGTAAACCAACCATAAATAACGCTTTACTAATTCGTAAACATACCAAAATGGCGAGCTAAATTTTTAGGAAAATCATATTTCTACTTCTATCTACAATGAACCTCAAATACCGAACTCACCAACTGCTTAAAATCGCTCATCAATTTTTCTCATCTAACTTCCATCATTTTCTCACTAATTTAAAGATCACTCTCTCAATATCACAACGTTCGATTTCTACATAATTATTTAAACTCTCTCACTTAATAAGGACGTCTCTACTTTCCTTATTTTACCAAGTGCTTCCAAACTCTTGATCGAACCTCGAGATCCCTCAGAGAAACAGTCAAACTTCCTTCCTCGCACGCTCGAAAGCAGCAGTGACGAGTGACTCACCCTTTGCCACATTGCTATCGATCACGAGGTAGAATTCCATACATTCGGAACAACTGTTGCACTTGCGTCCGATCAAACCCCTCCAATCATTCGGAGGGTTGTTCAGTCGACGACGCGCGCTGGAAGCGTCAGGATGCGTCGTTAGTCGAGCTACGACAACGTAGCTACGAGTACTATGAGAACGACAAACGGTACACGTTCCAGGTCTGCGAATGCATACTAAAACTGAATGATTGAATGATGACAAAATAAACGATTCGTTTGCGATATTGACATACCTCATCCTGTTGATATCCTTCACGTTCAACATACTGATATTCTGTTACGTGGGAGAGCTTCTTCTCGGACAGGTATTTGTCAGCGGATTGTAAAAACCGTTCATCCATCTCGCTCACGCTTACCGTTCTTCATTTTCCAACGTAGACTTTGGAATACTAAACATGAGTCTTCTGTCAGGGTAACCAAATCTCATCAGCTCCATATGAAACCGAATGGTGTAACGTCCCTGGACGAAAAGCTCAGGACATCGTCCTGTTGCTCGTCATATCGAAACATCCGCCGAAACTATCGGCTGAAAAGATAGTTGATCTATCATTGAATACGTTTGGCGTTGTGAGTACTTTTTATTCGGTTCATTAATCATTACACAAATTTCTTAACATCGTCGCTTCGTAATTCAACCATTTCCAGGTATTGAAAACTTCGGTGGTCTACTTAAACATGCTGCGAACCGTCACTGAGACGTAGGTAATTAAAAAGGATAAACAATTTAACAATTTAACACTGTTGTTACCGAAGGTATGAAATATTTTAATAAACCTGTTAAAAGCGATCCACAGAGTTAATAAATAACTGGGAGCTTCTTAAGAGCTATTTCTGATTCACTCGACACAAACCATATCCAGTATAATAGTTTGCAACTTTTACTCAAGCTCGGAAACTATTGTTGAAAGCACTAAATCCCGTAGGAGTTGAAAAAACCATAATGCACTTGCTCTGTTTCCACACTACGACCTACCGTTCTTTCCGATTCAGCCCTTGCACCACCTGCAAACAATTCTCAGCAATTATTCACAACCCATACCCTCGTCCAATCTCCCTCTGACTAAAGTTTGTGCGCTTGCGTTGCCCACCTCAATTTACTCGAACAGTTTACCTGAATGTGCAGTCGTCTGCACGCGATACAGTCATTATGGCGCAGAATTTATCACGCTGTCATACGAACGAAACGCGCAATAATTCGAATTACAAGCACGACATCCACTATAATCTGCAGATGTGTCAATGGGTTCTCAGACCGATTGGCTTATGGCCTCTAGTTTATAGCTCCACTAGCAGATCCGAGAAAATCGTCTCGTTGCTTCTGCTTACGTGGTGCACATTCGTATTCTTCTTCTCCCTCGTTCCTCCAGGACGCTACATGCTCTTCGAAGAGAAGAATCTATACAAGCAAGTGAAACTGTTAGGACCTCTCGGCTTTGGTTTAGCATCCGCGATAAAGTATTTTTACCTGGGCTGGAAGGGCACAGCCTTTGACCGATGTTTCATGCACGTGGAGAAGGATTGGAAAATGGTAGAGCAACCGAATCATCGCGCGATCATGCTGCAGCAGGCGAGCGTCAGTAGGCGACTGATCGGTTTATGCGCGGCGTTCCTCTACACGGCTGGCATGTCTTACAACACCATCATGCCGTTCCTGTCTAAAGCAAGGGTCAAAGGAAACGTCACTGTGAGACCACTGAGTTATCCCGGCTACGACGCTTTCTTTGATACCCAGTCTAGTCCAACTTACGAGATTATTTTCTCTATTCATATTTTCGCTGGGTTTCTTAAATACAGCGTTACTACTGGAGCGTACAGCGTGGCCACGATTTTTGTCACTCATATCTGTGGACAGATTCGGGTTCAGATCGCACGGCTGGAGGATTTTGTTAAGAGGAAGAACACCGTTCGTGATCCCTTTGGTGTCATCATTAGATATCACACGGAGGTTTTGAGGTAAATCTCGAGATTTTGGTATAAAAACACAGAAATGACTTGCTGGCGAGCAGAACTTATTGGCAGTAGCGTAACAACGACACGTTTTCTTCTATACGCATTGACTATATTGGCTAGTGTAAATGTAACAATTACTACCGTGTCCTAATCATTGCCACTTTTGTTATTTTACTTTACAAAATCATAATTTATAAAAAGTGACGTACAAACACTTTTATTATTAAATTAACACTCTGATTTACATAAAAACGAAGATATAGATGTACTTGTGTACACTTAGTATTTAAAAATTGATGTTAAAAAATGTAAGTGTCATTGGAAGTCTCAATAAATTGAACTAACTGTTATTGAGACTGATATAGTTATTAGAATTGATAGCTATTGACTGGCAGTCATACGTACAGGACATTTTGAAGGTGACAATTCTAGGGAAATCCGAATTGCCCACATGTTTTAATTAATCTAATTAGAGTACTGGTCCGTATTAGTGAACCTGAACCTATCAGTGTGCCTTTATACTGATAAAACACTTTATATTAATAAATGAAAAAAATTTTTTTTATTCAGTTTAATGGTTTAACTTAATTAAAAAAAAAATGTTTCTCTTTTATTTCTTAGAGGTATTCTTCTTTACAGCTTATTTAAATGTAAAGGCACATCAATAGATACAGACTCGTTAATATGTCATTATCCAAATTAATTCTTTGTATGTTATATATATGTAGACTATTTCTTTTTTTTAATGAATGATTTTCAGGTTATACAACATGTAAATAATTAAATGAAGTTACGTTATAACCGTGACAGTAATTGGAACATGTACACTAAAGCCTTGTGTTCACGGTCCAAAAACTGTGTGCAAGTTCTAGTTCCGACCAAAAGTAACTAGAAATTGGATCGTGAAAACGAACAATTCGGATGAAAATCTCGGACGAAAATATGTTACGGAAAATGCTGCGCGTCACATTTTCCATTTGCAATCAACCAGTTGTAACAGTAGCAAAATAAACAATTGGATACTAAAACTGTGTCCGAGAACTTGGACACAGTTTTTGGACCGTGGACACAGGGCTTAAGGATACGAATATGTTGTAACTGCGATAAAAGATAAAAGCAGCAAAGTGAATAGGATGGTAAGAGGAAGACAAATGTTCATTCTTTTGTTTTCCTGTTATCATACCGTTCTTATCGTTTAAGTGTCATAGCTCCAACATATTCGTACCCTAAAGCCGAGGTCCCATTAGAGAAAGACACGGTGCCCGCGGTGCTAAAAAACCCACCTGAAAAAGTCGATTTTTACGAGTAGACTCATCCTGAAGTACTCGTCAACAAGTCATCCCTGAACAGTATTTCTGATTGTTGATTTTAGCGAAGAGTTGATCACAATTAACGTTCTAGATTTTCTCAGGACGTTGAGAAAGCCCTGAACGAGATATGCTTCACGGAGATCGTGGAGTCTACGATGATTATATGTTTGCTTGAGTATTACTGTTTGGTGGTAAGTTAATGATATCATCACTAATTTCCATCAGTGGATTGCGTTCTGTGTGTTCCAAGTTAATCTTCTTAGTTTAGCACAGTAATTATTTAACTTAATGAGGTAATAACGAACTTATCCTGCTTGTAGGAGTGGCAAAATAGCAACTCAGTTGCAACAATGACGTACGTCATGTTTCTAACATCCTTCACTTTCAATATATTGATATATTGCTACGTTGGTCAGATCCTGACTGATGAGGTATTGACAGTCTAATCAAATGTTTGAATCGTTTAACTATTTTTATAACAGGCAGTATTTCATTAGTGCAGCCAAATTGGGAAAGCTTGCTACGACATTGACTGGTACAATTTGCCTCCTAACGAGGCTCGTTGCATTATTTTGCTCAACGTTATATCGCTGTATCCTCCCAAGTTATCAGCTGGAAAATTAATCGAGTTAAATATGGTTACGTTCAGTTCGGTGCGTGATTTTTTATCTATCGATCAAACTATTTTTTATAGTGGATGATATGAGCATTCAAAACTTAATGATTCAGGTGCTGCAGTCGTCTGCTGTCTACTTTAATGTATTACGAACAGTTTCTGATTAATTATGAAATGGTAAGAAATTTCGTGTTTGATTATTAATATCATAATTATGAGGTGAGATTACATATTTTAACATTTTGTATATTTTTACATTTAATCGAATCAACTAAAAAAATTAATTGTTATACAATCATAATTACACTTCCAGATGCACAAATCATTGTTTGTAATAAACCGCGACAAATGATGTGGTATAAATCTCAAGTACCAGTACAAAAATCGTATTCCCCTACCATTAAAGCATTTCGCGATTCTCAAAGTGTTATACACTTCATAACTACATGTATACTCATTAATAAAACAAAGTTTCTATCATTACTTGACTACTGAAAATGTGTAGAAAGATGAATGACAAGTAAATATAATACTTACAAAATTTACTACGAAACAGAAGAGTATTGAAACCATCTCACGACATGTTACTCAGCCGCAAAACCATTCCACACTGAAAATCCTAAAGTTTACAACCACTGGAAAAACAATAAATCGTTTGCACCGAGCCATTGATACTTGACCATCATTACAATTCACCCCTCGCACAACTTGAAATGAAACTCGGTAATTATGCACAACTCCCAACCCCTCATAATCTCGCTGAACTGATAATTTATGCGCTTGCGTTGTGCCATCATGTAGTCCACCCTCCAAGAGTCTATCCTCGCATTCAGTGGTTAACACGCGCTACACTCATCATGACAAAGGATCGATTAGGCAACCACATCGACGATGCACCGCAAAACTCTAACTATCAACGCGATATCCATTACACTTTCGAGATGTGCCAGTGGGTCTTGAAACCGATAGGCGTGTGGCCCCTGATTTACAATCGTGCCACAAAACTGGAGAAAATCATTTCGATCATTTTGGTATCGTGGTACACCTTCTCTTGCTTGTTCTCCCTCGTTCCTATTGGACACTACATCATATTCGTGGAGAAGAATCTTTTTACGAGAGTGAAACTAATCTCACCATTCAGCTACGGTTTTACGACCATGGTCAAGTATTATTACTTATGTCTAAGAGGTGCAGTTTTTAAACGTTGCATCGTGCACATACAGGAAAATTGGAAGACAGTGGACGAATCAGATCATCGTACCATCATGCTGAGACAAGCGAACATTAGCAGAAATCTCATCGTCGTGTGCTTCGCGTTCCTCTATTCCGGCGGCATAGCGTACACAGCCGTGCTGCCATTCGTGGCCAAGGCAAAACTCCCGGGAAACGTCACCATAAGGCCATTAGTATATCCTGGAAGCGACGCCTTCTTCGATAATCAGTCCAGCCCGACCTACGAAATCATTTTTTTTATTCAGTGCTTCTTGAGTATAGCCAAGTGTAGCGTCACCACGGGTGCGTACAGTTTGACCGCGACCTTTGTCACTCATATTTGCGGACAGATTCAGATTCAAATAGCAAGGTTGAATGATTTGATCGAGAGGAAACAGAAGGATCGTGATCCCCTGAACAGTGTTATTCGGGAACACGTGAAAATACTGAGGTGAGGAGTTCAAAATGTTGAGGAGGGAAAATTATTGATATTTCTACTTGTATCGAACGTTTTAGACTTTCTAAGAACATTGAGGAAGCCTTGAGCGAGATTTGCTTGATAATGATTGTGGAATCAACGTTGATTATATGTTTGCTCGAATATTACTGTTTAACGGTAATATTTGCTTGTTCGATTTTGTAGAATTATCAAGAATTGTGTAACTATTTGATTATGTTTATAGGAATGGCAACATGCCGATAACGTTACAATAACGACGTACTTTATACTGTTGTTCTCCTTCACGTTCAATATATTCATATTCTGTTATGTGGGCCAGACTCTGACTGACCAGGTATTTTCAATTCTTTGACGTATGTATTTGAAATAGGTTTGGAAAACAAATATTGGATCAGAACAAAAGTTCGTAAAGATTGCATTTGCAAAATGCCGACTCCTAGGAGACTAGGATCACGAGGGTGTTTCAAAGATTACGAAAAGTAGTAGAAGAAATTTATATTCAAGTATTTCTATATTGACTACGAATTTGATTTAAAAACGCTACGATCTTTTGTTCCAACTCAATATTTCTATTTTGTTAAGTGGTAGAGGACATTGGAAATTAAATATTTCATTTCAGGTTAGTTGCTCAGTGAAATATTTTATTGAAATAGGATTTCGGTCAGACTCTATTTAATTGAGAAAATAGTATTCACTATTTCTGCTGATGTTTGATGGAAATTAAATACTTCCTATTTACTATTTACTACACTAATAAGATTCATATGTTTTGTGTCTTGATAAGACTGGATTTTTCAGTGTCGACAAGATGACACATCAAATTTATGTCGTGTGTAGCGATTCTTACTAAAATAAGTAAATTTTTTAGAATACATCATGAAAAAAATGTAGCTTCTCTTTTAGATAATATGTAATACTTTTTTTTTCTTAATAGAATTCTTATTTTACTTATTTTTCTTATTTTATCTTATTCGTTTCTATACCTAATATTTCATTTTCACTATTTCCGTGTAATCTATTTCAAATATTACCCACTCACAAAATTGCAGTAGACCTAATTATGATATTACATCAGTGTGCACAAATAGGTCCGGCTTCCTACGAGATAAATTGGTACAATTTACCTGTAGAAAAAGCCCGTTACGTCATTCTTCTCAACGTTATGTCGCTCTATCCTCCTATGTTGACGGCTGGAAAAGTATTCAACTTGAATCTGATTACATTCAGTTCAGTAAGTGATTTTTCTTCGACGAAACTAGATTGTTATAATATAGACTATACCGAGGGATGTGTTTTAATTGACCGTTTCTCGAAACTAATGCGGTTTTAAAAGACATCTCAAAGTAATTAGAATTCTCGAACACAAGGGACAATTTTTGGCGCGAACAGTCTATCGCTGAAAAACAAATCTTTTGCATAGCGCTAGAACAAAATTGTCCCCGGTGTTGGAGAGCTTTTAAGAGAAACGGGAAATGCATTTGAAATTTAATAATTTAGGTGATGCAGTCATCTGCGGTCTATTTTAATATGCTGCGAACAGTTACTGATTTTTGATAAAATGATAAGAAATTTAATCTGTCAATAGTTATGTCATTTCGCGATCAGATAAAATTGTACAGTGACCGCAATTTCTACAAAACGTCTATGAACCTGTTCTGCAACATAGGTATGATATTCGACTTAATCCAAAAAGTGAAATATTGTTACACAACATATGTCTAACTTCCAGATATTCAAAGTGTTTATTACTTCATATGCACTTTTACAGAACTCGTTCCTCAATGGTCAGAAATTCTTATAAGACGATTTTTGCAAAAGTCGTTCCGTTCAAAAGATCACAAACTATCAAAAACTTTTACACATCGCCACGTCTTCGTGTAATTACCGAATGTTATATTTTGGATATCCTTGTGTATACTTAACCACTGATATATGCCACGTGCAGAGTGTATCGTACAGTAAACAGCTTAGTAACTGCAACCAGTCTGAAAAACCACACTACGACGGAAAAGTTGCGTTACATAGTCGTTAAAAAAACAATGAACCCCCTGCACCGATTCCACGCCATGCCGTACCGCAACCTTTTCTCTAATTCACCCCTCGCTCAGTTCGCAAGAAATCCTCGGTAATTACAATTGTGCTAGACTTACATTTACGCGCTTGCGTTATAACCTCGGTCTACCCAAAGATTCTACCTTCCCATTCAGTCGTTAGCACGCACTACAATTATCATGACGCAGAATCGATCACGCTACCATGTTAACAACGCACCGAGCAATTCGAATTACGAGAACGACGTTCACTACAATCTACAAATATGCCAGTGGTTGCTGAAACCGATCGGCGTATGGCCTTTAATTTACAGTCTCACCAGTAGACTAGAAAAAATTGTTTCAATTCTCTTGGTGACGTTGTAGTACTTGTTCGTTTCTTTATTCTCTCTCATTCCTCCTGGCCGCTACATGATCTTCGAGGAGAAGAATCTCTATAAGAAAGTGAAACTACTCGGGCCTCTCGGCTTCGGATTCGCGTCTCTCATCAAATATTGTTACCTAGGCGTGAAAGGCGCAGCTTTCAAGCATTGCCTCGTACACGTGGAGAACGATTGAAAATCGGTGGAAGAACCCAATCATCGTGCGATCATGCTACAGCAAGCGACCGTCAGCAGACGTCTGATCGGTATATGCGCCGCATTCTTCTACACGGCTGGCCTGTCCTACAACGCCATCATGCCGTTCCTTTCTAAAGCAAGGGTGAAAGGAAACGTCACTATGAGACTGCTGAATTACCCTGGTTACGACACATTCTTCGACACCCAATCGAGCCCCACCTACGAAATCATCTTCACCATTCATGTTTTCGTCGGATTCATCAAATACAGCGTCACGACCGGTGCATATAGCCTAGCTACAATTTTCATCACTCATATCTGCGGCAAATTCAGATCCAAATAGCGCGACTGGAGGATTGCGTGAAGGACAGTCGAATGAATCGCGATCTCTTTCACATCATCATCCGAGATCACATCGGCGTCTTAAGGTAAGTGTGATTGCTAACATTTCTTTAGATTTTGTGATGCATAGGTGGAGAATCAAAGGGCTGCTTTCAGACTTTCTACGGAGGTGGAGAAAGCTTTGAGCGAGATCTGTTTCACGGAAATAGTGGAATCCACATTCATTATCTGTTTGCTCGAGTATTATTGTTTGTTGGTAAATGAGAGATTTTATTACTTTCTATTGAAGTTAACACGTTCACTAGCAGCCTAGCATATACAGGGTGTCTGATCTAGAGGATTTCCTTATGAGACCCTAACGTTGAGACGTTCCTGGTAGCGAACGTGTGAAGAGGGAAAAGAGGGTCACGGAGAGAGAGTTCCGATGTGACACCCGAAAAATGATCGTTTCTTTGCGATTTTTTTTGCAACAAAAAGAATATTGTTACTAAATTCAAGTCTTTCCTACTTATTAATACATCTTTCAGAAACATAAAAAAAATTGGTTTAATATCTTTACAATGCTTTATTTTGCTGAAATAGGTGGACCGATAGGGTCATTCGGGGTAAAAGAACGCAGCGAGTAAAAGTACGCAGTGCCGTTTTCTCTGAGGGGGGTGAGAGGACGGGGACGCTGGCTCGTCAGGATTGAGTGCGCGTGGGTCGTCATTTTGGGTCAATGCCTGTTGAGCAGTGCGAGTCGCGCTTTCTGAATTAAAAATAAAAATTTTAAATTGTCGTGTTATTTCGATCTTTTTCGTACCAGGGAAAAGTTTGTGGACGTATTATTTATGTATTTTTAAAGTTAAGTTGTTTTTGTTGATTTTATATAGTTATTGAACGATTTTTTCCAGAATAACATTTTAACCTAACTTTATTGAAATTCGAACTAGTACGAATTGTGTTGGTTACCGGTCAAATGGGGTAAAAGGACGGGGGTAATAATACGCACTGGTATTTAGGTTACTCTGATAAAGGCTTGAGCATAATTTCGTTTTGTTGAATCTATGAAAAATTATAATTTTATGATAGTTTCCTAAATTTGAAGTTCATAGTTTCTATTGTTTCTGTCATCTTTAGCTTAATTTATTAAAAATAATATAAAAATATGTTCCATCTGTGTATCATTTGTTCATTTTCTTTTACTACACCTGAATGCATACTTTTACTCTACATGCGAACTTTTACCCACATGACTGCATATTTTTACCCACATGTCGGGGTAAAGGTACGTAGTCTGACCAAGTCACTCTTTTGCTTAATTTAAAAAAAAACCGTTTGGCCTATCGCCAAATACTCGTTACATTTTATGAGTCTATTAAATATGCTACCGATAGCGCAAAAAAGTGTTCCTAATATCATGGTAGTTTCGGCTCAGTGAAGCAAAAACAGCAAAAGTGCGTCCTTTTACCCCGAATGACCCTATAGATATTCACTACTACTAACTACTCTAGGTATGTCGATAAAAGAAAACAACTGGTGCCAATCGGCAAATCGGTTCCAACTGGCACTGCCGAATACTTTTGCCGATTGGCTTTGCCAACATTTGTGGCACGTCATAATTTCTTCGTCATACAAGTGAATCTGCATTTACTACGACAATACGATAAAATATTTAGTGACGGTGAAGTGATAATAGCTGCAGCGATATTTATAATAATTGCAAGAAAAAAACAATTAAAAACGAAGATTTTGGGAAGTTATACCGCCATCACATTTCGATTAGTTTCAAGATTTTTTCATTAGTCCACACTTCCTCTATTTTCCGTTCGTTTATAGCTGCCAACTAAAAATGTGACCAGCAACCAATAATTAGATTTGCATATCGCACGCGGTCGCTAGTTTCGTCACTGCCCGTCGGTAAAATTGTGCGGCAGTGCCGAGCCACTAGTGAGGATGCGGCTTTACGTCCATCTATTTCAGCGAAGCATTATAAACATATGAAAACAATTTTTTTATATTATCGAAAGGTGTATTAAGAAGTAGGAAAAATTTGAATTTAGTAACAACATTCGTTTTGTTGCAGAAAAAATGACAAGAAACAATAATTTTTTCGGACGTCACATTGGGAAGACCTCTTAAAGGACTAGTAATAATTATTCACTGTGTTTGCAGGAATGGAAAAATAGCGATGGAATTGTAAAAATAACGTACTTCGTGTTACTGGTTTCCTTCACCTTCAATATATTCATATATGTATTGCTATATAAGCCAGATTTTGACGGATCAGGTACTTACTGTGTAACTATGCTCTTCAGTTGCTTTAATTAATATAACAATTCGATCACCTATCAGTGTAGCCAAATGGGACCAACTTCCTACGGCATTGATTGGTTTGATTTGCCTCCTAAGAAAGCTCGTTACAGTATTCTACTTAACGTTATACCACTGTATCCTCCTAAGTTGACGGCTGGAAAAATGATTGAATTAAATCTAATTACATTCAGCTCGGTACGTGATCCTTATTTCATTTTTGACCTTCATTTTTGCACTAACTAATATTTACAATTTGTTTGTTCTCAGGTGGTACAGTCGTCTAGTGTTTATTTAAATCTCTTGCGAACACTTACTGATTAATGCTAAAATGGTAAGAAAATTTTTTCTCATTAATTATCATTACCTGACCAGATTACATTTTTTTACAGTTTGTCTAATTGCTTCACATGACATTATATTCACTACGGTTAAAATCAATTTTACATGGAGATAAAAACATTGTGTTAAATAAAACGACTTTAATGTTTGTCTTCATTCATGTTTCTAGTCACATGTGAAATTTTCTCTAATAAAAAACTCGCATACAGAACGTGCACGAAGAGATATTATAATCCCAAAATTCGATGACTTCGCATTTACTTGAACTCACTCTTTTACGTTTGCTGACAGACGTGAATCTGTTTTCCTTCCGCCAAATATCATGTTCAGATCATCCAAATCCAGATATTTTTTAATAACATTTACACAGTAGCGCCACTCTTGAACCTCTTAACACATTCATGCCTAAATATTAAAAGACACAAAACATGTGAAAATTCGCCAAAATATTGCACATCTCCCAGTAAACACACATTGCATAGAGACAGTTTTCCTCAGACTGTGTAACGAAGAAGTTTTGCGAAACGAACGATGAACCCTGCAGTACCCCTTCTTCTTCCCCCTGTAACCACTATAATTTGTCTCAAGCAGAAACTTCGTCCCCTTGATAGTCGGTTCTATGCCCCTGCATAATCATTACCCTTTTACTTACTACTGCCACTGAGTAAGCGCTTGCGGCCTACAAGTGCCCTGCTCGATGACTCGTCAACGATGATCAGTTAGTACCGCGCACTACAACAATCACAATGCATGCTCGATCATGGAACAGAGACAATACCATAATCAACCTGAACTACCACCAAGACATTCATTACACTTTTGAGATGTGCCAGTGGGTCTTGAAACCGATAGGCGTGTGGCCCCTGATTTACAATCGTACCACAAAACTGGAGAAAATCGTTTCGATCGTTTTGATAGCGTGGTGCGGCTTCGTTCTCCTATTCTCCCTAATTCCACCTGGTCGCTACATGATGTTCGAAGAGAAGAATGTTTATAAAAAAGTGAAACTACTCGGACCAGTCGGCTTCGGTTTGGCGTCCGCGGTCAAGTATGGTTACCTATGTCTAAAAGGCACAATTTTCAAACGTTGCATCGTGCACATACAAGAAGACTGGAAAACGGTAGATAAGACGAACCATCGCGCCATAATGCTGAGGCAGGTAAACATCAGCAAAAATCTCATCACTCTCTGCATCGCGTTCCTCTACACCGGCGGCATGTCCTACACAACCGTAATGCCCTTTGTGTCCAAAGCAAGTATTAAAGGGAATGTGACTATAAAGCCATTAATATATCCTGGCTATGACGCCTTCTTCGATACTCAATCAAGCCCGACCTACGAAATCATTTTCTCTATACACTGCTTCTTTAGTTTTATTAAATACACCGTCACCACGGGTGCATACAGCTTGGCTGCGACCTTTGTCACTCATATCTGCGGACAGATTCAGATTCAAATAGCAAGGTTGAATGACTTGATCGAGAGGAACCATAAGGATCGTGATCCCCTAAACATTGTTATTCGCGAACACACGGAGATACTGAGGTAAGGAGTTTAATATGCTGAGGAGGAAGAATTATTGATATTTCTACTTGTATGGAATATTTTAGA
Source organism: Perdita meconis (assembly GCA_030770465.2). Taxonomy (NCBI): domain Eukaryota; kingdom Metazoa; phylum Arthropoda; class Insecta; order Hymenoptera; family Andrenidae; genus Perdita; species Perdita meconis. The sequence continues at coordinate 6,358,215 of JASKOS020000016.1, forward strand.
CTTTCTAAGAATGTTGAGGAGGCTTTGCGCGAAATTTGCTTCACGGAGATCGTGGAATCAACGTTGATTATTTGTGTACTCGAATATTACTGTTTAATGGTAAATTAATAATGACAAAGCTTGCTAATGTCTAATTCTGCAGAATTATCGAAAATTATGGAACTTTTTTATTATGTATACAGGAATGGCAAAATGCCGATACCATTGCAATAATGACGTACTTTGTACTGTTGATCTCCTTCATCTTCAACATATTCATATTCTGCTATGTGGGCCAGACTCTAAGTGACCAGGTATTTTCAATACTACTTCGTTTATAGCAATGTGACTGCTTTAGGTTGCGGTTATAGTGAACGCGATTTCGCGCGAACTGAGTATTGCGATGAAAGTGAAAAGTGTATGTGTGTACATGTATATATTTTATTTTGCATGTGACTACACGATTTGTTTCACGATGCTCTTTTTCGCGCGAAATCGTGTTTACAGTAACCGTAGCCTAAAGGCTATTGCAGACGGGCGGTATCACCTCAGCGGCAATTTGCCGCCGCATTTTCATTTGTGTATTTCATATACAGGGTGCTCCAAAAGTATGGAAACGGTCAAATATTTCGAAAACGGAACATTTTGGAGAAAAATGTTTTAGAACAATGTTTTAGGGTTTTAATAATTCTGTTGAACGGTCGTATCCGTTTGACCTTCAAAAGGACGGTCAAGGTCACGTTAAGGACAACATAATATTTTTAAATGGAGCACCCCATTTTTGATCATGCAGTGTTAAAGCTGGTGATAAGACCTTCTGACAACACTAGCTGATGACCTATTTCTGTTGAGAATTTCCTGAGTTCTGAGCTTAAAATGTATCGAGACTGTCAGGCTTATTGTTAGTATCGTTCAATAGAATTTTTATAACCCTAAAACATTGCTCTAAAACATTTTTCTAAAAAATGTTCCGTTTTCAAAATATTTGACCGTTTCACACGTTCACTTGTATGTATGCATGTTCGCTTGTATGTGTTCTCACATTTGCTGCCGCTACGGAAAATTCACGTTGGTGTGTGAGAAACTTTAATTGCAGTCACATTAATGATTGTATTTTCTCAGTGCAAGCAAATTGGTCCGGCTTCCTACATGATAGACTGGTACGATTTGCCTCCAGAAAAGGCCCGTTACATCATTTTGCTCAACGTTATATCGCTCTATCCTCCAAGACTGTCGGCTGGAAAAATAGTGGATTTGAATCTCGTCACGTTCAGTTCAGTATGTGATTTTTCTTCAAAGAATTTATATTACTATGATCGGTATACACGGTGGACACAACTTGTAGCGCGGCAATTTATCACTGAGAACAAGTATTTTGTATAACTGTGACACAAAATTGTTGCGTAACAATTGTCTTCGTTGCGCGGAGACTTTTAAGATCAATGAAAAGTGCATTTAAATTCTAATAATTTAGGTGCTGCAGTCGTCTGCTGTCTACTTTAATGTATTACGAACAGTTTCTGATTAATTATGAAATGGTAAGAAATTTCGTGTTTGATTATTAATATCATAATTATGAGGTGAGATAACATATTTTAACATTTTGTATATTTTTACATTTAATCGAATCAACTAAAAAAAATTAATTGTTATACAATCATAGTTACACTTCCAGATGCTCAAATCATCGTTTGTAATAAACCGCGTCAAATGATGTGGTATAAATCGCAAGTACAACAAGTACAAAAATGGTATTCCGCTACCATTAAAGCATTTCGCGATTCTTAAATTATTATACACTTCATAAATACATGTAGGGTCCAGTGCACCTGGGAAAATATTTGAGCAATAAATCTATCTGTATGATTTAAGATTTTAGTGTTGATTTCATGAAGTTCAAATCAATTCCTCATAACTACATGTATACTCATTAAGAAATCACAATTTCTATCATTACTTGACTACTGAAAACGTGTAGAAAGATGATATACTAGTAAATATAATACTTACAGAATTTACTGCGAAGCAGAAGAGTATTGAAACAGTTTCACATGGCACTCAGTCGCAAAACTATTTCACACTGAAAATCTTAAAGTATACTACCACTGGAAAAGCAACAAATCGTTTCCACCGAGCCCCACACCAACCTGACCATCATTATAATTCACCCCTCACACAACTTGAAATGAAACTCGGTAATTATGCACAACTCCCATCCCCTCATAATCTATCTGAACTGATAATCTGTGCGCTTGCGTTGTGCCATAATGTAATCCAAGAGTCTACCCTCGCATTCAGTAGTTAACACGCGCTACACTCATCATGACAAAGGATCGATTAGGCAACCACATCGACGATACGCCGCGAAACTCTAGCTATCAACGCGATATTCATTACACTTTCGAGATGTGCCAGTGGGTCTTGAAACCGATAGGCGTGTGGCCCCTGATTTACAATCGTACCACAAAACTGGAGAAAATCGTTTCGATCGTTTTGATAGCGTGGTGCGGCTTCGTTCTTCTGTTCTCCCTAATTCCACCTGTTCGCTACATGATATTCGAAGAGAAGAATGTTTATAAAAAAGTAAAACTACTCGGACCAGTCGGCTTCGGTGTGGCGTCCGCGGTCAAGTATTGTTACCTATCTCTAAAAGGCACAGTTTTCAAACGTTGCATCGTGCACATCGAAGAAGACTGGAAAACGGTAGATAAGACGAACCATCGCGCCATAATGCTGAGGCAGGTAAACATCAGCAAAAATCTCATCACTCTCTGCATCGCGTTCCTCTACACCGGCGGCATGTCCTACACAACCGTGATGCCGTTTGTGTCCAAAGCAAGCAGTAAAGGGAATGTGACTATAAAGCCATTAGTATACCCTGGCTATGACGCCTTCTTCGATACTCAATCAAGCCCGACCTACGAAATCATTTTCTCTATACACTGCTTCTTTAGTTTTATTAAATACACCGTCACCACGGGTGCGTACAGCTTGGCTGCGACCTTTGTCACTCATATCTGCGGACAGATTCAGATTCAAATAGCAAGGTTAAATGACTTGATCGAGAGGAACCATAAGGATCGTGATCCCCTAAACATTGTTATTCGGGAACACACGGAGATACTGAGGTAAGGAGTTTAATATGCTGAGGAGGAAGAATTATTGATATTTCTACTTGCATGGAATATTTTAGACTTTCTAAGAATGTTGAGGAAGCCGTGCGCGAGATTTGCTTCACGGAGATCGTGGAATCAACGTTGATTATTTGTTTACTCGAATATTACTGTTTAATGGTAAATTAAAAATGCCAAAGCTTGCTAATATCTGATTCTGCAGAATTATCGAAAATTATGCGACGTTTTTATTATGTTTATAGGAATGGCAAAATGCCGATACCATTGCAATTATGACGTACTTTGTATTGTTGGTCTCCTTCACTTTCAACATATTCATATTCTGCTATGTGGGCCAAACTCTAAGTGACCAGGTATTTCCAATACTACAGTAACACTATAGCAATGTGACTGCTTTAAGTTGCGGTGTAGTGAACGCGATTTAGCACGAACTGGGCATCGCGACAAAAGTGAAAAATGTATATGTGTGCATGTATATATTTTATTTTGCATGTGATTACACGATTTATTGCGCGAAGTCGCGTCTACTGTAACCGTAGCCTAAGGCCGTTGCAGACGCACACAGCAACGCGAATTTTCTGCTGCGACAGCAGAATATTCACAACGATAGCGGTATGTATACTCACACAATATGTATGTACAGTATTTTCTCTATACATATATACTCGCTCCTCGGGACCGGAGGCGAGTATACAGGGTGTAACAAAAATGTTGCAGTTCCTTGAAAGGGGTGATTCCTTAGGTGATTTTAAATAACTTTTTCCTTAGCGAAAATGTTAGGTGGGGCTTTGTTAACGAGTTATTAACAAAAAACACCAACCAATCACGGAGCGAGTACAGCGGATTAATGATGACGCGGACGATGGCGGGTCAATGCTACTCGCAGCTGGAGCCCGCGTTAAAATTCATCCACTGTATTCGTGCCTCTATTGGTCGATGTTTTTTGTTCATAACTCGTTAATAAAGCCACACCTCACATTTTCGCTAAGGAAAAAGTTATTTAAAATCACCTCAGGAATCACCCCTTTCAAGGAACTGCAACATTCTTGTTTCACCCTGTATATCCGTCGCTTCGCACATTCTTTGTAGTGTTCCGTACGTAGAAAGAGACAGCGCACAAAAGAGAGGGTGAGTCATCGCTTTCCCGCTGACCGTTGGCGACTCTAAATATTCACCGTCGCGGTCTAAAAGCGACACCACTGGATTCCTGGGATTCTCCTGAGTGGAATGACACCAAACCTTATGTAAATCGGCCTATTTTTAATGAAATTAGCATTTTTATGCGTAAATCAAATTTTTCCTTAATTCCGTTAATTATAACTCGATGTACGTCGTGTTTTTTTTTTATCGGGAGAGCATAAGTAATCGATTGGTGTCACGTTCGTCAAGATCCGATGAAAATTACGTTTATTCTGCCGTCGTATTAGTATTGCTTCACACGGATATTCGATCCCTCGCGGCAACTGAGAGCCGCGCTGGCTACCGTGTAATCCGGTATCATCCGCTTCGCTGGTTCCAAACAGGATGGTGCTGTGGTGGGGAAATAGTGGGGATAAAATGCAAGTATATATCGTATGGCTCTTTCGAGTATATACAGAGTGTAACAAAAATGTTGCAGTTCCTTGAAAGGAGTGATTCCTGAGGTGATTTCAAACAACTTTTTCCTTAGCGAAAATGTTATGTGGGGCTTTGTTAACGAGTTATTAACGAAAAACACCGACCAATCGGGAAGCGAGTACAGCGGATTAATGATGGCGCAAACGATGGCGGGCCAATACCACTCACCGCTGGAGCCCGCGCTGATATTCATCCACTGTACTCGCTCCCTGATTGGTCGGTGTTTTTCATTAATAACTCCTTAACAAAGCCCCACCTAACATTTTCGCTAAGGAAAAAGTTGTTTAAAATCACCTTAGGAATCGCCCCTTTTAAGGAACTGCAATATTTTTGTTACACCCTGTATAGAGAAAGTACTGTATGTATACGCACAGGCATGCACGTTCACTTGTATGTATGCACGTTCGCATGCAGTCACGTTAATGATTGTATTCTCTCAGTGCAGCCAAATTGGTCCGGCTTCTTACATGATAGACTGGTACAATTTGCCTCCAGAAAAGGCTCGTTACATCATTTTGCTCAACGTTATATCGCTCTATCCTCCTAAACTGTCGGCTGGAAAAATAGTGGATTTGAATCTCGTCACGTTCAGTTCAGTATGTGATTTTTCTGTAACAAATTTATATTACTATGATTGGTGTAAACGATGGACAACTTGTTGCGCGGCAATTTATTTGAGAACAAGTATTTTGTTTAACTGTGAAACAAAATTGTTGCGTAACAATTGTCTTCGTTGTGCAGAGACTTTTAAGATGAATGAGAAGTGTATTTAAATTCTAATAATTTAGGTGCTGCAGTCGTCTGCTGTCTACTTTAATTTATTACGAACAGTTACTGGTCAATGATGAAGTGATAGAAAATGGTAAGAATAAAATTGTATAATGGCCGGAATATCTTAGAAATCTCTATGTACCTGATCCGCAACGCTGATATGAGATTCAGTTCAATCGAAAGAGAAATATTCTTATACAACACTTTCTCAACTTTCAGGTACTCAGACTGTTAGTAATTTATACAGATTTTTACCAAACTTGTTATTCAATGGTAAGAAATGCTTATACAACAATTAGTGCCAAAGTTGTACTATACTCCGAGCCAATTCAACAGGCCGCTCAAGATTACCATTTTCTATTACTTTTTTCGGAAGGAAATGGTCCTACGAAGGTTTCTGTACTCCTATGAAGTATTATGCATTTAGAAGTCTTCGTGTTCACAGAAGATACCGGGAGGTTTCGCTATTAGAAAACAACAGACGAAAATCTGACCTTGAACGGCCTGTTGAGTTGAACCGAAATATAACCAAAAGTATTCATTATTGTACAATTCCCGAATCGGATTTTTGTCAGTTCTGTTAATTCCCTTAAACCAAACGAACTTTTACAGATCGCCACGCGTTCGTGCAATTCACGGGCTTCTAATACTTGTAGAAAGTTTCATTATTCGTAACCTGTAACTATAGAGAATTTGTGAGATATTCACCCTTTTGCGGCTATCGATCGAGTCTGTTTTCCTTCCATTGGATATCGTGTCTAATGATATCTGTCAAATTCATAAAAATACTCGACATCTCCCAACAAATATACTAGCAACAAAAAAAAAACTTTTCTTTAAACGTACACTCATGGGAGTTTGCGAAACGAACGAGAAACCCTTCCTTACCTCCATCGTTTTCCCCTGTACATTCTACCATTTAACTCGAGTAGAAACTGCAAAAGTTTCTTCGATAATCGGTTATTTCCCCTGCATGATCGTTATCCCGTTATTTACTAATGCCAACAAGGGAGCGCTTGCGTCCTACGAGTATCCCATTTGATGACTCGTCAACGATGATCAGTCGCCACCGGGCACCGCGACAGACACAATGCACGACCGATCACGCAACCAAATCGCCGACACCGTGATCAACTCCAACTACCACAGAGACATCCATTACGCACTGGAGTTGTGTCAGTGGATCTTGAAGCCAATCGGCGTGTGGCCCCTGGTTTACAATCGTACCACAAAACTAGAGAAAATCATTTCGATCGTTTTGATAACGTGGTGCGTCTTCGTTCTCCTGTTCTCCTTAATTCCACCTGCTCGTTTCTTGATCATCAAAGATATGAGTTCGTACAAGAAGATAAAACTATTTGGTCCGATCGGCTTCACCTTCGCGTCCGCGGTCAAATATTGTTGCCTATGCCTGAAGGGTAGATGCTTAAAACGTTGTATCGTGCATTTAAAAGAGGACTGAAAAGCGGTGAGTGAACCAAACCATCGCGCCATCATGCTGAGGCAGGTAAACATCAGCAAAAATCTCATCACTCTCTGCATTGCGTTCCTTTACACCGGTGGCATGTTCTTCGCAACCGTGATGCCGTTTCTATCCAAAACGAAAAAAGCAAAAGGAAACGTCACTTTGAGGCCATCAGTATACCCTGGCTACGACGACTTCCTCGATGCACAGTCCAGCCCGACCTACGAGATCATTTTCTTTATTCATTGCTTCTGCAGTTTCATCAAGTACACCGTGACGACGGGTTGGTACGGTTTGGCCGCGATCTTTGTTACGCATGTCTCCGGACAGATACAAATTCAGAAAATGCGGGTAAATGACACGATCGAGAGGACGCAGAAAGGTGATGATCCTTTGGACATTGTCGTTCGAGATCACACAGAGATACTGAGGTAAAGAGTTTGACACGTCGCGAGGTAAGAATCATTGATACTACGTATTTGTTATGAACCTTGTCTCGGAAGGCTACTTGCATCGAACGTTTTAAATTATCTAAAGACATTGAAGGTGCCTTGGGCGAAATTTGCTTCGTACAGATCGTGGAATGCACGTTGTTTATGTGTTTGCTATCGTATTACTGTCTAATGGTAAATAAGTGATGATGAATCGATGTATTAAAACTAAAAAATCAGCACATTAATTAATGTAGAATAATTATAAACTGTGTACCAACCTCGCGGTCTTTTCAGGAATGGTAAAACAACGACATCGTTTCGATAACAATATATTTCATGCTGTTGGTCTCCTTCTGTTTTATTGTATTCATATTCTGCTACGTGGACCAAACCCTGAGTGACCAGGTACTCAATGCTATTATGATTTTTAATTGTGGTAATTAGTGGTGTAATGAATACTGATATTTTATTAGTGTAGAGAAATCGGACCAGCTTCCTACGATATCGAGTGGTACCGTCTGCCTATTGAGAAAGCTCGTTACGTTATTCTGCTTAATATTATATCCCTATATCCACCTAAGCTAACTGCTGGAAAAATTGTCGAATTAAATCTGATTACGTTCAGTTCAGTATGTGATTTTTCTCCAGACGATTTAGTTTATTGCAACGCGGACTACACAATTCGACATACCGATACACGTATCTAACAAAAATGAAATTGTGCAGGGATGCAAAAAAAACCAATTATGTCAGCCTTTGCATTACAAGTGGCTTCAATTAATTGTACAAAAAAGTCGCGAAACATATTTTTTTTATTTTTCATAGTAAAATCATTCGATGGATTATCTAAAGTAGACGCAAAAACATACAGAACCCTAATTTTTTTAGAAATGCTGATACGTGGTAATAAAGTATTGATATGTTTTATGAGACTGTATCTGAATTTCATGAGACTCGATGTCCATAAAAAATTGAAAATCATACAATCTCATACTGCGTAGGTATCTCAGGTTGTATAGTCTGTTTAGCCCCGATCACAGTGTATTATAGAGGTGTTCCGACAAAGCACCTCTGCCTGGTTGATTTGTTTGTGATCAATAGATGGAAGATCCTCTGGTCGCCGCTAGGGGCGTCATAGTCAGAACTCCGCGTATGGTATGCATGTGTGCAAATGAAGTGCGTCACAGATGATCACAGAGCTTTACTCGCGTTCGATCTCATCACTTGAGCCAATAGGAGCGCTTCTCGCGGATCTTTCTACTCAGACGCACTCTAGCGGTCGCTAGAAGATCTATCTTCTAATGATCACGCATTTCTGAGGAAACTTGCAACACCTGTATAATACACCGTAGCCCCGATGCACACGAGTCTCACGAAATCGCAGCGGTCATCTGCGATCATTGCGATTTCATGTCAGTGACGTTGCCCGATTTATTTGCATTTGTGAACAACATAGTAGTATGCAGAATCGCAGCGACTTTTTGTCGTTCGTGTGCATCGGGGCTAAAATTAAGTAAGAAATATTCATAGATTGATGATTCCCAGGTGATGCAGACGTCTGCTGTGTATTTTAATCTATTGCGAACGCTTACTGGTTAGTGACGAAGAGGTAAGGAACTTCATCTTTCGTTGTTAACATTGATTACATGATAAAATTATATTTTTTACAGTCTATTCGTTTCTCTTAAGAAAAGTCTTCAACCGACTGAAATTCAGCTTTGAGGTGCAAAACTTGCACGTTGTTAAACTTCACATTAAATAAATCGCCTTACGTGTTTATCTTTGTGTTTTAAATCACATGTAAAATTTTCACTGATAAGAAACTGGTGTAATACAGAGAATGACAACACTAGATGCAAATAAATACAGATTATAGAATAACTTTTTATTCAAGGGAACCAGTTTAAAAAATAGAGCTCATTCTGAATCGGGTTCACCCGCTGAAAAAAGTTTTTTACTAATTTTATATACAGTACAATTTCAATTAACTAGCAAGATATCAGAGCTAAAACTGAAACATTTCGTTAATGCAGAACTTACTTATTTTTGGTAGACCATCGCTAAATCAAAATTCAGGGTTTACTCGCAATTTTGCTGTACTCTTACGGCTGATTCACACGTTTAGTAATATTGCCGAAGGGCAAGTATTTTAGTAATTTACTATGTATGAACACTAGAATTTAGTCGAGTAATTTATTAAAACAATTTGAACGACGTCTACACGGACGTGTAGACTACCTGCTACCTGCGTGTTTCAATGCAAGCGGCTACACGAGCGTAGAATATGCTCACGTAGTCAATTGCATTAAAATGTATAGTCCTGGCCTAAATCGAGGTTCTACTGTACATAAAATATGTTCTACTTGTCTTATAACTTTAATTGTTTTCACGCGAACACCATACTGCTACTTGTATCACTTAATCCTTTCAACTACCATGATGCTCAATGAGTTAAGCCAGGCACCGTTCAAGCGTTTACTCGCACAATTAGAATAGAACTAGTTTACGATTCTAGAAATCCACGCAACTCACCACCCAGCACAACTCTCAAGGTAGGGTGAATAAAAAGCAAGCTTCCTACTTACTCACCTCGCGTCACTATCCCCTCTTTCGTACGGCTACCACCCTCCCTGTTGCTCAAGTTTTCCCTCTCCCTGAAAATCACTCGCAAAAATCAAGGCAGAACATGCCTAGCTTAACCAAATTCTGATATTTCCTGTCACAAACGTAATACTGAAAATTTGTTACAGCCTTTCTCGGACTTCTTTATCTCAAAATATTACAGTGCATAAAATATTTCATACTCAACAAGATATTTCATAACTCTCGAGAGAACTATAAAAAAAAGTTTTCTGCGATTCATAGAACGGATGACCGACCCTCCGCACTGATAATCTCTAGTTTCCCCCCCTGCAACCTTCATAATTCATAACATACAGAAACTAGAAAAGTTTCTCGTAATCATCGATTCCTTCCCCCTGCATGGTTGTTATCTCCTCGTTTAGAAAACTAACAAGTGAGCGCTTGCGTTCTGAAAGTATCCCACTTAATGATTACTGTACGACGATCAGTCGACAACGTGCACTCAAACCGTCGTCATGCACGCCCGATCACGCAGCCCTGCTAAAAACACCGCAAGCAACTCGAATCATCGCCGGGACGTCCAAGACACCCTCGAAATGTGCCAATGGATCCTGAAACCGATCGGCGTATGGCCCTTGGTCTACGATCACACCAGCCGACTGCAAAAAATCGTATCTATCGTTTTGATAATGTGGTGTGTCTTCGTCCTCATGTTTTCCCTCATTCCGCCCGGTCGGTACATCTTCTTCAAGGAGAAGAATTTTTATAAGAAAATGAAACTAATCGGACCAATCGGCTTCACCTTCGCATCCGGGATCAAATACGCTTACCTGTGTCTCAAGGGTACAATCTTCAAACGTTGCATTGTGCATTTAAAAGAAGACTGGAAGACAGTGGATGAAGCGAATCATCGCGCCATCATGATAAAGCAAACCAATATCAGCAAAAATCTCATCGCTATGTGCATCGTGTTCATCTATACCGGCGGCATGTCCTTTACAACTGTGATGCCGTTTGTGTCCAAGGCAAGCCACAAGGGGAACGTCACCATAAGACCATTAGTATACCCTGGCTACGACGAATTCTTCGATACTCAGGCCACCCCGACTTACGAGATCATCTTCACTATTCATTGCTTCTGCAGTTTCATCAAGTATACTGTCACGACGGGAGCATACAGTTTGACTGCTACCTTCGTTACGCATATCTGCGGACAGATACAGATTCAGAAAGCACAACTGGACGAGATGGTTCGGGAAAAGGGGAAAGGTTATGGATCCTTGGATCTTGTGATTCAGGAACACATGGAGACTATGAGGTAAGGTGTCCGATACGGTAAGAGGTAATAATGCGTTTTCACGTGGCACTATGTCATGACTTTTAATATCATGATTAGACTGCGGATGTTTATGCAATTTAACAATTTTTATTATGCAGAAACTTATAAGAATGAGCACAAGTGCAAAAACATATGAAACATCAAAAGTAAAATACAATAGAACCTCGTTTAACCGACTTTATATTCACAATATAAAATGCTAATAATTAATATAGCGTTATGGAAACATAGTTCAAGTTCTACATAAAGGTCTCTTATATCTAGTGCATGAATTAATTGAAACCCTACATAATAAAAATTTGAGATAATTGTGGTCCTAATCGAGGTTCTACTGTACATTTTATAATGTTTAGAAGATATGACGTATTTTTATTCACGGTTTAGTTCTTTTTCTGTGTTTGTAAAAATTTGAATTTGTCTAAACACCCGATGTCTAATCATGATACTGGGTCACTGAATATTTATGATTCTGAACTCAGTGTCCAACAAGGCGATTTCTAGTTTTCACGATGACGAAAGTGGTGACATTTAGTATCATGGCGCTAAAAGTCGCGATTCACTGTCATGTGAAAACGTACTTTAAGAGTTGTTATTAGACTGGCTTTTTATGCAAAATAACATTTTTATAAACACAAATTAAAAATTGGAACTTGAATAACAGTATGTTTAATTTTGTAAACATTTTAACTGGAATTATGTTTTATATTTTGTATGTTTTAGCATATTTTAGCAATGTTGTAGATTTTTTACATACCTGCATATCATTGCCATAAATGCATAAAATCCGCAGTCTAATTATTATTATTTATTGTGGTTTAAAATATGTAACAACGATTTCGATGAAATCGTTTCACCTAGGAAAAAGTAGGGACATAAAAGGTTCCCTTTTCTGAGACACAGTTTAAAGTTACCCAACATTATTATTATCATTAATTTTATTTAACGTCTTCATTACCCTACATGAATATATAAGTTACATCGTGATATAGAGTGATATGCGCATTAAACGAGGTGCAACCAAGTAACTGTTGTAACTCTGAACCTAAAACCTGACTTTAAACTAATTCTATGAAATCAGACAATGTTGACTGTATCTGAAAAAGAGAACTTTCTTTGCCGATACTTTTACCACAGATAGAACGATTTCGTCAGATTCAATTTATAAAATTATAGAAAAACTAATCCGACCGAAAATTTCAGACTTTCCAAGGATGTTGAATACGCCTTGTGTGAGATCTGCTTTATGGAGATCGTGGAATCCACCTTATTTATATGTTTGCTCGGTTATTGCTGCTTAATGGTAAATAGGTGACGTTATAGCTCATTGAAGTTGAAAAATCGGTACGTCCATTTTGCTGGAGTTATCTGAAATTATTATAACAATTTTACTGTGTTTATAGGAATGGCAAAATAGCGACGCTGTTGCTATAATGACGTTCTTTGTATTATTGGTTTCGTTTATCTTCAATATATTCATATTTTGCTACGTAGGCCAAACCTTGACTGATCAGGTACTTATAGAACGATTATGTTCTTGAAATTTTGTAGTTAATAGAAACGTAATAACCACTAATATTCCGTCAGTGTATGGAAATTGGTCCAGCTTTCTACGACATTGACTGGTACAATATGCCTCCTGCGAAAGCACGATACGTTATCCTGCTGAATGTTATATCGCTCTATCCTCCGAAATTGACGGGCGGGAAAATGTTCGAATTGAATCTGATTACGTTCAGCTCGGTACGTGATTCTTCCTTGATTGATACAGTGACTCACAAACTCGTTCATATGTCTTCCACATGTTAAATGACTGTAACATCCACGCTATTATATTTTTCCTTTCACTTTACGTTGTTCCAATACCAAGTTTAATTGTTACTCAGTTTCCATAACTGTTATTGTGCAAAGGCAAACATCTTTTTTAGAATTTAAACAAATTGGACATACCGTTTATGGAGAAATCTGTGAGTCACTGTATATCTTCTGTTATTTAGTTCTGCACTGAACAACAAATGCATGAAAAACTTGATGATCTTCAGGTACTACAGTCATCTGTTGTTTATTTAAATCTGCTGCGAACGGTTGCCGAACAATGATAGAGAGGTAAGAAATTTTACTCTTCAATATTAACTACAGCTTTATAATCAGATCGAATTATTTACAGTTTATCTTCGCTTCAGACGCGGAATATATTCAGTGAAGTAAAGTTTAGCTTGTAAACTGTAATAATCTCGAATGTCCATAAACGTTGATGGAATTCTCTTCAGTAATTAAGTATATTATTCTTTTATAGTTAATAATAGCACATGAAACTTTTTAGAACAAGTAATACGAATATTTATTTCTCATGCTACCCTGCCGCCACACATTTGGTATCTGTATACGATAATGCGATATCAAATTTACGAAGTGCAGCTACAAAAAATAAACCAATGAAATAGTCCTTAATCGTTCAATCAACACTAAGTCAAAAGGAACAAGTAACGAATCATTTTGATATCGTGCAAAAATATTAAACTGCCATTCACATTGATCCACCCTCCCATTCTGATGCTCGATTCTATAGTCACCCTCGGCGATTAGTCACCCTCACGATTTCATATTCCTACCTCTGAACCGAATGGTAATCGATTCCGACCTATAATTAAGCAAAATGTACCCGCACGCAATGCAACATTACACTCGCGCAAACTCGGAAAGGTTGCAATCAATGCTTCTACTCAGTCGTCGACAGTTGTTTCCGAACCACGTATCGGCGAGCAATACCATGTGCCTCGGACCGGTCCGCAATGAATACGGCAGCGAGCCGCGGAATGAGAACTACAAGAAGGACATAGTTTACGTCGTAAAGTACAATAAATGGATCCTTAGATCCCTCGGTATTTGGCCGGAATCGTCGCGAGGGGCTGCACGACTTTTGCCCTACGTTGCGATCGCGGCCGGTAACACGGTACTACTCTTCGCGATAGTACCATGCATTCTACACATTGTGCTTGAAGAAAAGGACATGAACATGAGGCTGAGGCTCGTCGGATTGCTCAGCTTCTGTCTCATCTCGTTGATAAAGTATGGAGCTTTTGCTTCACGCAAGCGGTTGATCAAAGAGTGCATCGAAGAGATGCAGGACGATTGGATGCAGGTCAGTGATCTGTTCCTTAGAGGGTTCTGTGCACTGGGAATGCGGATGAAATTTTGCGTAAATGTATGATTCGTATCTAAATTAGGAGATATCTCTTTTTTATTATAATGCACAATGGGAATCTTTCATTTTTTTAGAACATCTAAGATCTAGTCATTTAGTATACTTAACCATATTGTGTTTCTCTTAAAAATTTGATTTATCACAGTTTGAATTATTAACAAATCATTGTAAATGTAGTCAATGAGATTTCTACAGAATGTCAACGAACAATAAATATATTATATATTATATGTATTATAACTAACTTTCTCATATTTTTTTTTTTTTTTATAAATGGAATAGTTACTTAACAAAATAAATAAAGGATTGCGCGAGCGTTGAAATCGACGTCCGTCGCTCGTCTAGTGCACGTTATCCTACGACCGTCGCAGCGACGGATGTCGATTTCAACGCTCGTGTGCGCCCGGCCTAAAAGTGGTATGTAACTTAATCATACATTGCTTCGATGGCACGCAGGAAAAAAACGTTGGAACCACTATTTTAGAACATGAAACAGTAAAAGGTAGCAAAGAGTTCCGCACTGTTGTCTCAGCGAAAGCGTAGCTTAATATTTTCCACCCGCAACTAGGAACTAAAAAAAATTTGGAAACAATGTGATAGGTGGACTCACAGAATAGTCGCCAGTTGATGCTAAAGTACGGAAAAATGAGTCGAAATCTGACGATAATCTGCGCAGTGTTCATGTACTCCGGCGGCGCAATCTACCATACGATTTTACAATACGCGATCGGCACGTTCGTCGACGAACAAAATCGCACGATCAAGCCTCTGGTCTACCCGGCGTACAGTGATCTCTACGATCCACAAAGGACCCCCATTTACGAAATCGTGTACATCGTGCACTGCATGTGCGGATACGTGATATACTCGGTGACAACTAGCGCCTGTGGATTGGCAGCCCTCTTTGCGATGCACGTCTGTGGGCAGATCGACGTCGCAGTGGCTGAATTGGGAGAGCTTGTCGATCGCAGGTGGCACTCCGATCCTACTACGCGATTGATAAAGATCGTTGAACGACACCTAAAAGCTTTGAGGTATTATCTTCTGCAATTTCGTTGTGTAGAGAATTAGGGCATTCTGACACACTCCGGTTTTTGCCGGCCGGTTTAGTAGTACATACATATATGGAAATACGTTGCGGCTTTCACACACGCCGGCGGTCCACCAGTCACCGGGTTAGAGCCGGACGTACTTACCAAAGCTCCGGTCGCCGGCCGGTGATCGCCTACTCAGTGAAGTATGGAACAGCATGGAAGCTTTAATACGTTCAGGTTTTTTGCCGGCCGGTGGCAGAATAAATAACAATATTACTCCTTGAAAACCGGAAAATGAAATGGAGAAGGATTAAAAATATAACTGTTGCAGATTTGTTTCTCTGACATGGCATAATAGGTGTCGACAAACCGCCGGATTGTAACCGGTGCATGGAAGACCGATATAAACCGGAGTATGTCAAAAGGCTCTTACGGAGAATCGTCTGGTTATAGTTATAGCTGCCGATCTATTAACGCACGCATGATACATTCTGTCTGACAATTACCGGGAATTGTTCAATAAAAACAAAATATTGGTTTAATCATCCAAATGTATTTTATCACCTTCAAAATAGGCTCCATTTGATGCATTAAATTTATGCTAACGAATAATCTATTCGTCAAAACATTTATTATGTGCTCTTTTGTATGGTCGCAATGGACTCAAAACGTGTTCTACGAAGTAGTAATTTGAGTTGTGGGAAAAAAAAAAAGAGTCACACGGGGCCATATCTAGGGAGTATGGTGCTTGACCGATAACATTCGTTGAGATTTGGGTAAAAAATTTACGTACAAGGATCGATGTGTGAGAGGGCGCATTATCGTGGTGCAAGATCAAAGAATTGTTCTTCCACAAACCTAGCCTTTTCTGGCGAACACTCTCTCTCAAACGCCTCATAACGTCCAGATAATAATGTTTATTAAGTGTTAATTTATCCAGAAGGAATTCCTTGTGGACAACTTCACGATAGTCAAAGGAAATAGTCAATATGACTGATTTTCGAGCGACTTGGCAATACAAAAAGTCTGCTTTCTGTTCCTGCATTGGCTGCACTGGTGCAGAGTGAACCATTTGCTATTTCTTTCTGCGAAATAGAAGGAGATAGAGATTGGTTCGTTTTGCGCTAAAACTCGACGTGACAATTCGATACATTGGTACCAACTTACAGCAAAAAATTTATTTTCATACCTTTCACGCTGGCTTTTTAAATAAAAAATTCCCTTATTTGACGATACTTATTTGACAGAATGTATTAGTGTGTGTAATTATAACTATAACGTCTCTGTGCTATCGTATGACTATTGCCGATGATCAAGGCCTATTATATCGGCCGGTTGCAGATTTTCGGCAAGAGTAGAGACAATTCTGCAGGAAGTCTGCTTGTTCGAATTCCTCGGCTCTACTTTCATGATATGCCTGCTCGAGTATTACATCTTAACGGTGGGCTAACAACCGTACATGGAAAATGTATCGATTTACGATAACAATGCATGCGATCTTTCAAGTGAAACTGCCTGTTTTTGTTTCAATGTCTACGCGTTCTTATTATTCACAGGGTCGGCGCAAAATTTTACGAAGTCAGATTCAAACATTTCATACAGGGTATCCCAGAATAAGCTAAACGCTAGAGAATGGAGGAAACAGAAGGTAGTGAAAGATGGAACGTCCTGATTTCACCTGTATCTAAATATACGTGTACCCGTGAAATTATTATATCCGTGTTTCAATCCGTGTAGTTTTTAATAATAATAACATCCGACTTTTATCCACGGTACACGCGCGTCGACTGGCGTGAATGCAACCATCGACAACGCTGTAAGGTGGAGGAGGTGACTGGTGGATGCGCCGAGTGGCAGAGTCGTCGCCGGGGAAGATGCATCATCCGACGACGAAGGACTCCAGCATTCAAGGTGAAGCGGCACCGGAACGGCGCACAGTGGTACAAAATGGCATTTTTTGTTCAAATCAGTCTACAGGTCGTAATTTGCGATCAAATTTGATGCTTTTTTTTTTAAATTCTTCGCAATTAAATTCTCTATCGATCTGTCCAGCCTGATTTTTGAATTTCATTCCCGTTTTTTTAATATTATGCGAAAAAGACAGCATTTTTAGGAAATTTATGCGTTTGAGCTAATTTGGTCGTTGGTTTCGAATCCAAAATTAGTTTTTCGGAATGGAAAATAGTATATACAATATTCCAATACAAAATGAAAAAAAAAATTGCCAGTGTTAAGGTAGTTTAGCGTGTATAAATGGTCAAAAACGCTACCTAGGAACATCTTGTTTAAGTACTAGATTCTGTGCTTCTGGTAGTAAATCTTTGATCTTATGTTCATGTACGTGTCTTAGACTTGAAATGTATGGGTCTGAAGTTATTAAAAGAAAATGCATTATGTCCTCATTCGTATGTATCGGTGTCGATTTGCGCGTATTATTTGCCCTGCACCTTTTAAACTCTTTATTTCGTGATTCTTGCGCCTCTTCCGATAACTTACCTATAGGAATTAAGAAATTGTTAATTATATCTGACCCATGAATTAAAATCATGTGGCACGATGAAGGCATTGGGTACCACGCATAATTATTAATATAAATTTTCGCAAGTACTAGCATCCGGAAAACAAATCAATATAAAGGAATTTAAAACATATTGTATGAATACCGCGAAAATTTATATTAACAATTATGCGTGGTACCCAATGCCTTCATCGTGCCACATGATTTTAATTCATGGGTCAGATATAATTAACAATTTCTTAATTCCTATAGGTAAGTTATCGGAAGAGGCGCAAGAATCACGAAATAAAGAGTTTAAAAGGTGCAGGGCAAATAATACGCGCAAATCGACACCGATACATACGAATGAGGACATAATGCATTTTCTTTTAATAACTTCAGACCCATACATTTCAAGTCTAAGACACGTACATGAACATAAGATCAAAGATTTACTACCAGAAGCACAGAATCTAGTACTTAAACAAGATGTTCCTAGGTAGCGTTTTTGACCATTTATACACGCTAAACTACCTTAACACTGGCAATTTTTTTTTTCATTTTGTATTGGAATATTGTATATACTATTTTCCATTCCGAAAAACTAATTTTGGATTCGAAACCAACGACCAAATTAGCTCAAACGCATAAATTTCCTAAAAATGCTGTCTTTTTCGCATAATATTAAAAAAACGGGAATGAAATTCAAAAATCAGGCTGGACAGATCGATAGAGAATTTAATTGCGAAGAATTTAAAAAAAAAAGCATCAAATTTGATCGCAAATTACGACCTGTAGACTGATTTGAACAAAAAATGCCATTTTGTACCACTGTGCGGCGTAGAGGCGGCACGGCAATTGTACCGCTTTGAGAGTGGTAGCGTCGGATGAGTCCGTTCAGGGTTGGAAGCACGTGCCCCGTGAACATTGGGTCCAGACCGTTGGCTCCGCCGTGGTTTCTGTCGAGCAGGAAACCATGGGTCATCGGGAGACGCGACGGGAAGAATATGGCCATATCGTCCCGTCGAGTGGGTCCGAGTAAGGTCCGATTCACACTATCCGTCAGCTTGTTGTCGTCAAAACTTTCTCCAATGGGTTTCTTAAGAAGCCATTCACACTACACTGTCCGTCGGCCGACAGACGGTCACCATTTAAAACCTATGGAGGAAGGTTTTGACGGATGCTAGCCTGACGCCGTATAGACGGTTAGTGTGAATCGGCCCTAAGGGGAAACCGAAGCCGATATACAGTTGCCAATCCGGAGGACGCACTATAGATCCCTCAATCATCATGCAGCGCTGTCACCGCTAATTTCCGTGATTGAATGAAGCATGGCGTCACGCGTCGCGTGCCAATGAAGTGAGTCGGAAGGAAGCGTAAGGATACCTCGTTACGCGTTTAGGCGAGAGCAGGCGAGAGCAACTCGGCTTGCTTTCGCACAGATCTTCGGGATATTAATCAATTACTTTGCACAATTTTGCTACAAACAAATTTTTTACAATATTTTCATGACGAGTAAACGCTTAAATGAGTAGAAATTGGAACATTCACCATAGCTTTGGCCCGCGACTGATCCCACCCGCAAGTTTGTCTGCCGTACTCGGTCCCTGATAAGTCTGTCTTTTCCGTTAATAACTGCGATTAACAAAGCCGCAACTAACATTTTCATTGAGGAAAAAGTTGTTGAAAATCACCTAAGGAATCACTCCTTATAACGACTCCTACACTTATTCTGGGACACCCTTGCGCCGGCTCTGTTTGTTCATATTAACATGCGCTTTCTTTTCTTGTGTATCCTTTTATCGAACAGAACGCTAAAAAAAAATAGAAATTAATTTCATTTTAAATTTATACGTATAAATTCGACAAAAACCGAAACCACTACTAATTTTACACCCTGTATATGTTCACATTTATAACAGGCTTGGGCAGAGAATAATACAATCGTTCTGACATCGTATATGCTGTTACTGATATCCCTGACATTTAATATATTCACATTGTGTTACATTGGCGAACTCCTAATGCAAAAGGTATAGATTTTCGTGCACATCTGTTCACATACGCAAATTTGAAACTTAAGTGGAATTTTCATGCATGCCAGACTAGTGACATCGGACTGTCGTGTTTTATGATCGATTGGTATTATTTGCCCGCTAAGACAATCCAAAGTTTAATATTAATCATCGCCATGTCGAGTACCCCAGCAAAAATTAGCGCTGGGAAAATAGTGGATCTCAATTTGGCCTGTTTTGGGAATGTGAGTCTTCTCTATTATATGAATAAGTCATATGGTATCTTATTATACAGGGTATCTCGAAAGTTTGGAAACGGTTAAATATATATCTCAGAAGAAAATAATTTCTGTAAAAAATATTTTAGAAAAAAATTATACAACTTTTGAAGCTTTATCAAGCGGGTGTACTGAATTGACCTTCGCTGTAAGTGGCAAGGTCATATGAGGGTCAGCGCACTTTATTTAAATGGAACACCATATTTTGTATCATTACAAAACGCTGAATTTTCATCTTTTCATGATAAAAATTGTGTTGACTTCCATATAACCTTGGCACCCGCAGCGAAGGTCAATTGAACGCTCTCGCTTGAAATCCAGAATGCTTTGTTTCTAAGATATTTCACCATTTCCGATCTGTAGGGACATCCTGTATACAATAAGAAAAAATTACAATCCTAGTAGTATAATCAAATCTGTATTTTAAATAATAATCCCGTCTTTTCAGGTCCTCAAGACATCAGTTGTATACTTAAGCTTCTTACGTACTACCATCGCGCAATGATTTAGTAATTACCCCCCTATTTTCATAACTGTTTGTAGAATATGAAATAGAAAATATCTACTTCTTGTAACAACATTTTTTTCACCTAATATCAATGAAACTTAAATGCACACAATGCATACGAAATCGCTGCGATCATCTGCGACTATTACGATTTCATATCAATGACGTTGTTCGATTTATTTCTATTTGTAAAAAACAGTAGTACGCAGAATCGCAAGGACTTTTTGTCTATACGAATATTCACTATACTTACGTTACTCTGGTGGTTACTATGGTGGCGATAATAGTTTTTTTGCAGGTGGAGATACTTCGAACATTTGAAGGTCACCTCCATTTTTTTAAATGGATCGGTATGTTTTTGCTTCCTTATCATGATAGAGGATCTTAAAACGAGTTCAACGACCTATTACATGAGGTCATTGAAAGTCATAGAAAGTAGAGAAAGGCGATTCATTCACTACCAAAACTGTAAGTATTATCGCCTTTCTCTACTTTCTATGACCTTCAGTGACCTTATGTAATAGGTCGTTGAACTCATTTTAAGATCCTCTATCATGATACGGAAACAAAAACATACCGATCCATTTAAAAAAATGGAGGTGACCTTCAAATGTCCGAAGTACCTCCACCTGCAAAAAAACTATTATCACCACCGGATGGCTCCCTTCGTACTGTGCAATTTTATTTCAGTAAATATTTCTATGAAACTTATAGTTTCCGAGATATCTGAGGTGCTAATAGTTATTGCCTCCATAACCATTTTCTTAAATGGATCGGTATGTTTTTGCTTCTGTATCATGATATAGGATCTTAAAACACAAACATAACACAATACATTTCTTGATATGTCTTTTAAAATAGATTGTCTTCTTACACTTTCTTTTCGAAAATGCTTTTCACAAATAAAGCTATTTTTCTTTAATGTATTGCCTGAATTTTGTAAAGCTTCTTCCCACTTTTTATAGAGTTCGATATCATTTGGAGGTTTAAATAACGATATTTATACCATACCATTTTCATATCGTCCTCTCCGGCAATTTGAAATACAACATCTATTTACCGTTTTTGAAGAAAAGCGAACAAATATGTAATTTCGCTTTTTCCAAAATGTTGCTTGTATCAGCTCACAATTACATGGTGTTCTGACAACGACGCCTCTAGTAGCGACTAAAGGATCTTCTATCTATTGATCACAAAAACTCAACCAGCAGAGGTGCTTAGCCGGAACATCTCCATAATCCACCGTGGTCATAAGTGAAAAACACATTGCCAAGAAGCGCCAAGAACTCTCCTGGTGGCAAAGTCGAATTAACGGCCGTGTTTACTCCACTGAACTATAAACTACCTGGAATGAGCAGTTCAGTAGATCGAAATAGGAGAAACCGTGTCGACAAAGAGAGCTATACGAGGTATCTTTGTCCTTTTCTAATACACTGTTGCAAATATAACAAATGACTAACTGCGCGAATTAAATGACCGCACGACGTGTATAAGAAAGAGATAGAGATACCCCGTATAGCCCTCTCTGTCGGCACGGCTGCTTATACACGTACTGCTCATTCCAGGTAGTTTATAGTTCAGTGGTTTACTTATATCCCCACAATAATGTTACTGGTGGCTCTATCAACCGTCAGGGTGCAGTCACATGGAGCGCGGAAACGCGGATCGGCGAAGTAACTAGATTTCCGCGTTTCCGCCGTTCCGTCAGTTTTGTTTCCCTCAGTTTACATGGAGCACAATTTGCGCGGAAAAGCGGAACGGTATTGTATTCATTTCTTTTCATTCTATTCACTTAATTCATTGCAATTTTTATGAATGCTTATCTATTGAATACAAGCATTTTAATCAATAAATACCGTTAAACATTAGTATTTTATATTTCCGCGTTTTCGCGCTCCATGTAAACTGAGGGAAACAAAACTGACGGAACGGCGGAAACGCGGAAATCTAGTTACTTTGCCGATCCGCGTTTCCGCGCTCCATGTGACTGCATCCTCAGAAATCGTAAATATTTCACTATACGTATTTCTGTCGTGAAAAAACCCTAGAATCATGACACACGTTGCTCAGGTCTGACGTTTTAATTACTAGAAAAACGTCAAAAAAGGAAACAATGTTTATCTCATTGTATACAACAATTAAATAATGCACTTCTATTCGTGTATGTTTCGCCTATTTCATGTATCATGAATCATTTAAATAAATCTTGAACTGCGATGAGTTGTACGTTTTGTGGAGGAAGTGTGAATATTTTCCTGCTCTTCAGCAGATAGATTTAATGTAAAGGACTATTTCTCTCCTCCTGACAGAACATTGTAATATATCGTAAGGAAATATTGACACAATGGCAGAGAGAACAACTGTGGGAGGTGTACCGATTGAATCTCTAACCGGAGAGGCAGCAGCAATTTGGTCAGGCTGGCGTATTTTGGAAGACAGAGAACTTGTCAGGGAGGCGTCTGCAAAAGGCACTCACATTAATCTAGCGCACAAATGTTTAGCTTGCAGACGAAATTGTTCCATCGAAGACGCTCAACATTATTTTAATAAAGAAGTGGAAGTTTGGATTACCGAGCTGCTGAAAAAGCGACAAATTTATAGAGCTTCTCATATTTTACAAAATATGGTATATCGAACTTTTAATTTACTTAGTATGAAATTCTTGGTATTTATAGACCGTATTCTTCCGCAGAGAAAGAATCCAGTGGAATATGTATTTGAAGTTTGTATAAAAACCAAGGATTCTATGGTGAGAAATTATTTATCAGAATATCTAATAAGCGTTGCACATTTTGAATCTGAATATATAGATTCGTGGAACATACTAAAAAATATTGTACAATTTGAGCAAAAATATATGTAAGTTTCTATTTGCGTGTTTAAATTAACATATTGATAATATGAGTAATTTTTCTAGGATCCAGGATGGATTAGGTTCTTCCGTCTGTATAGAAGACATCATAAAATTGCCAGAAACTGTAAAGCAAGCGTTATGTACAGAACTATATTTTTCTATAACTGAACAAAGTCTTTTGAAAAGCATAACTAACAGTGTACTATGGGATTATTTGTTATCAAACAATAAAATCGAAATGATACAGTTTTGGATTGATACTTATTATAATAGTAATACAATCGAAGATTCAAGTAATATTAATGAAGAATACAAGTCGTTATTTACTACTATGGATATCACACCAGACATGATTGACTGTATCGATAGCTCAACTGCTAGTAATTTGATAAAAGATCTGACTAAAAATCACCTCTGTAGGTATGTCTCTATAATATACTTCTATATGTTATAAAAATTCATATACATATGCATATTGCTTATCAATTTATTATCTAATTGTATCAGGTATGGAATATTTGTACAGAAAGAAAAAGAGGATGTAAAATTAATGTTAGGACGTATTTTTGGGAGTGCAATGACAATATCTGAATTTAACAAAATTTTGCTGCTTAATACATGCAATGTTAATAAGACTGAATTTTTACGAAGTATAGATAAGGAACTGTGCCTTGCGCATTGTTTAAATGAAACGTCTACTCAAGAAGAGAAAGCTAAAGTTGCTGAATTATATGATGCATTGTCAAAAATGTGTCAAAGTCAAGAACAGTACGAAGATATGTTAATAGAAGGAATCTTCAGAACTATAAGTTACTTTTCTGACGACATTGACGAATACTTGAAACAAAATTATCTGATAGTTTTAGTATTAATATTTGCTTATATATCCAAAATGAAAGTAGAAACTAATCAAAACAATGATACCGAAACGACAGAAAACGTGTTGGAAAGTATATTCACGAGTAAAGATGATTTACAATTAGGCGCTTATAGTATTTCGAACGAAGTTCTGCAAAATACGCTAAAATGCGTACCGATTCTTCAACATATTATAGAAAATAAACCAAAGAAAGAGGCGACAATGTATGAACTATTAGATGGCTACAAAAATTTAAATGTAAAACAGTTATTTAAGTGGCGATTTAATAACGAACCAATGCCTAACTTCTCTAATGAAACTCTTATTAGACAATACGGACATAACGAAACATTGACGTACGAATATTATTTGAAGGAAGCTCGCCCAAACATGGCCATTCTCAGTTTAAAACATTCTCAAGGAAATCTAACGAAAAATATTTCTTCTAGAAGGTAAAAAACTATATTGTTGATTACTAAACAAAATATGCTATGTATTTGCAGTGTGTATTGATTTCAGGAAACGCAAAGCAAGTCTTTACGCTCATATTCTCGCTTTGCGAAATTTAGACAAACCGGAAATAGTATGCAGTTGCATTTCATTTATTGAAATGTTAGGCACCAACTCGGAAAACTTGAGACTTCACGTAACGGCCGCAAATTATGTGCAGAAAGAGATCGATACTTCTATAGGTAATCTTCCATCGTCTTTGGCAAATACATTATGAATTTGATTCACTATTGTGTATTGCTTGATTTACAGGACACTTATTAGAGAGTATTATATATAAAAACGAAGATAATCTAAAAATAATAATGTCTTATCTGGAAAATAGTTTTGAAAAAAATTTGAATGAAAATTTAGTTGAGGACAGCCAACAATTTATAAATGTTTTGAAAATATGGGACGTGATTGTACGATTTGCAAAAGCGCACAATATTTCTTTACCAACCAGCCTTTTAAAATTCTTAGCGAGCCAGAATCACTGGTTCGAATTTGTACTAGTTTGTCATAGTTTCTCTTATCCTTTAAACCAGGTATTAACTTGAATTAATGCTAATAATAACGTCGGCAGTATTTGAGTGAGAATTAAAATTACGTGCTATTCTATCACTTCAGGTGTTAGAGAATACGAAACATTTTGAAGACACAGCTGTAAGAGAACACTTGCTGACATGCTTGAACAATATGCAACTGACTAAATCGCAATCTATTTCTGGCGAGCAGAAAATAAAATCACGAGACGTTAGACAATCGCTATATTATAAAATTGGTGTTAAACAAAGCGTAAGTAATAAATGCTAAGTACATGTTCATTATTAATGTGACAAAACATAATTAGTTCTTATTATTATGAAGCAGGGATCTCCAGTATCAGCAGATTCGGCAAGCCTCTCTGATTCTTGCAGTATATCTGAATACACAATAAGTGACATAACTTGCTCTTTAGACGATGATTTATGGATGATTATTTTGAAATGTCATCAAAGCCCAGATCCACCTGGTGCATTAATAAACGCATCTCGACTAACATTACGGCCTTTCCTCACAGTTTTAGCAACCTGTTACGAGGTATTTTACATCGGCATCATTAGTTCCGTCAATTGCGAAAATTCGTACTCTCATTTTAATTTATTTTAGCCATCCTCAACCGCAGCATATTCTTATTCGTGGATGGTAATATCTACTGCAGATGAAGCTATTCTTTCTGCTTACAAAGAATGTTTAGAATTGCAAGAATGGACAGCCAGTCAAGTTTTTAACTTATTAGACGAAATGGTGGCACGCGGATATACCAATACTTTGGCTAGAGCTTACACAATTTTTACGCCTGTAAGTATTATTTTGTATCCACTAATAATGCAAAATATTTCATTGGCGTCGTCGAACTTTAGGAAAGTCCCTTCAACTCATTCTTCGAGTTTCTTACGCAATATGTAAATTACGGAGATTTGAAAGGATGTCAGCAATATTTGATGGAATTTAAAACTCAGTGCCTAAACCTCAAGTGTAATGTATGTCTTAAACATTGATTAAATATTTCGCTGGTTGATATTTGAGTAAAGTAACATAATAACTATACTTATTGTAGAAAGTTATGGACTGGGATTCTTCGGATAACACTTATTTAAACAACTCCTACTGGGTAGCAATTGTTGCAATCAAATGTATTATTACAACACTTGCTTATAATCTTAGGAGTACGCATTTACAAATAAAGTTCCTTGAAACTTTAATCAAATGTAATTTCCATACAGATTTTCCAGGTACTGTGATCTTTATATCAGTTTATGAAAAGATATTAACTTTTAACTAAAATTTATATATTACGTTACAGTTCCTGTCCCGAATTTCGAATGTTTCTTGCAAATTATAAAGATTCTTAATAAAACTAATGTTGTGCTTAATTTCGCTGCGTTCACAATATCGGATAATGTATACAATTTCGATTTAGAAATTCAACGATGTGTTAGTGAATTATTAAGAACTGATAATTATAATAGCGCATTGGAATTATCAAGTGTGACAGAATTGAATTCATCCGACATTATCTTGGCTCAAGTACCGTCTCAATATCAAAATTAATCCAGTTCTTTTATTATTACTATCCATTAATGTGTCAATGATATTTCCAGTATCGAAATAAGTTTAATTACTACATGCAGAAAGATGATAAAATTGAAACTACGTTTTGGAATGAATACGCATTAAATTTTAAAAAATATAATGTTCCGTCTGAAAAAGCAGTAGAATTTTTCGTTGAATGTGCCGAAAAAGTTCAGTCTCATAAAGAGAGGTATATATGTTTTGAAAACGACTTCGCAACTTGCGCGGATAACAGGAATAATAAATGTATATTTTACAGATATGAAATATTACGCTTGGCGTTCGAAACATTAAAAAGTGTTGACGCTGAACAACAAACTATCGACACATTGGAAATGGCTATGTGGAAATCGTGTATATTAACTGGCCCCGAAAATGTACAATTTGATGATGGACCTTATGTCTTCAATAAACTGAAAACCGAATTGTTGTCAGGATTAAATAAACTAAAGCTAAGCTGTTCGTTAAGCGACTCGCATGAACAAAATGCAGCTGAAAATTTAATTAACAAATTAATCGATTTGGGGAAATTAGACGTTGCTATAAGAATAAGTACTATCTTTAATTACCAACATAAGGTAAATTCTATTGGATTTGATTGAATGTTTGTATGAATAAAGTACCAAACATTTTCTCTTGTGCAGGACTTGCAAACTTTAATGCTGTGTTTGAGCTTGGCAGAAGGTGAAATTTCGCCAAGCGAATTACCGTCTGAACAAAAGAGTCTTCTAACGGAAGTAAACAAAACTAAACAACAAAAGTATGGTGCCTTTAAAAAACGTGGTTTGCAAAGATTATCATCATCGTCTTCATGTATGTGCTTATTGTACATTCTTGTCGTAATATCCCAGATAGCCAAACCTGTCGAACAGAACTTTACAGACTCTGCCATTACAACATTTGTTGCGAGATTGGCAGCAAATTTGATACAGAATCTAATCTATAGGACTGTTGACAAATTGACGACAGAAAATCTGTTGATAACTTGTTGCCAAATTGGCAGCAAAATTTAAACAGATACTGTTGCCAATTTTACAAGTTCTGTTTGCAAGATCTGTTCGTTTTTTTGGTGCAAATTTGTATCCCGATCTGAACATTACAGACCCTGTTTCCAAATTGGCATCCTATTACGGAAACAGATGACTACGGTTTTGGTGAGAGGTTTGTTTAAATTTGGTGCCAATTTGGCATAAATTTGGCAAGGTATGGCTATCTGGGATATAATTAATTGCCGCTCATTGGACAATTCTTATTTTAGTAAATACTTTGACGAACGTGGGCGAAACAAGCAAAATGAAGAATGAAAATCTTTTGAAAGATCAAATGGAATGCTTACAACTTTTGCAAAAATTAATGAAAACCTTAGAGCATGGAGTAGATATATGCCTCAGGATCGTATTGTGTTATAAATTGTCAGTGTACTCAAGAAAAAGTTACCAGTTTCTGCTTTTGCTGAACAATCCTTTTCAGTTTCTGCAAGAAATCGCTGAGAGTAACATCGAAAATAAATCCGAAGTTCTTAGTGACATAATCACTGCATACAGAATAAGCGATGATACTGTTGCAGTATTTTTGGCTGAGAATATTACACTGAATATTACGCAAGCTATAGAAGGTACAGAATATCAAAATTATGAAACTTACATTAGATGATTATAAATTTATATCTCACGCAGGTGAACACGAAGACAATATTTCCTTGTGGGGATATTCTTTAAATACAAATTTCCGCAGCATTATGGAGCTTTGCAATGATGTTTCGCTTCTCGGCTGGCAACTTCTGAAAACAGCAAATAAATTACTTGGACATTCTCATGGCGAAAAAAGAAATGGTATTGCATTAAAACAAAATTAGTTACGCATATTCTCATGCTAACTTGAATCTGTCACATGACTACTTTTCCTTATTATTCAGTATCGACTCTAAAGACAACCGTAGAATTGTTAATACAATCGCACGATTGTTTCACGACTTCCTGTAACATGGAAGGTATAGCATCGGTATTACGGAAATGTCAAAATCTCGCAAACGTTTTGCAAATTCTTAAATATTGGACGTTGTTGGTATGTTATTACTGGATAGTAATAAATACAAAACAATCGTGATATTATATTTTATTGTATAATTGTAGGTACGACTTGTAACAGGCGTTGGTCGTTTCACAGAAATGAACTACGTATTTCAAATATTAAAGGAAAATGATCAGTTTGAATTTTTACTTGGCAAAGGATTAGATAAGGTATTCTTCGTAGATAAGATATTCTGTGAATGTATGAAAATACTTTTAAAAATGCTACAGGTGACAGGTTTGAAAACAGCACTCCTAGAATTCTTAAAACGATCTTGTCCAGAGAACAAAGATCTTTTCACGTTAGTGGCATTACATTTTCGACTGTATTACGAAATTGCGTTGATGTGGGAAAACGAAGCAAAGGATGTAATCAAACAAGTGATATCTAATGCAATGAAAGAGCATACGAAATTACAGGGTTCTACTCAACATGAAGTGAAATTAATAAAGACTGACAGTGTCCAGAAGCAGTTAGAATTAGCTGTAACGAATTTCACGCATGCAACTCAATATTATTTACAGGTGAACTACGATTTAAACATATGTTCTTTGGAAAAAGCTTATTATTTTAGCAATTAATGATATTTATTTGCACAGGCTAAAAAATTAAACCTTGCTGGTCGATGTTCTGACCAGTCACAGTTAGTTGCTCTTCAACTATCAGTTCTTAATACGGTTTCCCATAATCAGCATGCTATTTGCATACTGAATTTAAAGTCCGAAGATGTCGATCGAATATTATGTCACACTTTAAATTTCTCTCAAGCCCTCATAGTTATAAACGCTTATAATCATCACGTGGATTGGGCCAATTTAATTTACAATCATTGCGTGTTGAACAACGAAACAAAATACTTAAAAGATTTCATAGCTGTACAGAAATTAACTTCTGGTCTGGTACAAGATTGTGCGCGAAAGTAAGTGGAATTTTTAAAAGATTTTAGATGATACCATTCATATATTATGTATTATAATAATACGTTGTAATTAAATATTCCTGAAATTGATTACAGGTATAGACTGGAAAAAAATATTACTCACGCAATGACAGATAATATGGAAACGTTGATTACCGAATTATCTGACATAGAATGTAAATATATGCTGGCAAGTCAATTAGGGTTTAAGACTATTGTAGAAACGATGCTCAACAATCCTATGATAGGAGCGTACCTCAAAGACACCGTATGGAAAAAAGGCTATAATGCTAATTAAATGTATCACATTCCAAAAGTTCCGACATGTATACCATTAAAACTACAATTTTCGTCACTATTAAGAAATAAGTTCCATAAATGTACAGTTTTATTATTATTTTTATATAAATAAATATTTTTCTAATATTGCAATTTACATGTTTGATGAATTTCTTTTTAACACATACACACAGTTTCATTCATTTGGAGTAAAAAAAAAAAATGTATCAAACTTCATACACCATACGAAATAATTTACGACTTCAAGTGACAATCATGACACACAAAGATATGTGTTCCAAAAAGATCGTTAATCGAAATAAATCCGAAAAAGGCGCAGTCCTAAAACTGGACGCGTATATAAAGAAATCCGAAAAAAAGTGCGGAAATATATCATCCTCGCGAGTTTTATCGAAAAAACAGATAAAACTAGTAACGCTTGTACGAAAGTTAACAGAAGCTATCGAAAAAGAAGAAAGCAATAAACAACAAGGTATGAAAATTTAGTCAGATTCTATATAATTATTTTTATTTATTTTCTTTATATTATAGCATTTCAAGTACTCAAAATATCCAACGATGCAATAAAAGAAACAATATCTCAGTTGCAAGGTTCAATGAACATATATAAAGAGAGCATCAGATCTGAGATTGCGAAACTAGATTGTCTAAGCACAGATCGGCTTTTAAACATTAATTACACGTGCACGTAATTCATTAATGATGTAAAGCTTTTAAATTGCCTTCAATACTGAATAACAAAATATAATTCTTATAAAATTTGTATATAGCAATTACTCTTTTTTACTTACATATATACAGTGTTCTTATCTGCATTCCAGTGGAGATAAGAGTGTAAATAATAGCATAGTAATTATAAAAGAGTGAATATCTTAATGTTTAGTAAAACGTGAAAATACATATTAAAATTTTACATTCTATAAACATTGTTCGTATATCATATTATACATTATTTTAAAAGTTTCCATTGAAAATTAATAACATTTCACATTTTACTAAAAGTCTAATAAAGCATCGCTTTGCATTAAGAAATAAAAGATGTCGTGGTCTTATAATTTTCATCAGATCTTAAAATATCTACGTCCGGACAACGTTTCGTGGAGTTCGTATTTACATCACATTTATTGAATTGTTTAATTCCTTTTGCAAATTTTCAGCTATATGAAAATCGCTATGTTCACTGTATTTTGAAACTGGAATCATTTGATAGCACTGTGAACATTGTTTAGAAGAAGCTTCAGTAACACTGGACACATTCCTTTTTACTAAAAAATTATAAATACCATTATTTTTCTTCCCTCTGGAAACATTATTTTTGCATTTACTTTTTCCTTTTAAATTTTTTACCACGGTTTCTTTTGTATTACTTTTTTTATTTTGTGCTTTCATGTACAATTTCGCTTCTTCTTGCAAGTTTGCTGGCAACAATGCAACCACACTGGGATCAATGTTGCTTAGATCAGGGAATATGTCTTGCAATTTTATAACATTTTCTGAGTTAATCGTTTCATTATTTTCATTCTTCACTCTACTTGAACAAGGTTGTTCTTGGCTAATTTTATTTGCGTTAGATCGTTTATTACACTGTTCTGTATTTGAATTTTGTTCCTTAGAGCCATTTTCTTTAACACAGTTTTCAAAAATTACACGTAACTCCTCATCATTTTCATCAGTGTTTATGACATCTTCGCTTAAATTATCGCATTCATCAGACTTTTCCTTTTTATCGAACTCAATTAATGTTTCACGCGTGCATACGTCACTCGATTTAGTCTCTTTTGAATTAAGGCTATTCATAAAAAATGACTGTTTAAATTCACATTGATCCAAAGAATCATTCAAATTAGAATTAATACTACTTATTTTTGAACATTTTTTTCTCTCATTCCTTTCGTTTAACGTTCTAATTAAAGTGTTTAACCTTCTAGAAGTAGGTGACCAATCTGTTTTTGTGTTTGGAACTTCAGTTAATTGTATACTAGTTTTAGGATTCTGTATATCATTTATTTGATCATTCGATATGCTTTTCATCTCAGTATCAGTCGAAGTTACACTCTTCGTTACATTTATTTCTAAATCATTCACTCCGACAGCATAACTCAGTGTAGACGCATTTGCCTTATTTTTATTCTCCATTTGACCATCTACTTTCAATTGATTCGGTTTAAAAAAATTCCTAAAATTTGCACTGCCTTTAACTGGAATAAATTTACCAGCCGATATTCCTAGATATGCTATCGGACACTGCGTTGATTTGTATATTATTTCTACGCAACGTGAAGCCATTTTTTCCGGTTTGTATGAATTTAAAGTACACGAACGAGACTGAGATATAACAGTTTTGTTTTGATAGTAATGATAACATATCGTAAGTAACGTTGCGCGCCGTTCGTTTTCTTCGAGATCTTGTTCGAGACGTTCACAAACTTCCGCTGACAACTCGCCCGCCCAATGTTTTAACTGTGAACACAAAATATACAAATTAGTGTTAATTTTACTCGAGCATATTTTGTCATCAACGCACCACATCGGAAGAAGTGATAGCTTGTTTTCCCGGGAATTTTTTACACGCTCCCACCGATTTCGAAACGAGTCTCATAGTAACAGGCTCGTTATCTACACCCCGCGCAATATTGTACAGCCATAATCTAAACAAATGTATTTATTTTTAAAGGTAGAAACGATAGACGAGAATGTATTTGATAAAAAAAAAAACATACCCCGTTTTGTCATCAAAACGTTTCTGCAAATATTGCAGTGAATACTGTAATAAGTCACCCATAACATTACAATTAAGAGATTCAATAACAACGTCTCCAAATTTCCCACCTAGATTTCTAACTTTTTTTATAGGCAGTGTTGAGTAGAGCACTGACACTGAAGCTGGTGGCAATATTGTTTGTCGATTTGGTTTATGCAATCCACATGCCAATTTAGCTAATATCTGAAAATATATAATAACTATGTACACCTTTTAATGTGTTTAAGCGATTAAAGACCGGCGCGCACTATCACGAAACGTGGCGAAGCGAAGAAAAAATTTGATAAACAATTGGATCTTATAGAGCCGCGCGAACTAGACTGCAGTACAACAACCAATGCGAATCAATTTCTTCCAGTCGCCTCGCCGCACTTCGGAGTCATTCCACGCGAACTCGGACACTTTTTGGAGTAACATCTCGGATTTTGCTGAATTTGGGGTATGTTTTAGTTTTTAGGGATATATAAACGTGTGCGAAAGGATTTTTGAAAATCTTGAAAATTGTTAATTTTAGAGTTTACTGTTCACTTTTTTTCTATTAATTTTAGCTCTTAAACTAGCAAACTGATAAAAATGTGCTTTTGGGTACACCACTTTCACCGCCGCGCGTTTCGTCAAACTCTTTTGTTTCTATATTGAAAATAAAGATGATTTGTCTATCTCGTGGTATGGTCAGATTTACTCTTAGACCCTTACTTTTTGAAATAACGTGAAAAATATCAGCAAAAATGGGTGCATTTTGGCTGTTCTTTTCACTTTAATCATTATTTAAACATATTTCGATGTTTATAATCTAATAACTATTGATATCGTTTTATTCGGGAGAGTCTACAGAATCATTTCGCGTCAAGAGCAACTAAATAACTATTACTGTAAAAGCACAAAATACTTGAACAAAATACTTATAAAGTTGAAAATTTGTCATTTTTTCAAAATTGATTTTTTCAAAAACTGTACGTTCTGGAAAAAAAAATTTGCAGATTCGGATTCAGCACGTCGAAATCTATAAGAAATGTTTATTTAAGTTTACAAAATCAGATACGTGTTGAACAGTGAAATTGCGAATGTAGCCCTATTTGCCCCCTTTACAGACCACTTTTCAAAAATATGGACACTAAAATTGGCCATAGAAGAATTAATTGAATTGTACGCTGCGCGTCGAAATCAAGGAAAAAAGTGAACAGTAAACTTCAAAGAGCTCTAAAAGTAACAATTTTCAAAATTTTCAAAAATCCTTTCGCACACGTTTATATATCCCTAAAAACTACAACATATCCAAAATTCAGCAAAATCCGAGATGTTACTCCAAAAAGTGTCCGTATACCTTATTTTGTGCAATACCCGCAGAGCATCTAAATCCTGTTTCTTTAAATATATCAGATCTCAATTCTTCGACTATTACACCAGCTACTGTGAGCTTCTGAGCTTGTGTATCTTCAAGTTCTTCAAATATGTTTGATATCCAAGCTTTTGTACCTTTACTTCTTTCTTCTACAATGGTACAATATGATTATATTATGTATAAATCAATAGCTAAGAATGTTTTACATAAAGTTTATTTCTCACCTTCATTATTTTTCCCTAGTTCTGAATATCCTACTACAAATGTATTTGGAAGTAGCGTTATTAGAGATTCTGGTGAAATAAAATCAGTTGCCATTCTTTTGTCAACGATGTCAGTGATATCTAGATAAGCTTCGTCAACACTGGCTCGTTCTACCGCGTTGCAATGTTTCCTTATAACATCGATAACTTCGCGACCAGCACTTCTATACCTGTGCATTTGAAGATTTATAATTTTTAAGCGAGATACATACAGTAATTATAAATTTTATAACTTTTTAACAAACCTCGATGTGTCTGCTTTACCACGAAGGCAAGGAACACTGGCTAAAACAAGATCCGGACATTTTTCTCTAGCTTCCTGGCCTCTCATGTGCCTTGTAACTCCATATTCTCTTGCTTCGTAATTAACAGCAATTATTCTAATTAAGACAGAAAAAAATGTTTCACGTATTTTGATACTTAGAAACGTATATCGCTTATCTTTGGGTAAAAATTATCGTTATATGATAACAATCGTTATCTTTAGATAAATTATGAAATCTTACCCTCCGAACTGCCATTGATTATACTGCACAACAGCGAGCGGTTTTCCCGCATATTCTGGCTGCAATTTCGTTTCAACTTGACAAAAGAAACAGTCCATATCAATTAAAACGATGATTCTGTCATGATTTGTACTCGCCATCGTAGAAAAACTTTATAACGATCGTTACAAATCGAAGGTTACATACATTTTTTTGACATTCTATAAATTGTATTTATCCTACTTTTAAAAATATACAAATTTTCAGTATTTGCACGCGCGGAGACATCATTTATATTTTACACAATCGCAGTCGTGCGCTAAAAAGCTTACATAACAAAGATGAATAGATGGAGCAGAATTAATAAACAAACTAGGTAAACGATTTAACCGCGCTTTTTCAGACATATTGGAAATTCGAACTTGTAATTATTTCACCGTTCCTAAAGTTACACAGGTCTGTTTTCTATCCCTGTACTGGCTGCAACTGGCTGCACTAGTTCAAAACTCATCTATCGCTATCTTCTTTATTTCACAAAACGGAAGGAGATAGCAAGTGGTTAATTTTGCACCAATTCAGAAAGTGCAGACCCGTGCAACACAGAAAACAGACCTATTATTTGCATTTTTCTATAAATTTCTGGGGCTCGATCTTTGAATCGTGTGAGAATTCTCGCATGCGGGATTACTAACATGACCTGTTCCCCATCTCAAGGGTGTATGTTCATAGGCGTTGCAGTAACCATACGAGTGTAGAGTTTTCACGGTTTTCGCAGATGTCCATGAAAGAAAATATAACTTGCATCTATATTTTTCCCATCCATCTTATTTCAAAACTTTCCCACAGTTCATTTCCTTAGTTTCCTTCTCGCCTGCAAAAACTCTCGTATATGTGGTGACTCGAACGCCTATGAACAT
The DNA here is from genome assembly GCA_030770465.2 of Perdita meconis. NCBI lineage: Eukaryota > Metazoa > Arthropoda > Insecta > Hymenoptera > Andrenidae > Perdita > Perdita meconis. The sequence goes on from JASKOS020000016.1 coordinate 6,394,448, forward strand.
AAACTTTGAGATGGGGAACAGGTAATGCTAGTGATCCCGCATGCGAGAATTCTCACACGATTCAAAACTCGGGCCCCGGCAGCACGTGACAGCGAACGAGGCGACATCTAGTATCTGTCTCTAAAGATGCAATTTAAAAATAATAGAAGTGAATAGAAGGTTCAAAAACGTAACGGATTCTCGTTGCGTTGTATTTAAAAATAATTAATTTGGACAGAATTGTTAATTAAAGCACATTTGTGAATGACAAATACATCTTGTTTGAGTAAGGTTTGTAACATTGTACAAAAATTTATGATAAATACAATAAATATAATCGAACTTATTGTTCTTTTGTCATTATAATAAGAGCCATCTCATTTTTAAAGTCAAGATTGTCACTTATGTTTGTGATACGTTGTTTAGAAGCAGGTTGCCGTTGTGCAATTATACTCGTATGTTTAAGAAAAAGAAAAGTTTATTATAATTGTACATAAAATGGAAGCACTTAACAATCAGTCAAGTCAGTCCAAAAGGAAAGGTCGATATCTTTATACCAAGAAATACAAAGAATCTCTTAAGGCATCCAATAAGAAAACGGATATATTAAGTTCTCAGATGAACATAGCGGAAAACAGCGGTTCGTATAATAATTAAGCTTATATTTTATTTGTGACATTGATGCAGTTACATTCAAAATCATTCACCGCATTTACAGTGTCTCGCAGTCAAAATCGCACGCAGTATTTATGTCTTCTAATTTTGGCTAAAAATCAATCTATATACTCGTAACAACTGTGTGAAATATATTATAATATTCTATCTATGTTACTTTTTACTTTTATTTACAAAAAATACAATTTTGGCCAATATTTGAAATAAAATGAATAAGTGTATATATGCAACTTTTAACAGAAGAAATTCTGAAAAATGGACTTGGATTTCAGCCGATTCACACCTGGTTCCTCCGTTAATAAGTGAAAGCTGAAAACTGTTGTTTCATAGTGCTCATAATTTTGGAGAAAATTAAGTTTAAACAAAAATTGCAAATGTTTCATTTTAGAGATGTTTTGTGTTTTTATAATATCAGATATTTAGTTTTTTAGGATATAAAACGATTCTATGGACTCATCCAAATAAAATGATACACATCACTATATTAGAAACTTAAAGTGTGTTTAAATAATAATCAAAGTGAAAAGGATGTTCGAAACGCAACAATCATTGCTGATGTTTCTCATGTTATTCCAAAAGCTAAGAGTGTAAAAGAATATTCAATACAGTAAACATTTCTACTAAGGAAAGTATCAAAGAATGCTACAAAATCATATTTTGCATTTGTATATAAGGCTAACAATATGTAAAATATGTAACATGCAGCATTTTGCCTAAAGATCATAGATTTATTAATAGCAATTTATATAATTACTAAATAAAAAATTACTTACAAAAAACTGAGTAGCTAATATAAACTTAATTTTTCCAAAAACTACAAACACTATGAAAAAACGATGATTCGTATTAAGCATATAAAAGTCTGTAAGAATTACTTGTTCAAAGTTAGAAAATTAAAAACATTAACAATTTGTCTGGCATTTTTGTAGGTTTATGATTTTAAGCATGAGCTACATTTCGTAGATGCCCGTATGATTATTCATTTTACTTCAAATATTTAACAAAATTGTATTTCTTTTTTACATAAAAGTAAGGAGTAAGATCGATGAAATATTATAATGTGTGTTAAAAAAACTATCACGTCCATACCGATTGATTTTCAGCTAAAATTAAAAGACAAATACAATGTACGATTCAGACTGTGTGATTATACAGTGTCCCACGTAACACTTTTCACGATTTTTTCAAGTACTTGCGATAATCTGACAAACAAATATTTTAAACAAAAGTTGATCAGTTTTCGATTGGCTATACATTGCAATAAAAAAAAGTTCGAAAAATTTTTTTTTATTGTCAAGGCCACCTTCATTTTTTAAAATGGCACTTCAAGGTCATCCGAAGGTCATGATATACTAGGTCGTTAAATTCGTCTTGATACGGGCTATAATACTGTTAAGTCAAAAATACAAAGCGCCATTTAAAAAAATGAAGGTAGCCTTGACAATAATAAAAAAAAATTTTCGAACTTTTTTTTATTGCAATGTCTAGCCAATCGAAAACTGATCAACTTTTGTTTAAAATATTTTTTTTGTCAGATTATTGCAAGTATTTGAAAAATCGTAAAAAGTGTTACGTGGGACACCCTGTATATAATTATATCTTACTTTCAGATGCAGCGACAACATCAAAGAAAAGCTATAATGAACCAGCTTTTTTCTCTCCTTGTATTGTCTCCAACCATGGAAAAACCAACGCGCTGAAAGAACAACAGTTACGATGCGATTTCAGTCTTGAAACACCGACTAAAGATTCGGTTGTGACAGATTTGAAAATCTCTGTTGAAGAGGAAGAATGGACCGCTCAACATTTCCAATTTTTGTTGAATAGAGAAATGGAAAGATTGAACGAGCTCTGTAAAAAATGGCAAGAAGTAAAGGACAAACCTAAAACAACGGAAGACGGTCAGTATCAAATCCATCAAGCTATCGGACAAACGAATTTGTTGATAAATAAGAAGTTTGAAAGATTTCGCAGTCTGATTTCGGATTGCGAAACGGGCAAAGGAGAAATGTTAGTGAGGTGTACAGACTTACAGGGATTTTGGGATGTGATTTGCATAGAAGTAAGGAACTGCAATTCAAGATTTGAGAAGATAGAAAAGCTTCGCTTGCGAGGATGGAGAGAACTGAAAGAAAAATCTCTAAGCAAGCCTGTAGCTGGATCTACGAGGAAGAGAGCTATAGCGAGAAAGAAAGTTATTAATACGGAGCAGTTTCGAGTTACGGAAAAACATGTATCAAATAAATCGGAGAATGAGAATGCTTCTAGTACGCAATACAAAACTCGGGGATCTGTGTCAATTTCTGTTATCGATCAGAAAGATACACGATCCAGTTTGTTGCGTGATGTACAATTATCCGAAGCAAGAATCAAAACTCCACTTATTATTATAAAAATAAGTCAAATGTGTAAAACACCGGAGGTCCAATTGGATGATTCGATATCTTACGTTAACTCAGATCAAACGCTAAGGAAAAGTGTACCGAAGCAACTGAAGAATTCCACTAAAACAAATTCTTGCGTAAAATCAGAATGTATGCATGTACATAATAATGTACGTTTAGCTGAGATACCGGTGGACGATAAAACGCAAGTAAAGCGGGATTTAGCCGAAGCATCAGCCAAAATAGATCATTTAGATTTTGATTATTCTGATCTGAAGAAACTTTCACTTAATAACAGTTCTGAAGAATTTAAAGACGATAGTCAACAAAATTCACAAATGAACAATATTAAAAATCAAAATTTGGTTAAAACACCACGTGTAACTGTACAAGCTGCAACATCAATAACACAAGTATCATCATTAAAGAGGAATTTGAGAAGACAGAATGTTCTAGCTGAAAACAGCAAACAGTATAAAGATAGCCCAAGCAATAATGCAAATGAACAAAACAACATCGTGAGAGTTCTTCGTAATAGAACCGTTTATTCAATAAATACGCCTCAACCAAAACGGAAATCTTTAACAAACAAAGAAAATAAAACACCTTCAAGAACGAAGAAAAAGTTCTCTAAAAGGGTGTTGGATACTGAATTAAAAGTGACTTCAAAAGATAAAGAGAATGAAATTGACTCATGAATGACATTGACTCAAGTGAAACTAATAATAAGAGAAGACAAAGTGTAAAAGCAGTCAAATGTTCAGATAAAAATAGTATTTAATAAGGTTTAATTGTAATAAGCAAACTACGGATTTTATGAATTTATGGGAATGATTATTGTTAGTCTGTGGGTTCCATGTCATCTTTTGACGTGGCAGCGAACTACTGTTTTTACTTTCTCTTTTAAATAAACTAAATAGGTAACATTTTTATAAATTTCTCTTGTTCGATCCTAAATCCAAACCAGTTACAAACAGTAATGTCACAGTATAAACTGTGGTAATGTCATCCGTTGACGCATGTTGATGAGTCTGTTTATAGTCGCTTTAATGACCCTGCTTGAGGGTCACCAGTGGTGACTACCAGATGCGCGTCACGCCATACCCCTTACCACTCAGCCCCTCGCCTAACTCTGCTGCGGAGCCCGCCTTCGGTTAAAATAAATGTTAGTAAATGAGGCTAATAGGAGCAATATATTATTATTAAATGTATCATTATTATAATATAATGTAGTCTACATTAAGAGAAAAAGGCGAAATATTTCTTTTTCTATGGAAAGTCGAAAAAAGCAAAATGGTAACCTAAATCCTAATTATAATTCTTATTATATCATATCTATCGTAATATTAGCTACATAATCATTTGAATTTTTGAATCGAAAGCTTCTGGAGCCAAATCGGCAACACGCTTTCGTCAACGCATACGCACTGCAGTCTGTAGCTATGTTCATGCGACACGCCTTAGACTGACGCATGCGCACGAAAAATTGGGAATCTGAAAACAATAAGAAAGGGGCGGAGTTTCGCCTCTGTATAACTACATACTCTGTGGAGTCACTAAGTTAAGTCGTTTGTTTTCTCAGTGCTCCCAACGTCTAAAATAAAACTAAATGAATAATATTAGGCTTGAAGTCACAGATGTCACTCACGTCGTTTTTTACATTCAGCTTCTGCTCTATCTTATACTCTTTGGTCCTAACAATTATCCCGGAATGTGGTAACAGGAGAGTAAAGAGGGGGTGGGAATAATAAACGTTAGGCGTGTCGGCGTCTGTTTTTTAATACATTGATAGAAAACTGGATTGAAAGCCGCGATCTCGCCGAAATATTTGCTCCCGGATGATACGAATTCAACTCCTCGCGAGGCATACTGCATACTTTAAAATGTCGAGCGTGCAAAAAGTGATATGCACGAGGAATGCCCATCCATAGCGTACCGTTTTGTGGTTCGACGAAGTTACAGCTTTACGATTGCGATATAGCAGTGCGTATATGTGGCTGGCGTGCGATTACGCGTGGAAGAGGGTATGTTCTTATGGGGTAGACAGTGGGCGGTAGCCTTTGCTGGGGAATGGAGACGGAGAGCGTAAAATCGGGGGCTAGCGAGCATAGCCATAGCCATCACAGCAGAACTTCCCAAAAACACCATCGAACTCATAGTTCTAAAACTCATCACAGGCAACACTCGCATCGTAGTACTAGGTATTTTGATCTGTTAAAAAATATACAATTTGCATAGAATATAATTAACCACTTGCGGTGGAATTGAACTAGTGCCCACTCCGTTTTATCAACTATATAGCATACAATAGATGTGATTCGAGAAAAGAGGAATTAAAACATACTTAGCTTGTGATTCCATCGCTAGCGGTTCCATACATTATTTATGATCATTTTCAGTTGTATTAACGTAAATATTTTTTTGAAAGGACTAATCGTAGTCAAAGAAAAGAAAGGCATAATCTAGACACCAGCGAAATGGCACCATTTCAAACAACAGTGAACGTAAGAGGCGATAGCATAGATAATTTGGGTCAAGAAGTTATCGAGGTACAGATTTTGCCTCAGGATGAGAACTGGGGTGAGAATACTACAGCCGTTACCGGAAATACTTCCGATAGATCGGAGTCGACCGAAGACGTGAGTCATTGGCCGAACGAAAGCGATGGATCGTTTAGTTCCTGTAACCGGTTCATCAGTCCAGCTGTAGGAATGATACTTGGACTAAGTGCCTTTCTTAGTCCTATAGCCATGGTCATATTACCTAAGCTGGGATTCTTTCCCGACTCCACAACCGTTTTAACGATGCAACAGAAACTACAATTGTTATCGTGTAATGCGGAGTGTAAAGGCCAATTGCTGGGTTTAGCCTTTAAGTTGGTGCTACTAGGTATTGGGAGCTGGGCCGTATTTTTGCGCCCGAGAAATGCTACTATGCCGCGTATATTCTTATTCAGAGCTGGAGTGTTGCTTCTCACTATGCTGTGTATCAGTACCTATTGGTTATTTTATGTCGTTCAGGTGTGTAATTTTTTGCTTCATCTTATACAGGGTGATTCTCTCGCCAGTGGACTCAAAGGCGATGCCGCCGCCTAAACATAAACACGAAAACCCTGATTTCAAGAGATCGATATCGATCTTGAGGTCTCAGCGAGGATGACTACTGTAGCAGAGACGACTGTGTGCGTATGTGTGTGTATTGAAAACGAGAGTCTCACAATTGGAACACCCAAGAAAACACAATAAATCGTCTCTTGATCGACAGATGAGCGTATAAAAACCGGGTTTTTTGTTGCTATGTTTAGGCGGCGGCACTGCCTTTGAGTTCACTGGCGAGAGAATTACCCTGTACACTAATACAGGGTGTCCCAAACTAAGTGTGGGAGCCGTTAAAGGGAGATTCTAAACAACTTTTTTGTTTGCAAAAATGTCCGTGGAAGCTTTGTTAACGAGTTATTAACGAAAAACACCGACCAATCGGGGAGCGAATACAACAGATTAATGATGGCGCGGACGATGGCTAGCCAATACTACTCACAGCTGAAGCCCGCGCTGAAATTCATACACTGTGTTCGTGCTTCTGTTGGTCGGTGTTTTTCGATAATAACTCGTTAACAAAGCCCCAACGAAAATTTTCGCCAAGGAACAATTTGTTTAAAATCACCTCAGGAATCTCCCCTTAACGGCTCCTGCACTTAGTTTGGGACACCCTGTATATTGTGCACTGTAGAAATTTATTAATTATTTATCCAATATTGATTTAGGTTACTGAAAGTGCTAAAACTGCTGCCAATGGCGAGATAACAGAGTACAAAAATTTAGTAAATTATGCTGGCACTCTTGCAGACACCCTATTATTCATTCATTACATTGCTATATTACTTATTGAAATCCGACATCAGCAACCCATATTTTACCTTAAGGTATGCGTATTTTATTTTCATAAACTATCTGAAATAATTCCGTGTTCTCATTTTATAATTAATATTCAAGGTTGTAAGATCACCGGACGGTGAATCGCGATCGTACGCAATCGGACAATTGTCGATACAACGGGCAGCCGTGTGGGTGTTGGAGAGGTATTACACAGAATTCTCTATTTATAATCCATATTTAGAAAGACTGCCAGTATCAAAGTCTGGTAGAAAGCAGTCAAGCTTCAAATTTTACGAAGTTGACGGTGGAGTGAGCAGCGGCGTTCAATCGAGGGGAGGTAGCGGAGACAGAGCAGTGATAACTACTCAAACGCGTCGCAGAGATTCTAGCCATAACGAGCGTTTTTACGAGGAACACGATTACGAGCGCAGAGTGAGAAAGCGAAGAGCGAGATTAATCACTGCCGCCGAAGAGGCGTTCGCGCACATCAAACGTTTGCATTCGGAAATAGATTCGGCTCCGAATCCCGGTCCTATGGATCCTATGGAAGCCGCGCAAGCAGTGTTCCCATCTATGGCGAGAGCCTTGCAAAAGTATTTGCGAGTAACGCGACAACAGCCGCGTCATTCCGTTGAATCAATATTGAATCGACTTGCACGGTGTTTAGCGCAAGACGCGGCACCGCGCGCATTTTTGGAACCTTTCTTCGTGACCAATCCTGTTCTTTCGAACGAGAAAGAAAGACAAAAACGCTCGCATCATTGGGCGTTAGTATGCGAAGGAGAACTGCCTTCGCGACCACTTGCCAACGGTTGCGAATTTCAATTGCGACAAGGTGAAGTAGCACTTTTATGTACAGCGTACCATTTGCCCCATTTTCATCTGACAGAACAACTCGCGCATCCTAAATCTAATAAATTCCTATTAAGATTAAACTCCGAAACGTCGGTCTAGTTACGCTTTGTCTGAGTCAGTGTGTAATTATATTTCCGCGGGATACAAAACTCACGAAGAACGAGTAGTTTTTTACTGTATATAATTGCAAAACGCTACACGACACTAAATTTGTAAGTAATGTGAATTGAACATAATTATAGCAGACAAAGCTCTCGTATAGTATAGAATACACGCGATGAAGTTTTCTTAAAGTGTATTTTTAAATGAATAGAAATTTTGCTAACAAGATAGTTTTCTATGCAAACTCATAAAAGCTGTTCGCATTGATGATATTATTTATATATTTCTTCTTCTGCGGAAATGATTGAAGAAGGAAATGACAATATAATTTTTGCATTTACAGTTCCATATAAAATATTCAACTTCTCTCATCATGATCGCACATATATTTATTTATTTTATCGTCTTGCATATCATTATTTATAGGCGGGCAACATAAGCTTATATTTCGTAATAGGCTTGCCGAAAAAAGAAAAAAAAAAATTTAGCTATTTTCTGATTATGGTCAAAAATATTGTACAAAGCCATAAATGCTTTCACAAACATTGAACAAATGTTTGAAACTATATTTGAAACAATGGTGTTCTTAAAGTGCTTTGGAATGACGAACATCAGTATAATAGTTATCGCACACTTCATATGTATAAATTTCTGTTACATAATCATTATTTAATTTTATCGTGATAAAGATATTGACAAATATAGTCGAAAAATATCAAAAGTAGATATTCTAAATGAAGAAAAATACATTCCTGCAATGTATGTGGTCTAATGTTTATTATGCATATAATTATGCATACACAAATATTAAATATAATAAAACTCGTGACATCTGTATTTTTAAGTTTAAAGATACAGATACTTCCATGACATTTTATCATGTTCTTTTTTTTACCGTACTTTATATTGTGTAATTACATATTTTATAATTTATAAATGTGGTTATTTTTAGATTAATCATAGTAATTAAGATCTTTACAATTGTTGAATAAGTATTCTAAATACATAAAAGTATTCCTTTCAGTTTTCAAATATACAAGTAATTTGCAATTGTGATAAATAAGACTCCAATTTGATAAACCGACATCTTTATAATCCTAGACTTTTTTTAGACTTTCATTTTACTTTATTTCAAATACGCGATTTATTCTTTTTTTTTTTTTTAAATTTTGTTAAATTTGTATCGTTTGTTTTGTTAGTTTACTATTCCGTCTTTGTTTTTCGTGATTAATTTGCTCATATCCATCGCTGGATACCAGACCATAGATACGTTAACATTTGCGAATAATATTTGCTACTATTACTTAATGTATCTATTGATATTATGCATTAATATTAATGTACCTTTTCTTTGTATCAAATTGTTATTATTTTACGACATGTCAACTTTATAAGGCTGATAGCATCCTATTGCATTTGTGACTCGCTTGCTGCGGAAATATATGTACAATAAATAATGTCACACTCGCGTCGAAATATGTATATACGACATATACATTGTACGAATATATAACGAGGCAGTCAGTGTTGCAGCGAAACGTGTAATGCTAAAGAAAATTTTAAATGTTGCAATGTTCTCTTCTGCATTCCTGTTCAATATTTAAATTTACATATGGAAACATGCCGTTTTATGTGATAAGTTCAAACTCAAAAGATGCCTAAGAAGTACTTACTTAACATATCACATTAAATAATTAAAAAATGCGTATCGCTTGCCACCGCTCAGAGATCGTATTATTTAAGACTGTATTAAAATAGAGATACTGAAGTCGAATGATGAACAATTTTGAATTTACATTCTTGCAAGAACGCAATATTGCTATTGTGAGTAGGTTCATAAGCATTTTATTTATGTGTGAGCATAATGAATGTATTACATGTAATGTATAAACATTCATATTCTGATACATTTCTTTCGAGTATGGTGAATTGTATTTCTTGTACTTTCTGTAGAATACATATATGTTAACGACTTAATTTTATAAGTTATTGCTGTAATTCGTGAACAATTGTACGCACAAAATAGAATTCTACTGATAGCATATAGAAATGGAACATAAAAAAATAAAGAAATGAAATTGTTATTTCTAGTTTTATTTGTATGTAAAACCAGTCTTATCAAAAAATATTTCTCGAATGTAAGTTATATATGCGTTTACAATAATCATTCATATAGAGCTCAATAATGATAACTGATGATAATAATACATATACATACATACATGAAGTGTATGAAACAAATGAATATCCTTAATTTCCCGCGTATTTAAACTTTTTATTTCGCATTTGCGGCAAAAATAAAACGGATATTTGACGGCGGATAAAGACAATATGAAATGAAATAAAAACGGTAACGAAATTGTAAAAGGAGAACGTAAAATATTTGATATCTAGTGATTTCTGGACGGTAACCATATAAAGCTTGAACTTATTCATGTTCTATATAAATCGATCTCAAGTTGGAACGTCGTCACGCGTGTGAAGGATCGGCAAATCTTGCTTATGTTAGAGAAAGTTGTGCGAAGTTCGTAACATGGCTAGCGACAAAAAGTCAGGAAAAGCGTCAAAAGGTGGAAAGTCGAATGCCGAAATACTATCCGAATTTCAAATACTTCGCAATGATCAGAGATCAATGTCTAGCAAACTGTCGGAAATGGAGATGGAATTAAAAGAGCACAAGTGAGAATTTTCTAACCTATATTAAGTGTTTTTATTTCGTGGTTTTTAAACGTTTCAAACGGGCAATAAATCGTTTTCAATGAATTTATATTTAATAAAATTGATGCGTACATTTTATAAGAAAAAGAGACGTGAAATATTTTCAACAAATAGAACACTGTTATACAACTTCAAAAACGTATCGCTTTATGTTTTAGGATTGTCATTGATACGTTAAAGAATGTAAAGGATCCACAAAGGAAGTGCTATAGATTAGTAGCGGGTGTTCTATGCGAACGAACAGTGCAAGACGTAGTGCCTGAACTGGTCAAATGGGAACAAATGGTGATTAATTTTTTATTAACATTTTATTAAATGAATTTGAAACTTTTACTTTGTGCGAACTCTTAAAAATTAATAGTTTAACATGAGTAATATGTATTTTTCTATTTGTAGCTACTTAAAATCATAGAAAGTTTGAATGAGCAGTTAACGAAAAAAGGAATTGAAATAAATGAATTCAAGGAAAAGCACAATATTATAATTAGAGAACAACATGAATTTACCGAAGATAAGGAGGCTAAAACAAAAAGGGCAGCTTGTTGATAATTTATTGCCAAGGGATTAGGCACAAAATCAAAATCTCTTGTTCATGATACATTTCACATTTATATTTGAACCATCTTTTAGCATTTATTTATTAAATCTTCTGAGAAAATGTTATGTACAATGCATATAATCATTCAATTTTTTTTTTTAATGATTACGTATTTTGTATAAAAAGGAACATACTAAACAATTTATATTCATAAATAGTATGCAGTTTCAAATATTTACTTATGACTAGGACTATTGTAAGAGCATTATACTTTATCAGATTATGGCAAGTCAAGAGATGAAAGGTTTATGAATGAAAAGATAATGGATAACTGCATGTGTAATGTATAACTTTGTAATACATATGTTACTAATCATTTAATGTTCAAAGGGTTAGATTAAATAACAGCACTTTGAATTCACCACTTATAAATTACACTACCAATATTTTGTATTTATCTTACTCCGTAATCTCAATTGCGCGTCTAATCATTTACACGTTAATCTAATAAACTTTTCTACTTGCAAAGCAAGCAATTGTAAAATATTTTCACTTGCATGAAAAATGTTAGATTTATTGAGCAACAATAATTTACAATAGATGTTTTGTAAGTATTAAAAGTAACGCAATAAAGGCAATTTTTTAAAAAGTATTTTCTAATGATCGCCGTTTTATTTCTGAAAATGTGGCACCTTTCAACTAATACGTAGATCATGAAAATAATAAACGTTCAAAAGCTTAAACATAGTAAATTTATATTGTTTCTGTACAAATTTTATGAAATACATTGTATGAAAAGTCATAGAAATATACATTGTAATTACATTCATCCATACAAATATTTTAGCTTTTACAAACTGTGTATAAAAAATGAATAGCTTATTTTTGTGAAAAGCAAATTACTAATGATGATTCTTATATGTATCATAATTATCTAAATTTAATTTTTTTTATAAATTATAGTTAAAAATACAGTGAGCTAATAGCGCTTTGAATTCATTACTAAAATATACGATTCTTCTACTTGTGATTCAATTATTATGTATATCAGACGAGAATGTGAACATTAACCATAATTATGTAAATATTAAAGGCACTATATTATGATTTATACAATGGCTAATGATCGCGATTCCATCTCCATACAGTAGCATCATCACAAACGCAAAGTAAAACTGATCCGTCTCTACTTAAACTAGTTTGGCGGATGGGTGCTGTGCACCTAGGATGCTGTAGGGAATGACAACGCGCCTGGCCAGGTTCATCAACCTCCAAATCCCATACATACGTTCTACCTACTTGATTACCTAACGCTAGCGTACGTTGCCAAACATCCATCGAGAATCGTATGAACCATATATCGCACTCTTTAAACTCGAACCGGTGCAAAACAGTGGCACTCGTCTCGCCGTTACGCAACTGAGAATCTTCGAGACGTCCCGGTTTCCAGCACACAATACAATTTTCGCAAGACTTACTTAAAATAAAATCGCCGTACCATTTCACGCAATCAACGTAGTTGCGATGAACATCGCGCGTGGTAAAATCTGGAAAGTGTTGAAGTATAGAGTCAAAGGGTCTTCCGTTACGGCTAGGATTGCAATAATAAGATTGTTTTATTGCTTCTTGCATGTCCGCCTTATCTAAGGACCACAATTTTAAAGCATGGTCCATGCCGCACGAAATAATGCGTTCCCCTTTCATATCGAAATCCGCGCTCAGGACTTCGTCCCTATGGCCTTCAACGCCGCCAAATATTGCTATACATACATCCGTTTTTATATTCCATAGCCTAAGCGCATGATCTTTCGACGCCGAAAGCAATATGTTCGGGTCTTTGGGATGAATTTTCAATTCATTAATCGCATGACCGTGACCGATATAATGTTTGATGCAAGTCATTGTCACCGGGCTAATGACCCTTATAACACCGCGCGATCCCGCCACTGCCAATAAAGGCTTCCCAGAGTCATCATAGGTCCACGTACACGTATAGAAGTTTTCTTCTGGATCAGGATCGGCGTAACATTGCCGCAACCTAATGTTCCCTCCCTCTGGGCATTCGTAAATGCTCACCCGATTGCTGCCCACGGAAGCAAATATTAACGGTTCGCCTTCCTTCAAGTGATGGTTGAACTGTACTCCAAACAATGGTTGCCCGTGATCTTCTTTAACGCTGCAACAGTATTTGTAAAGCGGTTTGTCCGTGCACGGTTTGTATTTCGTCGTTTTGCTTCTACGTCGACCTTTTCTTTTATAACGAGCGGTGCGCGTAGGCGTGTCGCTACGGTGAGTGCCCGCCGTGGAATTACTACCAATACTACATTCAGTCTCATCGCTGTCATTCTCGCTATCCTCTTGACTAGAGGCGTAAGTTTGACCCTTGTTGTTCGTCTTTTTCATTTTAATATTGAAACTATTACTCTAGTATAGACTCTATAATAGACAATTAAATGCAGGTATACTGGTTTTCAGTCCTAACGTAGCTTCTGCTAAATTCAATATTCTGTCGGTTAATTTGATGCAAGATTGCGATTCCTAAAAAAGAATATTGTATGTTAAAGATGACATAATAAGGTAATCATGAATTGATACTAAAAACGATTAAATGAACTTACAAGAATATTTGCAGATAGAAATGGAATATTATATTTATCGCTAATTTTTATTAATTTATGGTAGGTTAATCCCATAATATTTGAGAGTTCCTTACAGTTTACTAGACATATAGAGCCAGAAGTTATAAAATGTTGATTTATAAGACCTATGTTTGCTTGCACCTTAAACAATAATGTAATATCATTTTAATGTAGTTAATTACTTTAATTCAATTTATATCGGATAGATTGAATACTTACTTCGTATACAGAATGAGAAGTTCTCCAATCAAAAACGCATATAATAAAGTCTAAATCAAGGTTTATATTATACTTTATAACCTGAGTAATTAACTCGCACTGATGCACCAAGATACGACATTTTCGTTTTCTTGCAGATTGATGTAATCCTGTAGAAACTTTGTCACATAATTCTGTTGATCCTACTACCTACAATAATTATTAATCTTAAAATATAGTCAACAAGTGAGATGAGAATCCTGAAGATAGACAACGCATACTAGAAATAATTATGGAAAAATGTTGAAATTTCAAGGCCATATTTACAAAATTTTATGTCAACCACTATATATCGTATTGAATTAACCCTTTTCTATTATATTACTACAGAAAAGCCTAGAGTTTCTATCTACCTTATCAAGTTGTAGTAGCTTATGCATCAAACATCAACATAACCTTACAAACTTTGATTTGAGTTATTTCTTTTAAAATGACAGAAAAAAAGGAAGGAAAACTACAAAAACTGATAATATTACACAGTAAAATAATATGAATGATATTTTGCTGCACTACACAATGTAAATACATTGAAATAGCTATGTAAAATTGTTCTGTAGAAAACTTGAAACATATTGGAGTCCAAGCTTGTTTTGTTTAAACTAACGTATGTAATGATCATATAATTTTAGCATCTTTTGAATTAAAAGACAAGAAATGATTTTATTTTAATGTAATTTGTTGAATGCAGGATATAAACTTTATTTATATGTATTTGTTTATTTATTCAAAGAGTTGCACACTGGTCAATATAAGAAGCACTTACTTTCGGGAAAATTAAATACGTATAGTGGGATACACGAAGAAAAGAAGATGTAAGTATTATACACGCACCATAAATGTAATCAAACAATCGTTTCGATCTCCACCGAACTTAGTCAGAATCCCCGCCATCTCTCATATTCGATATATAACGAAGAAGAATTCAAAACTCAAAATCAAAAATGTATGTTATCGTTTACACGCCAAACGAATGATGACACTGACCAAGTTAAAACATACACCAACGTACGAATTCTGTTTTGTTCCCGTAGATAATGAATTATAATTTTAGTGTATATATTCATTATACACAGTTCATCGATGATTTATTATCTTTTACATATAATTTTGCAAACAATTAATATTTACTTCGAACAATAAATTAATAATATACAAATTCTACATATGCTTGTGAATTAATACAAAATTCTTACATTTTTCTATTCGCGTGTATATCAATAAAATACAATATATATATATATATATATGCATATAAATAATTTAAGAAGTGACATTTTTTTACTCATTCAGTTGTAGTTTAATAATTATTTGTACCGTCAATACTGTAGGTTTTTATCACAAAAATTTAAAAATGTAACGTTCCTATATCGGAAGCGGGAATTTCACCTCCCCACAGAAACGTTACAAGTGTGCGTATTGATCTATATATATTATATGCTACTTGATGCTACTATAGAGTCGTCCGCATATATAGTATAACAGATAATGCAATAGTCGTGACACCGGTTCGCATTGAACGTTTTACGAAAATATCTTTATTAAAAATACTCGAATTGAATGTATCATTTAGTTATCCAGGATTCTTTAACGTGTGATATTGTATAAAAAAGAAAATGTTTAAAAAGTATGTGTGTCATTGTTCTGTTGCAAAACGCATAACCTTCGTCCGGTAATAAATTTAAGTTTTATTTAATATCTCATTAGATTTGACGAAAAAGACAGCGTTTCTGGCATACAGCAATTAAAGTCATCAGTTCAGAAAGGAATTCGTTCAAAACTTTTGGAACTTTATCCGCATTTGGAAAGTCACGTGGACGCAATAATACCGAAAAAGGATGCCTTTCGAATTGTAAAATGGTAAGATCTTTTTAAACAACCGTTCAATCAATGACGAAATATATCGGTATTTACCATTTACCATCTGTAGCCACGATCACATAGAAATTATAGTCAACGGAGCGGGAGATCTTTTATTTTTCCGACAACGTGAGGGACCCTGGATGCCTACTTTAAGATTATTGCATAAATGTAAGTCACATGTTTATCGAATTTCGATGAAAATTAAATTACGAATAAAACTGTTTATTCTTTATACAATTTATTATGCTTTCACGCATGTAAAAAAATTTCAGATCCATTTTTTTTACCAATGGAACAAGTTGATAAAGGTGCTATCCGGTTTGTTCTCAGTGGAGCGAATATTATGTGTCCAGGTTTAACGTCGAAAGGTGCAAAGATGACACCTGTAGAAAAGGGAACAGTTGTTGTATCCTTTATTAAACTTATATACGGTATTTGTCAATTTTAAATTCGATAGTATAAATTTCTTAACGTAACATGTATAGGCTGTTATGGCAGAGGGCAAGCAACACGCCTTGGCTGTCGGCGTTACCACACTGTCGACAGAAGACATGTAAGTACGTATGGCCAGTTGCTCCGAGACAGAGAACAGAAGGAACAAGGATATGAAAAGAGGAAAAAGCAGTGCTGGTTGTAAAAAACAAGCTGAAGAAAAGAGAAAATTCGTTCTCTGTCTCGAAGTGGCTCCATTTTAGAGAACGTTATATTTAATTTATGAAACATGTAAAAAGGTGCTCAGTGCTTCATAATAATGTATTTTACAGAGCTAAAGTGAATAAAGGAGTAGGCATAGAGAATTGTCATTACTTAAATGATGGACTTTGGCAAATGAAACCTGTGAAGTAAAAGACTGATGTATATTCGGTGTCCAAGATTTAATGATATACGAACATCTCGTTTGTTGTACAAATGTTTTTTCTGGCATTTTTTTAAGAATAATGTGTAATATTGTGAAGCGATGGTTTTAATTATAATATTACTACTCAAAATAAAAAAAATAGAAAAAAAAGATCGACAATGCATTTTTATTGTACAAACAGAATGAATGACAATTTTATTATAACCGTTTAAATGCTTCAATATTGTTCGAATCTGGTTCTACAAAATACATAAAATCCATGAAAATTCTCTATATAGAATATATGTTATAAAAAATAATCAACCGGATCCTGATTTGATATCTACTTGACCCTCCTGATTCTCCGATGGAACGGAACGTTCGTTTTCGCAGTGTCCCGATGCCGGCGAATACGATGAATTATTGGCATCGGATGTTGGTGCAGAAGCAGTGTTCGAACCAGGTACATTGTTATTGGCAGAATTGTTCTCCCCGATAGTGTGGGGGGACTGCGGATGATAATGAGGGCTGTGCGGACTGTGAGGACCGTGAGCGTGAGGCCGACCCATGGTATGCGGTGAATACTGTGAGTACGGTTGATAGTACGGATGTGCGTATTGAGGGTATGGTTGGTGGTACGATTGCTGTTGAGAATAAGTGTAAGACGGATGCGGAGGTCTTGGCGCTAACGGTACGTTCTGAGCTTGCGGGGTTGGCCCCGGTTGATACTGTTGACTATAGCCCTGATTCGGTGGAATCATTTGAGGTGTATGCGGATTAGAAACTGGTCCGTGTGGCGAAAGCACCTGCGTTCCCTGGGTTCCTTGGGTCCCCTGATGAGGCGGCATCGAATGGTTGCTCAGCATTCCTTGCTGGTGTGGAGCGTGTTGCACGGGAGGAGCTGGCGAAGAAACAGGAGGCATAGTTGGCGCGATCGCGTTTGCAGGCGCGCTTGTATTTATATTAACAGCGGTTGTTGTCGTTGTTGCTTGTTGAGGTTGCAAAGGGAGCGGTTGAGGTTGTTGAGGCGCTGATTGTTGTGCATGCTGTTGATGCGGTTGAGGCGTTGGCTGCTGATGAGATTGAGGCGTTGGTTGTTGATGTTGAGGCGGTGGCTGCTGTTGCGCTTGGGGTGGCGGTGGTTGTTGCTGTTGTTGTTGCTGTTGTAGTGAAGGCGGTGGTGCTTGTTGTTGCTGCTGCTGCGGCTGCTGTGGTTGTTGTTGCTGCTGCTGCTGTTGTTGTTGCTGCTGCTGCTGTTGTTGCTGCTGCTGTTGTTGTTGCTGCTGTTGTATCGGACTAATACTCCCACAATACATTCCAGAATTAGATGTATGTTGATTGGAATTTCCTTGAACCGGTTGAGGCTCTGGTTTGTTTTCAGTGTACGGTGGAGAAGATGTTTCCTTCTTAATTTCAATTGCAGGTTTCTCAGCTCCGTTTGTCTTTTTATCGATCGTATCGTTATCGGTAATCTATAAAGATTGGATATAAAGTTAGTCATTTGTGAAGAATTATTGTTACAATTAAATTTATATAAACAGTACTTACATCGGATGGTGCTTCGTCGTTAACAGGAGCAGGAGTTGGAGTGGGGGTAGAGTTTGGAGTTGATTCGCTCGATGCAGGTCCATCCGAGCGATTTTCTTCCGTGCCTTTCAATCTATCTCTTCTAAGTGCTTCATATTGTCGTTCTACCATTTTATTAAACGTTTCTTCGTCTACGGCAGGCTTACAGTGCTGGAAAAGAAAAACAAATTTTTTTCTCACACTTCGATATTCAATATTAATAAAAATACTGACTTACTTTTTTCAATTCTTCTTGAAATATTTCACTTGTTTCAATGAACTTGCGTTTCTTCGCTTCAAACTTTTCTTCGATTTGCTGAAGTTCTGCTTCAAGCTTTTTCTGATGCATTGTCAAAGACTGTACTTGTCGGCGTAATACTTGCATTCGATGTGTAGTAACAACAGAACGAACATCGGGAACTACGGTATCGCTGAAGATTTCGTTGATAAGACGGTGATTTCGTGTGTACCGTGAATATGCAACATGCTTCACAGAATATCCGTCGTCTTGGTCTGTAAAATAAATGCAATCGATTTATTTTTGTACATTAAATGTGTACGTATTGCTTACCATCGTCGTCCTCTGCTGGTAAAATATCTATTCTTCTATCCTGAGCAGCTTGTCCTTTGGTACTGCCTGACGAACGTTCGTGACTTTCACGATCGTCGTTACTTTGTTGAGCAGCACACATTGCTACACATAGGAAATGTTAAAATATTACAGAATTCGAAATGAACATATTTATATGTAAGATGTATGTATTGACATACTTACCAGACTTTCCTCTATTTTTAGCTGCAATATAAGCCAAGTAGGCAGGTGAATTATGATAAGTTTTCAAACTTTTCTCATATTCAACCTAGTTTGTACAGAAATATTATTAATACTCATTTATCTTCGTAATATGTAAACATAAAAGTAATGCCAAGAATTAAATACCTTTTCCGCTTCATATTCTTCAATAAATTCAGTTTTGTCCTCTTCTGGTAAATCCCTCCACATTTGACCAATAATTTTCCCTATTTCCCATAGTTTTAATTCTGGATTCTGCGCTTTCACTTGATCCCATACTTTCCTACTATATCTCATATAAGGCATCAGTGGCTTTTCTGGAGGCTTCGGTGGTTTAGGCATACGGGAATCGGCCTGCGCAAATAATTTCAAATAACGTGTGAGATTTATACTTATATGGTTCGTATAAATTCAGAAAAATAATACGTACATTTGTATTTTTTCCAACCTTCTGCGGAGTAAATCCTGGATGGCTGTGAGGCGTTTGGACGAACGGGCTTGAGTCCTTCTACAAATTATTATAGAAATTAATTGAAATTTATGAAACCAATTGAATTTGATTTAAACAGAGAATTTACTTACACTATTGCTTGAACTATTACTACTCCCACCGGACGCCCTGAGGCGTTCTGAAATATAATTGTTATTCATAAAATATTTGCTCACTGAAAAACACATTACGCAAAATTAGAAGAATGAAAATTTAATAATGCTCACGGTTAGATGCAACGATGTTTGATGTAGGCATTGCTACTTGTTTGTAGTTCGGAGGTAAAGCCATTTTGAGTACGACAGTAGGAAAGTTATATTTTCTTTAACCACAGAGGCGTTATACAGAGACGAAACTCCGGCAACTTTCTGTTCCCACGTCTACTGCGCATGCGTTGAGTTGCGAGGAAGATATCGCTTGAACATAGTTTCATAACAATGCGCTTGCGTCGCCTTTATCAACCAAAAAGTTACTATACTTCGATATATCGAAATTGTAAAATTTCTCTAGTCGTTTTCGCAACGGATTGGAAATAGATGTAAGATTCCATTTTTCTCCTTTTGCTTCGTATTTTTTTTATTTTGCGAAGCAATTGCAGCAGTGCGTATACATACAAAATATATATTTACAACCATTTAAGTTTGTAATTACTTATTAATACGCAAGTGTTCATTGAAGTATGAATGGTATTTTTCCCTTTTTAATTGATAAAATATAAATAATAAAAATAACATCGAAACCGAGAATAAATGTAAAAACTGTGATTGTGTAAAGGCACAAAAATATATAAAGCTTTAATAACGAGTTTTATATCACGGATAAAATATCCCTATTATAACTTCAGCGTGTTTTTACATTTTAGCGGTAGCAAGTAAATCGGCGTTACTCTTCTTTCTCCAAAAATAAATTAGGGTAAAACCTTAATGCTTCAATCGTATCATCCCTACACGCTTTTCCTCTTGTTTCTGTTACCAGTAATCTTTCGCGTGCTAGAAGAACCGATATGCCTTCTGACTGTGCGAGTTCTTCCGCTGTTAGAGATCCTCTTTCTCCAATCTGCAATAAACGAATAAAATTAAATTCGGCATAAAAAGAATTGAGATAATGTGCTTACCAGATCGGCTATCGCATCGGCTATAGCATCATCATTGTGAGATCGGCATTGAAGAACCATAACTCCGCTATCAAAAACTCTCAGTACTATAGGTAAACCTAAAGGTGTTAATTGTCTACTGGCGTTTAGTAAGTCCTCCGGCGATAAAAGCTCTAAGCCCCTAGCTCTATTTACACGACAATAAACATCTGTTAATGTCATCATTCCTCCGACTTCCTTTAAAATATAATTCACTATATTATCGCGAATATTTTTCAAACGATAGTTTTATCCCCGAGAGTTCTCGTGCTTCGAGATCGGCAATCAGCAATTTTCAAACTCGAGAGATTACAATTCGCAATGCTTTTACAGATACGAAACGCAAGCAATTCTCGGAGATAACGTTGTACTCAACAAGTATATTAACTTTAATTGGTTCTTCTAAAATATCTGCCAGCTGTTTTGCCAACTGCTTGAAATATTCGTTACTGGTTTTGTACGAATCTCGTGTAACGGGATCGTCGATACCGAGGCTCATTAAGTAAGACTTAAATCTGACTGTTTCGTCCTCTGTGATGTCCCCTTGCCTCTCCTGCAATGGTCTTCAATTATGAATGCCAACTTTACAAAATAACTGTCGAGAGTCACCCTTATTTTTGTGGAGATGGTTTTCGATATGGAAACCATGTCTTTAGCCATTTCCATGAGCTTCTTGAGATCTTGAAATGCCATCGATATACTTTCATCTGTTGCTTTCTGTTGTTCTTGGAGACTTCTTTCTATACCTATAATACCAGTTCGTGGTTTTATTCGTGGAAGCGGTTTCACATTGCTTTGGCTATTCTGGGTATTCGAATCAGGTTGATTCGTGAAAACGATAGGTGCCACTTCCCATGACTGTTTAATAATGGTATTAGACAATTGTGCAATAAAGTTTGGATCTAAACCTTCTCTGAATGATAATTTAATGTAATTGTATCTACTATTATCCAACGGGCCTGGTTTCTTATCTGCAATGTTAAAATTCCATTTCAATTCTATGCATTTTAATAAACTCATAGTACAAATGCATACCTATTCTGGGTTCAGAAAGATGTATGATTACTTTTTTGCTACGTCCAAAAAAAAATGTACTGGGGTTGTCCTCTTCGAAAAATATAACATGTTGGAGATGCAAAGAGAGACATGTTTGACCTCGCGTTGTTATATGACCAGGTTTCGCCCAAAGTACTCTGTGGCTTGTAAGTATTAGTTCACCATCTTCGAAGTTTGTCTGTCAACAAACAAAGGTTACGTCTCCGCTAAAATGTCATAATTATTTAGTTACGCGTACCTTAACATCACCATCGTATAATCGTACGCCGACATCACGTCGTACAATAATTTCATTAGGGTGAAGTCCGGACTCAAGGTATTCGAATCTATTCATCGTTCTTAGAGGTTAAGGTAGCATCCACTTCAAAACGATTTTGCACAAATTTTGGGTGGGTCTACGAGTCTACCACATGCTACCTGATGCTACCACACCAAACAATACCAAAGAGTGGAGGAATTTGAAGGAATTATACAGGGATGCCAAAGTCGTGGAACGTGGACGAACGTTTAACCCCACCATAACCTACCGTTGTCTCCCACTCTGCTTCTATCGCACTTTTGTATAACCTAACCTGTATTTGTAGCAGAGGTTATATATCGTAGTGGCTTAATATTCAAATAAACTGATTTTATCATTCGTTTCTAAAAATATTGAATACTCCTCGATTAAAAGGTAACCCTACACTTTGTAGCTTATTAGCATTTAAACTTTTCGTCAGTATGATTTTTTTGTTAGAGTAACAGTTTGTTTAATTGTTTTAGGTTCGAGAATCATGTCTTCCTGGAAAAAAGCAGCGAAAGCTACGCAGAAAACTCACCGTGAGAGGCATCAGCCTGAATCTCGGAAACACTTAGGCCTGTTAGAGAAGAAGAAAGATTATGTTGCCAGAGCGAAGGATTTTCATGAAAAACAAAAAACTATCAAGATTTTGCGGAGACGTGCTCTTAATAAAAACCCAGATGAATTTTATTTTCACATGATCAACTCCAAAATTGAAGGTGGAGTTCACAGAGAAAAGAATAAAGACGATGCTTCTACGCCAGAGCAGATACAGTTGATGCAGACGCAAGATATTCGATACGTTGCTCACAAAAGAAATATAGAAGCCAAAAAGATAAACAAGCTTCAGAGCAATTTGCACATGATAGACACTGCGAACGAAACTAAAAACAATCACGTCTTCTTTGTCGAGGATTCAAAGGAGCTCAGGAGTTTTGATTTAGCCAAAAGATTGGATACTCACCCAGCACTATTATCCAGACGCACAAATAGACCTAAATTGAGTAGATTAAAAGACATGAAGTTACCAGACTTGGATGAATCTACATTAAGTAAGATTGAACAGCAAAAGCACATGTCCTATAAGGAGCTACAAAAACGAGTTGATAGAGAACGGGAGCTCACTATAGTTCAGCAGAAATTAGAAATGCAGAGAGCATTGAAAGATAAGAAAGTTACTAAACCAAAATTAATACATCGAGGTACAAAGAATTCTGCCCCTGTCTACAAATGGAAATTTGAAAGAAAACGATGATTTGTTAATTACACTGTTATTTTTAGAAAAATAAATTGACCTTCGATTGTTTTAATTAAACTTATTTAAAAAGTTTTTATACCTAAACTAATTTGTACTAATAATATTTTCTTCGAAATTTCGTTAATATGTTTCATGAATTAATAAAAGTTAGTATTTAATCAATATCCATAATTGCAGTAGACTCGCTTCCTGGAACAGATATTAATTCCACGTCCGAGGTGGTCTCTTCCTTTTCTACTTCGATCATTTTCATTGTAGCAGCTTTCATGGTCGTTGTCATAGCTGCTTCCATAGTTGTCATTGTCATCATTGTCATTTTGGTGGTAGGCATTGTCGATTCCATCGGAGGTTTCATAGTCACTGATATCGTCGATTCCATCGTGGGTTTCATAGTTATTGACATTGTCGATTCCATCATGGGTTTCATAGTCATTGACATCGTCGATTCCATCATGGGTTTCATAGTCATTGACATCGTCGATTCCATCATGGGTTTCATAGTCATTGACATCGTCGATTCCATCATGGGTTTCATAGTCAT
This sequence comes from Perdita meconis, assembly GCA_030770465.2. Classification (NCBI taxonomy): domain Eukaryota; kingdom Metazoa; phylum Arthropoda; class Insecta; order Hymenoptera; family Andrenidae; genus Perdita; species Perdita meconis. The sequence goes on from JASKOS020000016.1 coordinate 6,418,285, forward strand.
AGACACTCCTGAAGATCCTTCTGTTCCATTTGCCATTTGCATCGTGCTCGACATCATAGGCAACTCCGTCGATATGCTAATGCAATTGTAATTTAGTTGCCACAGTCTTTTCTTGGTGAATATGTCTAATCGAAGACAGGCTGTGATCGATCTGTTAATAAAATATGCAAAAAATCGAAGATAAAATTAATTCTATAATCATATTAATTTCAATATACCTGGGAAATAAGTTGAGCTCCACAACGTTGATACACGCGGATGAGAAAAGGCAGCCTGGTATATTAACGCAGAACTTCTGTGCTTTATACTCTGCGAGAAAGGAAGTTCAAGTTGAAGAGTTATCGTTAATTGTAAATAAAATAATTTAAGTATTATTACCTGTGACGATTGTCGATTTTATAATATTAGAGTTTAATGTCACGTCGATCTTCAATCCGTTTGTTTGATAAATAAAATTAGTGCAAACTGTTGGAAGAAATGTAAGAGAAATCGTAAAAAGAAGTGATGAAGAGAGAACGAGTAATAAAAACAAATATACAGAGTTTTGGGAACTTACGAGTTTTTTCGGCTTTAGTATAAAAAATGGTAACACCTTGACAACAGGAACAAGAGTAAGGCATTGGACAGTCGCAACTCTTCTGAAGGCCTGAAACAGCTCTGTAAGTCACGAATCCTTTTGCTACCAGCGAACCTATCGCACATATTCGTATAAATTTAATGTTCCATGGATTCGAAACAGAATTAATTGTTGCAAATGATTAAATAAGAAGAAAAACTTACTTTCTGCAACGACTGCGTCACACCACTGAAAAATTAAGGGCCAAAATGAAATGAGGACACCGAACACTACGGAATTCATGCTTGGAATATTTCAATGCACTTTTTCACTCAGCTGCATTCTCAATTCTGTTGTGTTATGAGTCGCTCACGATTGTACCGACTCTCTTCGACTATTGGTGTTCCACTAAACAATACCATGAGGTTTGTTCCCGGGTCAGCGGTCGCTTCACAGGATGTAATTATCGAGATGTAATATAAAAACAACTTTCCAATGCACCTGTGGTCATCCAATGCACGTGCTGCATGTTGCATCTCACTATGCAGTTGTAGGGGGTAGGTCATTCCACGCGAACACGGACACTTTTTGGAGCAACATCTCGGATTTTGTTGAATTTTGGATATGTTCTAGTTTTTGGGTACATATAAACGTGTGCGAAAGGATTTTTAAAAATTTTTTAAATTGTTGATTTTACAGCTCTTTGAAGTTTACTGTTCACTTTTTTTCTATCAATTTTAACTCTTAAACTAGCAAACTGATAAAAATGTGCTTTTGGGTGCTTGTAGTAAAGGCATAGGAGTATATAATAAAAATGATTTTAGTTCAAAAAATAATTGTTTTAACCATTTATTTTGCAATTGTTTTAAACAAATGCAATTTTCACGCTGAGGGGCCGAATTGAAAAATTTGAAAAAAATTAGTATATAGTCCTATTTGTCCCCTTTACGGACCACTTTTCAAAAATACGAACACTTTAAAATTAGCCATAGGAAAATTAATTGAATTGTACGATGCGCGTCGAAATCCACTGATTTCTGGTCCACTGGTCCGTAAAGGGGACAAATAGGATTATATAGTAATTTTTTTCAAATTTTTTCAGTTCGGCCCTTCAGCGTGAAAATTGCATTTGTTTAAAACAATTGTAAAATAAATGGTTAAAAAAATTATTTTCTGAACTGAAACAATTTTTATTATATACCCCTGTGCCTTTACTATAAGCACCCAAAAGCACATTTTTATCAGTTTGCTAGTTTAAGAGATAAAATTGATAGAAAAAAAGTGAACAATAAACTTCAAAGAGCTGTAAAATCAACAATTTTTAAAATTTTCAAAAATCCTTTCGCACACGTTTATATATTCTCGAAAACTAAAACATATCCAAAATTCAACAAAATCCGAGTTGTTATTCCAAAAAGTGTTCGAGTTCGCGTGGAATGACCCGGGTTCAAATTAGGAAGACTTGATCCTCTTTCGAAGAGATTTCAATGGGATCGGAATCTCAATTTATAAATTCAAATATATATTTTTGGTAACAAAAACTTTATTGCACACTTCGGCATAGTAGAATAATTAATAAATACTAAAACAAGATAGTAAACCTGAGTTTTACAATAGTACAGCGTACAGTAATTAGTCACAGTACGTTTGCAGTGGCACTTACAATTGTACTGTTAAGTATTTCACGCTGGTCGAGAACGGAACCTTAAGTTTCAGTTCAGAAATCAAGTAAATCGTCGTCGTCGTCGTCGTCTTCGTCGTAATCATAATCATCCTCATCCTCCTCGTCGTCGTCGTTGTCGTCGCCTGGCAAAAATTCCACTTGACCCAATCCTCCTCCGTCCTCCGGTTTCACGTGAGCCAGACCATTCGAACCGAATCGAATGCAGTCGAGGCCGACCTGCGAACACACGATTTATCCGTGAAACGAAGAAACATCGTTCCTCCGCAGGATCGAGGGATCCAAACGGCTCACCTTGAACAAGGTGGTGTCGGAGAACTTCCCTTCCATGTTGATGCACATATGGATGTTCCTGCCTTGGAAATATATGTTGTAGAATCGAACGCATGCTCTGACGACCGGTATTCGCGGCACAGGCACGCATATTGGCCGAGGGTTTTTCCCTAAAATGCAGAACATTCGTTAAAACTCTTCGGATTCCTGAAATCATTCGAACGGATGCATCAATTGTTCTCAACTCCTAGAGCTCATTAATTTATATGCGCCTACACGGTCTCTTAGAAAATCGCAAACGTTTCTCTCAGTAAACTATACCTTCAATTACGCCAAAACTGATACTATCAACCGTCTGTGCATTACGGCAAATGCATTTGACCACAACCTGGACATGTTTTGCGGTTCAATTTCGGTATTCAGAAAACAAATTTTTGATTTCTTTTGATTTTTCTTTTTCTATTTAATCTCGATATATATATAATTTACAATGTATAATTTAAAGTTATTATTTTCTTTATATTTGTTAGTTCGTCCTCTGTTGTACTGTAGTTAATTACTTGTATACTAATGGGAATAGCTTCCCGTATATAAATAAATAAATAAATAAATAAACTTCTTTGCGAATCTGCCGACTCACCGGACACGCTTCTCGTGTACAGAACCCGGTCGTTCATCGAGATCTTCGCGGTGAAACTGAACTCGTCCGGGTCGTAGGTCACGTTCACGCAAGCCTTTTGTTTCCAGGTATTGTACAAAATTCGGGAACAACAACCGCAAACGCCTCCGCCGCATTCGCATGGACCTTGCCTCGTCGCAGTCAATTGTGTGCTCGGATTTGAGCTCGAGTTCGTCGTTTGCTTCAGCAGCACTTGAACTTTTTCTAAGTTCTTTTTGTCCGCGTCTTTCGAATGTGTTCGAACGTCTTTGGTCGCGGACACATCGTCCGCGTTGGTAACACTTTCGTTGGTCCGCTCCGAAGACTCTTGAGCGAGGAACGCGAGGAAGAGCAGCCAGTAGACGGTCTTCATTATAAGGTTTTGATCTTGGATTTGATCAGTTGGTTCGAGAAGACATCTTCAATAAGTGTAGCTCGTTGAACGGTCGAAACTCGACTGGTCAGTTAGCGGATGTCTTACTCTGACCCCGTTTCGCGGAGAAATTTAGGTTTGGCTCCAACTACTCATCCGTGTTTTATTTTATTTGGTATGCCTTCGCGGTACATAGTCCGATTAAGGAGAAGAAACGGCGGGAAAGGATGCTGCGCAAGATTAAAAGTGATTCGATTAAGGAAAGTACGCTTCGCTCGATTTGTACAGAAAGGTGTTTATTTGTATTTCGAGTCAGCCTCGATTTAAAGTCGCCTAACTTGTATAAACAATAAATAAATAAATGTCAGGTCACTAGAATCGAATAAGGATTTTATAAATAATTTAACCGAACTTTCGTAGCGTAGAAATAAAAAAATTGTTCACAGGCATCACAATTTGTGCGTTCCTATTATTGCTTCCTCTTCCGGGGACAACGTCGACGTGTAGTTCACATAAACCTCGAGGTCCTGCAGTTCGAAGTCCACCTCGTCGTACACTTCCGGCTCGCTCACTTCAGGGCTGTTCTCTTCCGGTTTGTTTTCTTGCGATCCCGACAGCAAACTAGGGTTGTCTACTTCTCCGGGTTTCGACCAAGAGATTCCATCCGCGCCCATTTGCATGCAATTGAAGTGCAATATCAGAATCGGCGAGCCGATGATTCGGGTCTCGAAGTCGATGCAAACATGGAGATTTCTGTCGACCGTGTAGATGTCGTAAAGGCGAATGCAAAAGTTCATGAAAGGCAAAATCGGCACCGGGGTGCATAGCGGTGGAGGATTCCTGGCTGCAATATTTTTTGATCACAGTTTTCTAAAAGCGCAAATTAAAACAGAAACTTTTGTAATTTTCGAGCTTCTTATTTACCGGAGATTGAATTGGTGTAGATCTCCCTCTCGTTCATGGCTAGCACCAACTTAATCTCGAACTCGGAAGGATCGTAAATGAATTTGGTGCAGACTTTGTGATTGAATCCAACAGTTGTTAAATTGAGACCGGCGCAGCAGTTACAAACGAATCCTTCGCAAGGACACGTAACACCTCGAAACGCGATCCTAAGTCCTTGGGCATCTCTGGTAGAATCCTCTAACTCGGCTTTTAATCCGACTCCAGTTTTCAGATTATAGTAGGACGCGTTATATTTGGCGACGTCTGTTTACGTTTAACAGAGTTGTTAAAAATATGTGCGAGTGAACGTAAAATTTCGCGGGATGAATTGTTAGATATCTTGTATTACCTATGCCTTGCTTTTTACGATGAAACGTGGCGTTACAGATGTTCTGTATCGCGAGGAACAACAGGAAGGTATGCAACACTTTGGACAACATGACGATCGAGGAAGAACGTCCGAAGCCGATGGGTTCTGATCGAAGACTAAAATTGAGCTGCGGTTTGTAGCCACCGAGATTATTTCTGCTCATTAATTATGCATAAACTTTCCCTCGAAAGTGACACCAAAGGGACTACGCGGCGACCTCAAATCAGTTCAAAGATGATTCAGTATAAGTCAAACATTGTGACAAAGTTATGCTAGTAGTAAGTTAATAATTTTTCCACTGTTTTTATTGGGTTTGCAATTTAATTTGATCTCTCTGCAATGCTGCAATTATAGTTCGAATAGTTATTAGGCATTGAAGTCGAATTTCTGCGAAAGTACAGATTTATTTCATTCGTTTAATTACAGTTTCAATAAATTAATTAAATAAGTATACATAAATAAGTGGTCATAAATAACATTAAACTAATCGAGCAATTCGATATGGCTGAAGTCGCAGACAGCGTTCGCGATTCGTTTGGTAATTTTCGATCGTAGTACGTGCATTAATCATACCGATAACCATATAACAATAACAGAAAAGAAAGAAAACAGTCATCAGTCTCCACATCTCTTAATCTAGCCATCAGCGATCCCTGAATTCTAACAAAAGTCGTTCAACAATAAATAAAGAAACCTTGCCCGATTCGGAGGATTCGAAAAAATCTCGTCTCGCGGTGTTCAATTATCCTATGACTGGCGTGGATGTGGACGCAAAGGAAACTTAAAACCTCAAGACTTTACTCTGACGGCCGTTTCTCGAATGCCTGCTCCTCGCCAGGAGTCCAGTTAAACCAAAACCGTAATCAGAGTCATCGTCGTCGGCGTCGCTCTCGTGGTTCTTTTTCACTTTGCGCTTCTTCCCTTCCTCCTTCTCGTCGTAAACCAACGCGCTAATCATAGCGTCTTCTTCCTCGTCATCGTCGTCGTCCAGGACCTCGACCTCCTCCGCTTTCTCGTCCTCGTCATCGGCATCCTCGTGCTCCTTCTCATCGTCCTTTTCGTCCTCGTCCTCTTCGAGCTCTTCGCTGCTGTCCTTTTCGTCGTCGTCATCTTCTAAAATCTCTTCATCGTCGTCATCGTCGTCGTCATCCAGATCATCGCCTAATATATCGTCGTCGTCGTCGTCGTCGTCCTCCCCTTTTACCGGTTTCTTCAAAGGCTTCTTCTTGTTCGCGTCGCTGTCGATCGCGTTGATGCTGCTCGCAGTGATACTAGGCTTCTTCTTGCCCGCTTCCTGCACAACCAGTTTCTTCGTCGGCACTTTATCTGGCTTCGCGTACGAGGCTATTTTGTTGGAAGCCTCGGTCACAAATTCTTCGGCTTCGTTCGCGGTCGTATCGGCGGCGGTCAACTCGTTGACGTCGTTCTCTGTGATGCCCTCCTCCTCCGCGTTCAACGACTGACTATATTCAGCGTCCTCCTCGAGCGTCGCGTCGTTGCCAGAGGTCGCCGCCTCGTTGGAGTCCAAGGGCGACGCGGACGTCGGCTTCGTGAGCATCGGAATCGTAAACTGGAGAAGAGGCGCGGACGTGGTGACCTTTGGTCTTTTCGTGCTGGTCTCGTCGCCGCCGGTGAAGATGTCGAGGAGAGCACCGAACCCGAGAACATCGTCATCGTCATCCTCCTCCTCTTCTTCCGCGGAAGAAGTCGACACCGAGTTGTTCAACGGCGAGGCCTCTTCGCTCCCTTCGTTCTCGTCGTCGTCGTCGTCGTCGGAGCCCAGACCGAAGAAGTCTTCGTCGTCGTCGTCGTCTTCTGTAACTTCTTGCTCAACCACTGGCAACGGCTCCGCTGGGCGCAACTTCAGACCGTCGGGACCAAACCTGAGAAGAAAAATAATGATCTTACGTTTTTGTTTCTAAACATAGTCCCGATCACGATGTATTATAGAGGTGTTCCGACAAAGCACCTCTGTCTGGTTGATTTTTTGTGATCAATAGATGGAAGATCCTGTGGTCACCGCTAGGGGCGTCATAGTCAGAACTCCGCGTATGATACTTAGACCATATATACCTATAGTACAGACACAACCTGAGGTGTAGGAGCTCATGGGAGAGCCTGATGAAAAGATAACGAGCAAGTTTGCCCACAGTGACGTCAGAAAAGATAATACAACATGGCGAATAGTGCATCAGACCAATCAGACGATTAGACGCCATTAGACTGTATAGATACTTTTTGGAAGTAGATATTCTTTCCCCACATGATGCATGCCCACATGAACGCATGTAGATGACTTTATCTTTGCATCAATCTAGATGACTCAGGTCGTGTCTATAGGTATATATGGTCTAAGGTATGGTATCTCTGTGTGCGAATGAAGTGCGTCACAGATGATCACAGAGCTTTACTCGCGCTCGGTCTCCTCACCACTTGAGCTCGCTGAACCAAGTGGAGCGCTCCCCACGGATGTTTCTACTCAGACGCACTCTAGCGGTCGCTAGAAGATCTAATGATCACACATTTCTGAGGGAACTTGCAACACCTGTATAATACATCGTGGTCCCAACCGATGTGTGCAACATGGCACCTGTAGGAATTTTTGCACAAATGAGTACATTTCTTAACTATTTTTCGAAATGTAACGTTACATTACCTGAAGCAGCTGACGCGTAAGCTAGCTTCGAGTTCAGTCGACGATTGTAATTCGAGTCCTAAGCAGGCCTTGAAATGATCCTTCGCCTCCCGTTGAATCGAATAAATCCTACCGCAGAATTTCGTGAATCCTCCCGGCAATGGGACGCACACAGGCTTGGGGCTTTTCCCTGGAAATCCCGTTTAATCAAACATGGTATCGATCGACCAACTGAACTGACCTTTCAGAAAACTAGCGCCTATGATTCGACCGTTCAATATGTACAGGACTTTCACCTTGATGTCCGGGACAGACGTAAAATCGATCGGGCGACACCTACGCGTTATGAATATTTTTACTATGACGCAGCGTACGGTTTTTTCTTTGCACGATGTAGCACATATCTTGAAGAGAAATCGACGTTTCGATATATCAAAAGAGGGAGGAGACCGCGAATCGTTAAAGCACGATCGCGGGTGTGGGCGATAATGGTCGAGCAAGCATTGGGTGAAAGTCGAATTGCTATTCTTGAAATTCAAACAGGATGGCGAGCAATTAACACACCTTTCACGGAAACGTTTTTTTTTTTTTTTTTTTTTTTTTTTGGACGTGCCACAGATTTTCGAGGAAGAGAAAATTTCCAGCGTAAATCATAATTTAAAGAGATATCGACGTTTACCGTTTACGATGGTGCTGGTCAGTATACTGTCACCGAAGCTCAACTGAACCGCCAAATTGTCCTCCTGCAGGTACTGCAAGGATGCACATCCTGGAACAAACAGTGTAATCAACTTACTCAGCCTCTAGGAGCAAGTGTAACGCGACGTGAATTCGTTAACTCGTTCCTTTGACTGTTATGCTTTCCAATAGCCGCGTTCTATTACCTCCAATTACGTTACACAACAATTACCTGGCCCCTGTAGCTGCACCAACGGTATATGGAAGTCCCTGCAACAGTTGCATATGTTTTCGTTGCAAGTGCAGTACCTATTGACGCTGTCGGCAGCCTGTTTCAGCGATAGCGTCGAAATGCCGACGTTACTTTGCTTCGAGTCGCTCGCGGAATTCCTAATCGCTCGTTGGTCCGCTTGATCGCGTTCTGCAAAACGAGAGCAACCTAATTTCCTGTTTTCTTTCAGTCCTCTCCAAGATTGAAGAAACAGAAAGAAAAAAAACACAACGCGACTGATTGACGCAAATGGAAAGACAAAACGTTAAACTACCAGCGAAAGCTTAAGAAAGCTTAAGAGAATCTCGTTAAGCAGCCTTAGGATAATAGAATTCTCACCGATGACTCTGCCGTAAGCGGCGAACGCGATCAGCAACAGAATCAGCAACAGTTCGACGACTGCCGACAACCGCATCTTCTGAAACGCAAACATTCAGGATGCTACAAACGTCTCTTACCAGACTGCACTCTATATGCACGGCCACGACTCCGTCACTTCCATTATTCGCGAAATCAGCATTCCATAGTTTCCCCGACCGTCGTGATCCCGGCGTCGCTCAAAGAAACGCACTCAGACGTATTCAAATTCAGCGTACCTTTTATCCGCGAAAGATCTACGGTGATTCCAGCCGCGCACCTCGCGAATTCGACGACGACTTTAAGAGGCTCCCGACGCAAGTCTAAGCGCGTTGAAATCCCTTGTTGGCGTAATCAGCTCGCCCAATTATCACGGTGCCTAGGAATTAGCCGGGGCAGCGGGAAAGCTAACGGAACGCCGCGTCGCGTGTCAGCGGAGACACCGGATGCGGCGGGCCTCGGCGAACAATGCAGTCCACGTGTTTTGTTACGCTTGTTAACGATAAACGCGGGAAAGGGTGACACGCGGCTGGTTTTCACCGGCCGATCATTTCCAGCACGAAATACGTGAGAGAAACGATCTTTTCCTCTCATCGGTTTCGGACGAAAGACTCGCGCGACGAGGTTCGCGCCGATGCCACGGGACCACTCGTCCGCGCGACGACCGGTTGACCTAAATCCCGGTCACGGTCAAACACGTCTCTCGAGGAGTTCGACCACTCAACTGGTGCTTCGGTAATGCGATCGAGGAAGCGCACGCCGTCTCGACGCGCGTCTCGATCGCCTTTACAGTCGCGATTACGTGGTCACGTCGCGGGAAACGGTCATGGCTGCGACTCGGTATGTTGCATTCGTTCTTCCGGTTTCGATGGGACACCGTAAATAAAAATACGTCAACGGAGTTCCGTTTCGATTCGGGTTCGTCCGAAAGACGGTGCAGAGTAACGGGATTGCTCGAGGATTTAGGATCGAAGGAGGATCTGACGAAGGGCGAGGAAATTCGTCGAGTGGAAGTTAAGTTAAAAACGGTGTCGTGTCCGCGGAGGCGAAGAAGGAATCGGAACGACAGATCGGCGAAGCGGTACTCACCAGTGCGATGGAGGAACAAATCCAATGAAAAAAAAAATCAGAAGCGAAGCGATCCTTCGGAAAAGACGTGTCTCTCCGCGTCGCACCCTCCGGCTCTTTTTTCCGACTCTTCGTCTTGCGGAGGCCAATGTCTAACTGAAGATGCCGCCCAACTCCCCCCAAGGTTTCTATAAAAGTCGGTCAAGCCACCACCACCTGTCTCGACCGTCGCTGCGATTATTAAGCATTCTAATACGCTCTAGGTAAATAACACAGACGCGTTCCCCACCCGCCGCGATCCTGGGGAGCCTCTCCGTCGCGATCCACGTCGTTTCGACGACCGTGAACACGCGGAAGCGGTTTTTCGGCTCTCCTCGAACCGGTACCAGAGTCAAGTACGCCCGGAAGAACTGGTATCATCTTAGGTACTCAATGAAAGATTTACTCTCCGACACTCTCGCGATTATTCGTGCGGCGCGAAAATCGTTGACAGCCTACGTCGTATGAAAAGAAATCCAGTTGTGGGTAAGGTAAAGAGTCTAGTTGTGATCTCTGTTTAATTTCGATCTTCTATGAATTCGATCGCGCGTCTGAATTTGGCACGCGCTCCATCATTATTTCTATTACAGCGAACGATAGTGCGGATACCATCACGAATTCGCGCACGCTTCGGCATAGAAATCCCAATGGCCGCGTTCTAATCGACAGTCCCACTTCGCGTCAATTTCTATCGCCATAAAATTATACCGCGCAACGGTGTCCGCGGTGCATCCACAATGAGCGACACGGCAATTCTTCATTCACCGAACGTGCACTTCGCTTTTACGTCCACGGTACGATTCAAGCTCGAACTTTTCACCGACCTTCGAATCGATCGTTAATCTCGTGCGGCAAGATCGAATCGGTCCCAAAGTCAAACTGATCATAATCCAACGTCAGTGACTACATACTATGGATTTTCGCGGGTGGACCAATTTTGCCGTTTCTCGAGATTCGGGGCCGCGACGGCGAAGATTCCCTTCGAAAAGACAAAATTCCACGGGGAACGGAACCGTGTTTTGGTTAAGGAGGGGCCTTTCTCCGGTTAGTGGGTCGAAGAAAGTAGTGGCCAAGAGTGGTTTACCTTGGTTAATACTTGCCCGACGGGACGGAGTTTCCACAATGGAATTCAGACGTCGTGGGGTCGCGGAAGCATGGACAATTATTGTCGATGATGTACGACCGCGCTTTGTTCGACGTGTATTTTTAAGACGAAACGGTCCTTCGGGTCCGAAGACCATCTGACGAGGTTGACGCCAGGAGGATGTGGGTCAGGAAGGGAAACGAGTTTTTACGTAACGTCACGGGATAATCTGATTGAGAGCCGGAGCCCCCGTTTCGGTACCGTGATCCAATCAGAGGCGACCGGAGGCACGTAAACCGGGAAAGGAAATCGAGGATCGATCGAGAGGTGTCAATAAAAATCCTCGTTGCCCGCGTTTTTTCTTGCGCTCGCCGTCCCGTGAAAATAATGATCTTGCGGTAATATTATACAATATTCCTCGACGGTATCTGAATAATCTCCAAGCAAGTAAATACGTCTTACCGAAGGTGTCGAATCGTGAATGTTGTTATGCCCCCTCGCTCGTTGTCCAACCAACCATACATTTTTCCTTCTCCTTTCGTTCGACGTTCGCCGTAAGAAAAAAAAGCGAAGGTATCCGAGGGAAACGGCCACTCGTTTAGGCTACTTTTACTCGATGAAGACATAATTATCGGAAAACGTCGTGAAAAAAGAGAATCAAAGAGTCTCGTCAATCTTCGCGTTCGAAGAAACATTACAGTCATTGCGCGCCGTCAGCATTCGGTATCCTCGATTTTGAAAGCAGGAAGGAGAGTAGAGAAACCGCGATATCCATGAAATACTTCCACGAAAATCGATTTCCTCGTTTCCACCGTAGGCGAACGAGAACCGATCGACGTTCACCGTATAAATTTTCACTTTTATCTATCGTGAGTCCCCCGGCGAGCAAAAGAAACAAGGGAATTCCCGCGTGTCGACGGAGCGATGTAAATTATCGAAGGAAACGAGAAAAAGGAAATGCTTTTACTGGCGCGGCTATAAACGGTACCCAGCGTCGTCATCCAAAAAGAAGAACACCCGGTTTTTGTCGGGGTGGGGGGGGGGGGGGTCCCGCGCGCGCGCGGCCCCCAAGCCGAGACCGCGGAGATAGGACAGCCGGCGCTGAAGTCTTGGTACCAGGTTGCCGAAGGAGGTCACCCGGTCACCCAGATGAGGTTCCTTGCCCGTTGTTACCTCCGCACCTCGGCCAATGGCGTGGCACCTCATCGTCGCCGTGGCCAATCCTGTCGCCAGTTTTCGTGCCGACCGCCAACCGATCGTCGATCCGAGACCCGCGCCCGGCTTTGTGCCCAGATTTAAGCTTCTTCCTTGCTGGGCAGGATCTCCAGCCTCTTCTGAAAAGCGTGCGGTATCCTTTTGACAGTTCCGACCGTCTGTGCCGTACCCTGGCCGCGTTCGCGATCGGCAACTCTCTGCGCGAGGATCGTCCGTCCGTTCATACTTGAACCGTTCGCCGGGAAGAGACGCGATGCCTGTGAAGTCGACGATCCTGGTGCTGCTGACCACCGTGGTCGTCATGGTGTCTTCGGCTGGATTTCTCGGTGAGCAACACCAGTTACGCTCCCGTGGAATTGCGTTCATCGTGATTTTTTTCTACACCCGACCGTTCTCTCTCGGCGCTCCGCTCTCTATACGAAGACGAATCCGAACGTCGAAATCGAGCCGCGTTCTCCAGATGCATGCGGGTAAACAAAACCGGGCGTCGTTCGCATACTAATCGCGCTCCTCTTCCGGACGAGGGTGGCTCCGATTTTCGTCGCGAGTCCGACGCGCGCGCTGCGTTCGAGATTCCTCGTCCGTTACGCGGCTCCTTCGGTCGCTCGTCGTTCTAATTAACGGGTCGTTCTTCTCCTAATTCGTTCGGCAAGCGAGCGCGTCGAATTCGTAGGGTTCGTCAGTCGCGATTCTTGTCCCAGTAACGCGAGAAAGTCCGCGAACGGAAGTCAATTCCGATCGTGAGTCACCGCGCCGACGCGGCACACTTATCCGCCGAGCGCGTTTCGTTCGAGGAGAGTGTGTGATTTTTTCTGAAGGCGGTAACGGAGGAAAGTCGAAATCGTGTCAGGGCACCGCGCGTCGGGTGAAAACTCGGGAACGTCGACGAGCCAAACGACGAAAAGCACCGGCGATTTTTTTCCATTGACTTTCGATCGGCGACTTTCGTTTCGTTCCAATTTCTCTTCTCGAGTTTCTCTCATGGCGCCCGATGTTTCCCCTTGTTGGACAGAAACGCTGCTCTCCTGGGATATGCCAGACGCCGTGGGCAGATCGACTGCGCCGCAATCGCAATGCTTGTGCCAGACGACCAATTGTCTCTGCTGCGTCGATCTGAATCTGACGGCGACGATCGATTTGGGTGGACCGGCTTGCATCAACGTGAAGCAACAGGAGCAGAACGTCTCGTTGAACTTGAGCTACGGCGACAATCCGGTGCACAATGCCACGATTAAGATCGGTAAAGATCTTAAGCGTTCTTTGTAGGATTCGATGTAGCGAGGTTCTGAAATCGGAATATTTTCGTAGCCGAGGCAGCGAACAAGCCGACCTGCATGAACCTGTTGTCGGACTTGGCGCAGATATGCGCAAAGTTCTCCTCGATCAAGCCGAGCGACGGAGGGTACGACGGCTGCATCGTGATTGAACCAGCATTGCTAGGCACGCCGCAGGCTACTTACCACATGGGATGCTTCAATTTCAATCAAGTCGTGCGGCAAATCGAAGTCTCTGCGTGAGTATATCCACGAAAAATCAATTACGCTGGAATCCTCATCACGCTCTTCATCCAGTTCGTACTTCATCTTCCAAGTCCAATCGTTACGTAATAAGTATAGACAGCGGATTTTATGCAAAATAAAATTTTTATAAGCATAAATAAAGAATTGGAACTTGAAAAACAGTATGTTTAATGCTCTTAGCATTCTAGCTTGAATAGTATTGATGATATTTTGTATATTTTGGTATATGTTAATAGTCTCGTAGATGTTTTAGCAATACTTAGCATTACTATAAATACATAAAATCCGCAGTTTAGTTTGGATATTCTGCTTTTAGATAGAGTTGTTGGCAAGTAAGTTCTCAATTATGTCAGAATATTTATTTATTTATTAACGGTTCGAACCCAAGGATTACAACGAGAGAAAAAGAAAAACTTACATTGCACACAATCGAATGTAATAAGATTAAATATATGTTCCAATTTTCTGTGTTCTTAATGGCTCTGTGCAGATTGCATTTAAACAAGTTAATATTACTTGCGAAGAAATCTATTTTGTCCATGTAACTATTAGCCATGTTACAGAATACGTACTTAATATTGCCATAAATACATAAAATCCGCAGTATAGTAACAAGGTTGACTTCTTTTCTACTTCAACCACTATATTCAAAAACAGAGTCTATGAAATTCTAAATACCTCAGGTGGTGTATTACCCTAATTGTATTCAACGTCTTCCACGAAGTAGCAATTTGAGTTTGGGGACCAAAAAAGTCATGTAAATCCATATCTGGTGAATACGATGTTTGATCGATCACATTCCTCGATTTTTTGGTAAAAAATTTACATCCAAGGACCGATGTGTGAGTGCGCACATTATTGGAAGGAATTCCAAGTGGACAACATCACGATAGTCGAAGAAAACTCCGATTTTCGAGCGATTGAACAACACAAAAAGTCTGTTTTCTGTTCCTGCACTGACTGCACTAGTGCAGAATGAACCACTTGCTATCTCCTTTCGTGAAATAGAAAGAGATAGCGACTTGTTCGTTTTGCACTAGTGTAGACAGTGAAGGAACAGAAACTAGACCTAAAAGCGCAAACTCTGTTCGAGATTTGTATCCATTCTAAAAATCGCAGAACACATATGTGAGATCGACTAATTGAACCAACAATGGTAAACAATCTGGTCGATAGATCGCGCTAAAACTCTACGCGATAATTAGGTATATTGGTACCAATTAACAGCAAAAAATTAATTTTCATACCTTTTAACCGCGCTTCTTAAATAAATAATTCTCGGTATTTATTTGATAGGATGTAGTAATATGCTACCTGCAATCATGATCGTAAGTGTAGCTCCGACAGAATCCATGAACATAAACCAAATGCATGTATCTTTTTTGTACCTAACTTGTGAAAGGGATGCGTTTCCGTTGATAATAAACAAATAAATAAATTTTCACCGCTAATGCCTCTTTAACACGATCCTTTCGCAGCATCACGGAGACAACAGAGCCTACCGAGAACTCGGAGGAGGAAGAGGACAGCTTGAACACGGAGGAACTGATAGCGGCGGTGACGGCGAGTGCAGAGCAAGGCATAGCTCTCTTTTCGCAATGGCTGGGCCTCCATTTGAACCCAAAGCTGAACCTGACCAGCAAAGGCAACCCCCAGGAGGCCAACCACCGGCCGGTCGCGTCGACGACCTCCAGGTCAGCTCGGACACACTGGGACCAAGAGGAGAAGAACGACGAGCGGTTCAAGCAGCTGTTGAGCGCGCAGGACAACGTGCTGAAGGGTTCGGCGACGATTGGTCGATCGATCGGGGCCGAGACGACCTTCGTTTACTCGAAACCTTTAGGGCTGGCGTCTGAGAAGAGTCCGGACGAGAAGAGGGCGGAGAGCGTCCCTCAGCACCTCGCAACGGTGCCGAAAGAGTCCAGGCGAGGCGGCAGAGCGTACAATATTCATCAGCACGTCAATGAGATTTGAGAGCGTTCGTTTTATCTTCGATGCGATCGATCGAGGATGGAAATTATATGTTCGTAGAGTTTAGGGTACCGCACCGTAGACTGTATTCCCCATGACGAGTTTAGGCAGAGGTATTAACGTTTTGTCCTTTCTTCTGTATATCCTTTTTCCCTACTACTATCGATTCGAGCGAGACTCCCCTGTCGATCGTTTTGTTACCTGTCGAACGACTCCCCGGCTAATCAATGGAAACTCGGTGAACGGCTACGCTTTGCTAAACTAAACGGTACAAGAGTATCGTTCTTGTTTGTCCCGAGGGACTGAATCGAATATGTTTCCATCAGCTTCCCCCTCGGAATGATCTCTCGTAATTGTGATCGTCTTTCATCTCGTCGCCGTGAAGTTTGTTTCGTTGCTGCTTAAGGGTCACTAAGCCCTGATGCACACGAGCGACAAAGAGTTGCTGCGATTCTGCATACCACCGTGATTTTCACAAATACAAATAAATCGGACAACGTCGCTGACATGAAATCACAGTGATCGCAGATGATCGCAGCGACTTCGTGTCGCTGGTGTGCATCGGGACTAAAGTTGATCGTAGACGCTGGATCTTCTGTAATAATTGGCTATAGAACGCTAGAATAGGATCGGGGGAACATCGATTCCACAACACGAACTATTTATTTTGTTTTCAATCTCGCACAAGTAAGTAGAAAATACAGTAACATTTTCCAAATCGTTCGTATGCATGCGAACAACATCGAGTCGCGTTGAACATTTACGGTCGTCAAAGATTCTCCGATAAAAAAATAAGACTTCTCACGCTTGTGCGGACGCGCGTCGGTTGCATGCGCGAGTTCGTTGATCAGGATAGATCGAGGAATGACTTCGCAGAGCTTCGAGCAGAATGAACAATCGATCCGAGCGTTTTCCCCGATCGGGCAGAGGAATACAAAGAGCTAATCGCAAGTTCCTTCGAGTCCAATCATTGACGCGTCAAATTACAGGTCAATATTTTTATAATCGTATATACTTTGTAGCATCGTCGTAACAAGGAAGTTCTAATAAAACCAAAAATAAAGGGTTCGATCGCCTTGTTCATCCTGTCCTCCCTTCGTTATTTTCTATTCGTCTAGTCGATTTTTCACGTCCATCGGTAGTCGATGAGTTTGTTAGGAAAGATTAACCGTAACTTAATTAACCGTCGCTTTTATACCTGGAAGACAATGAAAGTTGCTGTCAACGTGCTCTCCCGTCCGCGATTTTGATTCCGCCGTCGTCTCATTTTGGAGCATCGATTCGCTTCCAAGAAAAGGAAAAATGTTTCGATGCTAAGGATTCCTCCGCCGAATCGCGGGAGCGTTTGAAGAGTAAAATCGCAGGAAAAGGCGACACCTTACCATCTAATTAATTATTAATCGCTTACGTTGGCTTCGTTATGTCTTTAAAAGTCGATATAAGAAATATATAATTATATGCATATCACCGTATATATAAGTATATGTGTATATATAGATATATTTTTCTCGTTTTTCTTCCCGATATTGTATAATTATAAAATTTAGAAAAACAGATGTGGAAGAGAAAGGATTGGAAAAATCATCTCGAAACGAAATATTACAGATGGACTAGATACTAATAACGTTATATCGCCTTAAAATAAACGCGTCTCGCTCGATCCGTCAAAATATATATACTATATGAATATATATCTCTATAAGATATGCTTATTTCTTTTAATTCGCGTCTCATTCTTCTCATAGTAAAAATATTTTTTGGGTTTCATCTTTGGGCGATCATCGTTACTCTTACATATGCGTAGTTAAAAATAATTTGGTCCTTACGTGCGACTACGTCTGAGAACTCTGGGCATTCGGTTCGCGCGCGTCCCTTCGATCGATCAGGCCATTTCAGATTGAAGCTTCACGGTTCGTCGATCGTCGCTCGAATTGTTCGCGCGACGGATCCCTCGTTTTACAAAAATAAATTGTCGTTTGCTAGCTCTACTAAACAGGAGGACTTCGATTCTCTCGATCAGCATCCGCGTCGTTTCGTCGCGACCGTTTTACAAAATAGATCATTTACACGAAGAACAGTTAAAAACACGAGTAAATCCTGAAAAAATACATCATCTGTTCGTAAAAAGTGACACGAGAAAGAGTACGAAAATTGTCGAGCCTCGAACGACTCGTTTACGCTAATAGTGATTTTGGTGATTATTGAGAGAACGATTAAAAGTTATCGATACATATATCGGCACATCGAATACGAATATATATATACGTTATTATAGGATTACATCGTTTTTTGATTGTTTTATAGTTGTTCGAATCTACGGCTCCGATTTTTCGTCCCGAACGACAGTGCGAGCATTGAAACCATCTGCATCGAATTCTTGTACCGAACTTCGCCGTCAAGAAACAAACGCGCATTCAAGACCCTCAATTCCAAATAATTTGTATTGCACTACGCTTCGTTGCATAACAAATCCAATCGTCGACAAAACAAGAGCCTGATCCAACAAAATTTCAAAATGCTGCAGCGTGAAAACTTCTTCGAACGACTTCTTCGTTCTGTTTCGAACTTCGTACGATAAGAAACGATCGTTAATTCAAAACGTGCGAAAGCAACCTGTAGAAACCAGCCCAGCTCGTTGCAGCGCAAGGCCAAAACGCAGTTCCAATCTTATTATTGCCAGCAATAATAAACGATATTGCTCGCAGCTGGAAAGCATCTGCGAACCACACGACATTGCCCCTCCTCACTGCATTTCGTAACATAGGCATGCATCTTTCAAACGCGGAGATGGAAATGCGACGCATTCCTGGAATGTCGTACGAAGAGATCGAGGGGTTCACTTGACTTGTTGACGAGGCGTCGGACCGGCCGCGGCGGGGGGCAACGTCAACGAGTCCCTCTTCTTCTTGTTCACGCGACGACCAACGTGCAGAACCACGTCCCCGGCTTTCACGGACTTGAACTCGGCTATAGCCTCGGCGTGCGTCATGCCGTGAAGAGGTTTCGAATTTATTGACAAAATTTCGTCCCCTGAAGCAATAATAAAATGAATGGTAACATTGTAATCAAGTATATACAGGGTGTAACAAAAATGTTGCACGTCCTTGAAAGGGGTGATTCCTGAGGTGATTTCAAACAACTTTTTCCTTAACGAAAATGTTAGGTGGGGCTTTGTTAATGAGTTATTAACAAAAAAACACCGACCAATAGGAGAGCGAGTACAGCGTACGAACTTCGGCGCGGGCTACAACCACGCGTAGCATTGGTCTACCATTGCCCGCGCCAAGCTACGTCTTGTTCTCTGATTGGTTGGTGTTTTTCGTTAATAACTCGTTAACAAAGCCCCACCTAACGTTTTCGCTAAGGAAAATGTTGTTTAACATCACCTCAGGAATCGGCCCTTTCAAGGACGCGCAACATTTTTGTTGCACCCAGTATAGAAGATAAAAAAGGAATCGGCGTTACCTTCTTTGACGGTTCCAAGATCGGCAGCCTGACCATTAGGAAAGACGGTCTTCACGTAAATTCCCATGTTCCCACGAGGACTGTCTGTACCGCCGACGATGCTGAAACCGAGTCCCTTGTGTCCGGGACCCTTGTAGAATCTGGCGGTCAATATAGTAAACGACGCACCACCCTTGCCGGGCCTCGGCAGTGTGCAGAATCTCGATTCCTCACCCTCGCCGGCTTCGTCGATGTCCTCGAGCTCGGAGTCGGTGTTCAGACCTTCGTCCGTGTCTTGCGTCCCCTGGAAACCGAATGCATGATAATACCAATCGTCTATGACATTATCCCTTGAACTTTTTTTTTAAATCGCGATCCCCTTTTACAATATTCAAATAACTTGTGATCACCTACAGTGACTCACAGATTCGTTCACATGTATTCCAAATGTTAATTGACTCTCATGTGTGTGTGAATTTGACCCAATTTTCTCATGAAGCAATATATTATTCAGACATTTGTGGGAACATTTACTTGAAACTTTGTGATTTTTATTTTTTTAACGTAAGAAAATGATGTATATACTCGGTTATTTAATAATCTTTTATGATTGTGTGAATTTCACAATTTTCACAACAAGGGATAAATGAAGTTGGGGAAATAAGAGACAGATAAGGGCTAACTGTGAAAGTTCCAGTATAAGTAGCGTAGTCTCAGTATAGTGGAGTTCTTTTCATGTAAGACACAATTTCATTTTTCAATAACATGTAAATACAACAAAACATGATGACAATATGAATATAACAAAAAGAGTATAATTGAAGTTTAGAAGAATGAAACAATATAGCGACTGCGTCTCAACAGCGGCAGCGTACAGTCAGTACACATTAACAAAAATGATTGGATCGTTAACGCAACTCAAAAATTATTGTTTTGTTTTTTTGTAGTATTTTTAGTACGTATACGTATTGAAAGCGGCGGCAAAATTAGGGACCGCCATGGGCGTCAAAAAGTCTAACTACGCCACTGTCCAGTATTACATTTTTTTATAAATTTATGTCGTTCCACCTTCCATGCTTAATTGTTTCTCAATGTTCATAACTTTTATTGCGTAAACACAAGTATCTTTCTTTTGGAATTTAAACAAATTTAATATACTCTTTCTGAACAAACGTTTAAGTCACTGTATTTCCATCTTCTATTCGTACAAACAAAACTAGTAGTACCGTTTGGGAACCACTGAACTAGAACAACATTTTTCTCTCTACTCACTTGCCAAGTCTTCAAACTGGAGCCCGAGGAAGTAGGAATATTAGCGACGCTCCTGCTGTTCACCCTCCTCGTGGTCTTCTTTCCGGGGCTCTTTTCAGCTCCCAAACTGGACGGGCCATCTTCCTTGTTCACACACGCGGATCCAGGACCGTTGGAATAATTATTCACCTGTCCTCCCACTTTGAACTCCGCCACCCTCCTCCTGGGCGTCACCCTGGGTATATGGATCTCCTCGAACGTCGGCTCCGACTGATTCCTCGCCTTCGGGTTCTTCTGAAAGTGGACGTTCTCGTACGAATGGTGGTCGTTCGTCTCGGAATGGCTCCTGGCCAGATGCCTGTCGGAATGAGGGGTGGCGGTAGACGAGGACGTGGTCAGCTCCGACCTGTGACCCCGCTGAAAGCGCACGTTCTCGTACGAGTGTTCGGGATGCCTGACCGTGTCACGGTTCTCGGAATTGCTGCGCTGCAGGACACCCCTGGACCGCGAGCAACACCCTGGGGAAGAACCGGCGTACAGCACGTTCTGGTACGCGTCCTTCTGTCTCTGATCGTGACTGAGAACAGGGGAATCGTAGGCGCTGCTGCTCTGCGAGTACGTGAAGGTCTGGTTGCTGTTGGTCAGAGGACTGTTGCAGTTAGGCGAGTTCGGTACGCTGGTTTCTGCAAGGGTCTCCAGGTTGTCGTGGAAGGGGTAGGGCGGCAGGGAAGCTGGCTCTCCAGAATCATATTCGCCCTCGAAGTTTTGGCTGCTCGACGAGGTCAACGGACTGGGAACGTAAAAGTTCGACGCGGTGTCCTTCGGCGAGAACACCTCGGTCACGCTGAGAGCCTTCCTCTTCCGGATCCCGGCGTTTATTTTGCTGAACTTGCTCCGTAGGACGTTTTGTATATCGGCGATGCCTTTGGTCGTGCCTAAGAGGAGATCGATTATTGAGATATTCTTGTCTCTTGGGTTATTGTCGACGCGGTAACTTTACCTGGTAATCTTAGCGAGCTAGTTTGCAACAGCTTCTTCGGCGAACTGCCATCCTGGAGGCTCTTCGCGGCCGGGGAGGACTCTCTGCTGGTCGGGCTGGACCTCACCGCTTGGATCACTCCCTGGGTCGTGCCGCCTTGGATCAGAGCCTCCTGAGGCTCGGTTGTTTCCTGCACGGAGCATCGTCTTCTCAGTTTCCTCCATCGCTGGCTGATGCTCTTGTTCCATAAATTCAAGTCTGCGAGAGGGAAGAGAAAATGAGTATAAGTGGCAGGATATTGTAATCTCACAGCAAGCGATTATCTGAATGTCGTTAACGAAACAGGATTATGGGGGACCATGGCTTTTCGAGAAATAAGAGAAACACTGCTAATCGTCAGGCCTAACGACGGGAAACACTTATCTATAACGTCATACGAGGTGGAGTCGTCAGTGTTGTTATTGACCGAAGATAAAGTCAGACCTCGGACGAAAGGAGAAAAACGAAGAGGAAGATTGTTGAATTAGGAACGATAATGTTATCGCAGAGAAAAATCGTTCGAGGTTCGAGACGCGTATAAAAAAGAATCGCAACCTTGATAGCGTATTGCACAATGTACTGAATAAGAAAAATAAGTGTAGAAAAATGTGTGCGATCCATTATGCGATTACAATTTAGTATAGTCTCCATGATGTTCTTCTGGGATCCACGTGGCGATGAAACACGAGGCACCGTTCGAATTCCGCTCGTTTCGCTGACCCCTCGAAGGGTCGTGCCCCCTCGGCTTCCTCTTCCTCCTCGTAGGGTAGTTTCGGCGACCTTGGGGGAAGCACGCGCATAACCAACGCAACTAGTTTTCCTCAGCGACGGAAGAAAGTCAACGCGTCATGAATTATTGATGGGAACCGATGACGGATGTGAGCACGACGGGGTCACTGTGTTTACGTCTGTCTTCATTGAATCGACTAATCACACTTGCAATTGCGCGTCGTTTTTTCCACGTCGTCGTCGGGATGCAACGGTTTCGAGACGTTTCGAAGCGAGACATTATTTCTGACGGAGATGCGAGGAACGTGTCACGAGGACGACGACCAGAACGATGCCGGAGGAGTAGCGGGGACACCGTTGCCCTCGTCGATTGTTGCGGACACACTGGGCGGTCGGCGGCGGCTGCACTCCCCATTATCCGGAGTTACAGTCATCTTGCAAAATGCACTTTCACTTCTCGACGTATCTCCGGATGCGCCCCGGCTTCGCGAGGCCTTTTTCGTTTCGTTGGCTGACGTTCCGCGCCTCGTCGGATTCTCTTCCCCTCGTTACGATTATCAGGCTGCTCTAATTTCATGCGATTAAACGAAGATTTCTAGAATCGTTTCGCGAACAGAGATCCGCGACTTTTTCCGATGTTTCATACTTCGCAAATCGAATCCGTATTAAAATTTGGAAATTTTAAAACGTGACACGGGTTTATAGATATTTAAGCGACCCGGTTATTTCTGTCACAACATCGCTTTGATTTGCATAACGAGGATTCGTCGCTCATTATCGCTTTCATTGTTGCGGAACAACAGCCGCTAGTCGTGCGCGCGAGGCCGATATTTCGACGGCAGGAAGCACCTTCTCGTTCCCGCGGAGTTAATTAAAATTTGCCAGCATCGAGCTCCATGCAAATCAACTATCGATTGCACAGAAAACGAGGAATTTTACCTTGAGAAGGTCAACCCGAAAGGGCAGCCGAGGGCAGCGCGTGTTTCGCGGCGCTCGTCGCGCGCGATTCGACGACCCGACGATTCGGCGTGTCACTGAAATCGGATATGCACCCGGCGCGACTCGTCCTCGACGTTCCGTTATTTGCTTCCAGTCTTCACAGCATAAACTTCGATAGCTTGTATTCGTCCGGTTGCACGATCATCTGCAGCTCCAGTCGTAGCATCTCCGCGTAAAAGTAGAAGAATCCGAGGATGAAGGCCAGCATTATCGAGGAAGGACGCGGGGGAGAACCGTGGAAGAGCGACGACGGAAGCGCAGGGAATTCGAGCGGGACGAATTCGAACGTGACGCTCGCAGCTGGGATTTCGGAAATCACCGGGAGTCCACACGGTACGCGGTCTCGGCATGAACTGAAAGACTGGAGGTTTACGGATGCTCGTGTGCGTAAGGCATTACGTGCGTGTGCGTAACAAACTCCACACACGTGTGCAGCACCGTACCTGTATATACAGGGTGGCGCGCGAGAAACCGTTCAACGTTGTCTATCCTTTCAATTTTTCGTCGGACAAATTCTTCGCATAACTGCCGAATGACACGCGAGGAATTCTTCTTCCAGGCGATGCCCTTGGCTCCTGGCCCGATGTTCAGTCAGTCGCATCATTTTCGCGGCAATACGACCCCATGAAATTTGAGCGCCGACGAAGGCAAAGCGTCCACGCCGCTCTTAGAAATTCAGAACTTTTATGATACACCACAGCTGGCGGTAAAATATTATTAATTCGATTGACATTAAGGCAGGCACTATGAGCACTTTGCGAGGTATTGTTTGGACGGCTCTATAGAAAATTGTTGAAAGGCAGGAATGTGCGATATAACAAAAGCGAAACGTTTAATATTTCAAGGAACACTCAGTATGCAGCCAACAGGGGAACGTGCCGGCAAACTCGAACACGGAACGAGCATAGCCCGGCAAGTATTTCATTTTATTTCATATTTCACGCATTCTCGTTCCGCTCTGCCCGCATGGTATCGCGCCCGTTTCTTCCACCTCCGTCGCCGGTCAGGTAACCGGTGCGCGCGCTTTAATTGAGCGTTTAAAGGAAAAACCGGAGTCCCCACGACTTTTTTTCTTTCCCGTTCACCGTGTATGTCACCCGTCGCAGACCGATTGTGTACCGATTGTGGGAACCCATTCGCCGCGGTGTTGGTGAACGGGTCTCTCCGTTGCGCGTGCACGCGCGCCCATCCACACGCCGTCGCGAGTTGTGTGCGTGCGCGTGTACCTATTAACGTGCATCACGGCTGCGTGCACACCCTACATGCAATTCTACTCGTGCGCCTCATGGTCAGGGCGGGACGCATTATTTTCTGCAATAATGCGAATGAGCGTTCTTTGTGCGCGGGAAGGTGGACACGCGCGGCCAGGGACACGCGGGAGTTTTTCGAGCCGCTTCGACGGTGAAAGAGAAGAAGAAAAAAAAACGGAGAGGAGGAGAGTTCAATAATCCGTCGTCTGCGGGCACCGCGTATGCATATCTCGAGCCTCGGCTCGTTGATTGTTTTCGTAACGGTGCGCCTCGTTTTCTGCGATTCGCGTTCGAGAAAGAGGTACGCCGGACGTTTCTTTCGGGAGCCTCGACGGAAACGCGACCGGCGAGCGCGAATTTTTCAAGGCCACGGGTGCAGCTCCTAGGCGAAACGTCGAAACGATTGACCTACATTCCCTCGAGACCTTTCGACCTGCATTCCGCGTGTATGTACGCGGTATCGCTCACGATTTGACGGCAACACTACCGAGGAGAGATAGTTCTGACCGGAATGCGCGAACAGATTCATCGGTTATGTACGATCTATCGCGAGGTGACGCATTTGCAATGGTTTCGCCTGCAGAATCAGCGGGTGTTTATGCGATAAACCGGACGGTTTACATAATAAGCGCGGCTGGTTTTTGGTCCGTCTTAGGGGAGAGAAAGTAGTGTTTGGAATTCGGGAGTGTGGCATTAATGAGATGCATGTATGCGGGTGATGTAACCGTAACGTGGCAATTGTTTGTAATGTGTAAAACGGAATGGTGCGGAGCTGCGAGGAAACGAGGACGCCTGGCACGATATACATATCTGTCTTTTAACGCTTTGAATGATGACACGCGATGGGTATGCTTGTCTTTCGTGATCTATGATCGCGTTTTTATTTATTTATGTTTCTTCAGTCTTTCCGTATGCTCTTTTTCAACGCGACAGTTATGTTTGTATTTGACAACTTGAGCCTTGGAATTTAAGATAAGGAGCTTTCTTTGGATTGCGACTATTTACCCTTGGTATTTTTTTAAATCCTTGACTATTAACACCTACGCAACTCTTTTATTAGTCTAGCTTTTAACAGAAGATTTAATTCCTCTTTTTAATTATTAATTTTTAACCCTCCGAGCAAGATTTGAAGTCCTTCGATTTTCTATTCTTATTCAAACAAATTTCAAGCATTTCACGTAACCAGCGATCGCAGAATTAAACACAAATTTTTATAGATTTCCCAGAATTGTTTCGATCTTCCTAAGCGTCTAGAACAGTAAAGATTAGCCCTCAGCTTTTTTACGAATACTAATAAAATATGTTTGCCCACGGAGAATTAATCTTCTCCATATTTTTTTAATCTGTTCTTTGTTTTAATCCCACAAACGCAGCCAAAATATTTTTTCCTGAACCATATACCTACTATATTTCCCATTTTTCTGTTCTCTAAAAATCTCACTGCACCTACATTCTAACATTTCAATATCCTTCAACTCCATTCTTTCTCTTTTTTTCCTATACACTTTGCAATATGTACCTACATTTATCGACTCCGTTTACATTTTCAATTTTGATCCGTCGTATATCACGAACGACTTTTCGTTCGCATTCTCCGGAATCGCCGAGATTCCGATAATCAATATAAACCCTTGATCTCACCGCGAACGGTTTATCAGAAATAATTTGATAACGCGCGAAGCTAAGGGGAACCGGTAGAATGTCGTCTGGGCGCTGATAGACGACGATGGGAATGATTTAAAGCGACGCCGGGCATAGACACACGTGCGATCGAAAGGGGAGGAACGTGGCGTGTTACGTGCGCGGTATGAAGCACGTGCGTGAACGGGCATGAATACGTAGGAGGGAATACGCGAGCGTTTGGGTGACTAAGTGACACGCTGTGCGTGAGGTCAAGCCGAGAGAATGTTTCTCCTATTGCTCATTGTGTCTTGGGGCCTTGTGGGACTGGCGCTGTGCGAGCTGGGCTATTAAAAGAGAGGTCGTTCGATTTAACTACCTAATCTCAAATGAACATTATACGTGACAGTCTTCTACCTTCGTCGAACCCCTTTAGAGATCCCCTTTCTTCGAATGATTTTGAGTACGTAATGTGAGAGGCGTAAAAAGAAGATCAACTTCGTGGGGAATATCGTAGGTCATAACTTTCGTGTTGAATTGGGGGGTTGATAGGGGCGAGGGTTTGCGTAATTATGTCTGCGCAACACGTGACGTGGTTGTCCAGGTGACATCCGAAGAATCCGAGGGTACCGGGTTAAGAACCACTGGCCTATAGTCATTCAGCGCACCATGCATGCAAATAAAGCGTGTCACTGACCTCCCAGCTAGAAAATCTTCTACTGTTACTGTTACTCCGGCGTATCGTCACTCCATTTTCATTTCGAGTATTTACGAAATGTCGTATTCCAGCTTATCTGCGAATTCCCATCTAATCTACTCCAATTACCATAATAGCCAAGCATTTAACCTAATTATCCTTCCTGAGTTTCTCGTTTGGCTTCAACATCGGCCGAACTTTGGAAAGATATCGAACCGAATCGAAACTGGTTCACAGCGTCCATTACTTAGAGAGCGAAACAAACGAGAGATAATTAAAACGTACTCAGTACTCCAATCACCGGGAACGCGATGCACGGCGCGATTGATCTCGTCGTTAGCGGAGATCCAACCAGCTCCGCGAAGCGGTTCAAGCATTCTCTTTTCAGGCGGTTTCGTCAGCTGTCGATTGAATTTTGTAAATCAGCGAACGAGAACTACCGGGAGGTGGGTATTCTTGTCGCACGCGTCAACGCAGAACGGAGCCGGTCGGAGACGTTTACGCAAAGAGGTGGACGCTCTGGGGAAGGTGGAAAGCGAGAGAAAAACGAGGAGGAGGCGCGGTGTGAAAGGCAGGAAAAGGGAGAGAGAGAAAAGTGGGTAGCGGAAAAGAGAAAAGGGCCTGCGGTGGACATACAGTCGCAGTCGGAACCGTGTAGTCTGTTGCCTGCGAGGAATGCGTAAACGGTAGAACCGTTTTGTAAGTGGCTTGATGAAAAGAGACGGAACTCCGGAGGCTGAATGCGCCTTTAATCTTTTTTTTATTTTATTTAGACAGTTTGGTATTCTAGATATCAATATAACATTATCAGAAAATTAAATGTATATCGTTTTTTTTAAACAATATTTTTACATTTTATTGTTTTTTTAATACTTAGCGATATTTATACTTTTTAATACTTTAAATTATAAATAAGTTAAAGTTGTAATTAATGTACGGATTTTAGGGTGGAAAAAAATACTAAATGTTTGAAGTTGTATCAAGCACCTAGTAATATTGCGTCCAACAGCGGATGAAAGAAAGTTTAAAGAGTACATCACAAAACAAAGCTATGCGAGTATATTTCTTAAAATAAGAGGACAGTTACACAGCACTGATTGATAAATACTCCATAATAAATGAAATATCAATATGATACAATATTCAGTATAAAGCTTATTAAATTCGTATGTAAATCCCAATTTAGAACTTATTTGTTCGCCGGTATATATACATATATACAGAGAGAATCAAAACTGATTATACAATCATTATAAAACACGATATATACTCAAAAACTGTTTATAACTAATCGTTGTACGATACTCACTTGTTTATGAAACACTAAACCACGATGCACACGAGCGACAAAAAGTCGCTGCGATTCTGCGTACTATTATGTTTTTCAGAAATATAAATAAATAATCGGACATCACCGACATGAAATCTCAATGATCGCACTTGATCGCAACGACCTTTTATCGCTCGTCTGTGCCGGGGCAAAAGTGTGTATCATTAAAATGCGCGTATCGAAATAAATGTTTATTGCTGTAACTTCCGCAGTGGCAGCTAGTAGCAGCTAGTAGCAGCCAATTTCTTTTTTAAAAGAAAGGCAAGGCTTCGCTCTTTAAAATGTCACCAGAATGAGCATTCCAGTTCGCTGCAGTCATAATTAAAAAGGAGAATAACGATTTAACATATTTTATTAACTATAATTAAAAAGGTATTAAAAAAAATGTTTTTAGTTACATACAGGGTGTCTCAAACAAAGTTGTAAGAGCCGCAAAGGGGGGATTGCTGTGGTGATTCTAAATAACTTTTTCCTTAGCAAAAATGTTCGTTGCGGCTTCGTTAATGAGTTATTAACGAAAAACACCGACCAATCGGGGAGCGAGTACAACGGATGAATGATGACGCGGACGATGGCAGGCCAATATTACTCGCCCCTGGAACCAGCGCTAAAATTCATCCACTGTATTTCGTTTATTGGTCGGTGTTTTTCGTTAATAACTCGTTAACAAAGCCGCAACGAACATTTTCGCTAAGCGAAAAGTTGTTTAGAATCACCTCAGGAATCACACCTTTTCGGCTCTTACACTTAATTTGGGACACCCTGTATAATTTAAGTATACACTAGATAGACTTAATTCTGTCAGTTATTATTTAATTTCAACAAGTGAAGTAATTATAAACGATGAATTTAGTTTCAGGCAGTTCTCAGACTGTCGACATTAAAGCCATGTAGTCGTGTTAATAATTGATAAATAATAAATTAAAACATACGAAATCATGCTCTAGGTATATGTTCAATTAACTGTTGGTAAAAGATTTGTTTATTCTGAGCATAGTTGTGAAAAATGACTTTCTACCGCGTTGAAAAACTTCTGACACACCTCGACGTCGATCGGTTAAGCGATTTCGACAAAAACCGCGAACACCGACCGCCCCGCCTATACAATTTTCTTGATATAACCACCGTCTCGTCCCCCTTTTTAATTATTCCTCGCCCCATGTGTGGGGTCAGCAGCTCCCAGATCCTTCATTTCACTCGGTTCGTTCATATACTGAGATTCTGCGATCTCACAATCAGCCATTTGCGCCACATCTGCAACGCCGATGGCCGTTTCGAACGCTTGCTGGGATATTTGAATTGCTCAGAAGCTTCTCTGCGTATTTTTGTTTACGACGTGTTATCAGAACGTTGCTCCGCTCTTTGCACTGATAATGGTATCGTACGTCGGTCGCGTACATATTCGTTGCTCCGGAATGTATGGAGAACAGTTTCTGCATCGTGATACTGATGCGCCATGGTGTTGATGATAAAGAGGTCTGTTTTTTCAGGTTGGCGAGATCTAGAAACGAGTATTTGAATGGACTCTATCTCTAACCTTTCCTGATATCTATCAGACGCTCGGGAATTTACAGTGACAGGAAGAGGAGTCCATTCAGGACGCCGCCTCCTTTACGAGTTTCCTCTTCCGCGATAAATCAGGAAACTTTGGTAAAGAAGGCATTATGCAGAGCGGGGATAATGGGGAACTTGTGCCACCGTTTGCATTCGGACAAATGTTACCCTTTGACCTTATAATAATGAATCACACCGTGATAAGAATTATACAGGGTAATAAAAAAACCCGTACGATAATCATATAGTAGATGATACGCATAATACTGGTGAGTAAAAAAACTTAGTAGGCACTTAAACATAAATCGGAATCTCAACCATTTCTAAGATATGAACATTTTTTTTTTATTATTACTTATTAATTAAATTGCTTGCTCCTCGATTTTTATAGAATGTATTCAACAAGTCTTTCTTCAATTTTCTTAGACGTCGATGAAATCTTCTTTTATGAAGTATGTATGGAAATTGAATGAGAAGATTCAAAACACAGCTTATGGACTCCGAAGCAAACATCACGATACGTGGAAGTGGATAAGTCAATCATAATGCGAACGCAAAAAAATATTTAGTAAAGTTTTTTTAATAAGTATAGTATGTCTTATCTACTGTATAAACATTGAATGTTTTTTTTGAACATCCTGTATACATCCTAAATTCTGGGGACAAATATTGTTACTTTATTAAAAGTAACGAATAGAAAAAAATTGAAGAAGCCTGCAATAGTTATTAATCTTCTAAACTTATGTAGTTCAATAGTGAATCAGTTCGTCCATGTCACTGTTATTTTTATTTAAATTAACTCGTCGGTCTAAAACCTAAGAAAAATCACTTAGCAGGGTATTAATTATAGCTGCCGTTTTTCCGAACTCTTTCCTTCTTCAATTTGCATATAATTAAGAAGCAGAAGATAAAATTGCTGAAAATAGAAGCGCGCAAAGAGATAAAAAAAAAAACATCGTAAACGAATAAAATTCGATTTACAGACGAATCGCAGAAGCGACACGCCGTCTCCGCCCAGTTGTCAACCGTGCAACCAGTTTTGTCAACGGTGTGAATAGTTTGGAACGTGTTTGCGGAATAATCGACTAACTGTATGCAGACAATGGCCGAGGCCACTCGGCACGCATCGTTGACTCCAATTATGCAAGGAGTTCTCAACTTGACGCCGCCGCGCCGCCGCGATTAAGTCCACGGCTACCATCTGCGCGCGATCGAGCTTCTCCGGTCTAATCCGACGCGTTAACCCCTCGCGACCTCGCCGACATTTCCTGTTCTCCGACGATTTCGATCGATTTCAAAAAAAAAGCCATCCGCGAGTTCCGTCGCTTTGGACAACCTCGACGAGAGAAAGAGAGAGAAAGAAGAAAAAAGAAAGGATTTCCGTTCCATCGTCATCGAACCGTTGTTCAGCGTCGAAAGAGAACACTGCGGGATTTTCGTAATACTCTGTACGAATCATGCATCGTACGCGGCGAGTCCGATGCTAATGCGAAAGCAACGACAATGCGCGCGCCTTAAAAGTACAATAATGAAATGGTCATTACTCGTGGCCAGGTTCGCGCGTGTCGCAACGCATCGAAACGATCGCCGTTGAGGATGGACTTTTATGGGAAATTACTCTCCCAAAACGGAGATTCTATGTTGCGACGTCGAAAATGTTCCCCGCGGAAGGCACGACGAGCGCGCGCGATTGTTTCTATTGGAAATTCCCGACGAGTTTCGACGTTTCTATAGAACGTCACGTAGCGAACATTCGGGAAGGGTCGTAAACCGTTGGATTCCACTGCCTCCGCTTCCACTGTGAATATAAGGGCGCGTTCCGACGTTTGCGACGAAATGAAAAAGTAGCGTGAACCTCGGAGCAATGTCTCTGTTCCTCCAAAAGCGATTCGCAGTTATCGCAACGTGGGAGGATAAAGTCGTCATTATGAGATCCGTGTTGCGTTGCTCGCGTCTGGTCACGCCCTGACAATTTAGTAGTCTCCACGATATAGAGAGGCTGTAGTAACAATGGGGTGCCATTGTTATCAGAATTCGAGCGCTAGGACGGAGGGTAGCAGCTTTAACATTGTGAGAATCGGATTTCCGTTTCTTTTCTTACTGGATTGTCCATTTAGATTAATTATTACTAATCCTTAGTACTTTAACTTATGATCCCAAGGTATCCTGCAGGCTTTCACTCACGAATACTAACAGAAAAAGGTTTCTCATTACGAGATCGACCCGCATTTACAGTCTCACGCAGAATTTGCATTAGAACGAGGAATGTCACCCTAGTCTTCTAGGGTGAGAATAAAGAGGCAGCCGGTTTCAAATCGAGTTCAGCGAGGAACAGCAAGGAACGACATCGTCGACGAAGCATAATGAATCATCCGGTCGGTTGTCGTTGACCTTAGATAATCCAGCTTCATCGAGACTGCAATCCCAAGCCCCGAAAAAATGTGCGAATTACGCGCGAATGCCAGATGTATTTTATTCCCCGGTTGCGAATGAATTATCGCGGTCATTCGCAGGCGCGCCGTTAAAATCGCCATGGTGAAATATTGCCTTAAATATTTATGAACCGTTCGTTTCGTATCGAGAGTGTCGTCGATAGAACGAGGAGAGAACGAGAGAACGAGGGAGAGAAAGAGGAACGAAGAGAGAACAACCGAGTGGCGCTCCGTTGGTGGCAACCGCGTATTACGAGCGCACAATGCATTTAAGTGGCCGTTCACGATCGTGAACGAGCATGCTCGCTCGCCTCGGTGTCAACGCTCGCTAACTAAAGAACAGGATCATTCGACAGGAAGCACTATCTTTGTACACCGAATTTGAATCAGTCGGAACTCCGTAAACCGCCTCGCGACCTCCGTATCCGGTCTGCGATTGATCGCGATCGAAAGACGCCGCTGATCCGCTCGTCGATCGCCGGAGACTTGAAAAATGGATAACGGTGCAGCGACAGTAATGCGCGAAATTCGCCGGAGATTCTAATCGAGGGAGGACTTAAAGAGTCTTAGGAGTTTCTCACGGGCGTCACGTGCTTCGGTAAAATTTATTGCTGGTATTTACGTGACGCCAAAAGTGAAACTTTGCGAATGTGTAGCTGATCTTGGGATATTTGATAGAGCGCAAAATCTCGGTTGGTTTGAAGCATTTAATCGTAATTTAGAAAGAGTTATACAGTTGCGGACAAATATTTCCGAGCGATATCGATTTTCATATTTTATGCAATTTAATGTATTTAATTTGGAATAATAAAAAAATTTAATTATAATAATAATAATAATGATCTCTTTATTTACGGGTATGCACCCTTTAGTGTATACAGCGATAAACAAAACAACGCACAACTAGGTAAAACAACGCAAGAACAGAAGAATCCTTTTAAATTAACATTATAGCTATTTAACAAATTGTTACATAAATACAGTATTCCAATAGGTGACGGACGTTGTAACCTCAAGAAGTTTAATAGTTTACGACTTCTACGTTTTACGTAGAAGTTTAAGTTTAGTAGAGAATCGTGAAAAAAATCTAATCTGTTGGCAAATGTGTTCGCTTCATTGCATATTCTATTAATCCGATCGGAATTACCAAAATTGGATTTATACGTTGCAAGTGCAAATAGTATTTGATTTCTGAGATGTCTCATAGGAGCATATATTCTAATCAATTCTAAAATTAGAGGACACTTTATGACACCATTAATTATTTTATATAAAAGTAAGAGACCGGCAGAAACTCTGCGAGAGCTTAAAGGCATCATATGCAGCATTTGTAGCATAGGTGCATAATTGTGATCGAGTTTAATTATATACATCGATAATAAATTTAATGATTTACGAGAATTCGGCGAAATCATCTTCTCATAGAAAATATGTCTGATAACTAGAGTATGTATAAGAGATAATTATATGTATTGCTATGTCAGTCAATTTATTCGATCTACCATTAACTGCTTTTAGGAATAATATTATTAATAAGCTTAGTGGTAATATAGAAGTATTTTCTGGGATTGTTATGAATATTTGATTGCTTGAATATTTTAACACCTGTGGAATTTGACATTGATATTCAAATAGAATGTTCACAAAGTATTCAAATAATCAGAAATATTCGAATAATCAAAAGTATTCGAATAATTAGAAGCACATTCGCCCATTCGGAGTATTCGAATTTCGTACTTATTGCATTGACTACGAGTCTAAATATGAAGTATTTTTTCACACTGTATTAAAATATTCAAAGAATGTTCGAATCTTCAAACACTTCTATTTATTCGAATAATTCATATATTTTATATAGTTGAATATTTACAGCTGTACTACATATTATAACTCGCTGTCACATATAATCTTATTTTTATTTTACTTTATATCATTTCATTGTCTTATACCGTACGCCTTTGTCTATAACAATGTAAAAATTTTGACTATTCCTATAAATAAATAAATAAATGAAATGCAACTACGTTTTTTTTTGAGAGTCTACTTCTCATTAGATGACGTCTCAACAGATTTTCATCAACTGACATTCTTATGAAAATGTCTAGGTAGTCAAGCATTAAAACTTCTCTAATGAAGAGGGAGTAAACAATTTATTGCTGACTTTATGAGTACCAAAGACGCTGTAAAGATGAAAATTAACATAGAAAATAAATAAAAGATACTCAAATCGACGGAACTTTTATTTTTACCTATCATAACGACAATCAAAGAAGTATTTACGGTACACGGAGTTATGTTATTTTTTCTTAATGTGCTCAACGAGTGTCGTTTTTAATTTCGGAGGTACAAAAGACACTCGAGGTGTACAGATTTTAAACGAAGCACGCGATTGAGTAGTTACTCCTTTTCCTTTTCGTACAACGTTGGAGACGTGCCATTATCCGTCGCGTGACTCCGAGTGTTCCGAGATTCTCAGCCGAATTGTCCTTTCGGCTGTCAGTCGCGATCAAGGGAACTGTCACGCGAGATGTTTTCGCGCGAGTCGCGTCCTCATCCCTTATAGGGATTTCATTGCCAGTTTTCTCGGAATCCCGTCATTATGTCTCGCCGTTGTCGGGGATACGCTGTAACTAATAATTTCGGGGGATGGCCGACGGTCGTCGGGAATTGAATTACACCGTCACCGCTGGCAATTTGTTAGCTTCTGGTGTAATTCGGCGTTGTGACGTCACCCGGGGTACGTCCCGGCCCCGGCATGCGGGTCGGTCGGACAAAGAACTCGTTGGGCCTCGCTTTGGGCTTTGGGACACGGAAACTGATCGATGGAAACGACAAAAGTCCCTGATGGGAGGGGAAGAAAGGAGATGAAGATCCGAAAGAAAATCGATCGCTGGAATTCTTCAAATTGTAGACGTCGACTAAAATTTCACTTTGAAGTAAGAGTGAAATTTATTTATTTATTTATTTATTTATTTATTTATTTATTTATTTATTTATTTATTTATTTACAGGAAAAAATTCCCATTAGTGTACAAGTAATTAGTAGCAGTACATTAGGGGACGAATTAACATGTATAAAGAGATTAATAAAAATTAAACTATAATTATATATAATGAGGTTAATTAAATATTAGAGAAGGAAACAAAAGACAAAATTCAAACGTATTCGTCATAATAGAAAAAGGAGAGTTACAAGATATCATAAATTTACTTCCTGAATAAAGAAATTGAGCCGCAGAACATGTCCAGGTTGTGGTCAATAGCATTTACTGCCATGCATAGACGTTTAATAAGTATCGGTATTTGAGAAATAAGAGGGTGTAGTTTGCTGGGAGAAACATACTTGTGATCTTTTAAATATCGTATTGGCGCATATAAATTGACGAGCACAAGGAGTTGGGGACATTTTATGCAACTATGCAGAATTTTGAACAGAAGCATCAAATCCGAAATTGTTCTTCTACTCTCTAAAGACACAAGTTTTTGGACTATTCATAACAAAATGCAAATTTCATTCTCCACCGCGACTCATCAAAATCTCTCGGTTCTCTGTGGACTTCTAAAACAACGCGGGTACACATCCGACCGCGACAGACGATAAGCTAATGACTCATTACAGATCGAATTGAGCTAAATAGGCTAAACGTGATTCGTGCGCATTCGAGGAACTCGATCTCAGCCAGGCCATAACGATAACTTTTCGCGGCGGCGACATGACGGCATGCAGGCATCATAGGATAATGTGACCGATAGCTTTTTTCTATGATAACGAGCCTTCCCTACGGGCGCGAACGTGATAAACAGGCGCCTGTTGGCGCATCGCGTCGACCTCGCGTCACAGTTCCTGTTCCTCCGTTCGATTCAATTACGCGAATAACAATGCGCATTTTTCCTAGTTTCCAGCCTTGGACTCGTTCTCTCGCTAGAAATGGCGACCGCGGGTCGTCCAGTCAGACTTTCTACGAATAAAAACGCAGAAAAAGAGGACGAATTTTCACGAAACTCGAAGCGTCGAAAGCGGCACTCGGCCGCGCCTGAAATCATCGCGAGCGGTTGCGCTCCTCCTCCTCGAGTAAAGGAAACGTGTGCACAAAGCAAGCATTCGATCGATTAACTTGACATTATCGCGCGGTCAAGTATAAATAGCATTAACCGGTGGGGGACTGCTATCTTTCGAAGGCCCGAACAAAAGTCAACGATTCCCTCCGATGCCTTCGTAAATCGTCGACTCGTCTTACGTCGTCCGAACTCGAGGCAGCCTTCCGTTCGTGGAAGCCGAAAACTTTGAGGGCGTTCCGTGACTAATTTTCTCGCGGTTCCCCGACGACGATAAGTCGAGGCGTTGCCCCCCGGGCGTGAGAAAATTTCCCCGAAAGTAATGGGGACGTCGGAGTCGGGACGTCGAGTGCCGGCGACGCGACGAAGAACACGCACAGCCGGACGACCCGACGCGACGGTACAATTCGAGTGCTTGTAATTAAGTGCGTAACGAGGCTTGTTTACACCGAGGGCCAGGTCCTCGTAATCTCCAGAGCCGCTTAGTCTGCCGTTTTAATCGGACTCTTCTTGGAACGGAATTTATGGCACGCCCCGCGGCGTACAATTGCACCGCGATGCAACTTCGTCAGGCCTCTTCGACGTTTGGTCGCAATTATTCACGACAACGCGCCACCGTTTTCGAACCGTCGCACTCGTTAAAATGTAGAAAATTTAAATGTATGATGATGCAGAATATGCCGCGGGCTCGCTTTGTTATTCTATTTTTTGCTTTCTTTGTTTATATCTTTTATTTTTAAATTTACTGTAGGTGATCAACTTAACTTCACATTTTTTTAAGCTCGAACAAAAATGGAATTGAAAATATAGTTTAAATAAAATGATTTCGATCACAGATGTTACTATGTATTTCGTATTTAATATGTAACAAGAATGTTAGTGTTTTTTGTAATATTTACAAATACTATCAATATCTTGAATATTTTTTGTACGTGTTTCTCAACAGGATTTTGTGAAAAAAGTTACAAATAAATTGAAACAAACAAAGAAACATTCTCTATTATTAATGATCACCAAACGTATAAATTAAAAATCTGCAATAACTATGCATTGTAAGTATTGTACATTAATAAAATAAAATAATGTTATCGCCATATCGCTATATTTAATGTTTTAAGAACAAAACAGACGGGAATTTTTACCATTAGTGGAATTAAAATACCACTAACAATGTTGAATGAGCAATTTTTTATCTTGGAGAAATGTCTCTGAAAATACCAGAGTATTTCAGTTAAAACTGAAGAGAAATTTAAGAGATTCAGTAATTATTTTGGGGAGAATATACAATCGGAGGAAAAATCAATCTATTTTCAGTTTCTTAAATATTTTGGACAATATGGAAATGTGTTTTGTGATAAACAATGTAACTGCGATTTTGTTATTTTTACCGAGCATATTTTCAATCTTGAAATTTCAACTGTTTTTATAATATTGCAAATTTAAGTAGCTTGAGTAGATTTCTACGAACGATTGTACATTTTTTGGAGCAAATATGAACATTTCTTTGCATCTGTGACGAAATTTTGGTTCTCTTAACTACGATAAAGGTTACACATTTTCCAAAGTTACACATTGCAGATTGGTAGACTTCTGCGACCGACAATGATTAATGTTATCAAGATCCCAGAAGCTCACAGAACCCAAGAATCAATGTTTCTCGTAAGATTCGAGGCGCAGCTTCTCACGAAGACAAGAAAGCCCGAATCGCGTCGGGGTGAAAATGTCAGGCATTTACCACGGATTTCTCTCACCTTTGCAACCGCGTTGTACCCGCCGCCGCGTCTTTCGCTGAACGTCGGCCGCCTAATAAATATCCTTCCGCGACGGTACAAGTGAAAACACGGGAACCCTTATCGATTGGTATCGACGACCCTACACATTCGCGGCTTACACCGATGCTCCGAATGCCGGCAATAATTCGCCGGGACTCGTCGTAGATAACCGTTGATCGAGAACATTGCGACACGAGGTGCTGCCTTCGACTCCACGAATCGACTGATTCGTTTAATATCGCGTTACGTGATTCCGCGCGAAAATTCGTGCGAAAACCGAGGCTTGCTCTCGCGAATAACACTTATCGGGTTATTGCACTTTGCAAGAGATAGTAAAATTTCACCTTCGAGGCGAACGAAAAGGTTAAAGCGTTGTAGTGTAGAGCACGAATAGACCAGCGGTGGTCTTATCAACGGTGCTGTTCCTGGAAAGGAAATGAGAAAGTGGAGGTGCGATGTCCTGCTGGGCGACCCTCAGGGTCAAGAGATTCGGACCTGCATACGGTGGTATTTCCTGAGAGACTATCTCTTAAAAGAAATTTTAATTGACACGAAGTTCCAGATGTTTTCTCTTTAAGATAAAATCCTTATCGAACCCGTTATCTATTAAAAAATTTCGAAAACATATTCTTGAATGAAACTCACAGAAATTTATCTAAACACACAAAAACTTCACGCAGCTCAGAAATTCCAAACACCTCGTACCCAATCGCGAACGTCTCCAAAGTCACCGACGCTTTTCCGTGCACTTTCCGATAACCTTTCCAAGGACGTCGCTCGCTCACCTTTGTTGTCGCAAACGTCGCAGAGAACCATCTCCAACGGGAACGGGTTCGCGCGTGCATCCGACCGCGTGGTCACGTCTGCACTGAGACACCGTGCTCCAGAAGACGAGGGTCGCCCGTCGGTTACGCCGTGCACACTTCCGAGGGAGAGGAAGACGAAGAAGCCGACGGCGACGAGGAGAGCGGCGAGCGTTGCTCGTATCGACCGAGTTCGATAACGTGTAAAGCCGGCTCGTTAGAGGAACGCGCGCGGTATCCTCGTCGGAAAGGTGGGGAAGGTGATCCGCGGTAGGACGAGGGGCGGAGGAAAAGTTTAGAGGAGCGTCGAGCGGGCGAGCTTCCACGCGAAACCGCAGAATGCCTTCGCGAGGAAAAGGACCGTGGAGAAAAAGAACGTGGGGGAGACGAGAGAGGAGGGAAGAGGGTATCGACACACGAGTTTCACGGCCGACGATCCCGTCGGTCGTCTCGAAAAGTGTTGACCGTTTGACAGCTAGATTTGCACTGGAGAGCAACATCGGCCCATACGGCCGGACTCACGAGTCACGAGGGCCAACGATGGGTCTGCGGATCGAGGGGGGATCTCCGCGTTTCATTGTAGGCGCACCATGGGCCAGCGTGGAGGGGCGGGAAGGACGGCAGATCAATATTAGGGCGTAGACTCAAGGGCAAGGGCCGTCACCGGCTCCTGCGACCGTGTCGGAGGCTTCGAGCGAGAGAACGAGACGCTAGTTTCGTCTGCGTTGCCACGGCCCATCGATGGGACCGATTGATCGGTTCGCTCGTGGAATTCTTATCGAGCGGCCTATTGTGTTTGTTTCGAAGTTATCTGCCGGTCTTCCGGTCCGATCGCAACGGGCGATTTGTAATCGTGGCACGCCGGCCGGCGCGGTCACCGCTGACGCTTCACGCGTCGCAATTTCGCTGGTTTTCCCGACGAAACGCGGCGCCGCGACAGAAACCGGAGGAGGTTCTTTGAACCCGCGAGCAACTCAAGGCGTTTCGAAGACGAGAAAAAATGCCGGGCGAGCCTTGGGAATCGCGGAGAACGAACGATTCCGCCCGGTAAGGTTCTAAAGGAATCGATGTTTCATAAATATTTAACGATTGCCGCGTTCCTCGTAACCGTGACGCAAGACGAAATGTACGCAAGAACCGACGAACGATTAACGCAACTTCGTTTTTCTTTTTCTTGTTTTCTTTTTGCGCCATCGCTTTTATGAATCGCAACGGGGCGAATCGAGCGCAAAAGATTCGCCGACTGCCCGAGATGCCGATCCAATCGATCGCGTGTCGCTGGACGCTTAATAAACGAAGCCGGTCGCTCCGAAATATATACATGTGTTTATTATTTTGCGAAACTTTTCCTTTGACTTTCGAGCGGCTCCTATACGCGCGTGCGACCGTGTCTCTGCGTCGGATGATGCATGATATTAAAAGATTGCAACCGTGCGTCCTGCACGCGATTCGCGGGAGTGAAAAATGTTTTTGCGCAACGACAACCTTGCGATTTATTATAAATTACACACAACTCGCTCTCGTTACTTGTTTCGACGTCGATTTTATTGCATGCGCAGCATTCCTTAAAAGGAGAACCCGAGGCAGCGAGAAAGCTTACAACTCTGCTCTCCCTTAAGGGTGTGCATACCTTTATGGGTTTAAAAATCGATTTTCTTTTGTTGGGTTATTTATAAATGAATGGAAGAATGCAATACATGCTTTCAATAAGTCTTTTTTTCTTTTTTTACGAAATCCGGAGCGCGAACGGTTAATAACATTATTTTCAATTAGTCGAGCTTGATTTTTCATTTTCCATTTTTCATTTTTCAGATTTTTATAAATTAGTGAGATACAAAATGTCTACTCTTTTAAAGTGGCATAGATTAAAAGTTTCCCTCTCCAAGAATAATTTTCCTTCAATAAAAAATTCTTTTTTTACCGCAACGAAGACGCCCTCACTCAAAACCCGATTCCCAGGCCCAGCTCTCATCCTCAAGCGCGCCCAAAACTGTACCGCGATAAAACATTTTCGAGGAGAGGCTCCCAAGCGCGGGTGAACGTTTTCGTGCGGGTATCTAACACTCGGCGTCCTCGGCGTACACATAGGAGCAGATAGAGTAAATCCATGTGTAGGGCGATAAGCTGTAGATAAGGATTACTAAGTACAGAAAGTAAAACTCGTACAAGTACACCGTCCAAGGCATTCATCGCGGCATCAAGATGAACGATCTCCTCAATCCCCAATTCAATGAGTGAAATTAAACGTTCAAAGATTCATAGCGTGAAAATCGAGGGAATCTATTTAATACCGAGCACAGAATTTCGCAGTCTCCGAGCTTCCTTCGTGAAAGCTCTGCACCCTTCGAACCGGATTAAACGCAAAGCCAAGTGGCGAGACGATTGACCAATAAACTGGTGCAGCGCGCAGAGAGCTCCGAACAGTTGCCGCTTCACGGTTTATCGTGATACAAAGCGAAGAGCCCAAAGCGTGTCTGTTGAAGTCTGTTCGTCTAGCTAAATCCATATGTTGGGACATATGTTAGGGACACGTTACCCTGACCTGCACCAGCAACACGGGGAGAGGGAGCGACCGACCGTCTAAAAATAGGGGTGCCCCGGGGTAAGGGATTAATGGCCAACGCCGGTTGTAATTTTAAACATCTCGGCAAACGTGGCTAATCCAATCTACTGGCTTATAACACGCACCCTCTGCGCGGGCTAAGAACCCACGATCGCCGCGGGTCATCGTGACGACCCGCAGAAATGTCAATGAACAGCGCGCGCGCATTTTGCTCGGATTAATCCGTGTTTCGGGGATCAATCAACGTCCAACGGCGCTCGAGATTTATTGAATAAGTTCGTTTGCCCCGATAATTCGGCGATCCGGATCGCTGACAAATCCCCGTCGGTGCCCGAAAAAGGTATTCTGACTCGCTCACCTTTCTTCTGATCCTCGCTGTCGGAATGGAGTTCGACGTCGTGAAGTCTCATGGACTGCACGAATCCTCTCCAGTGGCTTCGCGATCTGCCCCTGTCGTTCAGATCGGTCTTCAGATCTGCCAGCTGTTTGTCCGACTCCTTTAATAAACCGTCCAAGATATCCGGTCGATCGAGTTTCCCCGTCCTCGTCTTCGGATCTTTCTCCGCGCGGCCCACGTCGTTTCGATTGAACGAGGCGTCGGTGTCCTCTTCCGTGGTGCTTTTAGAGTGCCTCGAGTCTCGCCGAACCCCGTCGGTTTTTTCGATCTCGGCGGTTCCGGTCGCGTCGTCTCTGTTCCTCGACGCCTTTCTTCTCCGAGCCGGGGGACGCGGGTGCGCTTCCTCCGCCCGACTTCTTTCTCTCTCGGTCTGTTTGGAGCCCGCGCCGCTCTTCTGCGACGAGAGTTTGCCCGACACCCTGCTGCTCGCCTCTTTGGCTTGTTTATTCGACGCGGCGTTCTTCGGATTGTTGCAGCGATCCTTGAGCGACTCCCGGTTACCGCGGGACGCCTCGAGCAGCTTCTGAGCAAGTAATCTCGTCTTATTAATTTCCGTCCCGGATTTCTTCTCCTGCCGCTCGGGCTCCTTCCTCTCGTTCGACTTCACGATCATCCTCGGAGGGCTGTCGGCCGTCTGAAACATCTGCTGTATCTTGAGGATGTCAGATCGAATTTTCGCCGAGCCGGACAGTTCGGTCTTATTGTTGGGCGTGGAGGGTTTAGTCTCAATCTTCGCCGCCATCCGTGGACACCTTTGAGCCGGCGGAGTGTTTCTGAGCCGCTCCAAATCCTTCAGATCGGCGAGCAGGGAGTTCGTCGTCCTCACGGACCTGCTCGAATGATCGACGGCGATCGTTCTCGGACGATCCTTCTCCGGTCGACCGATCTTCTCCATCGGTATCAGCGCATGATCGACGAACACGGTGTCTCGTATCTGACTGATGTTCCTCAGCCTCGGCGCGCCGAGCTTCAACCCGGTCGTCCTCATAATCACCTTCTCCATAGATTCGATGTCCCTTTCTCGGCCCAGTCGTCTTTCTTCGATCAATTTGGCGCGATGAACGTCGATTGCCGACACAAACGGGCCGTGATACGCTGGTCCGTTCACGGAGGAAGCCGCTCGTGAATTGGGCAGAGGATTATTCGGCTTGCTGGTTCTCAACGGCGACATCCTGACCAGCCTAGGAGCGTCCTTCGGGTCGTCCGTCTGCAGACTGCCGCGATACACCATCTTGCCGGTCGTGTTGCCGATCACCGAGATCCACTTTTTACGTTCTCATTGGTGAGCCATCCTCGACGGCGCGTCGCCTTCCTGAAAAACAGAGCCGCGGTCTATTAATGGAAGGCTGGCGTTGGCCGCGCGAAGTCGTACGCTACTTAAAGGCATATTTAAAGCGTCAGCCGCGGGGACGTAGATCACCGTCTTCCGTTTCCCGTGGACGACGGAGTGGGAACGTTGATCGTCAGGTTCGTTTCCGTTTCTCTTATCCGCCTAACGGATCGTCAACAAATCGGTACACGACCGATGCTCGTTCTATCGCAGAGAAATCCTGCCGAACTACCCGATCGGCCTCGCTCCGCGAGGAATCGGTCAGGCGGGTAATTCGACTGGATATCCGACGAGCGAGCAATACTCTTGTCGGCGCGGTTCTCGCTCGCGTCTTCCACGCAAGATCGAACCCGCGTAACTGTTCATCGACGTAAACGACAATCGACAGGAAAAAGGGGAGAGGGGGAGAGAGAGAGAGAGAGAGAGAGGCAGGGCAGTATTCGCGACGAAGGCTGCGTCTCGAGAGAGTCAGTGGGTGTCACCATGTAGGCAGTGACCTGGCCATCTTGCGACACGCGCGACGTCGGCATGTAGGTGTCAGCCGCGGCTAATACGACCGTCCCGCGGTTTCAATAACTATCTACCTGTAGTTTTAATCGCGCTCGGCTCGAACCGCGCATTCTAATTACGGAGAACGAGATGGGACGTCGGGGGTGACAGTTAACGATCGACCGGCCGTAAATGGACGTCGAGACCAATCGCACGGAACGGTTTATTACGCTCGTTCGTTCCATTAGAATCGATCGGCACTCGGTACCCGAGCATCGATCGCCTCGGCAATTGTTATGCCGCGAATATCTCCGAAGCCATCGCGATCCGTTATGTAACGCCTGGTCGTTTTGTCCCCTTCCCACCGGAAGGTCGGTAATCATCCTTCGATTCTTAAAGATCCTGCCATCGACTCCGTTCGCCGCGATCGCGAGGCGTTTCCGTTGCCAGCCGCGTTCTTTGCGGTCGTCGATCGAGAAACAGAAACCCGTCGACGCCAGCGACTCCGGATTATCATCGATCAATCGCGAATAATATCGCTTCTTTCGCACGTACTAGAGATGACACGCATTGCCGCGTGTAGGTTTTTGCGGTTAGCGATCGAGGAACGAAGCCGCGTCGTTCTCAGGCTGCCGAGTATCCTTTACAACAAATAAACGACGAGCATTGTATAATACTCGTTAGCCTCTGCGGCTTGCAATCGAATACTGAACGCAATTTTTCATTCGTTACCACTTTTGCCGATCTTTTCGTCAATTAGTCACGGTAGGCGAAGCGCGTTCGAAGCCTTTCGGG
This sequence comes from Perdita meconis, assembly GCA_030770465.2. Classification (NCBI taxonomy): domain Eukaryota; kingdom Metazoa; phylum Arthropoda; class Insecta; order Hymenoptera; family Andrenidae; genus Perdita; species Perdita meconis. The sequence continues at coordinate 6,462,508 of JASKOS020000016.1, forward strand.
CGCAAGCTTTCTGGTTCAAACCGCGCGTCCGAAAAACATCGATCGATAAGGAAAACACGATCGACGCGGGTGCCGCGCCGGTAACGCGGAGATTACAGATTGTTCGACTGTACGAGAGGAAACTATAATAATTTACGTACCGTTTCCGCCCGTGGACAACGTTTCAGCAGACGAGGACGGTCGCGATGCACGCAATTCGCTCGACGATGACGACGCGTACGGACAGCCTGCAACTCCTCGGCTCGTCGATATCTCGGCCTCGTTCCGCCGATTCTTTCTCCCGTCTCGTTGTCGGATTCCAACAACGGAAATTGTTCTACGCTTGCGGCCACTCTCTCGTTAGCGCTGCAACAAAAAGTTCATGCATTTTCCATTAAAAGAATGCCGTTCGCGCCGCTCTTTATTTCACTCGAGATCACGCATCCGTTCCCTTTCGTGTTTCTCTCGTTTCCCTTCGTCGTCGGGGTTTTATTAGCCTTTTCACGGGGTTCTAGGCTTCACGCTCACCGGTGCCGGCCTCCGAACGAATCGAACTGGAAACCGCGCGTTATTATTTTCGTTCCCATCCTGCGGTTCGTCTCGTTGCGCAACGCTTTCCTCCGGTTTGCACTGTTTTTCATTATCAATTAGAAATTAATTAGCCGTATATCGGCCGGCCGAGCTTCTGCGAAACGTAATTGCACGCTTGCTTTCCGCAAACCCTTCGCGTCCTCCCCTCGGTTTATCGTGTCGCGGAGATCGCTCGTTGTATTATACATATTTATGTCGCGAACCTAGCGGGCCCGCTTCCTTCTATAGTGACAGCGATCCTCAGCAAAGCAGACCGATCGCAGGCAAGAGAATGAAAGGCACATCAGCAAGTATTCTATTTTTAGGCAAACCGTTGATGAAGCCCTAAGACTCCACACGGATCAACGATAGAAACTAAGTCTGCGCTATAGTACCAACACTTCCAACGCCACAGAAAGGCCTATGGATTTCCAAATCAAACTCACCCAAATGGCTCGATCCCACGGCGAACAGCTGCGTCGCTTCCATCCTCGATCAACCCTCTAGGCGAGCCCCGAACTTCTAAATTCGACGCAATAGAGGCTCACCCTCTGCTCGCATCCGAAGCAATTCTCACATTATTCTTTAACAAATTACGCGCCGTCTTCCTCTCAGCGCGGGAACAATGCACATGCAATTGTCTTTCTTTCGATCGGAAACCAAACACCACGAACGACACGTGCACGCGATTCCGCGGACGATTCTGGCCAGTTCCGACGTCGACGCGCGGTTTCCTCCTCTCTTCTCGATTCCTGTCCAGGATCACTGGAGACGCGACGCGGACCGCCGTCGAGACGCCAGCAGCAGCGATCGCACCAAGTTTCCTCGCGCCGTCAAGAGCACTGAATGGGTTCGCCAGCGACGAAACATAATCGCGTTTACGGCACAGCTGTAGGTACACCACTCTTTTCCTTTCCTTTCCATGCGAGCCACTGGAGTACCGGAGGATCCCCACTACGCAGCACGCGTGGAGCACGAGCCTACACCCACGCGACACCCGGTATACGTGGGCATACTGGCGGCTGGCATTGAGGAGGAAAGGAGAGGCCAGATGTTCGACAACTGTCAAATCTCCTTGCCGCGTCCTTCGAGGCGCGCGAAATCTCGGTGTCCGCGATCTCTCGATCCTCCTAGGCGCCGCGCAGAAGCGATCTCTCGATCCTCCTCTCGGCAGAACGTGTTCCCTCTGCTGCGCAATTGGCTTTCGTCGCGGTTTCAATTGAACCTTGACATCGTACAACGTGGATATTGACCGTTGCAATTCCTTACGATGCTTTCGCGAAAGGAAGTTGCTGAAGGATTTGAAGATGACCAACCGTACTTAATGTAGTTCGGTCTTTTGGAATTGTTGAATTATCTTGGAAAGAGTAAATTAGTTCTAAACCGAATTCGGTTCTAAATTAGAACTTCGAATCGGAGCTCGGACGACTTAGCGACAGGTGGTAAATAAGAGGCTCTATTCCCTGGATCTTCGCGAGTCTCACGCGGTCGTCGATCCATGTTGGTCGCCGCTAATCAGCCAGCAATTTCCATCTACTTAGTCGTAAACGCGGTGACGTCTTCCGCTGAATATTATTGAACGGTGTTTCACAAGCGCCAGTGTGCCAATGTGAACGCTAATACCCACCCACGGTTTCAGAGCAGGATAATGAGCTTCTTGGTAGTCGCAATGCTGAATTTACGAGACAAGCGGATCAACGCAACCTTTCTCCGCTGTCAGTTTCTCAATAAAATCATTCTTGAAGACAAGCCATTGAAGGGAGCTGGAGACAGCGGTCGCACATTGTTCCTTGCCCCGTACATTTTACTTGAAAGAGTCGAAGATTTACACTATACGAGTGGCGTAACATGATGTTAACGTCATGCAAACGTTCAACGCGTCACGTCACGGAGAAGTGTAAAGGTCCAGTACCATGTATCCGTCTTTATTTGAAATCTGAGGCATCATTTTCATCCTTTGTTTATACAATTCTTATACTTTCTTATTTGTTGTTTGACAATATGTGTTTTTGTTTTAAACAAAAGGTGGTCCATATTACCACCTTATTTGAACTTTGAACGTGAATTTCGGACATCCATACGCCGTCCAGAATGAATATCCAATGGACAAACATCTGACGTGAATTTCAAACGTTTATAGGACGTTCGATTGGGCATTAATTCCGAAATGTACGTCTAAAAAACATTACCACGACGTTTATGGTCAGTTGATACTTCAACGTGACGGACACGAGTCGAGCAAAGAGTATTGATAGTGTTTCCAATTCGTTGGTAGTATGGGTAAAATTTTTGTAGTATTCTACTCGGTTCATGCCCGTCACCTCGAGGTAATAAATTGACCTTTATTCTGACGAACCGGGACGAATCAAAACGGCACGGCTATACATATAGGGCTAGACCTTAAATCGTCGTTTCTTTCACGAGCTGAATTTGCGATGCATCGCTCCCGCCCAACGTCAGTTTAAAACGACGAGAAGCTTTCTCTCGCGCGACGAGCTTTCCTCGAAGCCGCGCCGTGCATCATTGTTCGCTCCCCCCGACAATAGTCATTATCGGCGAGCATTATTGTTTCCTGGTTCGCAATCTTCGTGTCGGTGCTATCATTGTTACCGGCGGATAGAAGTCGCCCAGCCGGTCTGGTCGGCATGCAGCCCGATAATAATGGCATTCTGGACAAGCCCAGAGATGACACAACCTTCCAACAATGAGTGCCACGTGCGCCGGGGAGTAAACCGTGGATAAACTATTTCCGATACGAGATTATCCAGAGCCGATCGCGTAAGGCGATTGGCGCGGTATTTAAATTGCAAAAATTCGAGGTCGTCCAGTCTCGGAACGGACATGCAACGGCGTCGTTTACCGTAGCATCGCGCGGGGATTCAAAGCTCCAGAGATTCGCTCTGAATCGTCGCATAGTAAAGCATTTGCACCAAAAAAACCGAAGAAGCTCGTGTGAAGCTGGAAGTATGTCTGTCCGGAAAAGAAAACGAACTTCCAGATAAGATATCAAATGGAAATTTGGTATGTAGCCAGATGATACTATCAATATAATGAAAAAAATACAAACGTCCAACATTTTCAATCCTGATAGAAAAAAATTATTATAACGTAGAAGAGTAAAAAGTGAGACCAAAGTATTGAAGGCACAGGATTTTTGTTGTAGGTAATCTGATTTCCACCTCCTTCGTTGCGCACCTTCGATCGATTCTGCGTTTCCACGAAAACGGTCGCTTCGCATTCTCTCGCCGACACTCACACATAATACAGGGTGCCCCAAACTCGACACGGGAACCGGAAATGGGAGATTCCTGGGGTGATTCTAAACAACTTTTTCCTTTGCAAAAATGTTATCCGAAGCTTTGTTAACGAGTTATTAACGAAAAACATCGACCAATCAGAGAGCGAGTACAGCGGATTAATGATGACGCGGACGATGACGGGCCAATACTACTCAAAGCTGGGGCGCGCGCTGAAATTCATCCACTGTATTCATGCTTCTATTGGTCGGTGTTTTTTTATTAATAATTCATTAACAAAGCTTCGGATAACATTTTTGCAAAGGAAAAAGTTGTTTAGAATCACTCCAGGAATCTCCCATTTCTGGCTCACGCGTCGAGTTTGGGACACCCTGTATACACACACACATACACACACATAAACACGCGCTCTTGATATTATTTGTCGTGCACCAAGCCGCACAGGTTCAGCTAGTCATTGAATAAATTAATTGTATTACATCCAACTAATTTTTCTCTCAATGCATTTTTTTTGTACAAAGGTTTTATATTTTTTTATAAAACAAATATTTCCAAAAAAATGTCCAAGTCAGCTGAGCTGTGCATTTACTCTCTTGCTTACCCTACATTCAAAAATTTCAAGGGACATTTGATACACCAACATGCCAATAATATGTCATTCTAGCAAAAAACTGCTTTATATGTGTTTCGAAAATTTCATCTTGACCAACTTTTTGGAAGAAGATACCATTACGCATCACTTCTAATCGATACCTCCCATCAAGCGTGGGTCACGTCGACGGCGCAGTGGTCCATTCCTGTCAACGGTGCACTCAGCCAAGGTTGTCCGGTTCTTTTCGCCAACGCGATAAGGAAAAACATCGCGCGATGCGGAGATTACCTGGTCCTCGAAAACAACGATGAGATTAGCGTATCGAATTAATCAAACTCCTTTTCGCGGAAAGAAACGTACGCGCAATCTTATTTCTCAATCGGATCTGCGATTTGCATTTAATTATCACTGAAACGGTAAACTACGAAACGTAACGCAGTTAATTGTTTTCTACGACGTTCGAGCCCCCAAGGAATTCCTCCTGTACCTGCGGCTGACGGTCGGGGATCCCGGCGCGCGGGCGTGCAACTTTTTCTAATGCGGCAAAGGTCACTTCCGGTCATACGGAAAGCGGAAACGCAGCGCGTGCTCGTCTGTATCCGGCCCCAGCGGCGTTGCTCGCCTCGCTTCGCCGAGCAACCGACTTTACCTTTGCTGCAGGCTGACGATGCATCTTTGTTTACCCACGAACCCACATCCTCCGGGAAACGATGCGACTGTGGAACAATCGTTTTCCTTCGCATTATTGTCGCTTTCCTTTGTTCCACAGCGGCGGAGTTATCTGGAGCGCAGTCTGCTTTTCATCGTATTCTCGGGGTAAAGAAATGATTCTTTACTCATCTCTCTGAGGATTTTTATTGGAGCGAGATCTACAGAGACGGATCTATGAATCGTTTGAAAGGATGATTTATCATTTTCTTTCTATTGATAAGCATGATATCCGAGCTTCGGTGTACGCGGTTTGCGATTGATGAAGATGTAGACGCAGGTGCTAACGAGAACTTGGTGTTTTCACCGATCGGATGCAAAGGATGCTTGATTCACGTGGGAAGATAATCACGTGGGTGAATTTCTCCCTAAAGGTCGTAGGTCAAACGTCTCGTACGAATCTGTGTCTCTTCGCCATTAACGAGAACATAAGATAATCAAGGGTATTGCGCAATTTATTACTCGCGTCTTGTGTAATTCAATTATTTCAACCTTTTATCGATATTATGTTACATAAATGAAGCAATCGCATCGTTACTCGTTTACCATTTGCTACGAAGATCGCGAGTGTAGATCACTGGACGAATTCGTTTCGTCGAACAAACAACGAACTCGACATAAATCGTGGCCGCGAGTTACGTTCGAAATAGACAATTGTAATCGGAGAGTTCATTGAATTCCGACGCGATGATCGCGGTCGGTGCGATATGCGGAAATTTGCAACTAATTACTCGCGTACTGGTAACGTTACTGTGGCATGAAGTGAAAGCGATTTCGTGCATAGAATGGGAATGCGTAACAATTTAACGAGGTCAGCCTCGTTAATCTGTAACAGATGCGAGCGCGTTTATTGTCAAAGTTTCTTCCCTCCGCGCAATTGTATCGATTGTCCGTGAGAACACCGAACTTTATGAAATAATCATGTAATTCGTTTATTGCGAGATCTCATTGTCAGATAGCGAGCGCTATGCGTGCATTAAGGTGAATGTCTCAATTTCTGCTCATTTAAGCGTTCACTCGTTATGAAAAGAATATAAAAAATTTGTTCGCAGTAAAAATTTGCAAAGTATTTGATTAATACCTCGATAATGAATCAATTAATTCAAAATATTTTAAAAAGACGTTATATGACGTTTAATTATTAATTCAATGTAGTACTCTGAATGTCCGTATTTCTGCTCACGACAAATAACTCACAAAAATCCAGTAAAAATCCAGAGTAAAATACAGTAAACGTTTTTAGTATTAAATACGATTTATTTCTGCACACATTACATTCGGTCCGATTATCGAATCACAATGAAATTGCTGTTCTTTAGTCTAAGCAGTAAGAATACGATCCCAACGAGTAAGTTCTTTGTTCTAAAATTTTTCTCGTTGCTAACGTAGCACTTTCTGTCTAACAAACCTGTGCGTCACTTGCATAAATGATTAAAGAATTTATAATTATTGTTTTACAATTATAGTACAAACGTAACATTTATAATAATAAGAAAAATACGAAGTGATTAGAAATCGGGACACGAGCAGAAATTGGAACATTTACCTTACTTTACGATGAATGAACATTACGGACAATATACGATCGCCGCGCGCTGCTCGTTCGGCAAATGTTTCTCCTGGTACTCCTTTTCTCTCGATTCGCGCCGAGAAACGCCACGAACAGTCTCTTCTAATTTTCGAACTGTTTGACAACTTTTCCCGCATTTATTGACACAAATCTTGTGGTGCATCTTCTCAAGCATTAGGACAATGCATCCCAAAATTACTCCACCTGCGAGGATAGTCAGAATCGGCGCGATGCTTCCCACTGTAACCGCAGGATAAGCGTTCTCGCGACCCGAAAAACCCACGACGAACATCTTCCTCAGCTTTTCGAGCATCCCGTTATCTTTGAATCGTTGCAATCTGAAAAATGGTTGGGCATCAAGCAAATCGCGGAGAAAACATTGATCAGCGATCAAATTCGTGTTATTTACTGGTAGTTCACAACTCCTGTGTATGGACTGTTTTTCCGCAAAGCCATCGCCAAATTATCGATCCCAGGGGAATCGATGTACACAGTTTCGCATGGCACGGATGTTGTGGCGCTTTGTATGGCCTCCGTTAAATAGAATCCCACTCTTTCGGAACAAACCTGTGAGAAAGTAAAAGTAGAGCTACAAATTATCATTCGAGATAGCCACGCCGACGTTACCTGTTCAAAGGCCGCCAATGTTGTTTGAGGTAAGTCCTGCTTCTTCTTCAACAGGTTCTTCAAGTGTGCGAACACGCTGTCGTTACTAGACTGAAATTATACTCGTGTTATAATTTGTTCTAGGATTTGTTTGTGATATCAGGCTCACAACTATCATGTCGTAGTCAGCGCTGTCCCTGAACACGATCAGTTTGTAGGAACCCTGACGCGCGAACTCCTCGAAAGTGGAGAAAGGCAGACTGACGCTGGAGACCGTCAGGAAGCTGATCAACGAAGCGGCGTAAGCGGACAGGATGACCAGCGACGAGACGAAGATCGACAGGAAGGCCAACCTCAACGAGGACTCGGCTGGAAATTCTGGAACAAATCGATCGCGCTGTAGAATCGCTTTTTGCGAACTGCCGCGTCAACAACACCTGACAGCCCTTGCTGACAATAAATCCCCCAAATGTGTAAGTAATAGTCCGCCATGATTCGCATCGCTACGCGGCCCCTCGTTTTCATCAGCGTCAGAACGATCGGGACGGAGACGATCATGCATATCAACGCCATCCAAATGTTCGTGTCGAACGCCTGGAAATGGGGAAAACGAGATACGGAACACCCTCGGTTCTCGGTCGTAATTAATCAAGCGGTCTGTTAATAATGAGTACCTTGAAGTAGGCGGACCACCGTACGAACGAGCCATCTGGTTTCTTAAAATACACTCGATTACGCGACAGAATCAGAGGCATCGAGAAATCAACCACGTCCAGCCTATGGTTGGTGACGCTGAATTCCGAGACACCTAAGTCGACTTCGCCCGCTATCAATTCTCCCATCACACCTGTCCATGCTTGGTTCTCCTCGTTCCAATTACCGTATGCAGTCCGCGTGCCGTTCATTTTTATCGTGAAGTTCGCTATTTCACTTAATTGTCGTATCAATTCTCCTAAGAAGTACGTGAGCTCTCCGTCTTTTATCGCTATGAACGAAGAATCCTCGGGTTCCATACGAACGTGAAACAGAATTTTAGTTAAAGTTACTTTCGGGAATAGAAAGAACACTGTTGAATAAGGTAAATGTCCCAATTGCTACTCATGTCCCGATTTATGCTCATTTCGTTTTTTTCTTATTATTACAAATGTTACGTTCGTACTATAGTTATAAAAAAAAAATAATTATAGATTGTTTGATCATTTATGCGAGGGATGCATAGTTTTGTTACAAAGAAAATACAATATACAGGGTGTCCCAAACTCGACGCGGGAACCAAATGAGTAGAAATTGGGAGATTCACCTTATCCGTAGAATTCGAAAATCGTGGCCAAAACTACTTGAAGATACGATCGTATCATTTTCATATTTCTTTAACATGATTATACAGGGTGGTTCACCTGAAATTAACCCCTTGATTTTTGTCGTTATTATTAGTCACAGTGAGGAATATTTGGATGGATGTTGAATGGCTTCGAGAGGTGCTTATTCTGATATTAGTTTTTTTTATAGTTGAACACGTCAAGAAGACCATTTTTAATTTTTTAAATGGTATCACATATTTTTTAGTGTACTAATCAATGCAGCTCGTTATTTCCTAAAAAAAGTACTAAGCCATTTATGGCACAAAATAATTAATTGTGGAGATATTTTTATTTGAATGTTGATAAGAAACTGAAGAAAAAGACTAATAATTTGCTACTATATGGCTTTCATAAATCCTTGACATGTCCACGTATAAAAAAACTAATATCAGAATAAGCACTTCATAACGACAAAAATCAAGGTGGTAATTTTAGACGGAACACCCTGCATAATTACTATACGGTGGTGCAAAACTGTAGCGCTTAAATATCAAGTACAAAGAAAAAAAAATTCTATTGAGAGATACAGTTTTCTTCCATCATACACAATTATAAAATTCAAGTAATATAAAAACAATACCACTGTGCCAAGAGTTAAATAGTTGAACCTTGTAGAAATCTGATTAAAAATTTGGATCGATCGTAGGAAAAAAAAAATTCAGAGAACGATGGAAAAAGCGTCATTATTGCCCTCGTCAATCATTCGTTCCGTCTCAGAAGCGCAAAGCCCACTCCGCTCACCTCGACATAAGTTATACGTATAACTGCCCCCAACATGTTGTTCCTCCTCGCATACAGACTCTTGTTCGTCCTCAGGATCAAACCGGCGGTGGAGTTCCAGACGGCCAGATTAAAAAGTCGGGTGCGATTGTCGCGGATCGCGTACCATTCGTTCAATATCGGCAGATCGTAACAGGATACAAGCATCTCGGTGTTGAAGAGGAGATTGAACGGATTCCCCGTGGGATTCTGGCAGAACGTTTTCAAGGGATCGTCCCGGTACGGCAGAAACATCACCAGCCAGACGGGAAAAGAGATATCGATCTGTCTGGTGGCCATCGCGAACTCGTTCATGGTCTCTTTCGCGGTGAGAAGAACGACGTAGAGCGGACGCACGACGCGACCTTGGTGCCTCGTGGTCTCGCGTGGAAGGTCGGAAAATGTTGCGACCATGGTCAGAATACCCTTGCGGGAGAACGCCCGTGACCATATTTGCGTCACAGTCGTTTCGTTGAAGTCTGAAGCGATAATAGAGCAACTCTCGCGTCGTTTCTTTCCTGCGGCGGATTGAATAGGAGAGCGCGCCGCGATAAGTACAGTTAATCTTGGCACTTTCGCACGAACGCCTTTTACGAGAGTAGCGAACTTACCGGTGCAACAGTCGGAATGCACGATCATGATGCAGGTCGTTCTGTAATAACTGTGAACGTCCGCGATGAGAAGCATGCGATCGTGTGCGTCGTTTATGTCGATCGAGAGCACCGAGACAGATAGGAGTAGCAGGATGATCGCGTGGCAAATGAACCGTCTCATCTTACACCAAGAGGGAACATTTATCCGTCAAATTACCGCAAATTAACCGAAACCGTTCCGATCTGGTTAGGCCATAACTGTCACGATCACTTCGTTCAATCGCTTCATCGACGCGGTTCGAAGATTTCTGTCTCCTTCTTTTCCTTTCCTTTTTTTTTGTTTTTTTTTTTTTTTTAATTAACTACGTTAGACATTTCCCTTTCGCTCCGTCCGCCTCTAATGATAACTGGCTAAACTAAAAGCAGACGAACCGCGACGAGTCCGCGCGAATTTATCAAATCTGTGAATCTAGAAACAAGGGCGGCGGCTCAATACCAATGGAACACAATGTTCCATATTGTGCACCGCCCGCGCGGTTGCGCGAGTTACGTACAAATTGTGCAAAGATTCGCACTGATAAGGACGCGCGTACGGGAAATGAGCGTGTCACCAATTACTGGACGTCACCATTGTGTTCCGTACAGTTCGCAGCGACGAGCATAGATTTTCTGAACGATCTTAGACCTGCGACGCGAAGGTCGTGCAGACAGAACCAGGAGACATTAAGAACTTGATAATCGCGTGTTTAATACAATCGGTGTTTTGATAACACGAGTGTCACATCATATTTATGGAATAATCGAAACTGTAAGATTTTGTGCGAACATTACAACATGCGTATGATTGATCACCACCAAGCAGAATAAAAGAAAGAAGCGATTGACTTTCTTTTAGCGAGAAGATTGATTTTGACTTGAATCTTCAAAACATTCGCACTTGTAATAACATATCTCTAAAACTAGTAATATTAACGCAGTCAACACGCCGAAGATAAAAATCATTAGTGCAGACACGATCCTGTTAAATCCGACCGACTCGATCTTGGATTTTTCATGGTACTGTATGTCCTTCCTGTATCGATTCAGCACACCGGAACTCAATAATTTTTGCAAACTACAATGGAATAACACTGTTAGTTAAGCGTCTTGAAATGCTCAATTCGTTTCTTTTATCGCGGACACTAACTGGTAATTCAGAAGCGATTTGTACTGATTGTTCTTCGACAGAATCATGCTTAAACTTTTCATTGGGCCGAAGCCGATTGTGGACATTTTGCATGGTATATGTACGTTCGCCGATTTTACTGGTAGTTTGGTATCGAAGCTGTTGTAAAACGCTAGCTTTTCATCGTTACACATCTATAAAAGTTTACATACAATGCTAATGTTAAGGAAAATATATTTTTAAAAGCAAACTTACATATTTAAACCCAGTTTCTATATCATTGGGTAAAGTGACATTTGGTTTCATTATCTTCATCATAGCTACTGACATCGAGTCTTGGGAAAGCTGTAAATAGAACCAGATTTTGTCTTATTTTTGCAAGAACTAACCCATTTGTACTACTTCTGCGCATTACAAAATAATTTTTTTAAGTCTATTTCAAGGCAGCTCCGATCACCTTGACCTTGACATATGTTGTCAAGGTCACCCTGCTGAGGGACCTTCAGAAGATTTTAGCCGTCGCTCAATTTTTGTTAAAAAGTTATTAATAAAATAATTTTCATAAATATGCTACTTGTGATAGCCAGTTCTATAGATTTTCAACACTCGTTAGACCTAAGCTAGGCTCGGATTAGATATTTTCGAGGTCCGGATTAGGTCGGGGTTAGACAAGATATGTATGTCAAGGTCAAGGTCATCGGAGCTGCCTCCCCTAAACGTAACTTTTACCCTTTGCTAATTAATTAATAGACAGCGGATCTTTATGCAAAATAAAATTTTTACAAACACAAATAAAGAATTGGCACTTGAGAAACAGTATGTTTAATGTTCTAAACATTCTAATTTGAATAATGTTTCTGATATTTTGTATATTTTGTTATATGTTAATAGTCTCGTAAATGTTTTGCATACTTATTGGTATAAATGCATAAAATCCGCTGTCTACTGATTAATAATAATTAACGATTGTATTTGGAATGGGCAAAAAAAATTTGATGGAATATATTCTGTATTTATTGAATTATGAACTCAACGAAATGTTAAAGAAACATGAGAATATAATTTATAAATGGAAGAGAAGTTTAAAACTGAAACGTGGCAAGTGTAGGTACAGTACTGTTTCGATATAAGGACAATCTTACAGTGTTGACTCAAAGAACGACGCTTGAGTTTCATTCGAAAAAGGGATTTCTCTATCCTCGCCACTTTTTCGCCGGTGCGAGTCTCCTCGTTCCATCGTGACCGAGATCGAACCCGACTCGAAAAAGGGCTGCGCTCGGTTCTGAAACCCAGCCATTCTTCGAGTCAACACTGTATTAGGTATACATGCTACTACCTTTGGAGAAAAGGAGGGATTTTCTCGAACCTTTTAATTTGATATGACTCAGTAAAGAAAACATGTTTCCAGTTGTGGTCCTTACTTCGTTAGAACGTTCAGTACGCAGGCAAAAGTGAAAGCACACTGGTGCCGGAATACTCCGATATCGCGTGAACTTACAGCGAACATGTCGTACTCCGAAGAATCCTTCACAACGATTAGCTTATACGTGCCGTCTCGGATGAACTCCTCGATCGATCGAAAAGGTGGTTTTCGAATTTGAGACGTCAGGAAAGATATCAGCATTGCGGAATAAGCGGACGATATCAGTAGGGAGAAACCGAACATACTGAAGTACGCCAACCGCAACGACGTACGCAGCGAAAATTCTGAAAAGCCGCTCGTCTTATTTATTCACATTTTTTAAACGGTTTCATCGCCAAGCTTCGATTTCTTGTTAAATATATATTGCATGAAAGACGTCTCTCGGTTTACCTGAGAGACCTTGCTGACAAACTATACCCCAAATTTGAATGAACTCGTCGTACACAAGTTTCTTCATACAGCGCGATTCTATGCGGGATTTTATGAAAGCTATCACCAATTGAGCAATAAATATTACTAGAAGCACAGAGAACCAAACTGCTACGCTGAACGTCTGGAATATAGTAAACAAATGTACAAGCACATGTAAAGGACCGTAAGATGCTGCTTCATCAATTCGTTAAGTACCTCAAAATAAGCGGACCATTTCACGTTGAAAAAGTTTGTTTGTTTTAAATTCAAGATGGTCCTGACAGTTAGCAATGGGATCGTGAAATCGACGTAGTCGAGCCTCATATTGGTCATGGAGAAGTCGGACACTCCGATGTCTACCTCCCCTGCAGCTAATAATCTTATCGCACCGTTCCACGTATTCGTCGTCCTGTCAAAGCTTCCGTAATTACGTTTTTTGGCCACGATGTCGATGGAGAAGTTCAAGGTGTTTTCGAGCACGCTGAGGATTTCACCAAAGTATCCGCTCGTTTTGTTCTTCTCGACTTGTAACAGTATGGAAGTCTACAGATAAAAAAAAAAAACTATTAAAGGATCTGTGGTAATAGACTGCGGATTTTTATGCATTTATGACAATTTCTGGAGTCCCTCGAGGCTCTCACTTAGGTCCTCTTCTTTTTATACTGTTTATAAATGACTTATCCGAAGTTTTTTTAAACAGCAAATTCTTACTTTTTGCCGATGATCTGAAGATATATAGAGCAGTTTCGAGGGCGGAAGATGCTCTATTATTACAACAGGATTTAGATAGACTCTCTTCCTGGTGAACACGTAATAAACTCAGTTTTAACATATCTAAATGTCACGTTATTCATTTTAGTCGTAAATTAAACAAGCTTAGCCACTCTTATTCTATCCATAATATTCCCCTGTCATCCGTTGACACCGTACGTGACCTGGGTATTTACTTCTCCAATAATTTATCTTTCCATTATCACTTTATGCATATGGTAAACACCGCTTACAAAACTCTCCGTTTCATTTATCGTTCCTCTAAGCTATTTTTTAATATTACAACTCTCAGAACTCTCTATGCGTCTTGGGTTCGACCCATTCTCGAGTATGGATCGGTAATCTGGGCACCATACTATAAGCATCACTATGCGTTAATCGAGGGTGTCCAACACAAATTCCTTAGACTCGCATCGTATTTTACGGAATCACCTATGAGTTTCCTTTGTCACAATTATGATTCCATACTAATACGTCTAGGTCTAATGACCTAGAACGGAGAACAATTGCCGATCTATTATTTATATTCAAAATTATGAATCACTCCATAAAGTGTTCTGAAATTCTTGAGAAATTAATTTTTTACATTCCGAAACGTAGTCTCTTTCTTCCTGAATCTCATCGAACGCTTTATGGATATCACAATAGCGTAAAACCGTTTACTGACAACAGCCAACAAATATTCAAATTCCCTCGATTTCTTCAAAAACTTCTACAATAGTTTTAAGATTTCTGCTCGAAATGTCGTTCGCTGCTCCTCCCATCTGTAACCGGCTTCTCTGGCACAGGTTTTAGGTTTTAGGTTTTAGACGACTATTTCAATTTTTATGTACCTCATCTCATAGTCGGCGATATTTTTGAATTTTTATACATTTTATTTCTGTTATTTTACTGTTATTATTAATATAAGCGACTATTAATATATATAGCAACCTGCTACTCGAATTGTTCTTTGTTAGATTTTTACTGATAGAGTTATCTATTGTTATTTTCTTTTGATTGTGTAAATTTAAATGTAACTGTCTAGATTGCTATTTGTATATGTAATAATCTTTTGTATCAAATAAGGGTTGTTTAACCCGTTTAATAAAGTATTATTATTATTATTATTATTATTATTATTATATAATTTCAATTTTGCAGAAATGAATGCGGATGTTCATAGATGAAAAAATACATGAAATATCCATAATAAAATACATTTACAGTGTTTAGAATATAGAACACACTTTTAGTTATATTTCAGATTTCTTTTTATGCTTATAAAAATATAAATTTGCATAAATATCCGCAGTCTAATAATAACGTTTCCAGAATCCTTGCCTGCACGACGACTCCCCGCAAAACGAGGCCCCTCAAATCTTTCCTTCTGTCGTAGAGACCCAAATCCGTGAACATCTCAAGTTTCGCTACGTCCGGCGCGCTTTCGTCCGGATACCATCTGGCCAGTTCGAAGATCTCCGTGCTTTCACTGTCTATCGAGTACCATTCGCGCAAGGTGAAATCCTCCCCGCAGATCACCAGCATTTTGGTGTCGAACGACAGGTGGAACGGATTACCCGATGGATTGTAGCAGTACTCGTCCACGTATTGCGGCGTCGGGACGAATATCACGAGCCACGAGGCGAAGGACATTCTGAGGGACTTGCTCTTCTCTGAGAATTCGTTGAACATTGATCTCCCGCTTATTAGAACGATGATCAGGGGGCAAACGATGCTGTTGTAGTACCTCGTTAGAGCGTGCAGCTCGTCAATACCAATGACCAGGGTGAAGACGTTCTCTCGTCCGAGCAAACGACACCATACGTGACTTAGCTGCGATAGGATTAAGGCTAAACGGAAGTAAAACAAGCTTTCAACTATATTTTACAGCGAAAAGAATTTATTGTAATGATTAGACTGCGGATTTTTATGCAAAATAAAATGTTTACAAGCATAAATAAAGAATTGAAATTTGAGTAATAGTATTTTCAATCTTTTAAATATTTCAACTTGAATTATATTTTTGATATTTTATATATTTTGGCATATATTTTACAGTCTATTCGATTTTTTGCATGCTTAGTATTGCCATAAATGCATAAAATCCGCAGTCTATAGTAATGATTAATCGTGAATCTTTCTTTATAATACCATCCATGTTCTTAGACTCGCTTTTGGGTTGTATGACGAATACAGCAGAAGACGCGTATAAATTGCGAATCTTTCGTATCAATGGAATAAATAGTTGTCCGTCGCCATACACACTCGCTGTAGTTAGAGGAAGAGTGAAGAAAACGAAGCTCAGATAGACGAAGAGTTTCATTTTGCTCGGCATTTATAGTTCTCTTTTCACACCGTGTTACTCGACTGTTCTACTAAATGGAATTTAAACTGACTGAATTCCCGCAAGTAGAGGCATGCACTTTTATGCCAGATAAATCGAGCATGTGCGGGGACGAACATAACATAAATTATTGAAGCTAGATTGGTATTGTAAGTTGTACCCTCTGCGTGAAAAACGTAAGTTCATTAAAATATAATTTCGTCGCGATAGTAATCGAGTGTCAAGTAGAATTTAATTGTGTCATTATTGTAAACGTGACGACAGATGACTTAGCAGATAGCGAACGGAATATAGGTAAAAAATAATATCGATAGCGACTCGAGTAGATAACGATGTGTTTATTTAGCTTTGTAATGTCATCGTAAAAGAATTTAATTATAATTTAGACACCAAAGTTCGATAATAAATTTCTGACTAATAGTGTTAGGCGTATCGGACACTGGAATATCCGTCGCAGAGAACATTTTTTTTCAATTCGCAAATAGTGATACGCGAACAGTTTTATCGATCTATGTTCCATTAGAAAATTACGTCTAGGCTTTTATGCATGAATTTACACGATTGCACATGAAGGGAAAACAGTGCCCATTTAACACGTTTACTGTATAAAGCCGTGTACTTACGCACACTTCGAGGCTGCCTTGCGAGACTCGAGGTGCTATCTTATTGTAGATTGTAGAGTACAAAAAAGAAGCGAGTGAACGTTCGCAATCATTTATTTTGCGTCGTTTCACTTTTTTTTTTTGTACATACACGGCTTTACATTAAGAAATAAATCAACATCTTCGATTCGCTGCTAAACAAAGTATATTGTATTAAAATATTTGTACAATATAAAATTTAAAAACGCATAATGATAAACGAAATAGGTAGAAAACGAAATTAAACTTATGATTCCATTATGCTTGTTAATTGATTACAATTAAATAAAACAAACCCCCATAGCATAGACAAGAATGACACGCAAAACGTTCATTCGAGATCCCCACTCTAAATACGTACTGCATGCGTGCGCATTTATGTACTGGCGCTCTATTATCCCTACTACAAGTACGATGACTAGAGAAAAATGGTACAGTATTTAAATTTCCGTGAAATTTGTCGAACTTCTTAGAAATTCCTTACTGATTTTTCTTTAATTTTCTTGATTCTCCTTAAATTTCCTTGAAATTTCTTGAATTTCTTACAAATTCTTTGCATTTCCTTGTTTTCCTTAAATTTTCTTGATATCCCATGAAAATTCTTGCTTTTCCTGAAATTTTTCTTAGTATTTTACAATTTTAGAATTTTTCGTGGATTTGGATGAGCGATTCTTTCCAATTTATTAACTTTCCTTCAATTTTCTTGAAATTCCTAGAATTCTCTTGGTTTTTCTTGAAACTTATCAAATTTCCAAATTTCATTTTGATTTTCTTTTAATTCGCTAGCAATTTCTCGAATTTTCTTAATGTTCTTTAAATTTTTGCTGAAATTCCTTGAATCTTCCTAAAACTCTTGTTGAAAATCCTTAAATTTTCTTAATTTTCCTCAGATTCTCTTGAAATTTTTTAAAATTGCCTTTTATTTCCGTGAAAGTTTATGAATTTTCGTTAAAATTTCTTGAAATTCCTAGAATTTTCTTAAAATTTTCTTGAAATTTCTGGAATTTGCCTTGAAGTTCCTTAAAATTCCTAAAACGTATCGAATCGCGAGATATCTCGTCCAAGGATACAAAAGGGTTAAAAATCTTACATAAAATTTAATTCAGAAACTTATTTTTTTTCGCTTGGTGCAAAAAATCAAATGAGCAAACTGGAAACATAAAATACTGAAAACGACACCACTTGCAATATAAATGGCTTTTAGGGTACACTGTCTATATCACCAACGCTTTAAATTTCTAATCCTGATTAGTATTATCAGAGGTGTTCTTTTTTCCTTGACGATGTTGACGCCCCAAAGCCATTGCGCCCCTTGGCTGGTGCCTCTTGCGTCTTAACCTAAAGCCGGCCCTGATTACATCTTTTCATTTATAAGAATATAATAAAAAGAAATTGTATTATATTATACAATTATATCTTTACAAACATATGTATAATTGTATTATAATAAAATTGCTGTACTTATTATAATAAGAATATATGTGCATGATATGCCGAATACGAAACTTATTACATATTATGATTTACAGAGCATTGTCACAAACTTTGTGTACATACATAAATAAATACCGTTTATCATTATATTATATAGTTCTATCGCATAGGTATATCAATGCGAATCATGTATTACTGTTCTCTGGATAAGAATGACGAGGAACATTGTAGAATTTTCGATTCATATGATGCAACATAAATTGAACGATGATTTGAACTCACACAAATAGCGTGTACGGTGATTCATCGTTTACAGTCAGAGATCACGTGGATAATATCTGTCAAATTTCGCATCTCATTCAAAAATGGCGCCGGTTCATTCTACATGAAAATTTATCGTTAGTTCTTGTAGAACGAAAATTTGAAGTGTAGATATAGTTACTTCTGAAACAATAGAACCTTGAAATAATAGATGAACATCGTGAATACACGAATGTAGGGAAAAATTCAATTGAAATGTGTTATTCGAGGCGCCATTTTGTATAAACTACGCAGTGCTACGCAGGAGCAGTGTTGGCAGTTGGTTTTCTATAAAAGCGTCATAACAAAGTTAGCAGCATACAGAAATCGGTATTCGACGAGGAGAGTTTGTGCATTTACATAATATTAATTCATACAGAGTTGTGCAAACATACGTTACAAACGTATAAGCTCTTAATTTTTGTGTTTTGCACGAAATAATAACATATACAGTTTCAATATGAAGTACAATTTCAAAGTTTACTTATTAGATCATAATTCATCTGAAAAAGATATTCGAAGGTTTTCAATTATTGACCAATCTAATGAATGTGATAAGAAATACCAATTGCTTTGTCAGGAATTAAAGAATTCTTTCCCTGAGCTTAATGGCAAAGACTACGCTCTTTTATGGAAAGGTAAGTTTTTTTATACATATATATTATCAGGTGATGATAAATAACTAACTCGTTATTTTTTTAAATGAAAGATATAACGATAAACATCGCGTTCCGTTTTAATTTTACAATTTTAACTCTATGCTTGAAAATAAAACAATTGGTAAATTTAAATGTACTAAATAGAAAATACATGAATGTTTTAGATAACGATGCTGACCTAATTCGAATATCAAATAGCAGAGATTTTGAACTTGCTCTTGACGAGTCTAAAACCTATTCAATTATCAAACTGTGGATAAAACCGAAATCACCAGAACGGCAAGAACAAATTCCTAAAAGAGAAGAAATTGTGCATTCTAATATTGTCTGCGATGGTTGTAGCGGCAAAGTAGTGGGATTTCGATACAAATGTCTCCAATGCGAAGATTACGATCTATGCTGCCAATGCGAAATGTCAGGTTTGCATTCAGAACATTGCATGATCCGTATGCCACAGCCAGTGCAATGGTCGTCTTACCATGGTAGACGTTTGCTCGACCATATAAGAAAGTTTTTCAGAAAAACTGACCAGAATACACGAAGAAGATGTCATGATTTCTCAACAGTTAATTTAACTCCATGGATAGAAACGTTTGCACAACATTTCAATGTTTTCAATGAGACAATGACAGAAGCACAATCTTCTAATAATGCAAGCGCGTCTACGCAAGCATCTAAAGAAGAAGATAAAACTAATTCAAAGATTCACATTGGCGGTCTTACAATTTCAAAAGAAGACATTAAAAAAATACTAGAGCCGTTTGGTTTAGATGCAGACATTGATATTGATTGTAGTCGTTCAGATCAGGGTAATAAGGATGAACAGAAGGAAGAATCGAAAAAAAATGAATGCGAAAATACAGGGGATTCTAAAAAATTTCCAGGCGAAGGCAGAAAACTGATTGAAAAGTCTGTATCTGATGCTGCGTCAGCTACAGATGAAGACGTATCTGCTAAAAAAACTGCAGACGAATGGACGTTTGTCGATAGAAACGAAGCTTGCAATATCAGCAGCGCATCCTCGACTGCATCGAGTTCAAGTGAAATCTCGGAAAAGCAGGTAAGTCGAAACAAAATAACGTAATTCAGCAACTTAACTTTTTTATTTACAAATTATTTATTTTAAGGTCACACCACCTGCACCATCAGCGCCGTCAACGCAATCAGCACCATCAGCGCCGGCAGCACCTTCCGAGGCATCAGCGCCAATAGCAACTGAGGCATCGGCATCATCAGCATCAACAGCAACGTGTGCACCAACGGCATCAAAGGAGGAAACTCCGACACGACAGTCACTTTATCCCCAGCTGCCACAAGATGAAAGGGTATATCATCCGAACCCAAAAATTCAAAAAGCTCTTGAAGCTATGGTAGCAATGGGATTTTCAAACAAGGGCAAATTATTGACTTATTTGTTACAAGCCGAGGACGGTAACATTAACAAAGTTTTAGATTTACTTCAACATGCAGAGAAGTAATTGTTAAGCGTTTATGAAATCTTTTATACATAGCATAGTAGATTACACGTACTTGATTTTCAATACATTTACGTATGAGGAATCCACGGGAAGAAGGATCGTCATTTAGACGAATTTTGAATACTCTATGACTGACTATATCGCATTGCGAAGTAACATAATAGTTTTCAGTAATTACAAGAAACTGAGGTATGCAATGAATTTTTTTTTTCTATAAAATTCTGTAACTTGACATTCTTCCTTTTTTTCATGGATCCTTTTTATATCTTTTCATTGTTAAACCTTCCGAGAAATATAAGTATGTAAAATTATTATACATTATTGTTACGAATATTAAACATTCCTTTTGATTCAATGTACTATTAAAATCAATAAAGTATATAAAGCATAATCAATAAAGTATATAAAAGCATGTATTTTCAATTCTTTGTTACTTCTTACAAAAGGTGTGATAAACAACACGATTAAATAAAAGTAATAAAAAAAAATGTTAACAAATACCTTTATTTATACATAAAATACTCTATAATGGTTTACAACGATGCCAGAGTTCATATGGATTCTTATTAGATAATAACTCGAGTTCTCTTTTGCCTTCCTGGCTAATATTTCTGATCCATTTTCGGTCCTTAAAATAATCTATCATAGTGTTAAACTCGTCTACAGTATAATTTTCAACACAAACAGGAAGGAAGGGATCTAATAGTTCGAATCCTTCCTTACCGAGTAGATACCTTGGATACTCGGATTCTCTCCAGAACTATAGACAAAAAGAAATTATTAAGCACATTTTGTAGCGCAACGTTAAAAATGAAATAATTATGAAGTGTTGTAAGACGATATTCGGCAAGTACTTGGTTACGATGTAACGAGTCAGAAAATCATATGATGATAACAAATACAAATGCAAATTTCGAAAATATGGATATAAGAAACTAATGTAAGGCAGAAGTTTATTAAAAGGATTGACCAAAAATTGGACTCTGTTTCTTTGAAAATTGGGTAAATCTAAGGTAAATGTCCCAATTTCTGCTCATTTAAGCGTTCACTCGTTATGAAAAAGATAAAAAACTTGCAAAGTAATTAATACCTCAATAATGAATCAAGTAATTCAAAACTATTTTAATAATTGAATGTAATACTCTGAATGTCCATATTTCTGCTCACGACAAATAACACAAAAAATCCAGAGTAAAATACAGTAAACGTTTTTAGTATTAAATACGATTTATTTCTGTACACACTGCATTCGGTTCAATTATCGAATCATAATGAAATTGCTGTTCTTTAGTCTAAGCAGTAAGAATACGATCAGAACGAGTAAGTTCCTTGTTCTAAAATTTTTTTCGTTGCTTACGTAGCACTTTCTTTCTAACAAAGCTGTGCATCACTCGCATAAATGATCAAAGAATTTGTAATTATTGTTTTACAATTATAGTACAAACGTAACATTTATAATAATAAGAAAAATACGAAGTGATTAGAAATCGGGACATGAGCAGAAATTGGGACATTTATCTTATATCTAGATCCTTCTGATCTCCCGTTAGATCTAGTCTTCCGTAATATAATAGTTACTTTTAGATACCTTATTTGCTGTTATATCCACTGTTAGTATTGCAGCACCATTATTCCAATCATAATTTACGCAACTCAAAAATGTTTTAGTTAACGATATTCTGCTAGGCGGTACATATACTTTGTTGTCGTCGCGTATTCTTGTATGATCACAAGTCAAAGCATTAAAGCCATCTACAATAAATAACATTCTACATTTTCCTGCTGTGCTAGCTGCTTTAAGTTCATTCACTAATGCATCAACAACTCCACAGGCAAATTTATTTCGTTGTATTCCAAACTCGATAAGATTAGTAAGTGGTTCTCCAGATTTTGTACATTCTCGTTGATTCCATGTGTAGTCTTTAGAAACTTTCAGCTATAAAACGATCATTTTAATTATGCACAACATTGAAATTCTTTTTAATCGTTACTTACATCCAGTTCTGATAATAATGATTCGTTTAATTTTTTTAGATATTGTAACCATTCTGCAGCATGAGTAGGCAAGTCTATCAATCCTGGCATAAATACAGAATCTGTGTAGTCCTTTGGAAATTTAAACCATAGGCTAACTAAAAACGTAAAAGAACATATATAATATAACTTAAATAAATGTTCTTCAAATTTTTAAACTTCTTACCCCATGGTACATAAAATAAAAAATATCTTTTTGCAAGTCCATAATGAACTAAATGCGTTAAAGTCACTGTTTTTCCTGCTCCTGTTATACCATCTAATTATAACGATTGTAATAAAAATATAAATATATATAATGAAAATATGAATTTCATTACTTTTACTCAGATAAATATTAAATTATAAAGGATACATAATACATATTTGTTTATGGGTTTGGTATAATCTGTTTGTTCTAAATATGACATAATTTCCACTGCAGGCTTTCTAATTAAAATGCCACATTCTCCAAAAATCTTTATTTGACTCCTCCATTCGATTGGTATATGATTTTTTACTGTGTGTTCAATATCTGTCGGCAATGTATATATTTTGTTTAAATGGCTTGTACCATGGTTAGGAGGATGCGTTTCTAATGTGCGAAATGATTCGATTTCAGGCATTTGAATTTGTTTCGCTGCTGCTGTCGTAACTGCCCGTTGCCCATTTCTTATACGCATTCGCCTAAGTAATGAATCTGAAGCAACAGAAAATTAATTCGTGATATAATTATCACATGGACAGCGGACTTTATGCATTTATGGTAATGCTGAGTATGCAAAAAATGTATGAAACTTTTAACATATGCTAAAATATACAAAATATCAATAATACTATTCAAATTAGAATGTTTAGAACATAAAACATACTATTTTTCAAGTTCCAATTCTTTATTTGTAATTATAAAAATTTTATTTTGCATGAAGATCCGCTGTCTAGTGATAATAAACATTATAAAATCGTATGTTTACAAAAGTACATGAACGCATGTGTATACGACGAAATCTACATTAATACGCTATTTATAAAGATTACAATGAAACGAATGAATAAATAAACGTACATGTACAGACAGACATCATGTTGTTCGCAATGTTACACGTAATGGTAATGTTACGCGTTCAATTATAAATTTTTTACAACAGATTTTATTCTTGTTATAGCACACCACAACACACCTACGCCATATTTGTTACCGCTTGTCTGAACAAAATCGAATTTATTATAAACTATTATAAATGCTTGTTATTTTGAAATATTTGACTGAATAATTTCGTATCGTTATATGCTAGGCATTTTAATTAATTTTTTAATAATATTTACACAAAATATATTTATAAATAAAGATCCATAGTGACTTTTGTAGATTCTTCCGTATTTGATAGCTGTTGGCAATAGCCAAACACACATACATACAGAGAGGATCAGAGGATACAATAATAGTCTTACATACAACAAGCGATGGATACAGAAACGTAGCATTATTATAAAATAATCTAAAATAATTACTTTCGTATATTCTGTAGTGTACACACATAACGAATACGTAGGATAAAAATGAATTTGGAATTACTAGGTGAGTAAATACGAAGCAATTTGTTTGAAAATGTTTACATTCAAATTTAAGGTTCACTATATTTTTGACATTGATCCTTTCACAGAATCATTCGGTCAGAATTATCCAGAGGTAAGGCATAAAAATATATTGTTTATTATTATCTTTGAGTTATAATAATTATTATATTTTCGTAATTGTTAGGAATTTGATGGCACGTTGGATTGCATATCATTAGCGGTAACTTGCACATTCAACAAGAGAGGAACTCTCCTTGCAGTCGGCTGTAACGATGGTAGAATTGTTATATGGGACTTCTTAACTCGAGGTGTTGCTAAAATTATTAGTGCACACGTACATCCTGTATGTTCACTTAGGTTTGTAGTTTATTATTAATTTATAACATTATTGTTAGATACAATCGACACGCGTTGCGAAAAGTAGCACGTTTCGATTCTCTTATGAAAAGCGGCACGTTTGTCTTCGTTATTACGAAAAGTAACACGGTTCGTTCTTCACCGTGAAAAATAGCTCATTTTGGTGGTTAAAAAAACCCAAACTTGCTATTCTTCGTGGCGAAGCAGTGAAACGTGTTAGTCTTCGCGGCTGAAGCCCAAACGTGCTATTCTTCGTGGCTAAACAGTGAAATGTATTAGTTTTTGCGGTTGAAGCCCAAACGTGCTAATATTCGTCAGAAACGATAAAACGTGCTTTCCTTCGCGAAAAACCGAAACATGCTGCTTTTCGTAAGAGAATCGAAACATGCTACTTTTCGTAACGCAAGTCGATATAGGGTCATCCACATATATCTAAGAACCCAAGCTCAATTGTGTTCATGTGCACAGGTTCTGAGCTACGTGAATGACTTTATGTTTTCATTATATGTATAATTTATCTGTTTTGTTTTTTTATTAACAGTTGGTCTAGAAATGGACATAAATTATTAAGTGCTTCTACAGATAATAATGTTTGCATATGGGATGTTTTATCTGGCGAATGTGACCAAAAATACAGATTTCCCTCTCCCATATTAAAAGTACAATTCCATCCGAGAAATCTCAACAAATTCTTGGTGTGCCCCATGAGACATGCAGCAGTAATGGTTGATGTTGAGGGCACGCATAGAGTTATACCTCTCGACGATGATGTACGTTCATAGAAGTTCAACATAAGTCAATCGAAGTTCATTATACGGCACTTCTAATATTTATCTTGAAGCTTTTTTTTATTTTAGAGCGATTTAAACATAGTGGCATCCTTCGATCGTCGCGGAGATTTTGTTTATACTGGAAACGCTCGCGGTAGAATCCTAGTTCTTGACGCGGAAAACTTAACTGTCAAGGCATCCTATAAAATATCACAAGGCACTGCTAGCAACACAGCTGTAAAAAGCATCGAATTCGCCAGACGAGGTTCCTGTTTTTTAGTAAATACGTCGGACAGAGTAATACGCGTGTACGACAGTACAGAAGTATTGGCATGCGGAAAGGATGGTGAACCTGAGCCAATACAAAAATTACAAGATCTTGTAAATAAAACTATGTGGAAGAAATGTTGTTTTTCTGGCGACGGAGAGTACGTGTGTGCTGGATCTGCGAGGCAACATGCTTTGTACGTGTGGGAGAAAAGTATTGGAAATCTAGTAAAAATTTTACATGGAACTAAAGGAGAATTATTACTCGATGTCGTGGTAAGTAATTAGTTGTGTGCAGATTGTTAATCCCGAACGATTCACCAAATAAATTCTGAGTATTTATTTTGTTACAGTGGCATCCTGTGAGACCAATTATTGCTTCTATATCGTCCGGCGTTGTTTCCATTTGGGCACAAAATCAAGTAGAAAACTGGTCTGCATTTGCACCAGACTTTAAGGAATTAGATGAAAATGTTGAGTATGAGGAAAGGGAAAGTGAGTTTGATTTGAGCGACGAGGACAAGTCTGTGGTTCAAGGTGAAGAAGCCCAGGATGAGGAAATCGAAGTAGATGTTGCATCTATTGATCGAGTTGCTGCTTTTTGCAGTTCCGACGAAGAGATGGAAGATATTGGTTCACTGCAATTTCTACCAATATCACCAGATGTAGAAGATTCGGAAGATAATCAAACAACTCCGCATGAACCACCAATGAAGAAACATCGTTCTCATGATATTCATTTACAAGGTGCTCCAGTAGATGGTAAAATTTATTATATTTATTAAAACGTCAGTATTAATTAAAGCGAATGATCGCTTAATTTCATTCACAATCATATTTTCAGAAACCCACCCATTATTGAATAAAGGGAAAGATAAACCAACAACTAAAAAGGGCAGGCCGCGATTGGAACACAGAAAAGGAAAATAATTTAGAACCTATTATTTGTATATTTTAATAATAATTGCGTATTTTATATTGTACAGAATACCTAAAAGTACTTTAAATATATTATCAGTGTGGTAATATTCTACATTCATAATATATATTATGTGTTAATACTTCCTATGGAATGCATCGTACATATTGTTACATACATCATTCTTGTATGTTGTTTGATATTGAAAATGTTATGAAGATCTCAAAGGGTCTTGTATATTTCAGAATAAAAAAAAAGCAAACATTTCTAACAAAAGGACATAATTACTACGAGCTGCCTCAATATTTTAGTAATAGTTTAATCAAATTTATGAAAATGGAGATTTATTTAAATTCAGCAGGATTACGTGTATCGTATGTTGTTATATGTCGAATTTAGCATATGTAGTACTGTGTAGCATGTGTAGTGTGTAGTAGCATTATCATTGTGTTGATTGAATTCTTTGAGATGCCCTTAACCTATAATTTAGTAACAAATAACTTAAAATGAAGTTAATAAATTGATATATAGTTTATCTTATCTCATGTAGCGTTTTTTGATAGCGCAATTAAAAAAATTGCGCAGTGCTTAAATTTACTGTCACAAGGGAATTGATCTTTGTTTGCAATGCTAGTTTCGAGGTTATTAGAACAAATTAAGAAGAAATGGTTTAACGTTCAGAACAGAACAACGAGAAGCGTGCAAACTGTTAAAGATGTAATATTTAACGGAGGAATCATCATTATTAGCAGTGTTCTAATCGTTTGGTTATCCGTATTTCTTTATACAGCATTTTATTATGCCTACATGCCGAGTATGACGTACGTACGACCAGTACATTTGCAATTCAAGTAAGTAAAAATTATCAATGAAATAAATAGATCTGTCAGATCGTAAATCGCTATACTCTCTATATTTTTATATCTTACCATGATATATACCTTCAACGTAATATTTAATTGCGCGCCTCTTTTATTGTAGATCATGCAACGAAAAAAGAGGAATTTGCAGTTTTCCATCAGCATATGTACAATTAACAAACAAACAACAGCTTTTGATGGTCGGGCAACCGTATAAAGTAAACTTGCATTTGGAAATGCCAGAATCTCCAGCCAATAAACAACTTGGTATTAATTACGATTTTGTTTTCTTAAGAGATAAGAGAATGTAATTACCAACATGTAGTTTCTGAATAGGTATGTTTATGGTTTGCGCTCAATTGCGCAGCAGAGACGGCTTTCTTGTGGAACACGCGTGCAGATCTGCTATGTTACATTATCGCAGTACGTTACTGCACACGCTTACAACATTCACATTTTCGCCAATGATGATCTTCGGTAATACAGAGGAGAAACAAAATGTTGTGCTGGAATTGTTTGGTAATTTTGAAGAGGATCAAAATCATCCAGTTACAATTGTGCACATAGAAATACAATCGCGGCACATAGAGTTTTATTCTGCGAGTATCATGATAAACGCGCACTTGTCTGGTTTACGTTATCTAATGTTTCATTGGCCAATTTTGTCTGCCATTGTTGGTATTGGTACAAATTTGTTTTTCATAGCACTTGTGTGCACTCTTTCTTATCTCCACTTTACTACCTACGAGGACAATGGAGACAATGGTTTCTGTTACGAAGAAGGAAAGAAAGCGGATGAATCACGAGAATGTGAAAAAGAGCTTAATACAGACGAGAGGATAGAGCATAAACCAGTCCATGATAGTAAGTTATGCTCTTTTTCTTTTTTAATTAATAAAGTACTCCACGGAATTGTTACTAAAATGATTTATTTCTTTACAGAACCGTCTGAATCATCGTCATCGTCGGAAGACACATTTTTAATGTCAGATTTTATTGAATCCGAAGGAGAATCGTATTCATCTCATATTGAATCAATAAAATGATTGGTTCTACATTGCATACAAATATTCATTAACACCAATTTTCAAAATGATTAATAATGCAATGATGAACGAACAGACTGCTTAGCATAAACCTCCTGTAGTTTTAGTTTTACAGAATAGTATATAAATACATTATACAAATATTTATTTTTTATATTTAGATATTTAATTAAATTGTACGATTTTATAATTGAAATAAAAAATATATGTAAACATTATGTATTTTCTACGATTTGTATAGACTGAACTTAAAAATAATTATATCTCTTTTGTAATGCTTATTGATTGTAAAATTCAATTTCATCTGTGAAACAAAGAACAAAATTGCGCGCGAATAAATCTACATTAATTAATAAGAAAAAAGAAAGTATTTCTTACCTTTTATTGCATCGAATTTCTCAGACGAAATATGCTCGTTGCCGACGCTTCTGGTTGAAGTTAATGACCAGCACTTTACCCGGTCTGTCTTAATTAACTGTGGTCCAGGTGAAAGTCACCACTGCTTAGCGTGAGATAACGCTGTTGCATCCATGGTAATGTGTATTTGTGAGTGAATTATGCGCATATACGTCGGTCGTTGGTCTCCAGTTTCTCGTCGTTGTAATATTAAAGGAAAATACGCTGGGTGCCCGATGACTCGGCATCCGGTTCCGGTATTCCAAGTTGCAGCTTTTGCAGAAAACTCGGCATGTAAGTTGCACTATTTTTATCATTACGGATCTTCTTGGTACAATATCACGGATTCCTTAATTCCTCCCTGTCGAACTTTTAACGTCGACGAATTGCCCATTCCAGTGTAACGAGCTCTTTCAATGAGTCACGAAACGCACCGCGGAGTTTTTTTTCTTCTCACAATCAGTTCAATTCGTCGTAGTTTTATCATTTCCCAGCGCTGTATCAATTTTCGCGGAGCGACTCATTTGTCAAATTTCACTTTGCATATTAAATGGGTATCGATTATGTCAGTCGCGTGCATTTTCCAAGAAAGTTTTCAAGATCTTTCAAAACCCGCCGTCACGAAGCGGTGCCCTTATCATTTAAATGACCTCGCGCAAAGGCTTGAACGCGGTAAGTGAAATCGCGATAAAAATACGATGGACCTTTAGTTGCAGACGATCCCGGTAATTGGATTAGCCTTATCCTAGGGTCCATTCGAAATGCATCGGAATAATTAGACTTCACCTTACTTTAGCGCTCCAAGTTTGAAAACTTTTTCCACTTCGTTTGCATGCTTAACGAGGCTAGAAGTGTACCAGAATGTGAAATTCTACGGGCCATCGTCCTTCTTCAATCGAAACTGTGCCCGCTATTGTCAGTATGAACACTTTTTTTCTATCGTTGTTTTCTTTATCGAGACCAAACAACACGTGAAAGCAGTATCGATATTTCAACCGTTGAAAACTTTTCGCGTTTGAACCAATCTCACGTTACATAAATTCACGAGAATGAGCCCTAAGTCAATGCCGTTAAATTCCTATTGTTATTGTTTTTTTTTAATTGCAAGACCTTGACGGCTGTTGTATATATATATTTATTTATTTATTTATATATATGTAGTCACATGCAAATAAATAAATAAATATATATATATATCATTGATGTAATCCTGTTCGCTTGTGGATTCACTTTTTCTGTTGAATGCTCCTTGCCTGTACTTTTTATTCATTGCGGCCTTTTCTACTTCAATGTCGACAAGTTCATTTCCCTTGATATTTTGTGCGAATCCACGTTATTACAACGCTCAGAAAAATAGCTGTTGTGCAAACTTCAATATGTTGAATATTTCTTTAAAGTGCTCCTAAAAAAAAGAGTAATTATTAGCTCCACAAAATTAGTGATATAAAACAATTGCGCCAATGATACAAATGAGTATTTATACAAACTAAAGAATCTATTACTTCATTATTTTTTGGCCGTATTCATTGGTGAGTTTTATTTCAGACTATACCTAAAGAAGGTACAATTACAAGATGTTTGAAAGCAATCATACAACCATATTAATTTTTAAGAGAGATCCTAAAATTCTTGAAAAGGAGAATAATTAAGATTTAAATCAAGCAGTCGATTCCTTGTTGGAGGAAACAAAGAAGATAATACTTTTAAATACATATATTTTTATAAAAATAAATTGTTCAATACAAATAAATAGTTTATTCAAAATACTTGGCGGTCCTCATGTCCACATGTGTGCGTGCGCGCGTGTGCGTCTGCGGTGCGTGTGTGTGTGCGTGCGTATGCGTGTGCGTCTGTGTGTGTATTAAATTATAATTCAATATGCTATAAGTATAATTACGATGTGTTTTAAGATTTTCAACGAATTTCATTACGCATTTTAAATAGATATTAAGTAGTGTCCATACATATGTGTGCGTGCGTTCGTGTGCGTCTGTGTGTGCGTCCGCGTGTACGTGCGTGCGCATGTGTGTATTAAATTATAATTCAATATGCTATAAGTATAATTACGTATGTAATGTGTTTAGTGTTTTTCCAAATAAATTACGACTGTCATGTGTTTTGTGTTTTAAGATTTTCAACGAATTTCATTACGCATTTTAAATAGATACTAAGTAGTAAGAAAGTAACTCTAAATCATTAATATCGAAGCAACTAACATAAGACTATTGTGATTCGGACCGCCAAGTATTTTGAATAAACTATTTATTTGTATTGAACAATTTATTTTTATAAAAATATATGTATTTAAAAGTATTATCTTCTTTGTTTCCTCCAACAAGGAATCGACTGCTTGATTTAAATCTTAATTATTCTCCTTTTCAAGAATTTTAGGATCTCTCTTAAAAATTAATATGGTTGTATGATTGCTTTCAAACATCTTGTAATTGTACCTTCTTTAGGTATAGTCTGAAATAAAACTCACCAATGAATACGGCCAAAAAATAATGAAGTAATAGATTCTTTAGTTTGTATAAATACTCATTTGTATCATTGGCGCAATTGTTTTATATCACTAATTTTGTGGAGCTAATAATTACTCTTTTTTTTAGGAGCACTTTAAAGAAATATTCAACATATTGAAGTTTGCACAACAGCTATTTTTCTGAGCGTTCCTCGCGTGCCCCGATACTTGGCGCACTTTTTTATACCTTTTTGTAAAAAAAAGGTTATTTTTGGGGATATCACCAGTTTTGTAGTTTCAAATATCTTATCACACATACATATATATGTATATGTTAATGTCAACGTCCTCTTTCGGTGAAGTCATGGGTAACGAGGCCCAACGAGTATTAGAAATCTATAGAAATGGCTATTCTAAGTTTTTTGCGAATATCTCGAAAACTAAAAGAGACCGGCTGGTATATGTATTTATTTATTAATTATTTGTAGTCCTTGCCTTACGGCTTTGGACGAACTTCCATTATTACAATCTTAATACTGTTACATATTTTCTTTGTATTCTTATTAACTATACTATTATACATAATCTTTAATCATAATCTTTGGATTTTCTTTGGTATATTAATTACTATCTTTTCAGTCCTCTATCTCCTCTTCTGTGTTACCCCTTCTTTCCCTTTCTATCCTCCATAGCACCTCCTTCCCCTGTCCCTCTGCTCCCAACACTGTCCTCAGGTCTTCTTCCTCTCTAGTCCTCTCACATTCTCTCAATACATGCTCCCACGTCTCTTCCACTCTATTGCATATTCTGCACAATCTTTCCTCCTCTGCTTTCCAATATTCCCTCTCTTTAAGTTCATTCCCACATCTGTATCTCGCTATCATCTTTCTTTCCTTTCTCTTTATTTTCCCTGATAGGTATTTGGGTTTCTCGTCCTCC
Source organism: Perdita meconis (assembly GCA_030770465.2). Taxonomy (NCBI): domain Eukaryota; kingdom Metazoa; phylum Arthropoda; class Insecta; order Hymenoptera; family Andrenidae; genus Perdita; species Perdita meconis. The sequence goes on from JASKOS020000016.1 coordinate 6,494,717, forward strand.
ATTATCCTCTTATATATTTTATTATATCTTGCCTCTTCTATTTTTCTTCTTCTTTCCTGCTTTTCCGTTTCCTTCATCCCCTTCGTTATCAGTTCTTGTATACTCTTTCCTTTGTCTCTTGTCTCCTCTATCTCCTTTTTTTCCACTCCTGCCTAGTATTTTAAAAAATAAACTATTTATTTGTACTGAACAATTTATTTTTATAAAAATACATGTACTTGAGATTATTATCTTCTTTGTTTTTTCCAACAAGGAATCTGCTGCTTGATTTAAATTTTGATTATTCTCCTTTTCAAGAATTTTAGGATCTCTCTTAAAAATTAATATATGGTTGTATGATTGCTTTCAAACATCTTGTAATTGTACCTTCTTTAGATCTGAAATAAAACTCAACTATGAATACCGACCAAAAAATAATTAAGTAATACACTGGCCAAAAAATAATTAATAGATTCTTTAGTTTGTATAAATACTCATTTGTATCGTTGGCGCAATTATTTTATATCACTAGTTTTGTAGAAATATTAATTTCCAACAGTTTTTTACTTTTGCGTTATTTTATTCAAAATTAACTCTATATGTATGTAGTAATTAGTTTGCACAACAACTATTTTTCTAATGTTATTCTTTGCACGCTGATACTTAACGCACTTTTCTGTATCTTTTTGTAAAAAATGGTAAAGGTTTTTGTAAAAAAATCTTATCACGCATATGTTAGCATCAACATCTTCTTTTATTGGAATTAAGGGTAGACAGTTAAATTTATTTATATACTTTACACTTTATTGTACTTATTTCTTGTTTCACAATCATTTTCTGACATTTTTAACAAAATCCAACATTGTAACATTTAGTAAAAAAAGTTTAATAAAACTCCTCTTTACAATAGCGTTGACTCCTGTGGATTACAGATCGATGCCACAAACCTGTAAAAAAAATGCAGACACAGTGCAAACAATTTCCAATAAATTTATTCTCTATGAAAATATATATAAGATACTTAATTTTTGCATGTATTCCAAATTCTTTCCTTTCTTGTTTTATGTAACAGAAATTAAATTCTTGATATTGCCCTGTAAAACAATTATGACAATTTATATAGCGATTTCTAATTAATTTGAATATTTATATAATAAAGGCGTAAGTAGATAACCTGCGTTCTTGTACATGCTGTTTCTGCTTCATATATTAATTTATACGATTCTTTTTATTTATGTAATTATTTATGTGATTGTGTCAATATAACATCATTATATTCAAATTATTGATGTAGAAATAAAATGAACTAACTGTACGGGTTCGGGCATTGCTGTAAAGACTTATCATTTAATGTTTATTATTTCTATGTTTTTAAAAGAGATACACTTTAAGGCAATTATTTTCAATATTTCACATTTAAGTGAACAATGCAAGACAAAATTCATAATGCGTATCAATAAAAATGTACGTTTAATGCTATAGATAATTTCTAAGCAAAGCAGTAAACATGATACAGCAAGTGGCAAAAGATAATATGCAGCATGCATTATTGAAATGTAATACACTCGTTACTACATCTATTACTTTCATTTTTGTACATATCCATTATTCTTTGTATTTAGACGAATACGAGTAATATACGATTGTAAATATTGATTACTCTTTCATATAACTCTGCTATTACTTTGTACTACTTAACAATGTAAATAAGTTCTTTATATTACTACATTATTAATCTGTATTTTATGTTAGAGTGCCAAAGTGAATCGGTTTCATGGTACAACAACGCTATTAGTTTATTTATACCATACACTAAACTTGTATGCTTAATACGTACGTAGTCAATGTTAATCAATTCTTTGTAATTACAATGCTATTATTTTTGTGCTCTACGTTAGAGTAATTTCTAATACTATAATATTGATTTGCATTATCAATTATGTTAACGTAAGTTACATTTTCATTGGCAATATTAATATTTTTTTACATTAATATGCTATACATTCTATTTTCATTTTTCTTAACCTGTATCTATAGATAGACAGTTTTTAAAAAGATTTCATACAAGATTCATCCGTTCGATATAAAGTTAATCATCCATAAACACAGCGTTGGTCTTTCACAAGTCCATTGTAGTTTTTGTAGCAACACGCAAACCTATAGTAAAATTTTAAACATGAATAACTTGAATATAAAAACATCATATTGACATATTCATGAAATTAACAAGAATTGTACACACGAATCTATTTTTATTACGTATGTAATAAACATACCTGTGGAGAAATGATATATTCCTAATTATTTCAAGATTATTTCAAGAACTGTAAAATGTCACTTATAAAGAACTGTAATGAACACGAATAAAATGTCACTTAATAACCTTAAAATGTCACTTATAACCTTACAATGCACCGGCTTCACTTCGAATTCCTTTCGCGAATGTAACAACGTCACGCTATTGGTCGGAACTTCGGTCCAATCAGCAACGTCCTGTGGCCACATTTCCTCACCCTTTCCTCAGTTCCCCTTGCCAAGAAACTTTAGGTGTTGACTACGGAGTATCTTAAAAAATTTTTCGAAATCCGGACTTTCATGAAAATAAATTAAAATATCTCCGCTCAGAAGGCACGTAGGACAAAATAAAAAGCACTTTTATTATGTAAATCGAACCCAAACTTTCCATTGAGACCATTAAAAAAGTAATCGGATAATCTGATCGGTCGCTATAGAAATTCGACAATTTTTCGAAGCGATGTTTCGCGTTATATATGCATGGCTGCCTCGCGCTGCGCCTCAACTTGGCGCGAGGCACTGCCGTGCCTCTAGATATTGTCTGTATTTTCTCCAAATACTTGAAGTCCTACTGTAATATTGTAAATATTATTACTTATTCTTATTTGCGTATCGAATTGGTTGTTTTGAATCTGTTTTTTTCGCGGCTTGATCAACGACGCCATCTGGTGACGGAAATCGGTGAAGAAAATTGTAGTGGTTTCGAAAGGGGTTTCGAACTATTGTTCGCCCATTGTCCCCTGTATGCTGTCAAGATGTGTAGAGAATCGTTTTAAATAGTCTCATTCCGTATAAGTGGGAAATCGATCAGTACTGTAAAAGAGCTCCTCGACACGAAGAGTCTCTGGCAGTTTGTGGACGCCACGAAAACGTTTTTAAAGTATCTCGACTGCGTAGCAAGCATCGGCACGTTAAAAGGGGAAGGCAAAAAAAGAGAGAGAAAGAGAGTTCGCACGGAAGAAATCTCGTGCGCGTTAGTACCGGCTGGATAGAGGGACGAAAAGGCAGGGCGTATCTTGTGCATTCGTAGGCGCAAGCCGCGTACACACGGTGCATAAATACTAGGGAACCGGTTTTCTCTGTTATCCAGCCTCTGCGCACCGCGTTGGGTTAAAAAGGGGAGCTCAAAGGAGAAGCACGAATTCGTGGGGTCACCTTGTGTTTCTCTTGGCTCGTTACTCGAGATTCAGACAGGTGTGCGAGCTCCCTCTCTTCTCTTTCCGCCCCTCGACCCCTCATCTCTCCCTGTCCAGCTATTACTCGGCCTCTGAATCTTCTTGAGGGTTCTCGATTTACTCTAAAGCCGACGTATATACTCGTAGCGTTTGCGAAAGCCAGAGTGAAACTGTGCTGATCCGACAAGCGGGGGCAACGTGACCGACCAAATTGAAAATCCGGTCAACCGATTTCTTGATTCTCTCGAAGCGTTGGGTTCAGATAGCATGATTCTGGGATAGATGGACTGCCAATTTGAAACAAATTTAATTTCTTTGTAATTGTTTTTAATGTTTTTAATTTGATTTATTGATTTTTTCACATTACGCGACTGTTGTAACATAACCTTTGCGAATTATTATGGTCAGAAGAAAATGAAAGATAGGTAATTACACACGTCCTCTATTTCGATGATTTTGAATTATGTTATAGAAATATTTCATACATGTTTCTAGGTCATCAAAATCGAGAACGCGTCCGCTTTCTAAATAATTACTAAATGAAATTTGAGGTTGTAGTCCATCTAGGGTTGCCACCTCTTTCGGGGGAAAATACATTTTTCTAAAATCTTGAAAAAAATGTATTTTCAGGGAAATGTAGGAAAGTAAAATGTACATACACAGTTCTTTTTTTATTTTATTTATTTTTCCGAGTATGTTATTACTCGGCATTTAATTTTTAGTGTAGTCTGAGGTAGCTGGTATTGATAGAAACAATGTTAAACTTTTTCATAAATCAGACGTATTTTTAATAAAGATTTGCCACTTTTCACAGGTAGTTTTTTATTCAAAATCTTTGTTTTTTCTTACGTTTCCATGAACTTGGTTCGAGAATATCAGTTCAGAAAATAAGATAACATTAATTCGTAATTTATCTATCAAATTCAAAGATTTCAAAATATTTGTAAATTGTTTGAACAAAATTTTTTAATCGAAGTCAAACCGCAGTAATAAAGCCAAGTTACACATTTTCTTCAATAAATAATAAAAGATTCCTAATAATTTTAACTATAATTTTCGAGTGATTCTATCTCAATTAGATTAGTTAGTGAGGTTGACAATTACATTTCTTCCTGATTTATGAAATGAGTATGAAATGAAAATATTCTGCGCGCTATATTTTGCTTCAAAATATTTAACTTTTATTCAGGTTAAAAGCTATCTGCTTTCAACAGTAGTAATTAAGTATACTTAGCAAAATCCGGTAATCCATCATACATGAAAATAATGATTCCATTTTTAGGAAATTAGTACATAATTGCACTCGTTTCACAAAACAGTACAGTGCTCCACAGATAATTGTTCTTGTTACCATTATGAAGATTCGAGTGCTTGCTATCTAAAATGAAATAACGAAAAATTGTTTAAAATAATGAATTATTTAAAATTGTTTAAAATAATGAATTATTTCAAATAATTAAATAATTATTTTCAACAACCATTTGAGCTAGAGCTCCGTTATCCTTATACAGGATTCGATACATTTTGTTTGAAATAAGGGGTTGAGTATTAAATTATATATTATCACGGATAATTGCTCACCGGCCGTGCCTAGGCGTGAGCAATTATCTCCGCGATGTACTGTAATACTAAAGTATATACTGTGACGTTATTTGACCTAAATTTCTTTTGCATATATATCATTATGCATACTGTAAATACCTCGAAGTAACTCTTTATACGTGTTTCGCAGAAGCGACGGGGTGAATTTTCATCGCGGTTCGTACGAAGGAAACGGAGGACCAGGCAATTTGAATGTGCTGGAAATCCTTGGGAGATTTGCAATTTATCTCGGGCAGAATCGACGAACTTGAACGCCGCGCTCTTTTGCTATTTCCGAGTCGGTGTGTAGTTTGTAAATCAGATTTTGGCATGCTTCGATAAATAACGCGCGTTATTTCGACGAACGGTTGATCCCGCGTAGTCAACGAATACGCGATCGAATTAGCAGTGTTTTTTTTCGAAAAATTCAAACACTCGGTGTGAAAGATTCAATCATCGATTAATCGTAGGTCACTTATTTAACGCAGCTCTGTTCGGGCAAAATGAGATGCGGTTGCCGTATATTTTTTCGGATGTCCTATTTCTTGTTTTCTTTCTTTCGTGTGTATGTCTGTGTGTGTGTGTGTGTGCGCTTTTTTTTTTTTTTTTTGGTTTCGCCATTTAATCGCGTGCTGCTGATTTCATAAACATTTTCGCCATACATATGCATCGGCGATCCTTAATTCAATTTCTCAATGCCGAAAAACTGATCTAAATGCAAATTCGAATATTTGCACGGGGTACGGTGTATTTTTTCTTTGCAAATGAACCACCGCTGCAGCGTTTCCCTCGGCGAAAATTTATCGTCGACGCGAAACAGAAAGATACAGGGACGCTTTTCGGAGGTTTTTCGATACCGTGCCCGGTCTCTCTTTCAACGAAATGTGCAACGCTACACCGATTACTGAGCCCGGCCATTTATACTTTTATCGTTGTCCGGCTATTTATTGGAAGTATAAAGCACGTACTCGAGCTCCACGATTCATTCAATAGCCGACGCGAGAGGAATTACGGATTGATGGGTTTTTTAATGTTTTCGACAGAACAACGATACGTGATCCGCGAAACTTTGTACACGCGTGTCCGTCAATCATAATCTTACGGTTCAATCGGTTTCGCGAATAATGTTAGGTCACGGGCTTTAATGATACAAATTTCTGGGATCAAAACAAACAAATGAATCGCAATAAACACTGTTGTCGTTTCCAGAGCCAATCAGCTTTAGAATTCGTGAATCGGCAGTCTATCAGATGCAACAGTCTAGCTTTTATTAGTGATCGGACCGATACCGAATCAATGGTATCGATACCAGATAACAAATTCTGATACCGTATCGAATAGTATCAAATTTGGAGGTATCAAAAAGCATCGGTACCCGTTTGATGTTTTTACGAAGATATCGATACCTTCTCGATACTTATATACAGTTGGTCACAAAAATATTGGGACACCAGTATAATTTTGTATTCTAAGCTTTCTATTTTGAATAAATAAATTAGCTACAAAAATGTATTGCATTATATTACAGTACTGTAATAGAGAATCCGTAAATAAAAAAAATTGTTGACTTCGTACACATGCTTGTGTTATGTTAAAAGAAAAATTTTAAAAGTGCAAAATTTTATGTCACACAAATATTGGGACACTTTATTAGATTAAGTTACAAAATAAAAATAATAACTTTGGTACATAACTTTCGTAAAGCGTGTCTTTAATGATTTGTCATGTTCCGAATTATTCTTTACAAATAATCTGTGCCAATTTTTTGCCATTATTCTTTTAAACGGCTTCTTAGCTCTTCCTTGCTGCTTATTGTTGTTTTATGTATTCTACGGTCCAATTCATCCCATAAATTTTCAATGGGATTTAAGTCCGGGGATTGAGGAGGGGGCGGTAACACTTTTGCACAATTATGAAGCAAGTATTCCTGCAATCCCCCTCCCTAATCTCCATGATCTAGAATCTCTCCTCTTAGCACATGTTCTTAAATTAGCCTTTCAAATGTTTACTTGCTTTTATACATAATATCATCTATGAACACGATTTTACCAGCACTAAAGTTGAATATACAACCTCACACCATTACCGATCACCTGCTGTGCTTGTCGGTCGTAAGCGTTCCGAATTAAGTTCTTGTTAAATGTTATCAATTTTGCTTTAAATTTGCCTTGTAACATAACACAACCACGTGTAAGAAGTCAACATGTGGGTAATCAACCGTTTATTCATTTATGGATCTCGGGTATCGGTTCGATGCAGTACTGGTATCGGTTTGGTATCGTTTCAGCAAGTATCGGTACCGATAATTGATACAAAGTATCTAGGATTTCGATACCTTTTATCCACGTACTTCGGTATCGAATTGCTTTTGAGTATCATCAATAGTATCAGTATCGGCAGGGCCGGCTCAAAGGTGTGCGGAGCCTTTAGGCCCAGTTGGTTTTCAGTTCCCTATCTTTTTCTTATTTAAAATTTGTAAGCTTTATACATTTTACAAAAACGAGACGTCGGAATAGAAAAATCAAATTCGGCAAACTAAGAACACAAAATGTTGAAAATGACGCCACTTTCAGTATAACTTTTTGGGGGCACTGGCCATATCACCAACGCTATAAATTTTTAATCCTATTTAGTATTATCTTTTTTCTTCACGATGTTGTGCCCCTAGGCTGGTGCCTCTTGCGCCTTGGCCGAAAGTCGGCCCTGGGTATCGGTCCAATCATTATTTCATATTAGTAATTGAAGTTTCGACTAATTAGGATCATTTTTCATCCGACAAAAATACCTGTCAGCGACGGCGTATCGAACTCGAGAGCTTAAATGCAGTTTTCGCACGAGGTTTATTGACTTTCCGAAAAGTGAAATTCCATGACCGATGTACAAAACCCTGATTACCCCTGTCGGTATTCAATTTTATCGCGCGTGCCGACGTTTCTAATTAATGAATGCGCGACACATATTCCCAAATTACTAATTTGTTTGTCGCAGGACGCGAAAACGGTTTCATAGACCGGACGATTTTCAATAACTCGCGCGTGTATGCGCCACGCCATAATAGCATTCTCTCGATAATATTATATTTAAATATTTCGAATTTTGCGTTGGCGAAGTATCCATTTATTGAGACGCCAATCATCCTTGGTATTTGTTACTTTTTCCTTTTTATTGAAACCGTCAACGAGAAACTGAAAATGTACGACGGTAATAATCGTTCACTGGAAACGCACCGCGGTTGAAGAATTAAAGTCCTTAATCCAAAATCCGTAAATCTCGGCGAATAGCGACGGTCACAACGCGTCCCGTAACTATAGGCACTTGGTAGAAAGATGTTCGCTCGTATGGCTCGGTGATAACTCGATTTTCTTGCCGGCAGGTGATTGTACGTAGCACAAACGAGCGACATCCGAGCGCAGACCGTCGCGAAACAGTTCGACGGCATTCCCGCCAGTCGCTTTAGCCGCAAAAATTGTTTGGCGAACCACGAACGCAACACGGGCCTCGTGCTTCGAAGAATCGTATTTATTCCCCGCGCCGGCCTCCCTTACCGTCTTTTGTCCTTTTTTTTTTGCCTTCATTAACCCCGCTTCGACGAGGCTATTAAATCATAGCGCGTTGAAATATTTCGAGGCGGATACAATAATTAGCAGCTATTAATCCGACCATTTCCCTCTCCGCTCCAGCCTGTGTTTTAATTGAGGCAGACGCGGCGAAAGTCATATCGGCGGAACGATGAGCGTCCGATTTCAGGAGCGATAAATTCGCGGCGCGCGAAAGCATCAGTGATAATTATCATTATCGTTTTTTTTTTTGCGCGTTAGAGGCATTCGACTTCGAATGATCCCGCGATTGCGAGCCGGACGCGCGATATCGGTATTATCGCTCGGAAACCGCTTCCCGATTTTCGAATATTTTTAATTCGAGAGTAATGTAAAATCCTATGGTAACCCGATTCGCTGCTGATATTCGAGTCATTGTCGCTTTTGTTTATCGAACACTCTGGGTTTCGGGTTTTTAATCGCATGAGTGATGGAGTTAATATTTAAAAAACTGAAGAAGTAAAGAGGGAAGTTCAGCTCTCCATTTGAAAATTATTTACGTACCGCTTTTGAGTTAATTCCATGGTATTCGGTAAAGTCTTTAACGACGTGGCCTTCTCTGAAACGGTTACGCGAATTTGTAACACAAAGAAGTCCTTCAATTGGAGCGGTTCCGTTCTCAAGCCGGAAACTAACTGGGTTTACGCGATCTGGTAATTTTAAGAAACTCAATCCGTTGGCAGTCGGCCACCGGGCGCGAAGATCTCGTTCGCTTAACCGTCACGAAATGAAATCCGGGGGAATCTAATAAAGCGGCCGCGACGCGTCTGGGGGTTACTACTCCAGATTTCTTCGCCTCTTGCCATCCCTCTCGGTCAAGAACGTCGCAGGGGGAGTCGCGGTCGTGTCGGCGGAGAACTTTCCCGGCGAATTATTCTCCAGAATGCAGTAACCCGCGTGTAGCAGCCTCTACGCGTAAATTTGCGCCCAGCTTCCTCGAGTGAGTCTTTCAGTTGTTAACTTCGGGAGCCGGGGGTGCTTTTGTTTTCCTCGACGCTAACAAGAGCCGCGTAAAAGGGTGAAAGTTTGGCAGGCGCTTGTAGCATTTTTTTCGAGGCTTCATATAATAGCAGAGCCAGCGGGTTCGGTGCAAATCAACCCGGAATTGCGAGTTTGGAGTTATAAGGCGTCCACTGATTTCCATTGGCGACGGAGTCCTTAGGGATTAGCAGATCTCAATGAATCTTGAGAATAGTGGAATTGTAGATGTTTCGAAGGACTTGAATGCTATGGGAATCCTCTGGACGCACAATGAACGCCTCGGACTTTGGGTATAGGTAGAAACAGAACCCCAGAGTTGATCGTATCGAGTTTCATGGATTCGCGTTTGGTAGAAGCAGATACTCTGTAGTCATTTAATCTATCGCTTATTGGTGTTTTAGCCCGGAGTATCACTTCGCTCGTTATTCTAGAAAGCGTTTCCCTCGCCGTTTCACCGCAACAGTCCATCAACTTCGCCTTTCGAGACTATACCGAAGCGGCTTTGCCCGCGAACAATTTGCGTACCCTTTGCCAGCATTTATGAGCGACTGGTTCTTGGAGCTAGTAAACACTCCTTTGATCGTTTCCGCGTAAATTAAGAAGGTGCAGAGCAAGCAGTACTTCCGCCTCTTCTAACGTACAGAACGCCAGTAAAAGGAACGTTTCCGTTTCGCGATTCGAGTAAGCCCCTATCTGAAACTGCGAGGCGTTCCGCTTTTCAAATTGCTCCGCGACGGACGGCGCTCGGTTCGGTATTGGAAGCGGCATTCACGACGCGACGGTCGAAAAAAATAAAAGGGGCCGTTGCGCGAAAGCGATCCGACGCTGTCACGCGACTCGAAGGACGCCACGGATGGAATTTTACTGGATTCCGTCGGTGTCGAATTATCGCGCGCGCATCGTAATACGTTACGTTACAACGTAACAGCTTTGATATGCAAATCCCTAGGCGAACACGGTCCAAGTAATTTGCTCGTACCCCGAGGTACCGCGATTCCGATGATTCGCAACGCGTGACACGGTTTTTCCAGGAACCGTCGAAAAATCATCCCCTTCGCTGTGCTCCGAACGAACAACGTCAGCGAGACAAAATGATCCCGATGATTAGAGATCCGGGTTTGACGTTCCGCGGCGCTGTTTTATTTTCGGATGAAAAGTCTAGAGCTAAGAGGAGGCGGAGCGGGGTTTTATAGCCGTATTGCGTATTTCTTCAGCCTTGCATTCGTTATAAAACTCGTTAACGTCATCCTCGCTAATGAAGTCGTCCAATCCCGCGGAAGGCAGTGTCGTCCGGGCTTCTTTCACGATCTTGGTCATTTTTGTAGTTCGTTCTATGAAACTAGTTGGAAAACAACCCCGAGGAAAGTTCCGTCGAGCCGCGTTTCACTTTGCTGCACGCCCATTAATCACGTTGCCGCGCGTGAATGTTTAGCGAATGATATAATAATCGAACAACAGGTGTTCACGCGGACCCACCGTTACACTCGTTTACGAAGAACTCGTTCGATGTTTATTGCAATTCCCGGTATCGTCGCTTCCGCTCGATTTTATTTTCCAATATTCGTTTCCTGGAGAGATCCTCGTTCGCTTCAGATTAGTACAGAATTCACTCCGAAGGTAACTCCGGGCAAGGGTGTTTCAACTTGTTATCGGTTTTACATAACGCTGGCATTCAATTCACGCGATGGGATGCATTCGGCTCGGTTTAAGACGTTAGAGATTCTCGCGCGATTGCAGGACGCCTTACGGGAATTAATGCCAGGCCATACATATCACGCTATCTCGTGCGACGATTCACTTTGTACTTCCAAAAGCCGTGTCTCCACCTAGCGAACGAGCGCGAACGAGCACGGACGAACGGGCGCGAATGAACAAGTGTTGACGGTGTTGCGAGCTCGAACGCACGCGACTTGATGCCAGCCGACATTCATTCGAGACTCGTTTCACTCGCATGCATTCGATGTTCACCGAACGATGCTCAACCATAATTTTTTTCATTATCTTTCGACGATCCTTTCGATGGATTCCTTGTTTTTCCGAAGTCAAATCTTATTAGAGCCGAGAAATACGAATACAGAAATAGGAAGCGTGGCTTGGAAAGAGTACAGAATTGGTGTTGCATCGTGCGTTGCGTTAGGGCACATTTAGACCGAGCGAACGAATGCTCGCTCTTCTGCTTCAGCTAAATTCAATTGTCCTTGCTCTTTCTCCGCACGAGTGAGAATGCGGCTTAACGCGTCCGCAGCATCTCTCCACGCCGCAGCGGAGCGGGCATGCTCGTTGCCGCTCGCACTTCGCTCGTGTTACTCGATTCTGTAGCAAAACGGTGTAGCAATTTATTCCGTGGCTATATAATCGCGACTATCCGCGCGGCTTTTGCGCAGGATCGCTCGCCTTCGGTTCTCCGCGGCGCAACAACGCGAGGCTAAGCAAACCCACATTCCTATCGAGGACTCGTACCGTTCTCGTATACCGGTTCCAGTTCCAGTTCCAAGAAATTCGAAATAAAACCCCACGCGGTGATACGCGTTTCTGATCGAAGCTGCGGCCAATAAACGTGATAAACGCGCCTCGTAGAACGCAGCTTCGTTCGCAGAGGCAACGATAATTTATTATGGATAATGGACAGACTATGCCTCGGAAGTTAATGCGGATGGCTGCTTAAGACGACTTTCATCTTCGTTCGTACAGGGATCGCGAAATCGAACCCATTACATTGAGATAGTCTGACGCAGTCCGATCGTAAATTAGATCCAGATCTGCTACCGTTCGAGTCGGGAATCGCGCGCGGGCCACTCGTGTGGCGCATGAATCGCAACAAAGCGGCATGGGTTTCTGTTTCTCTTTCTTTTGGAATGAGAAATCGCGGTGAAATCGTGATTGACATGGGCCGGTAATGATTATTCGTCTGGCTGGAGGTGGTCCGGTTCATTTCGTTTGTCGACAGTTTATGATTTTCGCATAATAGAACATGACATGTCGCCACGATCTTCGGAGACCAATTTTTCGCGAATTATCCTTCGACAGTTCGGTCACGCGATTTCAATCAGCCGTCAATCCCGTTTACGTGTTTAGCCGGCGATTTCGCAAGAAAAAGATCTCCCTCGAGATAAGTCTCTCTCTCTTTTCCAGGGACCCCACAAGGTGGCGATCACCACCCCTGATTCACGCGCTGAGGATCTTTAGGCCCAATTACCTATCTCTTTTATCTCTTTAGACATTAGATCCTAGTTTTTTTTTTTTTTTACAAATTCTTGGTCTCTTCTTAATCGATTTCCTGCGTCGAAAATGTTTTTATCCACAATGTGTCTCTTTAATTGATAGGAATTTTTAGGTCATATCCTTTCTGAATCTCCTCATAACGAGTTTGTAATATTGAGTAGTTCGCGATGAACGGCAATACAAAATGAACCGCGATACTTACGGATTCATGCAACTTCCCGGAATTTCGAGCTATAATTTCCCGACCGAGTCATATATGTAATGCGATTGAAGCCCTCGAAGCGGAGCGGGTTACAAAGTTTCGGCTCATGTTGCTTGCATAGCAGAATGTTAGTCGATACGTTTGACCTTGTAATATAGTTGGAACATTTCCTAGCATCTCCACCAACGGCACATTAAAAAAATCGACGTCGCGATCTTTGTCATCCAAAAGTCGAGTTGGTTCGTCATCGTTTCGACATTTAAGTTCCGCCGCAGCTCCGGTACACGATTCCGCAACAACTTCATTATTGCGGCGCTACCTAATTGGGGAAGTTTGAAATCGTATTTAAACGCATCAGCTTGCTAGAACCAAGTTCAACGAGATTGGAAGAAATAGGGTCTAATTTTTTCTTAGATCGATACCGAAGTGCCAAGGGAAGTTAAAGACGGTCTGCTAATTGCACGATCCTTGGGAGTCGTCGTTCCTAAGAAACGACGTTACCTTTTCTTGGTTCTTCGTCGACTTTTCGACCGATGTGTAATTTCCATCGTATAATCAATCTTAATGAACCCGCGATCGTATCCGAGGGAATAAGGTTCAGAAATATCAGTGTATATATATATCTGAAGTATAAAATCGCTGTTGGTCTTTTAAAATTCGCCGCGGACGTTGAGTGATGTATTATAGTTCGCGTACACCCGAAATTGTCTGAATTCTGATGAACACCGCCATATTTCGAAGTTTTAGTCATGCGACGTCACTCCCGACGCTCCATCCGCGGGGGATGACTGGCACTTTGTTAAGAGTCTCATTAACGATTCACAAAATCGACGTTGCGTCACTAATTGCCGCTCAGGTAGCGCCGGCGGTCTACATAGTTTCAAGTTTCCATGTAACGACCGATCGCGGCGGTATTCGGCAGAGTGAAATTTAGACCCGGTCGCGCACTCTAGAATCCTACGCGCGCGACTAAAAGACGGCGAACTATTTCGAGCAATTACCACTCGTTCATTTAATTATCCGAACGAACACCTGGCCACGCGAATGATCCGAGGAAGCCTCTTTAATTCGACGTACCACTATGATTAATCGTCATACCTCTCGATCATACCTTGGCCACATAACCACGCCGTTACGCCGCGCCGGGGCTCTACAAACCCCTGGTAAACGAATTCACGTCATTCCGTGCGGGGAACGATTAATTGTCTATGCATGGAATCAACTCGGGCACGTAGCCTTCCGACTCCCTTCAATTACTGATATTATAGCCTTTTAAACCATTAATGCCTATGATTATTTTACGAGACCGAACGACGAACAATTTCGGTGGTTCGATCGGACGTCTCTATATGGTCGTTCTTCCCGTCGCATGGTTCGAAATCCGATAAACCTGGCCAAAATCCTTAAAGGATTTCAAATGATGGCACTTCGATCGATTCGATCGATTCGTAGGACGCTTGAAGAAGTTTCCCTCCTTAAATATGAAATTCAATACTTGAAAAATAGTAAATGACCATATAAACATTATTATATCCATTTCTTTACGCGTCTCTTTAATTTTACATTTTTCAGTAACGTTTTCTATTATTTAAATAACCGTATGCTAAGCAGTATTGATATTCTAAACATTAGGTTGCTCACATTATTGTTTTTATCATGAACATTTCAAAGTAGGCATGTTATTTTTAAAATATTGTATTGCACTGTGTGGAAATAAGAAAATGTTTAGAAATTAATAACAATGTTTGCATAACTTTTAGTTGTCCAACGCGGTATGATTTTTATTCTGATGTATAGTAGCTCTTAATGTTTTTAATATGTTGTAAAAACATGAATTGCTAGTATCACTTTTTACTAGATATTTTATAAATTTTGAAGTCATTACAAGGTTTACTTTACTTGATACAATATGTACAGAGAGTGTCTAATAAGAAATTGTTAATAACAACGAATAAGGAAATGTTAATGATAGCGATGAAGAAGACGAGTCCTTTTCATGATTTTAAAAATTCTAATTATTGTAAATATTTCTAATGTAAATAATTTGTTTATACGTTTCGTTCATTTTGTACTGAATCTTATTTTAAAGAAAGTGTTAAACATAAAATCTAGTTTTTCAGGACTTTTTTCAATTATATACATAGAAGTATACATAACGAAAAATTCTTAAAATGAGAATATAAATAAAATATTTACAAAGTTGATTGCTATTTCTATGATTGTAAGGTAAAGCGATGCAAGTTACATTTTCATAAAATTTTAGTTTATGCTTTAAATCAAGTCTACAAAATAGAATTTATAATTACTACAGATTTAACGGCTTTTGTAATACTTTTATAATGATTCAGATAGAGTACTTTAGTAGGAGTCTTTAGAACCCGTAGTTTCGATCAAAAGTTTCAGATTCTAAATCACTGTACGTCGAGATGACGGTGCATCAAAGTGACAGTAAAAGTAGCATCGAGCTCGTTGATGATGGGGAACATTTATCGAGACAGTTTCTCCGGCTTGAATCCTTCCATGGGGATTGAAATATGTTGCTCGTTGGATCATCGACCGTAATGAGGGTCAGCGATTTTGTCACGGGGAACGAGTCAGTCGTCCGGCAATCGGTAGGACGCGTTCGCGGTCGCGCGCTCACGGACCATAAACCGGCGATGCCAGAACGACCGGCAGTTTCGTCCATTTTTTCCCCTCTTCAGCGTAGTATCCGGCCGCGGAAGCACAAGCAACGAGGAGGATCGTGGCATTACGGTCTCGCGGTGCTCCCGCGAAAGGAATCTCCGAACGATTCGATCGAAGAAGCAGCAGCGAAACTCGCCTCGGCATACCTCGTTAACTCGTCCGACTGTTTTGTTCGATCCAGCCGGCACGCTTGCGATTGAGACGCGCCGCGTCCTCCTCAGGACACGTCTCGCCAAGAATTTTCCGACCGAGCGAGTTCAATCGCGATAGAGAAAAGAGACCCCGATGAGATGTGGAATGGATGCCGCGAAACAGCGTTTCGATTATTGCCTCGCGACAGAAGGCGTCGAGCATTTCCCACCACTGCGGAGCCGATGAATCCGGATGCTCCCGAATGTTAAACGAGATTAAAAATACTTGGGGTTCTCCGGAGGAGCTGGCTCCTCGACCTCGATATATCTCCTCGGAGGCGTCATCGGCGTCGCGTCGCGTCGAAAGCGCATTCCAGCAAACACCTGGACTGAACGTTCTTATCAACGTCTTCCGCGCCTCGAACGGCGAACAGAAAAATCCGTCCTCTCGCCGGTGCCTCGAACCGTCGTCCACCTTCATGGCTCTTTCTCTCCATCGTTGAGAGGCTCCCCTCCGCAAAAACGACTCGCCTCCGTGGTCGTCCGCCACCGCCTGCCCTCTCGAATTCCCGTGGGTCAGCGCGTATTGCGGAAAGCGAGGGGCGAAGCGGAGGGTTCGGGTGGTCGCGAAAGATGCCCGGTCATCGGCGATGCTCGTCGAGCAGTGCTTCCTAACGCCCGCGTTGCTGTGGTTGCTGAAGCTGAAACGGCACCCGGAGCACGCGAGTTGACAGGCACTGGCGCGTAAGCGTGGCCCCGGATTCCTGAACCGGTCTTCGAGTAGCCACGGGGAGAGCCACCATCTCATGGCAGTCGATTTCTGTCCCTCCACCCATCTCAGAACCCGATCTCCCCACCGCTGCTTTACCTGAAGCCACACGACAGGTGCCAGCGGCGTACGCAGGCCTCGAGAACGACGGCCTTTTATATTTATAGTGTTCGCGGGCTCCTTGAGGCTCCGGGGTATGTATTTTCGTCCGTGATATTAGGAAC
Source organism: Perdita meconis (assembly GCA_030770465.2). Classification (NCBI taxonomy): domain Eukaryota; kingdom Metazoa; phylum Arthropoda; class Insecta; order Hymenoptera; family Andrenidae; genus Perdita; species Perdita meconis. Next base: position 6,511,557 of record JASKOS020000016.1, read on the forward strand.
ACAATGGGGGGAAAGAGGGGAATAATCCAAAAAATGTAGGAGGAACGAGGTGGGGGACGGTCCAGCATCAGGGGAACCTGTTCCCTCTATTTGGATCGTCGCGCGGCTGGTTATTGGTTCACCGCCAGTGGTTCTTGCTGTAACACGATTCCAGAATCCGCTTGTAACGCGATTGTTTACCTTGGAACGCACCTTGGGACCCGGGTGAAAGGGGAACGTGGACGCGCGTGGCTCTGGTTGGGACCGAGATCGAGATACCCAAAGCGAGTAAAGCGTTCGATGGCCGGGGCCCCACATAATAGCGTTCGGTCTGAGAAATTGGGCGAAACAAGGGGATCCAACCAGATCTCGAAACGAGAAAACGAGGCGCAAACGGTTTGAACTTTTCGCGATCCTCGAACCTGTTTCTGTTTGCCGTGCGACGCGGAGTCCGCTCATTGCTACGCAATGCCGATCGGAACTCGATTTCTGACGCTCCTCGCCTTGTTCCCCATTGTTTATGTCGCGGCGCAGGTTGAATGTAGGTGAGAAAACGCGTGTCGTGACCACCGTGGATATAGGTGGGCCTCGGTGTATCGCCAGCAACAATCGGCGAGGGCAACGGGAAGAAAAAGCGTTGCGTCGTTGCGTTACAAGACCAGTTCCGGAGCAGTGGTTCTTAAACCGAACGAGCATATTCCCTATCAAAATGTTTCGATCGTTGGGAGCGAGCGGTTGGTTATAAATTACAGTCCTCGGAGTGTGGAATTTTAGATCGGTTTCGTCGGATGCTCGTTTGTTGCTTTTAGGGCAAATCGTTATATCGCGTGGAGGGGTTTGAACGGAGAACCATACCGGCTATCGGATTTGGAGCGAAGTAGCAGGTAAAAATAAGCACGTAATAAAGATGCGAGATAGGAGGCAAACTTATATTTCACGGATCCACGGTCGCGTTCTGAAATCGCGTTCAAATTAATTATGAAATCCCTGGCTGAAGGAAAAGATCAAAGGGAGACAACGCGCTAATCCTCAGGTCTTATGTTAAATCTATTGTCTGACGTTTCTCTCTGCTACTCGTTTAAACACAGGATGGATCTTCGTAATTACTGACATTCATTAGCCTCTTGTCATCGTCTGTATTGTAACAGGATAATTTTGTGCCATTAAATATCATTAACATCGTTACTGGGCAGATCTGCGTTGTACAAAGAACCGAAGTCCTGTATTTTCGATGAAAATTCGGAAGGCATTACAAATTGGTCCTAATTAGTGCCGTAAGATGGTCTCCCCTCGATACAAGCTGTACTCGACGCATACTATGTAGGAGAGTAGTTTATGACACTAATACCGCCTCTAATTAGGTAGACCGACTAAAAGCCTTGCCATATCAAATCGCAACGCGGTACTGATTGACCTAAATAATCTGTAACGAGGTTATCGTTCGCGGTATTGTAATTTCGCGAGGAGACCAAAGTCCAGGTCGCCTTGAAAGCTCGCAGCGTCTGGCCTCCCTTATTCAATTTTAGGCAGCTTTGAAGTTCTCTATCGGCTTTTGATTTTATCGATCCTCAAATCGCCTATCAAGTGAAGGATCCTTTAATCGCCCCCGACGTTCCTCCGAGTTTGTCCGTTACACATCGACGATGCAATTGTCTCCATCGCGGTGTTACAGATAAATCAGATTACGGAACCGTCGATTCTCGGCAATAAACAACGCAGCAGATTAATTCCGACACGGTTGTAGATGATTCTCCGTCAAATCGACGCGATAATAGACAAATATCGCCCGTTAATGCATCGAATTATTCGAACGATTTGCCGCCCTTCCGAGGAGCTTAACAGAACAAAAATAATGGTTCTTCTCAATTAACTCGAGTTCCCACCTTCTATCTTCGGGAACAAATCAATTAGATAAGAGGGTGATTTACCGAGCCGCAGGGTGAACGAGTTGTCTTCCCGCGAACTTAGGAAGAAGAAAACTTTCGAAGCGAGGGATGAGTGTGGGAGGCACCTGCACGAAGCGAAAAGAATCATTTTCCCTGACGGAGGAAACCGATCTGTCGAGGAGGGGGATGATCGGGCATCGGGGAAAGCTTCTAGGGGGCGAAAGTTCAAGCGAAAAACGAAGTCAACGACGGTCGAGCCGTGTGATCGAGTTACAAGGGCGAGGCCTCTTAACTGGCGAAGACCTCGGTGCCGTCATTCAGCGAATATACAGTAGAGTAAACGTTTATTTAGAAGATATCATCTCCACCTTACTCGAGTCGAATAGACCGCCCTCGCCGCCGCGCCACCGCCACTGCCTCGCCGAGGGATGCTCCATCCCGCCGACATAATCTGCGCGAAAGTGTTTACCCGAGGAAACGCGATCGCAGATTCCATCTAATCTCCCGGTGTATCTGCTTCCGCGTGTCCTGGAGAACAGTCGAGGATCACGGGCACGAGGATTTCGGTCCGAAAGGGACGTCGAACGACGAGATCGAAACCGAAGGCCTTCCTCGCGCTCGAAAATTTCAATGTTTTCCTCCGGTCGGCCCCGATAATCGAGCAAACTCATGAATAGTCTCGCGGCACTCGTTATCAAACAATTTATCCCCATTGTTTATTAATCGTCGATTTCATTCGCTCCGATATCGTCGTCCTCTATAGTTTATCGTCCCCCGCGTTGCCTGAAAGGCGTCCGCGGATAATTTACTGCGCCCCATTAGCTTCGATATTCATTATTTGTCAACGGTGACCGCGGATGGATTCTTTTGTCAATAATCATTATTCGCCGGAGCCGGACGGCTATTTTCCGCCCTGACCATAATAATTAACCGGCGACCCGCGTTCGCATTACTTTTCCAACGGGCAATTAACGTGTCATAACGAGCTGAACGTATCCAAGGAGAGGAAGCTGCATAATTCAGGTGACGCGTAGACGGGGCTAATCAAGGATGGCATAGCCGGCGCTTCATTAAAATTATTTATTTACCGCCCGCCCGGTTTCGGCTCGGCCCCGCACGCTAAAGGGGTTAATATCCTTGGGAAATTGGAATGTATTATTTAACCGTGCGCCGAGAGCAACATGATTAAATCGCTCCGCGTCTAACGGGTCACAGTGATTGAAACGAATCCTTGGTTTGCGTGGATCCGGGGTTTTTTTCTTTTTTTTTTTTCGAGTCAATCGAGCGACGACCAACTGGCGTCCGCTATTCGTGGATTTCACGCGCGACGGGGATCTCGGTGCGATTTCACATTTTTTAAATCTCGAGGTTGATGTCGGAGAGTCTGAGAATCGAAGCGCTGTTCCGTTCCACGATCCCGCAAATGATCGATATAAATATTCGCGCCACGTCGTACGAGTTAATGCTCTCGGAAAATTGGAATATTATTTAATGAACGGTTCTCAACCTGATGGGGTTTCGCGTAACAGCACAGTTTCACCGTTCCCGCGCACCAACACGCATAATTGATAGAAACGGATGTGCGTACCAACGTGCCACGAAATTGACACAATTGAAAATTAATCTGCCGTCGGACGGTTCGCGCGACCACCGATCCCTTTGTCTTCGGAGGTTTATTAAACGGCGTCGAAGCTTTAAAGATCATTGTGCGCGGTGTAATTTTATTTGGTTTTCGGCGCGGTCTATTATGCGCGGAATTTACGTAAGCTCGGCGGCCACCCGGTGATCGCAATAACAACGAATTACCATTCGAAATTAACGAAGCATTGAGACGTAACCGTACATCGTACCGGAGCGACGCGCGAGCTATTTAACGATATTCGGGGACGATTAAACTCTGAATTGGATTCGCGGCGGATGAAAAAAGGACAAAAAAAAAAAAGAGTGGGAAGGATTTCGCGAATTTAAAAGCGAGTCGACTCGGAGCTTCGTTCGGATTACTACCGACTCTATCAAAACATTGAAAGCTTAGGTGGTTGGCTGGCACAAATTGTTCCACGGCTTAGCGAAGGCAACAGGCTCTTTATCCGGTCGCGTTACCCGAACGAGGCGCGCGCAATAATTCTTCGTCGAATCGGTTCTTCCGCGCGCCGTGGGAATGCATCGGGAAATTTGCTTAACGGCAGCTGCAACCGGAGCCGAGCGAGGAGGCCCTCGGGCCAGCGACGACTCCTCTTGACCGCGCCGGGAGACCCGGGACGGGTTGTATCGGAAGACATTGTTTGCCGTCGAAGCGAGAAAATCGAAGGAAACGGCCGTATAGGTCGGGGGACAGCGAAGTCAAATGGAGAAACGGTAACGGAGTGGGACGGGGGGGGGGGGGGGGGCAAGAGGCGAAGACGAGGAGCGAGATAAAAGCGAGGACGCGCGCGGGCGCGTGGAAGACGCTGGGAGAAGGCGGTAGCCACGGGAAAGAGGAAGAGAACGCGGAGGAGGAAGAAGAAGAAGTGGTAGTATAATGTCCCGGACGTAAAGCGGGCGAGGAAACAGCGGCTATGCTCGGCTTCGGCTCAATTAAATGATCGTCTTCTGCTCGAGGGTCTCGGTAGAGGCACCAGCCATTAATTTCGAAACATGGGGAACAAAGGGTCTACCTCGGAAATATTCTTTTTTCTCCTGTTCCCTACCCCTCGCTCTACCTGCCGTCCTCTCTCTCTCTCTCTCTCTCTCTCTCTCTCTCTCTCTCTCTCTCTCTCTCTCTCGCCAACCATCCAGTCTCCTTGTAGCCTCCACCTTTTACCGTCTCGACCTGCCGCCGAGAGGAGTGAGAAGGCTAACGAGCAGGACAAAGACGGGATTCGGTGTATCTCGGCGAGGCAGAACGGGGAGAAGAAGAAGGCAGCAAACGCCGCAACCTGCTCAGCCTGCGGCTACGTTTCTCTTTTCCTGCGGTAGCAAGAGCCTCTATCAAGCCACGCTTCTTTCTATTTTCTTCTCCTTCTGCCAACCCGTCTCCCCGTTCTTCCGTCCTCCTTCTCGTTCGCGCTCCTCGTCGTTCGCCTAGCTCCCGACATCGCGCCATCCTCCTCCGCTTCGCCTTCGTGCCCTCAGCATCCCTCCGCGGCGCGCGGTGTGTGGATAAGGCTGCCCTCGCATCGAGCCAGGCATTAATATTCCAGCAAAAGTACGAAGGGTCGTCTAGGCGTGGCCGAGGTGTCTAGCAAAACCGTGCTAGGCGATCGCGCGAACCTTTTCCTTCCCCTCTCGCCCTTCGTTTTGCTTCCGTTTCCTTTCCGTGTCTGGTCGCCGTTTCGTTCGCCTCGCATTCGCACTCGTCGAGATCCTCCGGTGTTTACGGGCTTATTTACCTTCGCGTGGAATGCTTCGCCGGGTTCCAACGAGATTCACCGCGTTAAGTTCGTACGCAGATTAATGAAAGGATTGAGAAATTTTTTTCGGTCTCGATCGTTTCGACGGCGAGGCTGCGTCGTGCGAGGGAGAGTACCGCGGACCCGGGGATTTTATCTTCTCAGGGTTTTAATGAGAGGTTTCACGTATGTGTTCCTCGCCGTGAGCTACAGGACCATTACTATATTATGTCGAACTTTGAGCGTAATGCATGGGATTAAAGCGCAAGGATGCAATTTAGAATTCGCGACGGCCCGTTTCGGACGTCCGCGGCGAACAACCCGGGGAAACGTATTAGAAGTATTCCGGATCCTCGTTCCCCCGTTACGATCTCTGCTCCGCGTTTCCATCGCGTTCGCGGGTTATCCCAGGGCGGTAATACCTGCAGACAATATCCCATGTGGTAGCCGACCGGTAAATATGTATTCGTGGCTTTTATTCGACGATCGCCCGAGCGCCGAGCGCGCTTCGTTCTTACCTCTTCCCCGTCCCGATTGACTCTCCCGAACTGTATCCAAGATAAATCTCCGACGCTTTAATTAATCACCCGCGGGCTATCGTTCGCCGAGCGGTCACGATGAAATTTTTGCATAGACCCGGACCGGGTAACGTTCCTGAAATATTCAACGCGGCAGACTTTTCGGAAAGGTTTCGCGTTACATTTTCACGACTTACGTGTCCGGTTGTTCCTTCCACGGGCGACGCTCGCCCCGCGTGCTTATTCATTCGGGGTTACGACGCCTCAGCACTGTGTACAAGTTAACTTTAAATTAAAGTCCCCCTTTAAAACCGAGGAAAATGCCGGCTAAACTCGTTTTCGCGCCCGTAAAAAGACTTTGCCCGCGCTCGCCCGATATACGATATATTTCTTCGACACACTCGTCCGACCGATGATATATTTCTTGCGTGGCTAGTACGTGATGCGCTCGATATCTTGCCACGGTGTAGCGAACTCGATTAAATATTCGAACACGCGGTAGAACCACCTTTCCTTCAAGCCTATCCATTTTACACCGACCAGCATGATTCATTTCCTCCACGACTGGGGCGAGGCGACGCGCGTTGTTTTTCGATTTCTTCAATTTTTCGTCAAATTAATTCCTTTGCTATAAATATGATGCGGTGTACTTCGGTTCAGATACAGAATATATGTATGTAGAAGAAAATGACCAAAGTCAGACTCCATCTTTGTCGCATATTGAGGGTGAATAATGTAAATATTTTTTTTATGGAAAAATAAAACAGATTTTGCTTATCTAATAGAATACATTAAGGATTCATTTCTAAACTTTGTTAGTTTTGTGTGGCTTGGTTGTTTAATTTCTTTTTTATTCCTTGCTTTGAAATTATTTTTTATTTTTTATTGGACCACGTGAAAATCCGGATTTGGGGAAATAGAATTGTTTTAAAATCGTTTAAAAAATTTATAGGTTCTTACTTGTACCCTATTTCTACAAATTAAAAACGAGAAACAAATAATTATCAGTCTAAAAATCAATTTATGTGAAGAATAAAAGAAATTTCCATGTCCCAGACATGGAAATCAACGCGTTTGCCATTAGTATTGAATAATGGAAGAATGATCGTAATTGCTGCATGACGTTATTTTGAAGCAATTACTTTAGTCACTTTTTCATATAAAAACATTTGAAATGTGTAACGCAATTCTTCCAGTCCTTCCACTGCAACAAAAATCACTTTCCTTCAACTCGTCAGGTTTCTCTCACGCTGCAACTAACTCAACCCGCTCGAGATATTAATATCCAATTAGAGGAAGGTACCTGTTTATCAGTGAAAAGTTAATCGCATTTGTCGTTTCGTTCGATGATTCACAGTTAACACGGCGATTACGCGGTCGCGTTAAGCGCATCCGAAGAAGCTAATGCCTACAAATGTTTATTAATCCACGGCCGAATCCCACGCTACCGGGCGCATTAATTGCGCTCACCGATATCCACTCGGCAATTAGGGACTTACACGCAACTTACATAACCGTCTCGAATGGCGACTGCGTGCTCGGTTAGCACCCGATTAACCGTGCCGGCACGTACTCGCGAGCGGGTTATGCAGAAGCGCGCGCGGCTCGACGCGGCGCGGCGCGACTCCGTCCTCCGGGGAAATTTTCCTGAAAACACGCAGTTTATGTTTGCGGTCAGAAAATATCTAATACGCCGCGTTCGCTTCGTCGACCTATCCGTTTGACGACTTCATCTTCCGCCGGTTTATACGCGGCAACCGTCGACTCGGCGGCACCTATCGCTTTTAATTAAATTTTTCTCGCGACGCGATGCTAACCGTTGCCTTTTTACCATGTACAACCTCGGCTATTACGTCGTACGTTTTACCTCCGACACCCCTTCGTGGTTCGTTTATTTCTGCTTTCCATCGCGAGTCCGCGCGGACCCGGCGTCGTTTCGCGTCTTGCCAGGAAACGATCGTCTCGAGCGATCGCGAGCGGATCGCGATAAAGTGAGTAAGTGAGGGGGGGGAAAAAAAAAAGGAGCGCGCGCTCGGTACAAATGGTTGACGCGATACGGAAGCGGGAGAAAATAAAAATCTACGAACGGTGACCGCGCGCGATGGAACGTTCGCGGGCTCATGGCCACTAAGGAGCGGATTGAATTACACGCGAGGAAGGGAACAACAGTTATTCTCGGCAACAAAGGGGGGCTCTAATTGAGGGACCAAAAAGAAGCGAGGGGCCAGTGAAAGGTATTTCCACCGATTTAGTAAATTCGGTTATCTCAATTTCGCAGGTTGCAGTGTTTTCCTTCGCTTCGGAAAAAGCAGGCGGACGGGAGCGAGAGAGGCGGCGCGGAGTTGGGGTTTGGGGAGGGAAAAGGTCGAAATGCGAGGGAGAACGCGCGATACTCGAACGGAGGGGGATGGAGAGAGATAGATAGGTCGGAAACAAATGTGATTCGCCCGGACGGGCAATTTACAGCTCGAAGAATATGGCTTGGCGTGTAAACCGCATTGAAATTCACGGCGAGCACGGAACTGTACCGGGGTTGAACTATGGGCAAGCTGTTGCAACTTGCTGTTTTCTCTCCAACCCCCGTCGCTTCCCTCGCTTCCACCCTCCCCTCTTCTCCTCGTTCGTGCCCTCATCCTGCAGCCTGTCTCCGTCTAGTTGCCATTTAATTCCCGGCGTTACGCTCCCTTCGGCGTCCATTTAAAATCACCGTGCGCGCCGCACCTATCAGGTGGTCCCGGCGTTCATACGCTTGGAATTCCTATAGTCGAGGCCCCGGAAAGACGCTACCGGAAATCGTTTATACGCCTGCCGGTGGACGCGCGCGGATTCTCCTGTATGAACGCCGCTCCCAAGGAAGCCTAATCCTCCGTATAAATATGATGAAATTACTGTTCCGTCGGTCTAGATTTTATTAAGATTTCTCTGGCGCGTTATTTGCCGAGCACATGGAACGATGGTAACGCGATAAGCAAATTATAGAGCGTGGTTTACCGTATCGATTTCACGGAGGAAATTCCGATTAAGTAAATGTTTGTTTTCAAAAACGCTCCGAGATTATTTCAACCTCTTTTCAAACGATGTCAGCTTTCCGGCAACGCTATTTACGCTTCCCTCCTTCCAAATATTTATTGCCTTTCCTGGACCATTCGATCGATCGTTGTCGAGCGGGAAAAAGCGCGCGCTCGTCCCGTCTTTTTCTCTCGACAAGCGTCGATTCCAGTGACCCGGTATCTCGCGATATCTTTGTTTCCTCGATTTTTCAATATCCATCGACAAACGTTGATGCCACGCGGCGAGGCAACAAACTCGACAGTCCATGTCAATGAACAAACAAGTGCGTACCGCGGATGTCGGGGAATGTCTGGCCGCGAACGTACCGAGACTACTTGTTTCGTTGAGCGACCGTCATCGAAGACCGAAGAGAGAACGAATCGCACGGTCCACCGAGCACCGGGCGCGACGCGATCTTTCGACCGAAGGAAATCGATCGCTGCCAGAGAACACGCCCAGATCTCGTAGGTGACTTTCGTCGTTTTAATTATGTTTTCGAGAGATGCTTATTTGCTCCGAATGCTCTCCCTCCCTCTCCGTCCCCCTTCGATGTCCTCCAATCCCTCTCGACTCCGCTCGCATATAAATCAGTTTAATTATTCTCCGAGGGTCTCGTGGATGCTCGTCAGAGCGCGGAAATCGAGACAGCTGATAATGGCCCGTAATACGTTCGCGGAATCAGAGCAGCCCAATAAGCCGCGGTCGAAGGAGAGTCATGGCGGATAGTCTCGATCGTCTCTCACGGTCGCCGGATACAAATGTTTCGCGAAACAGTCACGGCAACCTGGATCCGCGTCTAATTACAGCGGACAAGGGTATTATTATTAATCATCGTTAAATTCAACTTAGTCGCGCTCCTAATTCCACGGTTACCGTTAGTCTGGATGCTGCGCCTCGCGTCTCTGGCTGAATCTCCTCCGGCGTTTTATTCCCATGTTGATACATCGACGATAGCGACGGGAGGATGTACACGGTGGTTCGTGTTGCGCAGAAAATTCTTGCGTGTGTAGACCAGACGGACGAGTTAAGTATAATGCGAGCAACGTGGCGGCGCAGCCTCGGCGTGCACATAGCTGCCAGCGCGGCGTCTGCTCCGTTCCTTGTTTTCTGCCGCACACAGCCGCATCCTTTCTCCTGCTGTCTGACGCATTAAGGAGAAACGGGCACCCTTTCGAATCGAGCAGGTGGCTTCGGCGGGCCCGCTTATATTTTGACGATTAGTTCTGGACCAAGCTTCTTCGACGCCGCGGAGGCTGCCGTTCCTTTCTCCTCGTTCAGGGCCGCACAGGTGCAACTCTCGAACGCTTCACGGTCGAAGAACGAAAGGAAGGTCGATTCCTTCGTGGCTCAACCGCTTTCCATCCCGTTTCCCCGTATAACGTTCATCATCGAATTTTATTCGAGATGAAAATGGATACTGGAAGTTTTACTGCCGCGAACGATGGATGGAATACAAAGAGGATTGATACCCGCCGCCGTCTGAAGTGCACCATCGGATAAACGCGTACCGTTTATTCCCCGCGGCGCCTACACCTTGCATAAACATCGCGCGCAATAATATTTTACGCAGCCCGCTCGTAAAGAATTTTTACTGCCGGCCATTCTAGCGAGAAGCTTCTGCTTTCTTCGCGACGAAAGTTCGTTAACGGGCGCACTAATTTCGACGTTAACGCTGATTCGTCCTCCGTGAATTTCTTGCGCTCTTATGGGAGAAGAAACGGAACACGAGGGAATCTAAATCGCAGGGCCTCCCATTTCGACTAAAAACTTGAATCGCCGCGCAAAAATTCCCCGCGTCTCCGTCATCATCGCCTAAGTATCGTCGTCCAAAGAAGGGAAAACGATGCGCAACATGGCGAGGCGGAGGTTCCGAGGCGCGCGGCCGCCGATCCGATCCTGGAAATGAAGACGGGCGGTCGTGTTGGTGCAGCGAGCGGCGACGTTGCAGCACAATGCACATGCACTTGCTGTCGAGGAAAGGTAGACGGCCGCGACCTTGATGCGCGTGGTTCTCGCGTGCCCGAAGGTTCACGAGCGGCCACGAGGCCGGCCGAAGTTTGATAGGCAAGAGTGCGCCTATGCCCAAGAGAAAAGTGGTTGCCCAGGCCGCTAAGGGCTCTTCAGTTCTCCTCTGGACCCTCTCTCTCTCTCTCTCTCCTGGGTTCTCCCGCTTTTTCTGTCCTCTCACCTTGCCGCATCGCCTCCTTCTCCTCGGCCTTCCCATCCTCTCCAGAACGTCCGTCGATTCTTGCTCAGCTCGCAGGTAAAGGGGAGTTGCTCGTGCCTGAAGCTTCACGGAAGCTGGAACGGCTATCGGGGCACGATAGTCGAGCTCGACTAGTTGCTAGGATGGGACCGGTATTTCAACTTAACCGGCCAGTCATCCGGACCGGCAGTGTCGCTCAACCGTGGCAACGTTTTCCGCCGGCAGCTCTGAGAATCGCGTTCCCGTGGTTCCCTCGCTTCGAATTGCCCCGGGTGCGTTCCCGTCGGGGATCCTTTCTCGCGTTTTCCTTCGGTTTTTCTGAGGGGACACCCTTTCCTGTCCAGTTGGTCGTTCTACCGCTCCGCGCCGACTTCCGTTTCTAATTACTTCGCCGTGTCCTTGCAAACTTGTCAGGTGTTTGCCGTGCCGACGGTCGGCGACTTCGGGAATTCGTCAGGAAACGAGACAACGCGCCCCGCGTGTAACCGTTCCGAAGTTTATCCCGATAATTGTTTCCGTCGAAACTCGCCCCCGGAGTAAGCCGCTGGCCGTCGATCGTTACCCGATACCTCGCCGCCTCGCTTCCCAATGAACAAGAGGGAAAAATTCCGGGGGGCAATTCCACCTTGGAATTCCGTTTCCTTCGTCGCGAATCGATCGACGGAGCCGGGAGTGCGAGGGACGAAAGTTTCGTCAACTCGCGGCCACTTTGCAAACCCGCTCGGAAACGGGGAAGAAAGATTAAGGTGAAGGAGAAAGGAAAAGCCGGGAGGGAATCGGTCTGAGGGTGGCGGTACCCGGGGGTGGGAAAAAGATACGCGAGGAGGACGCGTTGCCGGCAGCACCATCTAGAAAATGGTTGAGAGCTTAGACGTCTGATATTGACAGGGCTGAGATACCTTATCGCGCCCGGGATCGCGCGTTACGTTTTCCTGCCCGAATACGTTTATCTGGAATCCTTCGAGCGGAACTTCTTGCTCTTCCTCTCTTGAATTCGGTCGGATCCGCTCGAGGATTCGGTATGTGCAATGACAAATTACGTTTTCGTTACATTTTTTCGAGTAATTATAAAGCGCGTCGACTTTCTCGTCGTAAGTTTCTTTTTCCACCTCCGACGTACATCTATAATCGAGCGACTCCGAAAGCGCGACTCGGCAAACTCCTCCCGTTAATATCTTTATCATTCTGCTACGCGAGTCAGGGAAAATTTCCCGGAAAGCCAGGCGATTTTTCACCTCCGCGTCTGTCCGTTCTTCTGATCCGTTTCCCGTTCGCTAACGTTTCCCTTTTTTCGCGTGCCGCCGCGATAATTGACGCGGTCTCCTTTAAGAGACTTTCATGCCAGGTGATATTATGAACGGAAAGATGTCGTTTCGTTCCGCCGCTGTCCGAACCGCGGAGCGTACCGGGACAAGAAGCGTCGCGTTCACTTCTTTTTTTTTTTTTTCATCCAGCTCGACCGTGTAATTTAATGCGTTTTATCCGCCATCGCTCGCGGCGCGGATTTGTAGCGCGAGAGCCAGTTAACGGACCCCGACATTTTGTAGATCCCGCGGATAATAATTTTCTCGGTGCGTGCGTAGACGAGCGGAGTAATAATCGACGCGTGAACGATCGCGGTCGCGGTACGCGAAATAGTTCGGAGGTAGACAGCCTTCGAATACCTTCGAGTTGGCGAATCATAAATTATCGCGGTCTGAGCTTCGAGGGTTCTTCCATTACCATCTCCGCGTGTGCTCGAAATCCGGAAACAAGAATCTCCACCCGTGCTTCCGATTCGATCGCGCAAGCATAAGCTTTCCGAGAGCGTTCGACGCGTACCGAAAACACGTCAGATTGCGGCGATGGCTTTAAAATTGCATAATGGTTCTGTTTGTATTCCATAGAATGCCGCGCAACTTTCCTTTCGGGGGATGAATAAAATTGCCCTCGAATACGCCTGTAACGTTAATTAAAAGGCTCGGGCTTTATCGATTAAGAAATCGTCGAGTAATTTCTTTAATTTAAACTGCCTTGGGGAACAGTAAGGGGATATAAAATTACCGGAGAGTTTAATATCTATTAATCATGAAGTTGAATTAACCGGTTCGCTGCAAATTATACTTCTGAACTGCAAGACAATGTTTCTTGTTAAAAAGAGTAAGCATCTCGTAGTAAAAACAGTAAATAAGCGGTTTACTGAAAGTTTGATTACTTACGAGTTACTGAAAATGTGTGGTGACTATAAGTATGTACAAGCTGAAAACAGTGAATGACCTCTCTTTTGTCTAATTTTTGTTATTATCGTTTATTCAATATAAAAATTGTTGAAATAATTGTCAACAAAATTAATTAACAAAAACGTAAAAATAAAATTATTATTTGCACGTAATACAACAAAATTTTCAAGATTATCATCTATGTAAGATATTTACATCTGAATCACTTCGATTTTGATTACAGTAACTAAATTTCAAACTTCAATTACTAATCTTAAATCGTAAAAAAAAGAGTCCCAGCATTAAGAATATCTTCATTAACCGCTTTAAATAATTCATTCATGTGAAGTATTTAGTTTAACAAAACGTTTATAGATAATTTTATTTATTTATTTATTTACAGGAAAAGAACCCATTAGCACAAAAATAATGATACAAAAAATACACTATTTTCGTGCTAATGGGTTCTTTTCCGTAAATAAATAAATAAATAAATTTTGTGCAATTACCTGGATACATAGTTAATCTCGTACAATCAAAATCAACGAAATATATTCCCATGATTTTGAATATAAATAAAAATTTGCTGGTTACTGAAACAGTCAGCCGCTTGAAAGTCTGAAGCAATAAAAAGTCGAGACATCGAAGGAAAATGTAAACGCGTGGGAACAGTGGACGCAGAAAACGGCGAGGCATATTTTGTCAGCGTGTCAGAAGCTATTGACGCGCGAGTATCGAGGAAGGTCGGCTGAAAGGACGTTCGTGCCTCGGAGAAGAGGACTCGAGCGAGTTGCTCTATTTGTCCGGGGCAAAGCCGAAAGGATGCAAGTGCGGTGTCCTTCGGAAAAGTTAGCTCCGAGCGAGCGACAGTAATACTTTAATAGGCCGAGTGCACGCGATCCGTTCGGTCGCCTCGCTCCCAAGTTCGCTCGGTGTCCGCGCGTATTCGTGTGCCCCCGACATGCACACGCGTGGCTGATTGCAACGATTGCATCCAGCGCGGCCATAACTCTGCCGCGGCGGACTTTGCACACGTTCTTGGCCTTTACAGCCTTTATCAACATTCAACGATCGGGATTAGCCGCGATCTTCGATCGCGTCCAGTCCTCGCAAGGAGCCGGCGAACGATCGCCGATCCGCAATTAATAAAGTTGGGGCTTAATTGCCCATCCTTCAATCGATAAAACCGTTGTTTATGGAGCCTCGTAGGCACGGTTATTATTTCATCGTGGGGAGGGCAAAAATTGGTCGCGATAACAATGCGATGATTGCGATCCTCCGCGGGATAATTCTTTCCCTGTTAGGAACATGATTCTTCGTGTCCTACTCCCGACGAGATCATTAGGGTTGCGTCACTCTCGTTCCGAAGTCGAGTCGCAGCTGCCGACCCCGGCGAAACGGCCACGGTGAAGTTTCTCAGAAGATCGCAGGGATCGGAATGTCGATCGGTCTTCCATCGCGGATAGCGACGATTTCGTTTTTCCTGCGCTCCGCGGGGATATTTACCAGCAGCTGTCGCGTCTCGCGATCCACCGCGTACTCGTCGTCTGTCGGGTTCATGTTAATTATCGCTCGATCACCGAATCGCACCGCGCGCCACGGCACGCTCCTCGGCCGGCGCAACCGCGACTTCATTCAGGTCTTCCTTACAATTTCAAACCCCTGCGCGGCGTCATTGAAGAGCGCTCGAATAACGCCGACGATGAGCTTCCCTTCACTCTTCTTTGATGGTTGAAATTCCACCTAGACGAGTTTCTTATTAGAGGAGATTACGACTCCCGAAGGGTAAGAAGGGTTCGAGTTTTCACAGGGTCACTCCTTTCTCCGAGATGTATTGGAAAACTGCTTAGCAGTTACGTTGGACTTCATAAAAACCTTCTTCACCTTTCATATAATTTTGACTATCTTAAGAACTTTGAAAACGTTGCTTGGCGAACAAAAACTTCTTCCGAAGAGCGTTTATCCGTCTGCAATTAATGCATCCATTTATTATCCAAAAAGAAAACAGCGAATTCGTATAACAAATACGCGGGAATATTCGCGCTAATGCGAAGTCGCAAGCTGTTATTTAGGCATGAATACAGATGCTGCAACGATTTGTTTTTTGCGACAGTGCAATGAAACCGCAAAACACAGATTACCAAGTATCTCGGGGATTATTTCATGATGCGCCGTGCTTAAGATGTTCAGGAATGATACCTCGTATTGATAATTGCGTTGGATGTTGTTTCATAAACGTATAGCGACAATGAGCGAGCCGATCTAGCGCCGATCGCGTCGTTCCTTACCTGCTTCTCGATCGTGACTCATCTGAAACCGTAACGCCGGCTAGTCTCTATTCAGGTGCCTTCAATCATCGCGGTTACGAAAAATAAATCATTAAGCGACGTGAAAAGCATTCATCGAAGCCGACGAGTGACCGAGCGTTTCGCGATCTAACGTTTCATTCGCTCTCGTCTATAGTAACTTTTCCAATTACGGCATCGCGACTGTCTTCGAATAATAGCGAGAATACGTCTCGTTCAACTTTTTTCGAGGGACTAACGCGCCGCCGACTGACATCTTCCCGGGGAGTTTCTAAAGTTTGTAACATTGGTCGAAATATAACTTTTCCAGGCTCGCGGTATATGTATGTCACTCGCTGCGAATGCATGCTTGATAGAGTGCACCGTTGTACATCCTCGCGCTCGCAGCTCGGAGCAGAAAGTGCTCTCCCGTGAATATGAAAGTTTAATGCCCCAAAGATAGGGTCAACTTGGAAGTTTAATGACGTTTTATCCTTGGCTACGGTTGATGCTTGGAATTTTTGTACCTTATTTCCGTCTGCTTTACCAGCGAAACGAGACGCGATTGGTTTAAAACGTTTCTTGTAACGAGATTTTAATTCGCAACGATCATTCGTAAACGGTGTCTACGTGGTATTTGAAACATAGTGTAACGACGCGTGAACAACAATTGAAAAAAAAAAATGACATTGACTTGTCAAGTTGGCATAAGCTTTGAAGTGAAGCAACTCGAGTCCGTCGAGTGTCATCGAGTGTTTTCAAATACAATATACGTGTGCGCGAATTGATGGAAGTTTTTTCAAAACTTCGAGAGGAATTCCGCTACCTGCACTGATTGTTTGATTTTTTTTTTTCTAATTTGTACACGTATAGATTGGAATTCTTTTGCGTTAACAATAAAAATCTGAAAATAGTAGTGAAACTATGGAAGTTGACGGTACGGTTGCTGTTCCAGGCTCTTTTCTTTTGCATTTTTTTTTGTACCTATCGCAATTTCAGCGCGTAAGTCCTAAGGTAAATAAGGAGCGTAGCAGATACATAATGAGATGCTCGCGGGCATGTTGCGTGAGGACTGACACATTAACGTTTTCCATCCGGCAACGAGGAACATTAACTTTTCCGGCGGTTTCGAAACGGTACACGCTCGTTGCGGCTCGTTCGGCGGTAAGAGACAGACGCGACAGAGACAATACGTGGAATTTGGAAGGGGTTGCGAAACTCCTGCCGGCAAATTTCGAAAGTTTCGTACCTCGTACAGCGCTTGCACGTGTTCGCGACTGCGCGCGCGCACTCGCAAGACTGCAATTCAGGACAGCCATTTTCAGATATTTCGCGTATATAATTAAATTCGAGCTTCGCGATAATGCCGCCGGCCTTTTCCTCTCGCTCGAATTTCGCCGTGATTTTACTAATTTGCGTAGAAAAAAAATATTACCCGCGTCGCATTTAGATTTCCGTGATGCATGTAATTTCGTGTATTAGTTTGCATTTCTGACGTTAATTGTTCAAAAAGATTTTTACATTTTTCGCGTTATCGGCCTTGCTCAATCGCTCGTTAACTGACGAGATAACAGAGTGACGGTACCGCCTACTGCTCTCATAAAAATGTAATTATTTTTCCACGAACCATAGTCGAAGTTTCTTACCAACCGATTTCTTTTACCTTTGTTCGCCGCGCCGCGCCGGTAGAGCGGGAACGAAAGCAAACAATCGACCTAATTCTTTCCTTCAATTCAACGGTTTTTATTCGTAACTCTTGTATATACTGCTAAAGTGCAGATGTGATTCAGCTGGTTAAAATTTTTTTTCAAACGGTACAGTTTCGAGCAAGTTTTAATTAACGCAGTTAACCGCGCAGCCAGAGTTAATTTTCAATTCATCTTGTCCGGCTCAATATTTACTCGGGGTTTAATTCTTTCGCTCGTAACTCGTCTAGTGCAAAAATCTGTGCCGTAATTGAGTTAATAATACCAACAAACGGTTCACCTGTTTGTTTCTCCTTCAGGAACGTTTTGCGAACGTAAATTACGCTTGTTCAGCATGAATAATATCGTGAGAGACGAAAGTACTTAAAGCGGCCTCGAAAAGACCGCCGCATTATTCCGACAAACGTCCTCTGTTCGATCGAAATTAGATCACGCATTCGATATTGCACGACACATTCGCAATAACAAGCTGTTATTCGAACGCCGGAGTCGCGAACCGAACAGTGTGAATAAGGATCCACGCATGCGAAATACGAAGACACTTCGGTATCCTCCTATATCCTCGTTTCACGGTTAGCACCGAGCTTTCAGCGTCGGAAATATTTCACGTCGTATCCATGGATTTCTAACCGACGTCATCGCCGTGAAATTGCTATCGATAATAACTCGTCTGGGTGGCGGAGAAATGTAAATTTGATTAAAGCCGCGGACGCAAACGTTCGCCGTCGGAATGGAATCAACGAAATGCGAATTCAAACAGGAAACCGCGAATCATTTTTCTGTTTTGCCGCGCCGGTTCCCGTTGATTATGAACTAGTATTTAAGCTCGTCGCGGATCGATCCGAGCGGGTTCGGCGAACGTTTCACAAAACCCCGAGTCTGGTTTTTGTCGGACGCGCGAATCACCGAGCGCAATATCGAGGGGCGAATATATATTTCGAAAACGGCGATAAGATATCGTAACGCGACGCGTTTCGAGTGAACCGAGGATAATACGAGAATTCCGCGGTTTGTAACCGGGAGAGGAAAACGCGCAACGCGTTCGGGAATATTTACTTTTAGCCGACGCGGGGATCTGTATGTTACGCAACAATATCGTTGCCCCTTCGTGGCCAATTATCGTTACGGGGGGTCCCCGAGTCCGAGTATCGTTCTGCGGTATGCTGCTCGGCAAAGGACTACAGGGAAGGAACATAATCGTTTCCGAGCGTGGACGCGATATGGGGTGGCGGAGGCAATCCACCGTTTACATAAGCAAACTAATTTCAATGAAATTTTACATCGGAAACGGCCATTTGAATTTTAATTACTTAATAGGACGAGGGGTACGCGTGTTCGTCGGACTGCGACCCCCGGGCACGCGGGGCGCGAGCCAAGCGACTTTCGCAATCTTGCCGGTCGTTATTAACGGTGGATGTCTTTGAAAATGGACTCACGATTCGCGGGGTCTCGGGAATGGCCTCGAGGAGGGATTTAAACGTGCTCGGAGTAAATGAAATCGCGCTGGATGTAGTTAAGCGATATTACGCCCTGATATACACCGAATATAATGGAGAACTGCAGGCATTACGGATCCAACAATGTTCTCTTAATTTCCCTGGAAGCTTAATCGTTCGTAGTTACGCGTTAAAGGGGACGACTGGCGCGCGGTGCCCGCGGGCACGATCCAGGAAGTATTATAGCCGCGCGAAACAATCGCGAACGGAAACATTCTCCGCTCCATCGATCATACTCAAGACGCTCGGTAATTAAAAGCGCGGAGTGTCCGTGCCGCTTTTAAAAGCGCGCCGCGCACCCGGTACAGTTTTCACCTGTGCTATCTCCGCGGCAGTCAAATAATAATTTTTCACTCCGCGCTGCTCCTCCCTCTCTAATTTATTTCGACTTGATCTTCATTCCGTTCGCGGAGGCGCGATTAATCGTCGCCGTGTTGTCCCTCGTCTCGGAATCTGTTTCAATAGCAACGGGACGAGGAGGAAATTGGTTTAAGGTAAACTTTCCTCGTATATCATTGCATTCGTATTTGTCTGGCACAGATTCCATTCATTTCTGTTTTATAAATTAGCGTTCTGTTTTCCCCGTCTTCGCAAAGAATCATCTCCGTGCGTTGTTTTTATCCAGTCAAAGGAATTTCCGCGACTGCCATTGTAAAGAGTTCGCGATTACTTCTTCTTTTCCACGGGAATATACGTAATGACGAGAGGGATTACTGGAACGAGAATGTCGTCGTGTTTCTTGCGTTCGCTGTTGGGCTAATTAACTAGACGCTGCATAGACTTAGCGAACTAATTCGGATTATACCGGCGCTCCCTCCACGACGGTAGATTTGTAAATATCTATTACGGGAGCCGTCAGTTCCATTTCACGTATTAAGTCCCGCGATCGCCGGCGACGGCGAGCTTCCTCGTCGTAACGTTACAGCTCGTAACGCTATTATAATCGAGGCATCCTCGATAGGCGGTTTTTGGTCTCCATCCCCTCACGCGCCTTTCTAGAATGAATGCTCCCACCACTTCATTTCGCCGCGGGTATTCAAACAAACGAAATTCTTCCTAGAAAGGTGCGCGAGGAACTGGCAACCAAAAACCGCTTATCGAGATCGCCTCGATTATAGCTGTCCTTTCAAGGAGACCCGGTCTCCTCTGTTCTCCGTCGAACCTTCTCGAAGTTTAAGGTCTTTCTCTCCAGAAAATTCTCTTTTCTCTGTCCTTCCTTGCCCCGGCACCGTAATCGCGAATAAATTAACAACGGACACACTTTGGCGAATACCTTGAGAGGAGACTACATGGGGGGACTCGGTCTCTCGGTCTAATCTATGCAAATGAACGTGGAATATATTCGAGCATTAATATGGCCCGAGTTGGAGTCTTCAGCTTCATATCTGAGCTCATTAGGCGGCCTGTTGCAATTAAACAATTCAGGAGAGGTGGGAGACCTGTTTACTTTTATCGCGGCGCATTATTCCCTGTCAGAGAACGGCACCGAATATGGTTGGAATAGGAGAGACACGCTTCGACAGGGTAGCAAAGTGGTTTAAGATTCTAGTAACCTGGTCAAAATTCTTGAATATGAAACGTATTCGGAAACTGAGAATTTTGATAAATCAATTGGTGACAGGAAATTGAACTACTGAGAGTAGGTTTTTTGAATAGCCGGTTTAACTAGATATGTGAAAATCCAGTGTTTTTAAATTCGTTTAAATACGAAAATCGTAAAAAAAATAATCTAAAAGGAGTTTTTAATTGTTAAGAGATATTGCTGATTGCCAGTGAAATCTTGCATGGGATCTACTTTCAAGTTTTTCAGGATTTACTTTCAATAGTCTGCTAATTTACTACCAAAGATATGGCATCTAAGCCACGCCTCCAGTAAGTTTATCAATAAAGTTGTGGATGTTTTACGTTTGTAGAACAAAATAAATATGATTTGTAAAAATGAAACAATAGAGGATGTAACAAAAATGTTACAGGTTCTTGAAAGGGGTGAAACGTACGTTTTTGCCCCATAATTAGGTGTCCCGATTCATATCCTCCGATCCCATAAATCGAATCTGCACTATAGCTAATTTGCATACTTCTAAACTAGATTCTTTCTGTAACAAGCCTGTTTATATATATAGGAGGATACATATTAGGAGTCACATTTTAAGCAAATTGTAAACTAATTATTAAACTATCCGCGCGATGTATCATGCTAGATTGTGTACTAATGGGGTAATCCATTAATATTGAATAAATATTAAACATTAAATATTAAGATATCAATACAAATAAAATTTTTACAAAGTTCATTGCCATGTAACATTCTTTAGTACTTATTGACTGTTTTGAATAGAATACCGAAGCTTCGATAATTTTGTTCAGGATTTTCGGATTCCGAATCAATGCGCGTCGTCCGAACCATCGCTCCATCCTTGACAATGCGAACAGCTATTAATGCCGGGTTAAATACAGTAAACGAAAAAACGTTCGTGCGTTTAATAAGCCGATCCTCGAGGCAGCGGACACGCGAGAGATAAGGCTCGTCAACCGTAACCCTCGGGATCGAGCGACTCCGGCGGCGATCGAGAGCATCACGAATCACGAAGTGATCCAGAGAACGCGATGTTCGTCGTCGTTCCCCTGCCGATTGTTCGCGGCACCCTCCCTTCCTTCGAGGTCGACCCCTCTTAGCATTTATTCGCAGTCGCTCTATCTATCCAGCGATTTTTTAGAGCGCCATCAGCCGTAATAGTGCAATTTGTGTAATAGCCGGACTCGGCGCTCCTCGTCGGCGATCGGCCGGACTCGGCCACGCGAGCAACACGCGATCGCCAACCTGCCTGGACCAGTCCGAGGGATCTTCCAGGTGGGTCTGGTGGGGAAAATAACCAGGCAACTCTCCCCCGGTCTTCCCCGCCGCGCGTGTGATTCCACGCTTACGGGTGTACGTGTCTGCTACTTTTTCGCCGCGATGCTGCCGGTGGAAACCGGAGAACGAGGCCCAACGACGAGGACGCGGATGGTAGCGAGGAGGACGGAGAGCTGTTCTCGAAGATGCTGGGAGGCTTGACCCCGCCAAGAATCTCGCATCTGCTCCGTCTTCCTCTTCGTTCCACCGACGTTCGCTTGCTGGCTCTCCTTCTTGCCGCGCCTCTCTCTCTCCTTCCGTCTCTCTCCGTCTTAATCTGCTTTGATCTCATCCTCCTCCCGCTCCACTCCTCTCCGTTCCTGCGTCTTCCCCCCCGTCCTCTCGCTCCATCTCTCTCGCCCCTTTCTCAACCTGGTGCTGCTAAGGGACTAATTTACCGACTCCGAGTCGGTTCTACCTGGCAGCTTCGCAACGTCCACGGATACGAGAACAACGTGGTACTTGCGCGCCGATGTGTCGGGGGTTCGGAGGGGAAGCAGCTTGGATTTATGTCTTGGAGAAGTTGTAAGGTCGAAGGTGGGAGTTTCGTGATGCTCTTTGGGAAGATTTGTTGGCGTTTTGAGCGCGAAACATGCTGCGCGGCGTCCTGGTTAATAATAGCCGCGCTTTTGTGAGGGGTTCGGAAACTAGGTTGAAGGAAAAGCGCGAGCACGCTTGCGCCCTCTTTGATCCCGGCCGTGTTATTTTTTTTTTTGCAACTCCAGGGGAAGAAAAGCATAGTAATTAAACGAAAAAACCCCACCGTTGCCGTCGTTCGCGTCGCGACGCAGCGCGGTCTGTCCACGGTCAAAGAAAGTGTCTTCCTCTTTCGAGCTTTATCCGTTTCGTTGTTCTCCGCTCTCTTGCCCGGGTTCTTCGGCCGGGGGGAGCGCAAACGAGTGCGAAAAGGGAAAACGCGAAGGGGGCGGGAGGAAGAAAGAATAAGCGAGAAAGAGGCAGCGGGCATGCGTTTCAGTTCGGTCGTACGCGTCTCTCCGCTCCGGAACTGAATAATCGCGCTCCGACGACGACGGGTAGCTTCTCTTTAATTCATTAAAACTTTACGCATGACATTTTAGATATTTATCTCGACAACCCCTTTTATCCGCCATAACTCCGCGTACTTTGAGTCCGCCTCAGAGCCTTGGCTACACTTTTATTCCCGCATCCCGCTGTTCCTCGGTTCCTTTTCTCCCGACTCCTTTCTATGACTCTCCTGTTTCTTCTCTTTCTCCTTTTCTGTCTGTGTCCCTCCCCTCTCCCCTTATTCTTGCCCCCTCGCGCTCGTTCTTGCTCCTTCGTTTTCTATCTACCATCGCTGCCGCTTTCCTCGTCAACCCCTTGCTCTGCGTCGGAATATTGGATGTTATTTGAATGTGTTCTTTACGTTTTAGTTTGAGGAAAGGAAAGTTGGAGCGAACACTGTGTTATTACGTTGCGCAATGTCTGAAAACATTGGGTCATTTTTTGTTACATAATTTTCGGATGTTTTAAATTCCCAAATTTCTGAGGATCCCTAATTAAACGGTTACTTAGCTGTGATCATTGTTTAAATTGTGCAAAAGTTCACGGAAGTTATATTAATTAATACGTCTCTATTATATTAATTAATCCGTCCTACAAAATGTGATAAATTTAATAAGACATCCGATGCCAATTTTATAATGCATACTATATTTGGCTTTTTTAAATAAAGTTAAATTAAATTGCTACGGATTGGTTAAAATTTTACTTTTATCTTATTGTACAGACTAAGTATGTACTTTGGTTTCTGTGAAAATCAAGTGCTTTTTTGTAACTTTTTGTAGAATTTAATTTTGAAGCTCGGGGAACTTTTCACAGAAGCTGTAGGAACAGTGCTCGGCGCCAAATTAAAACCTAGTTAATTTTCCTCGAAAAATGGTTGATTTTTTAAATAATATCATATTGTAAATAAAAATTCTAGAATAATTTTGAAGGATGAATCCCCTACTTTTATTTTCATGAATGGAACTTTGCTTTCCGTGGCCAGATACTCATGTTAAAACACTGTTCATTATTGCCGCTTAATTCAAGTTTCAGCGCGCAAAATAGCTGATTTCGTTTTCGTTAACCGATTTCACTTACAATAATTGCGAACTTCTGTTGAAATTGCGAGTGCATTCAATTACCGAATAATACAAAATTACTTTCCATTACTAACAAGCGAACATACCGAAGTGTTAATTACTGATTTTCATGTAACTTTGCTATGATGTAGTACTCATAAAAATATTTGACACGTATTTTTCTTTATCTGCCATCATAAAAAAAAAATACGTGTCAATAATTTTTATGAGAACTACATTCTAGCAAAGTTACATCAAAATCAATATTTATTATGCAACATAAAATGCACCAAGTTCTGCTCAATCTTTCATATTATCTGTTTTCTTCTAACATATCGATTCCGCGTTCTTCTTTTCCGCGCCAACTTGTATCCCACAGCATCGGTATTTGCGGTTCCGCAACCGGCGAAGATGTATTGAGGCTCAAGTTTTCGAGCAAAAATGCGAACGTCTGTCACATTCGAGTCCGCGAATGCGACAAAAAATAGATGAGACAAGAATTCCTCGTCTGTAGATTTGTAACGTCGCGGAAAGAAGGGAGTAACGGTTCTGCAAACGTGAACTTAAGAAACGTCGGCCTCGGGGTTAGAAACACGAACCGTTTCTAATGATGCAGTTTCGTGTATAGGTGGCGGATGTGGCGCCTGCTTGCTCCGGTTTCCCTCCTGCACCTCGAGGAAGATTCGTCGCCGGTGAAAGCGGAAAATTGCGAAGTTACGGGACGAGTTTTCAGTGCGGCTTCTCGTTTTTTTTTTTTTTTTTTTTTGTAAGTGAAATCAATTTTCGACGCCTCGAAAAATTGGCAGACGTGCGCGCGTGCCGTTCGATCGATTTGAATTCAGATCTCCCCAGACTGTGGATATTGTTGCCAAAGAAAACGAATTTGTCTCGTGAGTTCTGTTTCGTCCCTTTTTCCGTTTCGTTGGGCATCTTTTGGCCTGTGAACGGCAACCACGCCGAGGCTGCATCGATATTTACAATTTCTTCGCAAAAGAAAGGTGGAGTCGCGACCGAAACCGTTTCTGGAAGCATTTCGTACAATCGACGATTCGTTTATCGAACGTTAAGGGGAAAGGAAGGGTCTCCATTTTATACGGCGCGACGGACTGCGCCAGTTTATGTCGTCATTTTAGACTTTTCCCCCTTAGCAGCGGTTTCAGACTCTTTATTGATATCTTATTACCCCTGTTAAATCTTTTATTCGCGGAAACCAGCGCTTCTTTGGATGATAAACCAAGTGTACAGGGTGTTTCGAAAAAAAACTGGAGTTAGGTATAAAGGATTTATGTCGGCAGTGAATCCGGTTGAAAGTTAAATGCGAAAAGTTGTTCCTGTTAAAGTAGATTTTAGATTGCAGTAATCCGCGCGATTTTACTTTTTCCCGTTATTTTATTCATTACGCTTACAAGGAATCTTATAACTGTTTCCACTTTCAAATTTCCTGTCTGCGCTTGACAGGCATTTTCTACTTACATCCCGTTACCGGATACTGTACTTTCCTTGTAACATTCTCATTATGATAATTATGATCTCTGGCTGTGATCTTGATTAAATGCAATTGGTGCTTGCGTTTGTTTACTTCTTGATACGATTACCTCCGTTTTTAGAATCTTTCTTTTAAATTCTGTTTAGTATAGGATTTTATGCACTCGAGTGTCTCCATTAATTTTCAATTATTACGTTCATTCTATTTTATAGAGGGTGGGCGAGAAATAGCAGCACAACAGATTTCATTCCTTCAAACGTCAAGTAAAATCCTTTATTACATCCCACCCGTCTTTATTTTACACTTCCGTTTAGGAATGTTGGCTTCTACAGTAACAACTAACTCCCAACTTGGTCACAAGGACTGGATTGGATTATATCGGGTTCACACCGTCACCACCTTTTACTCTTACTTTTACTTTTTTAGTCTTAAGTTTAGTCTTAGTTTAGTTTAAGTTAATTTTCTTTGCACGCTCTTTCTTTTTTTTTCATGCATGCAATAGATGTACATAAATACGGACAAGACATAAAATTCGTCCCTATTTGTGGAAACGCTTTTAAAACTGTTAAAAGGTTTTTTAAAAGTGCCCCGAATACTGCTTTTTCATAGTATCGAACCCTTTTCTTCTGTAATTAACATTTCAATTGTCGTAAATCATATTAATAGTCAATTTATTTACTTACAAATAGTGACCATTCCTTAACATTTTAGTTAAGAAAATTCGATAAAGCTGCCGAAATCATGACACGAACTTTTAAAAAATATTAATAGTATTATAAAGATTTGTAAATACAAAATTTGTGTTCTATAAATATATATTCATAACCTAACTTCAGTAAAAAAAATACTTTATCCACTAATTTTCACTCGTTTTTCTCTGAAAATTATTTAAATATAAAGGCACACTAATAGGGACCGTTTCCCTACCCATTTATTTACGTGAACGAAGCAGAAACAAAGAAAAAAATAATTCAAAAGAACTAAAAATATTTCCAAGGAGATTCTGTTTCGGAGACAAAACAAAGGAAAAGTGAAAACAGCAACAGAGACGGCCGCGTAGTCGACCTTATTTTCCAATTACAGTCGTTCTCATGACAGAGGAGCTCGCGACTGTTTACCTCAGCGTCGAAGACGCTCGAATCTTCTATTTAATTCATTCGTTCTTCTCAACTTTTCTTCTGTTGACGCCAAAAGGCACGCTGTTGCCGAACGATCCTCGATTCGCTGAAAACCAAGCCTCTAAACGAAGGACGAACGAGTTTCTTAGCCCATAACCTGTTGTTATACTCCCGTTCGAGGCCTTAGCCGGTTTTGCAGGTTGAAATTGGCTAGCCGTCCGTATTACGGTGCCGTCGCGTTGCTCCTTTTCCGTCGATCTGGTTGCCGCCTCGAAATTCGAGCTATGATACAGAGGGAGCATAGAGCGCCGACGAAAACCGACTGATCTGAATAATTACACGTTCGCACCTTTCGCTGCGTCCCCGGGGCCTAGGGTGTCTCTTCTACGAATTAACTCTCCTTTGCAACGAGGGACCCCTAAATATCCTCGATCGTTACTTTCGCGCCGTGTCAAATTCAATTTCGACTGTCGGCAACGCGAACAGTGCTTTATTAGTCGACGTAATGACAGTGGCCAGAGTCAAAGAGTCTATCATTAGCGACGATCCCTTTTCTTTTCCAGCGCGCCGCAATTTTCGACGCGAGAAACCGCCGATTTCTAGCGGACGCGGGACGATTAAACGGTAGACATTGTATCGGGTGTCAGATAAGAATTATAAAACTCGGTATAACAATTACGCGTTATCTCGGCATCCGTTCGTCGTTAATGTCAGCCTTTTGATTGAAATTATGACACGAAATTGTTGCTAATCGGTTAACGATGCGTCCGTCGTTTTATTTCATCGGGAAAAAATCGTGGCTCGGAGGGGATGAGTGTAATAAGTCTCTGCTTGATTCTATGCATCTTCCTCGCAATCTTCTTTCAGATTGTTACACCTGTATTTCGGTTCGTTCCCGAGGTGTTCAATTCTTGCTACTGATTGATACCTATCAATCGTTGCATGCAATTTGAACCGTTCCCCGGCGATCTTCCCCTCGTGCTTCGTGTACTTCGTGTTCCCTGTAGTTTGTATAAGCACGGTGCAACTTAAGAAGGAAAACATAGTAAGCAAGTAGACTTAACAACATTCTTCAAATTCTAATTGGATATGGCAAGTCGTTTGCGGTTGAGCAATTGGATTAAGGGTTAATTCTGTGACATTCCGTTTTTCTGTGCGACTATAAGTACTTTCTTTTTGTGTACGTTTGAAAATTTCGACGATAAAAAATTGGGTGCCTTTGTTTCACGCGTGTTATTGATTCTTCAGGGTAGGAGGAGCCGAACGTGCAACCCAGTTAACCGGGTAATAAATAATTCAATTAAATTCGCAATCACGAGAGCTTTTATATTTTTAGAAATATTAAAACTTATAATGCTTCGTAAACTTTTGTAACCAATTGCGGCAAAGCTGCACATTATTCGGATTATTTCGAATACAGGTTGTCGGCTTTATTCGGATAACGATTATTTATTACTCGCGATAAATTATTTCATGGATTTATTTGAATAATTTATACCTATAATTTATTACAGAATACCTTTAAATAATAACACGGATAATCGGATTTAAAAAACTATTTTAAATTAACATTTATTAAAAATGATTATTCTATTGAATTTCTTTTAACAATGTATTTAACCATGTATTAACAAAACTAAATCCGCAACATGTATCGCTTAAATATATCCGTATCCGATTGAAAATTTAATGATTCGTATCGGATAAAACTTTATTCATAATTTCCATTTGTTACTGGCAAGCCGAATAAAATTTTGCTCGCTTCGAAAACCTTGGATCTAGCAGCGAAACAAGAAAAAGCTAAACTGAAATGTCGTATAATCATCTTTTACAATGCAATCACAGCGATTCTACTCTGTACTGCTTGCACAGCAGCATTGATATCGTCTCGTCCGAGCGCTAAAATTCCATTTCCTCGGTCGTGATTCAAACCCTCCAATTTTTTTCCCGAAGAATTCCGGCGCGGTGTGGGTAGTCGGCGGGGGATCGTAATAAGACTTCGTATAGACGTTTAGAGACCTGCATCGTATTTCCGCGTGCAGACGGTTACCAAGCCATTCAGCGACGCGCTGCGGTTTCCCCGTCTGTGATGAAACAGCATGTATTCAGACTAATCGGCCTGAAAGCATTTCGAGAGTGACTCATCCTCGTCGCGACTTTCGCGAGTGTTCGCGAAAGAAGGGGAGAAACGGAAGGAAAATAAATACACCGGCGAGGACTCGTGTACAGAGTTCGAATGTACCCGTTTTTTCGCGAGCGCGTGTCCCACGCGAGGCTGAAAATCGTTTGAGAACGCGGGCTTTTCTTCCGGCGCAACGTAAATCAGCCGTACAGTGATTCACTTTTTACATTGATTACACAGTTCGTTAGTTATATTTTTTTTTTTTCACGACAGCAAAAGGATTTTATTTTCCACCCACCTTCTCGTTCGAATAGACTCCTTTGGGATCGAAAAACACAAATAACGCTCTCTCAAACGATTCAAAGGTTAATTACTGGACCGTGCGCTCGACCCATTGATATAGTCTTATGCTTTTCCCGAACCTTTGTACTTTCGCGTGTTGTTCGTTGCACACCTTTTAATAATTATCCGACGCTTGCAGAAATTGGTTCGCGCGCCAGATTAGCTTAAAATGTCCCTGAACAGTCCGGCGCTAACGAAACAAAGCGGTCGCGTGCAGATACCCAGGGTTTTCCGTTTCCATACGCTCGGAAACGTTCCGCGACGTTTCCTTGAAAATGAAGAAATTGCTGCGAGGGCAGGACACGACCGAACAAACCAGTAATTTTCTGCCATCGAGGCGATTCTTGGAAATAATTAAGATTACGCGTTCGACTTAAACGAACCCCGCGTCTCGACGACGTTCTGTCGATTCCGCGACGTAAATGAGAACAGTAAATTCGCCACTTTTCTTATAATTTTCCTACCTGGAGATCGCGACGACGCTTCGAAAAAAAATCCCTGTTTCCTCCGTGGCTGTAGGGAAGGTAACTTCTCGTCGACAATGTCTCGCATAGCGAATCGCATTACGTTGCTTTTCCATGGATACGAGCGTGCATACAGTTATGCGCGTTCGCATTGGCTCACGACCAGGACTGGCGCCGTTATGCCTTGAAAATGGACTTTTCCTATTCCCTTAAACGAAACGCCCCCGATGCCCGATACGCTTCCCTTTGTCGCACTCCTATTAGCTCAGGAAATCGATAGTGGTTTCCCGCGGTTCGCGTTCCTGTGTTTACGTTGTTTTCAATTCTCTTCGCTACTGTTCTACGGTCTTGCTTTGTGCACACGGTAGATGCGATTTGGGGTCTGAAATAGTGCTAAATATTCCATTGTCGAGCCATTTCTTTTCAATTACTGCCACTACGGTGAACCGAGTTTGTTAGTCGCTAGATTGGATAGAAATAACAGCGATAAAACCATGGGAAGGATCCCCCGACACGGAAATAGCGAAATCTCTAGAAACAGCGACCATAGATTCAGCTGTGCTTCCTCGATAATCTATTAATTATTCCACGTTAAGCCGGTTTAATTATGCCACATTATAATATCGGCCGGTGGGAGTTCGTACGGAAAATTCTGATCCTCGTCGGGCAAATTGTAACGCGAAATTTCTCGTCCGTTGATACGTGGATTGCTTTCGTAACTACGGTAAATTCGTAGGAAAATTTGCATTAAGATTTACATAATCAGCGTACGTACATTTTACCTTGGATTCAATTCGAGCCAGACAGTTTCGGCGATATTCCACGTAGGGTCCCGCGAATCGAGGTAACGGAAGGAATGGAGGCGTAGGAGGCGCAAGGTACGAAGTAGAATTAATTCTTTGTGGCTGGCACATTTGCCGCGCGGAATTCGCACGGATTACCAAGACTCTCGATTGCTGTCTGTAAACGAACCCACAGAGTGGACTGATCTGCCGGGGATCCGTATGCGCGTGACGTTGCATTTCATTAGAGCGAAGGTACCCCGCGAATGAACTCCCGGGGAAAGAAAGTTGGGGGGGAGGGGGGGTGCGACGGGGTCGGGCGGCAGCGAGGAAAGGAGCGTGTCCACGTTAGTCCAATTACCTCGCCCTCATGAAATTCACCGGCCCATCCTCGTTAACAAAGCCCCGCGTCCGCGGAGCATAATAAATTTCAATGTTTTTTCCCCGGGCGTAATTATAATTTGAAAACTTTTTCTATTTCGTTAGGGGTTGTAAATTAATATCACGCTCCCTGGCCCCTTCCGCTTTTCTTTTCTCGCCCGCATTGTTACCGGCAGTCGGACGCACTTGATAATTTTATACCTGCGTGATAATAAGGTGCCCTCGACCCTCGTTGAAATCGGCCGCCGCCGAATCACCCTCGCTCGGTCCTCCCTCTCGGTTTTCCGTCCCCGCGATATTAACGTCCGCCTCTCTTTTTACGCCCCTGGAAGGAAACACCGAGCAAACGAGTTTCTTTCGTTCCTTTTTTTTTTTCCCCATTAGAACCGACCGGACGAAGGGAGTATCGACGTTTCTTTTGTACGCGATTACCGCGCGGTTTTTTCTACCCCCCCCCCCGTGACTCGAAAGATATCGCGCGTGCGGAAAAACGTGCTCGGGAGTCGTTCGTGCGTCGGCGTCGCGAAAACTGCATTTCATCCGCCGGCCCGAGAAACGCTCAGCGTGGGTCGCTTGTCGCGGCACCATTCATTCGAGGACTTAATTATTCTCGCGGTTAACTCGCGAAATCCTGCGGACGCTCGCTCCGCCGAAAATATCGCCAGGCCGCGTCTTGTAACTTCTCCCGGCGTCGAAGGTGATGCGAAGTTTCCGGGTGGCGAACATCACCGTCGCAAAATTATCGTCGAGGTTCACTGCGACCACCAATCCCGTCTTTTTCTCTTTCCACCCTTTGGTTTTCCGCCCAACACGCGACCCACGGTTTCCGCGGTCGCGACCAGAAGTTATCGCGTCGCGAGCGGAATGGCGCGCGGGTTAAGGGGGCATGAATATTCAAATGCGGCGCACCAAAAAGGTGTAAGAAAATGTTTAACGCAATTACACCAACGAAACGGATTCCTCGGGTCCGCTCGATACACGGCTACGTCCCGGTCGAAGGAATTCCTTGCCTTCGAAGTTCTTCCATCGGGGAATGAGGAGAGGAAGTCGAGCAAAGTCGAGCGGAGAGGAGAGCCGGTTATCGATTTTTCTGTTCGTACGTCGGTGTACGTACACGCGATTCCACTTGCCCGCCGGAAGATATCGTGCTGCCTCCAGAAATGCACCGAGATACAGATTTAAATATTCATATACCGTGAAAAATGGAGGAATAGTATTTATTACTGTTCATATTTACCGCGCACTCTTCCCGTTCTCTGTGTATATTTCACGCCCGGCTTTCTTCGCATTAACCAAACGTCCGAAAGCGTTTTTCTTTCGGTTGTTACCTGACCGGGAGGCAACTATTTCTTAAAGAATTCGCCATGAAATCCTTTTGTTTCCCTCGACCGCGTGCAAAGAGACACACGGGGGGTGACTTTGAAAAATGGATTCGCCCTCCGCCTATGAACGTTTCACCGACGAAAAGAACCCCAAAAAGACGCAATTGGCCACTTAGCCGTGGCGCAAATCGTTCGAAATTCCGAGTGATTAAGTAACACGCTAACAGGATGATCGATTTTCGCGCAAAAACCAGCCGGAGTGATGTTTACCCGCGGATGGTGGGCCGTTTCTTTCTCCTCCTCGAAAAGGCAAGACCGGATACGATGGATCGAGGGCGTCGTTACCGAAGCTTAGACCCGCTCGCAGTCCCTTCGCGTGGACTGGTAAACGGTGGAAACTACGCGAGGGGAACAGATAATGCCCGGTGCGCGAGTCGTAAACGTATCGCCGCGAACGAGGAGGGAGCCGGAAGGAAAAAAAAAAAATGCTAACGCGTTGTTTTCGAGAGTTGCTCTCAGAGATGTTCCGGATACCAAGATCTACGGTTATAGTTATGCGAGGGAGCGAAACGTTTCCATCGGTTGCAGCGGGCGGAGGGGGCCGTATAACTTTCAGCATTCTTCGGAGCTCGAAATTCAAGCCGCGTAAGAAACAACGACTCCCGATGCTTTTCGGAACGAAGTCGCGTAGCCTTTGTGCCTCCCCTCGCGAGACATCCGAAGAATTTGTTAAACCCGCTCGCCGCGCGCTCCTTGGCTGCCGCGAACGATCCTGCGCGGAGGATCCCCGCGCGAGGATACAAAGGAATGCTCTCGGATCACGCGAAATAAAATTACGCAATCGCGGCGAGTCGATCTCTCGCTGGCGCGGGGGCGTAGGGAGAAAGAACTTTCGGTGGAATGTCGATTGGTTCCTTTGCCGTCGTCCCGATTCTCGATAAGGTCGCCGCCCGGTGCGCGGAACCCGGAAGGGAGATTCATACGGCTCTAATTTAATTGACCGTAGCGCGGGCGTGACAACAGAATGCGATCGCGGCGCGGCGCGTTGCTCGATGCGCGAGCGTCGCGTTCGAGGCGGAATTCATTGAATTTCAGTCCCATCGAGACCGACGCCAGCTGAAACTGTCGCCGCGCGAGGGCAATAAAAGTCTCGCGGAGCCGGAGGATCCGTTCCTCCTCCGGAAGGTCCCGTTTTCCGCCTCCGTCCTTGGCGACGTCGCCCTCCTCTCTCGTCCTCCAGCTCCGGCTCCTCCGCCGCGTACGTCCTTAAGAAGCTTACTTTCAATACGAGAAACTGGAAACTTGCACGGTGGGAAGATTTCGCGATTGACTCTCTTTCCTTCTCCCCGATCGTCCCTCCTCCTTTATCCGTCATCTTGTCCCATTCTTCCCTCCCCCCTCTTTTGTCCTTCCATTACGACCTTCCCTCATCAGTTTCTACTCTCGCGATCCTCGCCCCTCTCCCCCGCGTCTCTTCCCTGCCCTCCGTCGATGCCAGTTATTTCAGACACTGTGTGCTCGTCGCATCAAACTTTTGATGGATCTGTTTTTATCCCGCTATCGCGTTCCCAAGCGATCTACCGTGATAAATTGTTCAGTTTGAGTCTCGGGCATGCTCGCGTGAAGCCTCGCCCTCTTCCCACCCCCTCGGCAGGTCCACGTTTCTCCTCCTCGTCATCGCGAGCACGCTACCATTTAGGGCGAGTTCTCAATTACTGGCCCCCGCGGATCGATGGATCGCCGCGTCAACTTTCGCCCGAGCCAAACACAATTAACCGCAGTTTTCCCGTGGTTTCTTCGGTTACGTGACCGCCGATACGTTCGGGTCGCCTTCGGAATACTTGTGTCCCGGACTTGTTGCGTCCTCGCCGCGTTGCGCTACGTCGACCCCTTCCGACGAGGAAATATAGCACGACGCGGAGGCGAGGAGCTCCGTTTTTATCATTCCGTCCGGCCGCGGCGTGTACGTGACTTTTCATCGATTATTTTCTCCTTTCTGCCGTTTTCTTCGAGAGGGGAGCTCGGACGGGTATTGTTGCGCGGAACTTGTCGGCGGTCACCGCGCTACGTATTGTTTACACGCGATGCGGGGATAAACTGTTTCACGGGTGGAACTTTCATCCCTTCGGAGCTTCGTGTTTTTCCGAGAACCCCGTCCCCTGCGCATCCTTCTTCGCGACTCGAAGTCATCCTCGATTCGAAATTGCCGACGGAGTAACGACGGGGTGTAGACAATAGACAACGGGGGGGATCCGTGACGAAAGTAACGAGCGTTATTGCGCTCGCGTCACGTCGCGCCGGTCAGACGATGATCCGTCGACTCTCGAAACATCCCGGATACTTGTGTCGTTAATTATAACGATCGTCCTGCGAATTACACGGGCGCGTCGACGCGACGAGACGCTCGTCGTGTCGTTAAGAAAACGATGGTCGTTGAAAGTTCAACGAATATTCTTGAAACAATCAACCGTGCGAAGCTTTTATCCCTCTCGATTCTAGTCCCGCGATCTTGTTCCCCGGTTACGACGGGACTATAAATATTTTTAACAGCTTTCGAGGACTATCAGAAATTCGCCCTAGTTTCCGGTGTTCGCCGGAATAAGAAAAAAAAAAAAGGCTAGAGGGGAAAATCGATGGTGAAACTGGAGTTCTTGAATTTTACGCGAGCCGTTCGAACCTGCGAGGCTATTAAGTAGCTGAATTCTCGCTTTTTGGAGTAAGAAACCAAATTGGACTTTTAGTTTCGGCGAATGGTTCTATACATACGTAACAACAGCACGGCGTTGGATAGTCCAAATAAAGCGACTGGCTCTGCCGATCCTCAAAATCCGAAGATCCGACCCGCCTTTCGCTGCTAATTGAGGTCCAAAGTTCCGTAAATTTCGTACACCAGGAAGTTCAAACATTCACCTCGAACAGCCAAGCTTAAACGTCCAATTATCTAATCCTAATTTTTTCGCCGTCGAGAGCGGATCCTTAATTTTTACTCTGTAAGGCGCTCCTGGTATTCCGTGACTGCCAGTAAAAAACACCAATCAGGAGTTTTTCGGGTTTCCTGAGGTTTGCACGATCCTCGCGCAGACCTGTTATATTGTACAGGTGGACACGCAAACCGAGAACATTCCTCGCGTCCTTTATTCAAAAAAACTGGTTCCCTTCGCACGACTCTGTCGAAAATTTGACGTTCGTTGCCATCGGCCCGACAGAAAAAGACTCCGCGTTTCGCTCCGAATCCTCGGCAAAAGGTGTTTCTTGCCTATATGGTGGAGTTCTTCACCGTACGGTAACGATCCGAGCGAAATTACGTTCATTAGTTTCATTATCATCGACGTCTCTCCGCTTGGCATAAATCATCTTCGGTCTCTGTGACGTGCCACCCAAACGGTCGATTAACACGATCATTAATACGGCAATTAGAGCACAATCGCTGTTATCTTGATACGTCAGGGATTAACGCAGCGAAACTGTCCATTCGATGGATAACTTTTTCCGTTAGCGATGATCCTGTGGCTCTGTTCTCTTAACTTTATATACACGGTGTTATTTAATTTGTGTTAGGAATTGTATGATAATAAGGTGAATGTCGCAATTTCTGCTCATTTAAGCGTTCACTCGTTATGAAAAGGGTATAAAAAATTTGTTTGCAGTAAAAATTTGCAAAGTAATTGATTAATACCTCGATAATGAATCAATTAATTCAAAGATATTTTAAAAAGATGTTATACGACGTTTAATTATTAGTAATGGCTAATTCAATGTAGTACTCTAAATGTCCGTATTTCTGCTCACGGCAAATAACTCACAAAAATCCAGTAAATATCCAGAGTAAAATACAGTAAACGTTTTTAGTATTAAATACGATTTATTTCTGCAAACACTACATTCGGTCCGATTATCGAATCACAATAAAATTGCTGTTCTTTGGTCTAAGCTGTTGTAAAATTTTTTTCGTTGCTTACGTACCACTTTCTTTCTAACAAATCTAAATGTAATAACAAATTCTAACAAATTCTAACAAATTCAAACGTAACATTTATAATAATGAAAAAAGTACGAAGTGATTAGAAAACGGGACACGAGCAGAAATTGGGACATTTACCTTATTTACCTTAGTTATTTTTTTGAAAATGTAGATTTTGACCGAAGTTGAGTTGCAATCACTGCGAAGATAATTATAGTTGTTTGTGCACATAAATAAGTTTCGCGCTAGAAGACGATACCGTTCGCTGCTCTATACATCACGAGAGACTGTGTACTCACCAGCAGTCTGCTCCTAATGCGAAACTCGCCGCGTTTCGTTGTTCACGCGATCATTAGACCACTACACGCTGACGTCTTATTACGGCACGCTTACTACTGTTCCCACTCGCGAGTCCAGGCATATTAATGATGCCGCCCGATGTCATTAGGGAAAGCGTAGCAAGGAGAACCCGATATTTGTTACGATCCGGAGCAGTGTCACCCAACTTAAAACATCGACACCTTTTAAAAGCGAGAAACGCATTTACTGCTGATAACGTTGAGTAGTTTCGTGCCGCGTTGGCGCGTTCGAATATCTTCAAACAGGTCTACTAAAACCTCCCCCTTCTAGTTACACGATCGCGGTCAGATACGGTTGAACCGGGGCTCATTGCAGTTCGCCGTGGGTGGTATGCCAGGTTTCCGTCGAGTGGCTTTCATTAAGGTGATAAACATTTCGTCGAATTGCCCGGGAAGATAAGTAATTACGATACATCGCGGAGTCCTAGAAATCTACGATCATTGAGAGACGCTGGTTCAGAAGGGGAACGGTACACGCAATTTGCTGCCGCGAATAGCAATATGTTTGCGGTGTCATAAGGGCGTTCTTTCTTTTATCTCTTCGGCGTTGCCCCGTTTCTCACCTAATGACTTCGCGGAATGAGCCCACCTGACGATTAGTAATCGCCGCTGCGTGTTCATTTTCTCGAACATATAGCGTCAATAATTCAATAACCGCGGATAAGTTACGGGTGTTTCTGGTCGAGGGCGGGGCGACTGCCGAGGATCGAAGGTTTTTTTTCGGAGTTTGTCAGTGTCTGGCTAACATTGGGAGCCACAGGGTTTCGGAAACATCGACGAACCATCGCCTGACGTTGGTGGCCGCAGACGGCGAGTGTTCGTCGACGAACCAGTGCTTAGCTAACACTGGGAACCGCAGGAAAGTTAGTTAACCTCGTAACTTTTTAGTTAGGTTGATACACTTTGAGCGGCTAAAGTGGATCTTTGTAGGTTGACATTACCGTTCACGGACTTGCTTAACGGGTTGGGATCAAGTATCGTCACGCTGAGCTCTAATTGCTCTAACTCGTTTCGAAAACAGAATGTAAACTAAATGCTGTAGAGATTCGCTATTGGCTGAATACAAAATCTAGGGTAGCTGTCCTTTTGATAGCTAGAAATTGAGATTAAAACTGATAGGCATAGCCGCACTAACAACGTATAGTCACGAGTAAAAAGTAATTCTACGCGTTAGAGTATTTTGCCCCGAAAAATTCGAATCCTTCTGCATTCCATATCCTCGCAGAGATAAATTAAACAAGATTTGCTCCAGTTTTTGGGTGTCTAGAATCGCAAAAAAAAAGTTGAACGCACCCGAAGCTCCTTCGGATCTTCGGATCTCTTCCCTCGACTTCATTTTCTTTTTCTCACTTTCCGCAAATACAAACTGGGTACCGCTTTATACGCCCACACTTACACGCGCGCGCGGGCGCGCGTTCTACATACACCACCAGTTCGCCCAACTGTTCGTTACCCAAGAGGAAGCCACGTTTTCGATGCTCGTGCAGATACGATTCGGCCGCGCGCGCGCGCGTTATACACCGACAATTCGAGCCGTTATTTGATACAAACTGCTCCGGATATTCCGGAATTTTGCTCGGCTGTACGATACGCGGAAGCAACACGATATCCTTGTAATAGTATTTGCTCGAATGAGAATCACCGATGGCAAGGGCGTGGGGAGGAGGGCCGTAGGAACGAGCAGCGACAACGAATCAGCCGGGCCCCGACTATGCTTCGCCGCGCCTGGGAGAGCTCTTTCGCCTCTAATTTGTCTTCCGGCTGCGACGCCGCGCGCAACAACGTTGCACACTCGAAACTGCATTACGGTGATCTTATTAACAATCAGATATTCCGTGCTCCGGTGTCCTGGCCCGCGCGTCCTCTGTCGCGTTCGTCACGACGACGCTCCGAAATCGTGTCACGTTTAAACGCGCCATCCTCCCCTCGAGCTCGATACGCGGCGACGAGTTTTCATCAGCGTATCCCTTTTCGCGAATTACACGGTCGCGCGTCGCGAAAACCGGGCTGCGGCCGCAGCAGGCGAAGAGGAATATTTTGTCGCGAATTCGGGCAAACAGCCTCTCGTCGTTTCGAATTTCAGCAAAAATCGATTATTTCTTTGTATATCGAGATCCAGAAGTTCCAATTAGCGAAGTCCGCGGATTAGCGGAAAGACACTAATTCTTGAGAGAGTAGTCCACAGTGACACGTGATTTTCTGAAATTTGTTTAGAAATTTTTCGTGAGCATTTAATGAACAATTTTTATGCTAAACATTGCAGTTTATTAAATGTATCGTAAACTACAAACAGGAGTTTGTTGTGAAATTAATTAATTGTCGATTTTCGCTTGTATAAATCCATTCTTTTTTTTGAATTCTGAAAAATCGTTCCACGGATATATTTTCCATAATATCTGTTTTCGGAAAATGCAAAAAGATAAACGAATTTTGGAATCGGTTATGGTAACATATCCTTTGAAACGATCTGAAATTGAGTGAACTGTCTAAATATTTTAATAAAAAAAAGCTTTATTCCTATTGGTCATATTTTATTTATTATTTTTGTTTTACAGTGTTTGTTAATTAAATATTTAATAGAGAGTCGTATAGCTATTTTATATTTTTTGTCCTTTTATGAGTTGGTAGATTTCTGTATAATTTTGGTCCACTTGATAAATATATAAAAATTGGAGCATTTGATCAAATTATTTGAGAAATGAGGATAAAATAGTCCTCCAAACGTTGCAAGACTATTCTCGTAAAAACTATCAAACTACTCTCTAATAAAAATCTCCCTTGCACGCTATTAATTCAGAAAACAGAACTACGGTTAGTTCAATTTGAAACCGAAAATACAGCCATAATGCAATTGCGCGAAAAATAATTGTTACACGCGAGGTTGTAAACGCGTCGGGAGTGACGTAATAATTTCACTCGAAAATTGTATCCGGCCGAAATAAAATTTGCTCCTTTCCCCCTGTTCGTTTTCTTTCGCACCGGCGCGGTATTATTCTTTGCTCCGCGTTCGAGCGGAAACTAATTGAGAGTGCAACATGCACTGTTTTTCGCGTGAAATTGCATACAGCCGAGAGATAGACGAGGTTACAGGGATGATATTAAAAAATAGAGCCGTCCCCGGATTTTCGCGCACGTCAACTCGTTACACGCCGGCGCATATTTGTTGACAAACTGTTTACTAGGGGCTCAGGCACGGTGACATGTTGCTTTGTAAATAAAGTGCCCATCAAACGACAGTGACTGTCGCAGGGAACAGTGTGCTAGTAAGGGCGGTGATGGGTGTTTCGTCGACGCGACGATGTACGAAATTGTATTAAAATTCATACTTTTGGGCGTATCAGTCGCTATATTTTCGGTACGGATTTGTTACGGTCAATTGTTAATTTATTCACGCTTTTGGCGAAGTGGGATCCCGACGTTGAACCGAAATTGTTTCCATCGTGTTCGAAGTTCCGCGGAATTCGTTGTCATTAAAGGATTCGCGGACGCAGCGATTAGTCTCGATGTAAACGAGCGAAAAAAAGTCGCTGCGATTCTGCATGCTACTATGTTTTTCCATTGAGCTATATGACTACTGGAGAGCAAACGGGGCGATCGTGACCGGTCAGATAGAGAGGTCCAAACGCATGTGTTACTGTCGCAGTCTCACTTCGAGCCTATAAATTTATACCAACTTCACCTTCCTCCTCTTTCACTCCTTTCCCTATTACATTCAATTTGAACTTCGCGCTCCTGAAGTTAGTCTCTATCTCCTCCACACATGAATTTGCTACAGGATTGGTACAGTAAGAGAGAGAGAGAGATAATAGGAAAAACAAGGATGAACATGCGTTCGGAAATCTTTGTCTGACCTCCCTCTCACCTTTTCTTTCCTTTGGCCGTTCGCTATCCAGTAGTAATAGAGTCATTCGGGGTAAAAGCACGCAGCGGGTAAAAGTGCGCACTTTTGCTGTTTAAAAAAACCGTTTGGTCTATCGTTAAATACTCGTTGCATTTTATGAGTCTATTAAATATGCTATCGATAGCACAAAAAAGTGTTCCTAATATCATGGTACTTTCAGCTCAGTGAAACAAAAACAACAAAAGTCGTACTTTTACCCGCTGCGTGCTTTTACCCCGAATGACTCTATAGCTCAATGTGTTTTTCACAAATGCAAATGAATCGGACAACGTCACTGACATGAAATCGCAATGATCGCAGATGATCGCAGCGACTTCGCGTCGCTCGTGTCCATCGGCTCTAAGACGTACACAGCGTTCGATAAGACTGCTTAAACGATAGCTGTGACGCGCGTTCCAGGTGTTATACAACCTGTCGTACGTCGCGTGTACGTGAGCCCACGGTCGTATCAAACATAGTTGTACAATTTATCGGACGATAAATCGTTACGTCTGTGGGCCCTTTAGAGCGTGGTAAGATAAATGGATACAACTCTCGCTGCAACTTATTGTACAACTTAGCGTACGATAAATCGTCGCGTCTGTGGGCTCTTTTAGGGCACATCCGAGTGGGGTAACGCTCCCTCGAAGCGAAATTTATTGTCCCGATTGCAATCACTTCGCTGAAACTTCAGAAACCCGATTCTCGTTGCATAACATCCTCCCTCGAATCGTATAATACGAGGACCACACGCTTCGAACGACACGCGGACCCATCCCGCGGTAAACTATCCTTGAACCCTTATCTAACTATCCGCGAACCATTCGTCGAGGGTTCAAATCTCGAAACTGACGATCCAATAATGGCGAGTTGAAATCTCGC
Organism: Perdita meconis; assembly: GCA_030770465.2. Taxonomy (NCBI): domain Eukaryota; kingdom Metazoa; phylum Arthropoda; class Insecta; order Hymenoptera; family Andrenidae; genus Perdita; species Perdita meconis. Next base: position 6,552,329 of record JASKOS020000016.1, read on the forward strand.
GTACCCGCCAACGCGACGCTGTCAGCGCGCGTCGCGGCGTCGCGACACGCGAGGAAATCGACGAACGTTAGACGGCAATCCGGAACGTCAATGCGAGACATTGGAATGCAAATTGCGGATAGGTCGAGCGTGTAGGTACATGGAAACCGGGATACGTATCGAGCCTCAGGACCGATAAAAATTGCAGTCTGTCGATGGTGCGGGGAGATACTGTAGCCGGGGAGAGAATTTTCCACGACCAAGTTTTCCTCTCGTGCCAGTGATCTCACGTGAAGCATGTTTCGCAGGTATAACGACAGCAAAGAGGAAACTGGAGAAACTCCGGGAACTAGTCTGCCGCTTATCGATTCTCATACATTTTTGAACTCGCATGGGAATTCCACGGACTGTGATCTTGACATCCTCTTTATATTGACCATCCCCGCGAACCTTTGTCGCTGCAATTTCGTGCCTCCCTCGCGGTGCGATCCTCTGAAGCCTCTCATCGTCCGCGGAATTTCCATTTAAAATATTTTCGTGCGCGTCGCGTCTCGACGAAGCAACATCAACTTTCTCCGAGTGAATCGACGTTGGTAGAGGGAAACAAAAACAGAGGAAAACGCGACGAAACAAGGAGAATTCGAGGGTGGCGTCGCGGGAAGACTGGTCGCCGTTACTCGGAAAGTTAGAATTTCATTGGTCGGGCCTTGCGTTGCTTGTCGCTCGTCGTTTCATCGACTATAGCCTCCCTAGCGTCCGCGCGAGTTCGCTTCGATTAACGCGGTAATCACAACGAATCAACGGTTTTACTTTCGTTCCCACGCGCCGATGAATATTTTATGACGCGAGGATGTGGCCGGCGCTCGCGTGTTTGCACGGAAACCGGAGTACAATTCCCCTGAAATGCTGGATACATCTACGTTTCCGCGTTTCTGTTTAGTGCGCGTTTACGTTAATCCGCGAAGCCACGAGTCAAACGACGCTGTCTCCACGGGTGGTGGTTCCATTCGTTCACTTTACGCTAGGGATGGGCGGAGATTTACCTTAATCCCACGGCCGTGGAGAGATGTACTTGTTGTATGCACTTTCGAATGTGCAGTCCGCTTTAATTAATAAAATGTTGAGGGTGTTGTCGTAAGTTGTGCGAAGGTAAACGTCTTTAAAAATTACGACAGGATTCGAAATATAGAAGATTAACTAATATATATATGTGGTTAAAGGGAAAAGTACGTAAGTCACATTTTCGGAAAATTGGAGTTTATCTTTTATTCGGGTCTAGAAAGCAGAATTTCTGTTATTATTAGAGAGAATGTGTATTAAGCGAACATTTTCCCTGAAAGATGAGGATTTAAGGGAGTTCAAGATTAAAGTAAATAGAGTATTGATGATCAGAGTTTAAAAATGATAAAAATATACTTTCTTTCTGAGCGTTTATTTTATCTGTTTTATTTTATGACTTTTTCTCATCTTTTTCTCCGCTGATTAATACGCTTTCAAGAAAATCCTAAAAATACATAGTCATCAATAATCTTTGATATCTGTAATTACTCAGCGAACGAAAAAGAAATTTATATGAATAATTCTCCTTCATTCATTAACACTGTCATGTCATCCATATATAGCTGATAGTTATTTACAGAATTGTGAATAATATTAATTTATATGATTGTGAATAATATTAGCAGGATTTTCTATTACAGACTGTTAGGAAAAGTAGAATGCTGTAAAATAAATGTAAAAGTAAATTAAAAATAATGTCGTTATTAAATATAGTAGTTGCATGTCCAAAAGAAATTTTAATGAAATTAAAGTGAAATGATGAAAATAAAAATCAGATGTATTGAAACTATTTTAAGATAATTTCCAAAAATTTCCAAAAATTAGGAATATTCCTGTCCTGAACTATTGATTAACCAAGAAAAAGATGAAGAGTAGTTGAATCAAATGGTCAAAGAATAGATACATTGATAATAAATGAAAATTCTAAAAATAATTTCTCCCTTCATAGCACTTTAAATTGGCAGAATTTGTAATCGTCGCCAAGATTAAAGATTCGAAATTCGTATAAAATTAAGTTCATTTAAAATATCCTTATGTAGAAGTCGTTGGAAACTGAGTCGCGATGTTAATGGAATTTCAATATCACTATAAACACCCAGGATGCAGTTACAGATGAATAATGGAAGGAAAGACAATATACATATATATATATATGAAGAAGCGCTTGAACTCCACGAGGTGGCATTTTAAAGAAAGACGACGACGGGAAATATTAACCGAGCATTTAGTCCTAATTATCGTGGGTCCGTTTACAGTGATTTTTCTTCTTTTTTCTCGCTACTGGTGCTAAGGACCGTCGTGATTAAGTTTCACGGTTGTAAATTACGTACGAACGAACAACGCTGCTTTGATTAAGGAATTCGCCGGCAGGGGATTTAGCCGTAAGGAAACAGACTAAGGATATGCGAGAGAGCGAGGCCCGAAAGAGGAAGGGGGAAATTAATGTAGCTGGCGAAATCACCAAGAAATAAATTAGGATAGCACGAATATTGGACAGGGGCAACGCGAGCCTGTGATTTTAGGAATAATAAATTCCGATATCTTTACGACCGAACGTAAATTTAATAGATAACAGCTAGCTCGCTCGCTAGGCGAACGCGACCTGTGCGCTCTGGTTGCCCGACGATTCCGCTTCCCCATAGATGCGTTTCTCTATTGGTCGTTCGCGGAACTGCGGCAATTTTAATTCCGCGGGTCGCTCGCTACCGTAACTTCCGACCGACCGTACGGGTGTGGAGTATGCGTCCGTCGATGTTTTTCCCTGACCTCATATCCCTGGGATATGCGTTAAATGGCCCCTAATGATCTCGAATCGAAGCCAGCCTGTTTCTTGGACTCGTTTCGTCCTGCTCGTATCGTAAACTGAATCTTTCTTAATTCTCTGCTCCGCGGAGGCAATTAGTACGTATCTCGTAATTACCTGCCCATCAGTGATCCAGTCTTGCGTTTCGATGTTCTTGAAACGGACGGGTTTTTGTCGTGTAAGCGTGATGATGGTCACATTTCTGCATCTAAATTAGGTTAGTTTCTTTCACGATAATTTCCAGGAATCCTTCTTCTGAGGGAAACTCTGCGATAACAGCACGAGAGTTTTGTTTCAGGCATTGATGAAAATTTCGTGGACGCCGTTTCCATGGATGTCAGGTATCGCAGAAATGACGTTGATAGGACGTTCAGGTGGATCGTAGACTGGCGAACTGTATTTAAAGTTCCCCGGAGGCGTGTCCTTGGAAACGCTGACCTTGAAAAAGAACGGCTGTTCGTGGTACTGCAAGATCGTTCTACGACTCTCGATCACCTTGAGCTGGCTCGCAGACTAATCGTTAGATTCTGTATTCTCGGATCCTATCCCTTCATTACGTTTGAACGATCAGGATATCAAAGTTGATGTCTTCCTAATTATTAACAAAAGCACACTTATTTGCAATCGATCGGAAAGTTCATCCGCCAAAATCGTGTTTCCCCCCATTAATGCGTGCCACTGGCCGGAGCCTCTGCTCCCTTCCTCTTTCGATAATAACTCCAATTATTACCCCTCCGGTTGACCTTTCTAACGAGGGAAAATTAACTCGAAATTAACCAAGTAATCGCTATTAATTGCCGTACACCTGTGCCCCTTCATAAATCAATTTCGAGGATACGAGTGTAATTGCTCGAGCATTTAAATACACGCTATGCACGGAGTCTCTTAATTAAGCTACTTCGCGCCGCACGTCGCGTTGCCGGGGTACAACTAATAATCCTTCCGTTCCGAGATTATCGAGTGCCCTGGCCGTCTGCCCACCGCGCGACCGAGGAAGGAAAAAAGGGTCCAATCGCCTCGCCATCTTCGAGAAGCACCGTGCTTACGTTCGCGTAATCGCGATATCATTACCGATGACCCCGGCTCGCGGCGTTTACCACGTGTTCGGGGCGCGTCGTCGTCGCGGCGGAACGACGCTCGCGAGCGCGTAATATCACGGGGACGAGCGACTAGAAATTACCAGTCGGTCGAAATTACGAAGGGAGTCCTAAGGTGCGCATTAAACCGTGGCTCGGTGATTTTCTCGGTGCGCGACCACAATCTACATTCTTCTCTATCCGCTGATCGGACCCGATCGTGCGGTGTGTTCCGCGGGCACACGTATGGGCCCGTAGAGAGAGCCGGTAATGATGGAACCGCGAGGGGGCTCGGGCGAGAGACGGGGACTCCCAGCCGAGAAGGATCGCGCGAGGTAGAAGGAGGCAAAGGAGAGAAAGGGACGGAGACGAGAGGATGCGATAGGATGTTGCGCACCTGCTTACCTCCAGGCGGCACATAGTGCTTCTTGCCTGAGCTATTCCTGCTCCCTGCGTTCGTCCTCGTTTAGTCCACGCACTCGGCTCTGCTTCGATCGACCAGGAACGCTCTTTCCTTTGTCGTTGATCTGGTTACGCAGGATAGAGCCGGGCAGGTCGGGCGCTCGCTGCCTCGCGGATGCGTCATGCCGGTGTCTGAGATATTAACACGATGTAGCACAAAGTGCGCTGAATACGATCGACTCCATTTATGCAATATTAAAATTTTACGCGGAAGGCGCTCCCGCGACAAACGGACGAGCGAAACGTTTGACGGTGGCTCCGGGCTTTGCACCTCGCGTTCATGAGCTTCAGCTTCGAATACTTTTGAATGGACGTAGCTTCCCACGTTGAGTTTTCTCCTGTAGTGTGTTTTTTTTTTGTTTTCATTCCGAGATTAAATATTAATTTCAAAACAGCTTTGGACCAGGCGTGTGCTAGTTACAACATATTTTTTGTCGCTGAAAAGGACAAAGCGATTTTTCGTTGCATTGAAAAAGGGTAGAAACAAAACAAATGACTGTCGCCAAGTGCGTGTATCTCCATATAAATTAATGCCCAAAAGTGTTTTGTCGCTAATGCGCTCCTGATTTTTGGGTCTATACTCAGGCAGCGTATGTCAGATGTAGGAATAACAATCTAGATAGACTGTTTTATTTTATACGAGTTACATCACAAAATGTTTGTCATTTTAAAATGGACTTTTTATACCATGCATTGGGCACAAAGTCAATTGCCCGGGAGAGAAACTCTTTCATATTTTATAACCCGTTTTTCGAGTAATATGAAACTAAATAAATAAAAAACCGCTAAATTTTAAGGAAAATACTACAGCTCAGAAACAGCAGAAAATAATACTCTTTGACCTTATCTATAAATATCAAATAATGAACAAATGGTAATGAGTAATTTCAGTCTGAATTTTCTTAAACAAAAAGAAAAATCATTTTCTTAGTATATATTATTTCTTTATGAGATCTTCTGTATTCTATATTTGCAATTACATGAGGATGCATTTAACTTAATCACTTTTTAGGACATTCCTACAAGTATCATATTTTTTGCCTGCTCTAGATAATTTAATTTCATCATTTATTATGCCCTCTTCAGCTTGTTTTATTATTTCTAAAAAAATAAACGCTGTTGAACTATAGTTTCCATTGAATAATATAAGAACAATGTATTTTTAAATATCGTAAAGTGACAAGCGATATTATGGTGTCAATCAAGGGGGGAACCTGATTTGACAGCCCAAAAATCACCGAATTTTTGGGAATTTATTCTGAGGAAATTATTAAATCGATCTTTCTGAAATTTGCAGGGAAGTTTACTACACTTTTAGGCAGAAGAATAAATCTAGTTTTTTTTTTAAAAACGACTTATAAATAACATTGTTATTTATAAACAAATGTTTAGGTCCCGCGCTTCGCTGTTTCGCGCCGTGCAATATAGAGCCTGTTGCATTCATCTGAAACAGAAAATCCAACGATATTCCTTTAGTTTATAAGTATACGCACAACATGAACCTATTTTTATAATTTAATTGTTTAAACAATTTACTTTTTTTAGCAAAAAATTTCTACCAAAACATGATTATTTTTTTTTAAAACGTCGTCATTTCTTCAATTTTGCATTTTTTAATTTAAAAATAAATTCATGTTGTGCGTATAGATTTTTTCTTCCGTCTAAGAATGTAGTAAGCTTCCTTGAAAATTGCAGAAAGATTGATTTAATACTTTCCTCAGAATAAATTCCCAGAAATTCGGCGATTTTCGGACTGTCTAATTCAGGCTCCCTATCAATTATGTGTTCATAAATCGAAATTTTGAACTAGAGATTTTCTAGTCGCCAGACTTTTGATCCCACCCTACCCTATTCTTGTTCTCCATAACGCGACGAAATGAAAAGAAAAAAGGACGATACTCCAAAGCTAGTGCACGCCTGTCGAATCCGTAAAGTAACACGAAGCAAAGTATTGACAACGCATTTGCATCAACTTGTACTTATTGTCCGTCCTGCGCTTAATGGCAAATGGCGTTTCCCCGTCGATGCAATTAACGTTCCCATTAAAAGGATTTTTCGTTTTCGAAGTTTGAGAACGGCTCGCAGCGCAAATATTGACACGTCGATATTTCCGAAAGAGAAGTACAGATAAATTAGCTGGTGGCGCGCGGGGGAAAAAGTACACGTTGCGGTTGAAAAATCAACGGAGAAACAAAACGACAGGAGACACGGAACTTGGCAATCAACGAAGCGGTAGGGCCTCGGCGCGGCGTGCCGCGTATCGCTTCGGGAACAGCTAATAAGCAGTATTAGACGGCAACACTGTGCGATATAAATCATTGGATCGCGGCGAAATCACAGGCCCAATGATAGGCGATCGGTAATTTCTGTAGCGACCGGTCCCGAGGAATTAATCGATCGTCATAATCGCAGCCTTTACGCGTTTCGCAAGAAAACTCGAGCCATCGGTAAACTAGCTTCTGCGCTGTCGACTCAAACGTTTCTACGAATTTTTCTTCGGAATCTCTCCGAGCCATTGATTAACTCGCTTCGAGCTCTTCTCCGCTCCATTCTGCTCCGTTACGCTCGGGACCTGTTAAAAGCATAATATTCGAACCGATTGAAATCGCGCGGTTGTCTATTATCTGCGATTCCATCGGAACGCGAAAAACGCGCGTTAGAAGGTGATCGCCGATTGGTATTTCCTTCGGTCTCACTCTTTCCTCCGTTTTGCCTTCGATTGATAATTTCCACCTTGCGCGCGAGCTTCGCTGTTCGATTTTATCGACCCTCGCAACGATGAGTTTATTGCGAGACGTCTTATTGAATATTTCCGTATCTACAAGCTGTTCTCAAAGTATTAAGGGAGTGTTTGAAATTTTTCGCATAGGGTAATTTATCGGAACATCTCGTAAACACTCGAGAGATTAGAAAATTTTACACGCGCAAAGTGGTATTTGCAAAGAAGATAATCCTGATGCATTGTTTAGGATTCGTTCGAACGATTCCGCACGATAATCGAAATATTTTAATTTTAATTTTAATTTTATTCACGGGAAGGAATTCCTATTAGTGTACAAGAAAAAAATTTTCATACAGTTGCATACATAGAGGTCACAATAGTTGGAAACAATAAAAGAGTACAAGAGTAATATAAAAATGACAAAAGATAGCATATAAATAAAATATGAAATAAAATATATAAAGATATAAAAGATGTATATAACAGATTAGATTAAGTTGTACAATTGCCTCTTGAAAGACCACAACGAGCTACCAAATATATCAAGGTCGCCAGCAAAAGCATTGGCAGTGACGCACGACCGGTTAATTGTGTCTAGATGCGAACACATTGAAGTATAATTTAACGGAAGAAAGGTCTGCGAGTGCCTTAGAGATCTTATTGGCGCATATATGTTAATAAGTTGAAGAAGTTGAGGACAATTGATGTAACGTCAAGTAAATATAACGTCAGGTTTCCATTCTCTGTCGCCACGAATTGCATCTAACGCGCACGTACTGCGCAAAGTTAAAGGAAGCCCCGGGCGAATTCAACGGCAAATCCTGCAAACGGGCCGAGACAAAGCCGCGACTGCGACGCGTGGAAAGCGTTTTTTCTTCGGGGTAACTGTCGCGAACTGAATTCGTCCGGGCGAACTACCGTCGCGCGCGCCGCGGCGAACTTTCATTCGACGCGCGTACATCTTATTTACTCGCGAAAAGTTGCTCGCGCGGAATTTCTCGACCGACGGATCCCGCTTTTCGACTTGCAGCGGCGGGCGCGCATCAGCGCCATTCATTCCCACCGAAACGTAACTTTCTTCGCGGAATCTTCGGCGACGGCATTATACGCACGACGAAGCCGGTACGCGCCGTCGCGAAATAAATTATCGCCCGGAACGAGCGCGAATCCGAAATCTTCCGCGGAAACACCAGAATTTAATTAAAGCCAGACTCAACTGTTTCTCGGGTGCACGCTTTACGCGGAGGCAACGTTAATGCCGCCCCTCTTCTCTCACCCCCGACGTAATCAGAGATATCGCAAGTCCCCGCTGTCCTTTCGCCGAAATCCCGAATCTTTTCTTCCTCGGCGGCTTCGAAACTTGTTATTCGGCTGGGCTCTTTTAATTTAGATTCAGTTAAGAGTTATAGCTCGCGCAGCGGCGGGAGCGACGCGTTGCGCCGCGTTTACGGCCGCCGAGATAATTCGAAGTGACACAGTGAACTCTGCGGGATCCGACGATCCGCCCAGTGATATTTCTTAATTTCCAAGCCGGCGCGCGACGGGCGGAGAGCGTAACTCCTCAGAAAATGAGAATGAGGAGGGACGCGGGACGCGACGCCTTCCCACCTCTCGCAAATTGCCCCCGCTGTTTTTGCCGTGTCTCCGGCATGATTCCGCCGCAGCCTCGCATTAAGATTTATGATTTTACCTCTGACCGGCCCGTATTCTCCCGGGCGATCTCCTTGTAATTAAGTACAAATCAATGGGAAGCGTTCGACGTTCCTTCTTCTGCCCCGTCGAAGGCCGCTCTTTCTTGCTCTCACCCGTCGACCGTCGACCGAACTTTCCGAGCTGGTTTCTCGCTCGTGATTGACAGAACGATTGTGTCTGGCTGAAATTACGCGTTAGGTTTTGTTGGATCTCAGGGGGGAAAACGAGGTATCGGCGTGACGATCGAGGGGAATAACGTGAAGAATTTATTTTAGGGGACGGTTCTCGAAATTTGTATGAAAATTATATAGCAGCTGATACCGCCTTTCATGTCGCGAGATCAATGTGGTGAAGTACGACATTCCGGTGGGGAGGCGGGATCAATCGACTCTATTCAATGAAGTATACGATATTATACTTTACAATAAATGTATATGCACATACTTGTCAATGAGGTGAAAGCTTTTATTGAGCAACTTGGAATTCTTCAGTATCCTAACAATGATCCTCTGAACTCTTTAAGTTCAAATCAAGAGATCTTTTTTTTTTATTGCGCATGAAATGTTTATTGACCTTTCACATACTTTGAAAAATATTGTAATAATAAGAAATCGAGGCATAATATTTTCTGAAATCTTCCAAAGTGTACATATCCTTTTTCAACAGTGTGTCTAAGAAAAGCCAATCCCGTTATGAAACTTAATCCGAAAGTAGTTAGCGTCCGCTCGACACAAGCGATAAAGTAACGTAAAGAATCTCACAGGGGTTCTTAAGGATTGTCCGAGGCGCCAAGGACATCCTCCGCCTCTGTTTGTCCTTCCACGATTCCTTCGTTCGTCGTCGATCCCCGGCCATTTAACATTCCGTCGCGAAAGCGAGATTGGCAGATTAGCAAACACCTCACGCATTCACGGCGCCAATTTCGCAGCTAAAGGCGGTTCTTTAAAGCGACGGCAATGAATTTTTATCGGGTTAACGCGAGTCATTTGTTCCGGCGTTGAACGAGGAGCGGGCAATACTTAATCCCGCTAAAAATTCGACCGCAGTCGGTTCACGTAGATCCTCCCCAGAAAGGATATTTAAATGTATTACCCCACGGAAGCGGGCTCGTGAGGAAATTTCTGAAATTCTTATTCGCGGCCGCGGAGAAAGCGAAAGCAAATTATTCGCTCCTTCGTCTCTCTTTGTTGTCCAAGGAGGTGGCAGGGAGAAGAGAAGGAGCAGGAGGAGGAGGAAGGAGACGAGAGAGGAGAGAAGCTTCTTACGTTATCATTTCAAGTAGCCCGCGCTCTTTGTCCCGCAAGAAAATTGTTCGGTTGAATCTTGAATAAGATTAGCCTCCCTTCTTTGCCTCCCGCGGTCTTCCCCAGGACCTTGCAAGGCTTTTCCTCGTCGTAACAATTTCTTCTTATTCGAGTGGCAATTCTACGGACCCGTCGCAATTGCGGCAAGTTATACTTTGCCTTCGCGTTGCGCATCGCACGACAATCGGAACACGTCCATAACGTTACTATTTTCGTGTCGATAAAGTCACCGGTCGGAGAAATCAAAAGGGGTGTCGTGGAAAGGGTGAAAGAGAGACGAAGAGAAGGTTTTGCGCAGAGCGTTCCGAAAGTCAAAGTAAACGGCAGGTTTCCGCGGCGTTTAATTAGGTTCGCCATGGGATCGAAGAGTTGGCGGACTAAGAAAAAAAAAAGGTGCGTCCAGATTTTTCAGAGACGGTTGCAATATTGATTTCCAGACATCCGACTCCGGTATTTCCTCCGCGGGCGTGAAATTCGTACCAGTCATCCGCGTATACGGTTCCAAGATTTTCACTTTACGGTTATCGCTCGCGTCTCTCCCTCCCGCGAGGTTTTTCCTCGGGCCTCTCGCTTCCTCCTCTCCTTTCTCCCTCTTTTCACCGTTACCAACAAGAAAGAGACGCGATGCTCGCGCGAGGCCAGTTCGCCGCGCCATTATCTCAGGTCGAGCTCCGCTATTGCTACGACGGAACGCGTGCGAAGTGAAAGAAACGATTCCGTTTCCCGGTGTCTACGAGGCTTCTCCCGGTCGAGTTCTGCGGTCGTGGGACGACGCGCGACCCGTCGGGTCCACCGGTGACGAGGAGAGAAGGGCGGTAAGCCCGTAAGTCACCCTCCTAATTTCATTTGCCTCCGGAAGACTCCAACCTGCCAGCCGACGGGGATGAAGATTTATCGACCGGTTTGAATGGGCCACCGACGCGGTCCTTTATGAAGCGCCGAGTCGCCGAAAATCTTGCGCGCCCTATCGCGGACAGACCGAGATTGATCTTCCTCGAGCGTCGCCGAGGCGACGAAAATTTCGCGGAACTTCGAAAACCGAGGCGGTTATCGGACCCTCGCTTAACGAGCGTTTTAAGATAGTTCAAGCTCGCGGGGTTAATGGAATCCGACGAGCCAGCGCGCGGCAATAATTGACCGAGATTAATTATGTTTAGTTTATCGACTTCCTCCCTCGACCTGTCACTTCGCGGAATGGCGCATTTAAGGGTGACTGCGCGCGGTGACGGAAGACTTCCCATAGTTCCGAGGGGGCGGCTCCATTTGGGGCGCGTCATTGAACATTCCTTCTTTCATATCCATCTTCGATTGAATATTTTACGAGGCCCTCTTAAGGCGATTCAAAGAATTTTCAACGAAGCTTAGATATAGTTCTTCCGTCTTCTTCTCCATCCGCTTTGTGCCACGCGAAGACCGACGCAGAGTAGTTTCCATCGGGGCGCGTGTCGCGCCACATTAACGCGAGCGGGTAATAATTATTGTATTGCCAGCTGTATCAACACCCCGGTGTTCTTGTTACCGTCGATGCATACGTATGCCCGTGTTTATTGGAATTTCAATGCCTTCCCGGCGATAATGCACATACGCGTCCGTTTATGAATTTACTATTATAACCGCGCGCGTCATGGAGTCGCATTAATCAGCCCCGGGAATCGTTACAAAGCGCGGGCCGCTGTTGGATGCTCGTCGATGTAAAAGAACGGTGGCTAAAGGGAGTCTGGCGGCGGAGAAAGCGAAAATTGGAAGCTTTCGGTTAAATAAAAATTAATTACAACCGCGATGCGTGTGTCATTCCCCGCTCCCTTGTAAATATCGGCCTTGTCGTTCAATCGTCGGACGCAAAGGGTCCTTTTGCCGCGAAAGATCTTTCCCATAGATATCCCCGATCCGCCGTCGGATCGCGCGTTCCAATTAAGCCTCGGCCCCCCGAAGTCTTGTTTGTAGAAATTTAAACGCCTTGCAAAGAATCGGGTACGACTCGATGAACATTATCGATACGCGTTCACGGCGGTACACTTAATTGAACAGGGGAGTATTCGCGATAATCACGGAACGTACCTTCAATGTTGCTTTACCACGCGATATCGTCGGATCTTACGAATTCGAGCGAGTTCGTCGACGCCCCTCTCTTTCAAACGCTACTCTGTCACGCTCGCTACCCGTGAAGCTGTTATTTTTCTCGAGAATGAGACACAGTCGCTCGTTGACGACAAATTGTCCATCAGTCATACCGCAACCATCGCGAAAATTGAGTTATTTCAATGGATCAGTCTCGCGTTTCACAGTGGGCCAAATAACGAATATCTAGCTGCAAAATATTCAAAATGTAGATTATTTCCTATTATTCCACCATTACACTTGTGTATGAATATTTGTACTTCTGGACGGATGGTGATATTAACTGCATATTATCTTGCCTTTTATATATTTTGTACAGAAAAGTACGTATTTTCGTTTTATGAAAAAAAGTTTAATAAACTTGATCGCATTTCAAAATGCACATTCATGCATTTCACTTTTTAGAGTAAAAGTAAATAAATCCTCGAGAGTTAGATTGTATGCATATCTTTGTCTGCTGTTGTATTATTTAATATATTTTGAATTAATGGCGGTATGATTAGAAATAAGCAAAACTACTTCAGCAACATGTAAATAAGTGTTACACAAAGGTATTCTTCATTTATTACCAGATTGATAACTTACAACGATAGGTGCATACACAACCAACAGATTCAACAATTGATAACGATTCTAATCAAGATTCTGATCACTATTGAAATTGTGATATTAACGTTACTCTTACTATTATATGACAGTACCTATTTTAGCCTTTTCCTTAAAAAATTAAAGCTGAAATTAGAAAATTAAATATTCAGTAAATTTTTAAAAATTTTTACACTTTAAGTTGAGTTTTAGTTTAATTTAAGAAGTTGATTTTGATGAGTGATTTTTTCACTTAGATTCGTTGTTTTCCCCTCTGTGCGCTTCGCGAAACTTTGCGACACTTCATCTAAATAGTGCTTCTAGTCGAAGGGTAATTAACATAATTAATGTAAGGAGGTTGCGACGATGTTTAAAAACCAGTTCAATCACCGAAGGCGTCACCGTGTGAAACAACGCGTCGTTGCCCCTCGTCGAAAACCCGTTAAGGAATTTATTCGCGATTTAATCGTATAATTTCGTTTCTGCTTCCTTGTATAATTTCGATTTTATTGGTGCAAAATGCACACCGCCGAAGACTGGTTTCTCGATTGTCCGCTGTTTGCGCAACTATCGCGCACCTGTAATCACCGGGGTTCAAAGATGGTCGTTTGCTCGTTTCCTTCTCTACGAGCCGATCGACAATAATACGAAGGAAAACGGTGGAACGACCGGTTCGTCGCTGAAAGGAAAGCCGCGTTGCCAATTTGCTTCGACGGCAAATACGGGATTCGCCGCGATTAATAAAGGAACACTTTTTAAGAAATCTTCCACGTAGCCGGGAATCTATATTTCATCGTTTAACACTGGAAATAGAATCGAATTTCGATGGGATTTTATTCGTATCCGTCGCTTTGAAATGCAACCGATAGTTAAATGACGTAATGAGTGACGCGTATTCAACTGGTAATTATAGAATTTAAATGATAATACGAAAAGTGGATGAAACGTTTCACGTAATGACTGGGAGTGCTTACACTACTGTTGAGCGTTGCATTACGTTGCGATACAGAAAATTATGATCGGAACGAATCGCGCGGAACGTAATTAAATTCGCAACGTCAACGGCGAGCGGGGCAGTCGATAATATTTTCAGGCAACGAGGAAGACACATAAAACCCAATAAACCGTGTCATTGGTAATCGATACGGGAGAAGATAAGGACCTCGACGGTGTGTCTCGACGGTGTAACGCGAAACGTGAAACGTAAGCGAAAGGGAAAGATTTCGGAGCGCATCGAGTGTTCCGCTCTGGACGGAAAATGGATTTTTCGTGGCGCAGGAAATAACGTGTGCGAATCGACTGACGTACCCCGATCGAACCCTCCGCGACGACGTAACACGTTCCCGAGAACGGGTATCGCGCCGAGCGATCCGGAAAGAGAGGAGGAAGAGCGCCGATCGACTGTACCACGAAAGAGAGATAATGAGGGAAGAGGGTCGCGTGGTTTGCCGGGACCGCAAAGGATCCCACGCCAGAAGTCTCCACCTGTCGCGAGGGAACCGGCGCGGCGCGGCGGAAAAGGCAGATCGAGGGAGGGAGAGGATTGGGAAAACGATCGTGGGGAGCGGAAAAGGGATGGAAAAGGGGGAAAAAAGGAGAAAACGACGGAATACCCTATAAATGAAATTTCAACGTAGCGCCGGCTAAGGACGGGTTAGAAAGCTCCGTGTCGACGACCGGTTTCTCTCGCCGCACAGTGGTCCGGATTTAAGAATGCTGTGCCATTTTACCAAAAAATGAACTGTTTCACATCGATATTTACTGAATATATATTACTTCCTAAATGTCCATTGGTTTCGAAAATAAAAATATTAATGAAATTTAATAGAAATTATAGTAAAAATCAATACCTAAAGTCGGACGTTTTAAGAATTGTGTTTTTCAATTTATGAAACTGCTTTCTTTTGCGGAGGTATCCTGAGAATCTCGTTTAATATTTTTACTTCATTTTTCTTTGTCAATAAAGAGCGTAATTTTGCGATAAGAAATCATACCTTATATTAACAATTACTGTACAGTATATAGAAAAAAAGTAATACTGAATAAAATATGAAAAAGTCTTAAAATTCTCTCCAATTAACGAGGGATATCTTTTAAGTCCCAATAGATCGCGCATTTTAACAAATTGGAATATGTTTGGCATACTCTTCTTAACATAATTATACAAGAATCGTGTCCCCGTTGGTCCCCGTGTTGAAGTTATTGCTGTTTAAAGTCACCAGCGCAGCGTGAGATGGGACGTCGTGTATGCGTCTGACGTTGCGCCGCACAGTGGTTCGACGTACATAAGAATCGCGGAAAAAACTTCGTAACTTCTTTATTTTTTAATATTTTTTAATAATTTTTTTTTTAGATTATTTGTTGAATGACGATTGTTATAGTACTATTATTATTTTAACATAATATTGTTCGCATAATAATATTTTTTACATAAAACAAAGTTTATAACAATTTCTAATATTACAATTTCTTATATTATATTATTTCTAATATTTACACAATCCGTATTTATAAATCCTAAACTAATTTTTAACTACTTGAAAGTAATGAACCAAAACTGAATGCTCGAAGTTTACACTATTACAGTAACAGCATTTTCGCTTCTTCAGAAATAGGTAACGACTTGGTTTTGAATTGAGGCCTTAAATGACTAATTAATGGATCGGATGATTGTAAAATCATATGAAATATATCTTCGTTCGTTGCCATGGGCGAACATTTTCTTGTAAAAGTCCGAGAATTTTATGAAGAAAGTATCTCAGGATGCGACCAGCTGAAACTTGGGCGGGTTTGGTTCCTAAATGTGCAGGAAGAATAATCAAGCCTACTCGAAACCTTCGAAAAAGAAGTTATAAAATGAAACAGAGTATAAAGAAGGGACAGGAAGAATAAACACGTGGAAAGTCCAAGAATTTTATAGAGAAAATATCAGAGGATGCGACCGCCTGAAACTTGCCTGTGTCTGGTCTCCAGACGCGTGTACAAAGTAATCGAGCCCAGAATAAACCGTCACAACATTCCGAAGAGGAAATGTAATAGAATAGAAATGTTAGAAGAATAAAAGCTATGAGTAGCAGCTAGTAATACTTCATATGGTACTCTCACTGCAGCCCTCCGTAAAGCTTGGCGCAGCGAGAAGGAGCAGTAATTTGACGATAACAGTCAAAGGTGCAAAAAGATGCAGCTAATTTTTACAGGACAGTTACTTGATAGTATTTACTATAAATTAATACCATTAAGAACGCGGAGGAAGGCGGAGCTTTTTTTATATGTCTAAGGGAATCAAACAGTACTTCCTATTTTTATTACCTTTATTTTAGGCTCTGTTATGCAATGTTGCTTGAGTGATTTCGAAAAGTATTTATGTATTCTAGAAGCTAAGACTATAAATATTAAAAATATATGAAACAAATTATGATATATATTCGCAGAAAGTAAAAAAAGGAATTAGAATTCTGGCTAGGAAAAGGTAAGATTCCAGTGAGAGTATGATAGGCCCACTTTAGATACATTTTTCTTCTTTATTGACATGAATTAGCTATATTCAATTTCATAGCAAGATACATTGGTTCATTAGTTATCAGAATATACAAGTCTATACATAAAAATCATACTTTTAGAATTTGGGTTTTTTTCCGCCTTCGAACACGGCACGGCGCGCCGTGTCGCCAGGATTCACGATCCCCGGGAATCAAAGAGGACCTTTCGACCGTGGATTCCAGATTTTTGGTCGCGAACTGTACCGCCGCGACTGGATGTTTCGAGGGGGTGGCATCGATGGTAATTCGGGCTTCAAGCATTCGTATAAACAGCCGCTTCCCTCGTCCCGTGGTTGGCACCGAAATGGCTGTTTGGACGATCGTTGCCCGGAATAAAAGTGCGGCGAACATTCGACGGGGGGCGGTAACCGTGACGCAGCGCGACAACTTAACGACTGTCCGCGATAACGATTATTGTAACGACAATAGGAATAGTATTATCCGTGTCACTCGCATTTAGCGGCAAAGAAACGTTTCTCTGGTCTACCGGACGGTTTAACTATTTCCGTGAAATTTAATCGAACCGCACTCGTTTACGGCGTTCCATTGAAACCGAGGTTAAATGTTACATGAAGTGGAGCCACGAGTCACGTTATTCGAATTTGTCGATAGGTCGTAGATTGCTTTGCCTAGGCGACGTTAAAAGATCATCGGTTTCGAATCCTAGAGCGCAGCTTCCGCGTCGCGAGCATTTCAATTACTCATCGAGCCAATATTCGTAACTTCGGATCGACGATAATACCGTCGCGTCGGTTGTTGGACGAATGTCAATCTAATTGACAAATGTCGAATGACAAGCGAGCCCCGTCTATTATTCCCGAGGGATGTATAATTTATTCCGCTTACTGGTAGATCTTCCTGTGTTGTAGGAAGGTTTGTGAGACCGTCGCATTATTCGATTAAATCTTTCACGTGTAAATAGTCGAGCGAAAATGGGAGAAGTAAGACGAAGCCAAGCGAAATTGTCGCGTTAATAAAAACTGAATTATGCATAACGTCAATTACCTTTACACGCGGTCCATGCGAAATCGTAGTACTTGCAGAATAGATATAACAAGAGGCGACACTCCGACAAAGAAACCACTTTTAGAGAAAGACAAAATGACACAGCCAATTTAAATGTTTGTTCGGTGTTTTGATCGGTAATTTTATTTTTAGAAAGAGACGAAATCTTCGATTTAAATAACTTCTTTGCCCAACTTTGCTTTTAAGCTCCTTCCTTCGATTATCGATTATTTTTATTGTGTGCGCGTTCGATCGAAGGCAAGAAAGTGTTGGCAAATCAAACCCGTTATTAACAATGTAGCCCATTGTAGCTCAATGGAACAATAACCTATCGTTGTCTATTCTAATCGTGAAGCCTGTCGAAAATGTAATTATTGGCTCCAACGCGTTGTCGTTTCTCCGCTAAAACTGCAATCCGGATTTCTCTCCCTTTCTGTCTCGCGGCACCCTTTTCATTCGGCTTCCCTCGATGACGGAGGAAAGTCGACGGTAAAGTGGAAATTGCGTTGTATTCTCGCTTCGGGACTGGAGGCTCCGCGAGATACGAGGAAATTGCGGCGCGTAGCGTGCATCCTAAATATTTACCCGGCTCTCGCCGTTACATCGTGCAAATATTCCGTTTGCGACTGGGAAAACACGCACGTCTGCCGTTCCGGCTCGGCCTGTCAACGCAACACCCCCGGCGAACATGATGGCTCCTCGAGTGGCTTGCTCCAACCCGAAGGCGCAAACAACTTGTCCCATCGACAGTTAGGGGCTAGTCGCTCCCTCGATTGCGGCCACTCTTCCCGTTTAAAGTCTAACGAGAATGCCAACGTCCCTCGTGTTACCATTAACGGGGAGTAACTCGAGCGCTGACCTCGTTACATAAGCGCCCAACACAGTCGCTTTAGCGACCGACTGAGGAGCGTCAAGAAAATGGACCCTTATACTCGCACGAGATTTCTTCAAAAATATTTATATCCTTTCTTATTTTATTATAACTCTTAGATATTCTACTGAAAAAGAAATAAAAAGTTGTAGCAGTTTCCTATGCTCCCCGTGTGACTATTACAAGCTTCTTCATTAATGTGATCAAGGATTATTCTCAGCTGGTTCAAATTCGAATCCATTATTTATTCACAGATTCCCTTCCGATTTAACTATATTAACACATCGAAATTAACAGTCTGCTAAAACCGCCGCTCAAATAGATTGGGTTAGGTTGCAAAACAGTCTATGATTGAACCTCGTTTTCGCCGTTTTCTGTATACAGGGTGTCCCAAACTAAGTGCGAGAGCCGTTAAGCGGAGATTCCTGAGGTGATTTTAAACAAATTTTCCCTTAGCGAAAATTTTTGTTGCGGCTTTGTTAACGAGTTATTATCTAAAAACACCGACCAATAGAAGCACGAATACAGTGTATGAATTTCAGCGCGGGCTTCAGCTGTAAGTAGCATTGGCCCGCCATCGTCCGCGCCATTATTAATCCGCTGTACTCGCTCCCCGATTGGTCGGTGTATTTCGTTAATAACTCGTTAACAAAGCTTCCGAGGATATTTTTGCAAAGGAAAAAATTGTTTAGAATCACCCCACGAATCTCCCTTTAACGGCTCCCGCACTTAGTTTGGGACACCCTGTATGTTCTCGTTCCGTATGTAACTTGTAATTTAGTAATAAAGACGTTAATAATAATAATAATAATAAAATAGATATTCTATGAAACGTCATCCAAAAACGAGTTTATACCATATCATTCAATCTTAATGCTTTCATCGTCAAGCGTACACTATAGGCATTATCGTCTATTAACGACTAGTTAATTATCAATTAATTTTAATAGGTTTGCCATTAATCCAGACGTCGAATGAATACGACTGACCGATCGTTACTCTAATTACAACGTTTTGATCCGACTATCCGTCCATGAAAATTTGATCAGCCTTCCCCAATTCGACGCAACTTCTTCGTATTTCTGTCCAATAACACGTCTTTATTCGAGTAACGATCTTGTCAATTTATAATTCCTCCGAGTATCTTCGTGACTATATTTCCGTACACGATAATTGGTTACGGAGGCTTGTTGAAAAAGCTTCCTGAGAAAATGGTGGTATCGTAAACCAACGGTGCAGATTGGTCCGAAGAAATAATACCTTCAATCAATACGCGTCAGAATTACAAAGTTTCGCGGCGCGGCGCGGGGGTGAAGCGCGTTACTCTCGAATCGGGCAATCAGCAAGGACGATCCTTCAACATCAGCTGGCAGCGTCTATACCTCCCCGACATAATGACCGAAGCAGCTTCCACCGTTGGCTTAAGATTATTTCGAAAACCGCCAGGTCACCGATATTCGGGGTTCTCCTTCTCTCCACCGAAACGCTTTCTTCGGCCGTCGTCCGCCGCCCGCGGCGACGACGATCCGGCAGAACTTCGGTTAAAGTGCTTGCGTAATGAAAGCCTTTTACATGGCGGCGTGACACCGGGAACTTCTCCCCCCTGCTGGAAATTCGAACGGTTACTTTGAGGGATATCTCTCGAGCGGAGCAAGTTCGGGGGAGCTTAGGTCAACGCCCGAATTAATGTGCAAACTTCAACATAATAGTTGCTCCTCTTAGGGGTCTTAACTATCGAGTGGTTCCCTAAACTCCTTCGGACAACTTCATTAACTGCTGGCATATGTTATGTCCTTCTTTGTTCGCGGATTCGCCGGAAGTACAACCGCGTTTCTCCCGCAATTCCGTCGACGGCCACCGTCGAACAGCCCCGACCGACCTTACGCTTTTCTTATTCGACGAATTAACGACCGGCGACCCGGGAACCGGGTTTCTCGGCCCAGTTATTGGCACCGGTTCAAGCTGTCCGGTTATGAAGGAGAACGTAACTCGTCTACGACGAACAACGACAAATTGCGCTCAAGGAGAAGTCACTGCGGTTGGTAGGAAAGGAAGCTATTTTCAAGAGCTTTTTCCAAATTTTCAACTAATTTTTTTCGTTTTATAGAGACAGAAAAGGTTCTAGAAATAAAGATAAAGTTTAGTATAAAGAAAGACAAATCTTATTTTAAGGATTGATACAATATAGCTACAGTTGGAAAGATTTAGAAAGAAATTATTTGGTCACAAAATAGCGAGCTTCTGAAAAATAATTGTCGAAAATCAGTAAAATATTTTATAAATATTATAAAATTATAAATATTATAAAATATTTTACTGATTTTACTTTTATTTGTTTTTCAGTATTGTGTTCTCTCTATGTATGCAACCTTATTAAATACTTTTGTACACTAATGGGAATTCCTTTCCTGTGAATTAAATAAATAAATAAATAAAATATCTGCAGTGGGCGATCAAATTATTATGAAAATTGTACATTTAATATTATCGGTAGTATTATAATTTTAATAACAGTATGTATCGTATATGTAATTAAATATACAGTATGATGCATATTTATTAAATGTTGGTATTTTATATTGCTGATGATTACTTGTAACAGTGTCTTAATATTGGTATGTTTTCCTGATTGGTTTTGATTTATTTGTAGTTTATTGCACCAAATATATAAAGAACCGTAAAACCAATATTCAAAATATTAAAAATATAATGTTTAATATAATGTTTTATTGGAAAAATGTTAACATTTTCATTACATATTAGATACGAAACACATAGTAATGTTTGTGACTAAAAACCTTCATTTTCCATTTTTATTCGAGCTTCACATAAGTAACAAATTCGAAATGGTCATAATAATTCAATTACCCATTGTAATATTTCTCGTAGGTACTTATATATAGTTCAAATTATTTTTAGAGAACGTTACTTGAAACGGATTAAAATTAACAGAGTTTTCATCCAATTTATACAATTTACAATTATACAATTTATACTAACTGGGTAATTTTTTAACTTATTAAAGAGCATCCATTTCAAGACTGAACTCTGCTCTGTTTGTTGCATCTTTTCGTCCCAATCGAGTGTTGTGCAACCAGAAAATAACGCATCCAAGTCTGAACTGGAAGTTTTAGAGCGTCGACTACGTGCGCCAAAACTTTCCTAACTTCATTATTTGTTCGAATCTGGCTTTAATATTTTAAAGAGATATCTTCGAAGTCTGAAATATTTAAAGACAGCGAAGGATTCGTATTTTTCCAACCCGTCGCACAGACATATTTTCATTCTTTCTCCCGAAATGAACGGATCGATTTTCGGATTGAACGAATAGAAGACCACGATCGGTATCGCATTCTTCTGGGCGACTGCGATAACTATTCACCGCGGATGTTATCACATCCGCTGTCGACTGGATTGTTTAAACATTAACATGCTCGGTACGGTCGCGGTATCTGCCGGGGCGCGTTTGGTTTAGCGTCGGCCGCGAATTAATAAAGGTCAGAAATAGCGATGGTGGGAGAGGGGTGAGAAATTACGGGCGTAATTTTCACGGCAATTATGTAAAACACAGCGGGTTTTGTTGGCGGCGCATTAACATTTGTAACCGAGAATAAACCGGCGGCAGAACGATTCGTTCGCGAGTGTCGCTGGCGAAATCAATTACGCGGGAATAATAGTCGAGGATGCGGGCACGGTCGATGGTCGCGCATTTGCAAATTGTTTATTATGTATAAATCTGTATCGTCGGGAACGATCGATGCGGCCCCGCGAGGCTGGAAGAGTGGATACCTCCTCTGTTAGGTCATAAATACCACTTTTGAATGATCGGACCGCATCCCTCCATCGAGGGGCCCTGATGGCCGCGTTTACCGACGATAATTTCATTCGCCTCGGTTAATCATCACCGCGAACTCTTTTCTCTCCGCGCCGTAACCTCGCCACCGCGCGATCAATAGGGTCGCCGTCGGACGAATTGGCCGGGGCACGTTTCGTTTCCTACTTCCTGTATGTACTCGACTCTTGTCCACAGAGACCTCGTATTGCGGCGCGAAGTAAGCGGCGAGCGATGCCTGCGGGGCATCAAACGCGTCCCTTTATCGTCAGACAATGTCGTAAACTTGGGATTCTTGGATGGTTGTCTTGGCAAGAGAACAGAATGGGCTATAAACTAAATACAAATTCGTGAAGTTGATGGCACAGAATGCAAAAGTCTGGCGGCGAGCGAAGTTTCCTTCGGCGTCGCCCCCAACTTCGTGCCCGATCCTCGAATAGTCTAATCTGTTTCAATTTGTTTCCAAACAGAGACGAAGGCGAGAAGGGATCGATCAACGTCTATTAGCCACTCCACTGCAACGATTCACATTATATCGAGCATTCGTCTTAATTACGATGTTCGTTTCGGCGTGTCCCGATATCCTGGAGTTCTGCAACAATTTATCGGTGCGGTTGTTGTCGCGACCGCGTTTTGATTCAGGCCGCGAGTCTCGATGATCGAACGGCTTCAAATTTATGGCGGTACAGCTGCATCGTGTGGCAAACAATGGCATTGAGTAAATTAGGAACGGGTCCGTTCAATCGGATGCAATCGGGAGACGGTGAACGAAGCAATCCTGCGCGTCCGTGATGTCTCCATCGAGAGTGAAATTGCAGGGCATCGTCGGAACCTGAACGATGAACGGGGCAGAAGTGGCCGGTCAGCGAGAGACTCTCCGGTCTTTAAAACGTTATCGCGGTTTCACGGTTTTTTGCGTCGATTTTGCTACAGTTATCACGAACTTCCGATTATTATTCGTGTTGTTGTTTCGAAAATGAATGAAAAGAGCGAAGCTCGAAAATATTCGACACACGAAGCGCATGTTCTTTATGCACTGCATCTCTAATAATCGAATTGCTTTGTTTTGAAAACAGTTAGTTAAACAATGACGTATCGACAGATTTCAACGGGAATCGACGGATCGTGAAATAACGAACTGTCGGGAATCCTTTTCGTTCGCTCGAATCACGTCGATCACGAGAAAATAAATTATTGATGATTAAAATGCGCCTTTGTTTGCTTTTGACGAATAATATCAACGTTCGTTTTATTTTACCAGAGGAAAGGGAAATAATTGAATACGAACTCGCTAGTCGATCGGCGATCTTCAAGATTGGAAACGAAATATTACGAATATTACGAAATATGACGAATCCGTTGATTCTTTATTCCTAATTAATGGTAATAAATTAGCGGAATTGCGTTGAATGGCGTTAGCAGAGCGACAGGTTCTTAATAAAATTTCGCATCGACCGACGAAGTTAATTCCAAATATCCATCCGGTAACTCAATTCAGTTCGCCGCGCCGGCTCGGTGGCAGATTCCGCCCCTTGAAAATTACGGTATTTTTGCGCGGGCGCGTGTTTCCGATTCAATCACGCGATACATGCGACGGTAAGAATCCAACGCCGGCTATTTAATACCCATTTTGGCCATGGATACATCGATAGTCGGACTCGCGGTAAACAAAAATTCGGTTTCCTCTCTTGTTTGTTTTTCGGTGTAACCCATTGCGCGCGCGTGCACCGACGCGCAGGGCGCATCATAGGGTGAGGGTGGAAATGAAAAAAAAAAAAAAAAACTGAAAATCAGTATTCGAACGAGAAAGCACTCGAGTGCGAGAGACACGCGCGGGGTGTCAGCATCGACGCATTCGGCGCGTCGACACGTTTTGTTTTCTGGCCCCGTGTCGGCCCAGTCAATTAACGTGCTCCGTCTTTCTATTTTATACCCGTTGGTTTTGTTTTGCGCCCGTTTTCCTCTACTATCTCCGTCCCCCCCTCGTGTCGCGAGCCTCGTACCCAGGCCACAGTTCGTTGTTTTGATCACGTCACACCGGCAGGACGCGGGGGATTGTCGACTTCCACCCCCTGGCGACAAACAGCTAGCGTAGTTTTTAATTGCACTCCCAATTAGTGCACGCGCCCGATCAAGAAGCACTTCACCTGCGGTCGTGTCCCAACGAAACACGTGTCCAATTATCAACTCTCGCGATCCCCCAATCGCCGAATGGCCTTATGTCCTGACTCGTTTCACTCCGTGATTCCTTCGAGTGTTCCACGCGCCGAGGACACACCTTCTCCTTTCAATCCATCCACACTCTCTCTCTCTCTCTCCTCTCCCCCGCGTTTCTGAACCCTTCTTCGAGCATCTTACTCCCTCCTCCTTTCAGCTTTTCTCAAATTAGTCTTTTTTTTCTTTAATACGGCAGCGTATCCTTTCCACGCCGGCAGCGAAGAAATATTTTCTGCTAATCCAATCGCAACTACTGTAATTACCCTCGCCGGAAGAACCCAAGGATTCTTTTGTGTTTCCCTTTGCGTAAACGTTCGTTCCCTTTTCGCCTTCTTAATGCAATTTGTCGAAGTTGCATTCCCTCGCGGAACCGGGAAACAACGTTCTTACGATATTGTTGCAAATATTAAAAGAGATTTTTCTTCTTCAAACCCTCCTCTCCTTCGTCAGGTTGGCGCAAGTTTCCAGAGGGAAAGTTTCTTACTTGGCATTCGCCTCTCCATGACCTGTTTACGGCCGTTACAGATCCTCTGTAGGATTAAATGGATCGGTCCAGATGCTGAGCACTCTAATATTAAATTTTATTCCGGCAACATTCCCTCCGGTCCGTAAATTTCCCTCGGAGAGAGAGGTTGTCATGCACTGTGCGCGCGAGCAACGGGCACGTTTGCTCTCGCACGAGCAACGACTCGGTCTCCTTCCCACCGGAACAGAGGGAAGAACGGGGGAAGCGGGCCTCTTTACGAAGAGGATTTCCTTGTATCGCAATAAGCAATCGATGGGTTCGCCCCGCGGGGGGAGGATGATTTCGTCGTCCCGTAAACTTCATGGTCGTGGGGGCAACTAGATCTTTCGCCATTTAAATATACGACATAATAACTGGTCGCGCGCGACATAGCGTCCGACAACGATACACGAACTTTATTTTATTCGTTCCCGTTACGACGCGGCCGGATAATTTAGCGGGCACTTAATCCTCGAACGCCGTACCAGGTGCCGTTTCGGCGAATGCCTCCCCGTAAAATCTGCGCATCTGTAAAGTAGTATAACTCCGGCGCAGTTAATACACGGAGTCGCAGTATTGCGACACACGCCGCTCGCGACGCAACACACGGTGAACGTAAAAATATCTCGTGGAACTGGTGCAATCCGCTTTTTCGAGCCACGTACCTGCATCGGCCCCCTTTCAACCAACTGCCGGATCTTTGAAGTCGAAATTCTTTTCACCGTCCCAAAAGTCGCGGTGAGAAACAGAAACCGTCTCAGGGATTTTCCTCGCGGCTCTCCAGGATGCGATTTTTCCCCGTGAGAGCTATTCCAAAGATCAGCCGGGGAAATCACTTTACGATCGTAACTGACGCGGAGGCGTGCCACCTGGCTCACTGTAATGATGTCGACGTGATGCTTTATTAATACCCCGATCGAATGGGTCATGGTTTGACGGATTCGCTTATTCGTGCAATATTGAGGACGTTGCAATCCTTTATTTGCCGTCCTCGGCTTCGGTACTAAATGCGTTTTGTCTGAATTTTAGACAACACATTATTTAAGTATAGTAAGGGAGTTTTTTTTTGTGAAAGGCTATTTTTTATAAGTCTGGAACCTGAATCCGTTTGCCGTGTCTCGCGTTTCGGATCGCAGATTTTATCGGAATAAAAGAGTCGCGGTTAAATGGTGACCAAAGATCCCTATCAGGTAACGAGCTATTATTTCCGAGACGTCCGAATTTAAAGGCTCTCACGAAAGCCACCCTCGAAGCGACGCGTTTTCCCTCGTCCTACGAGTGGCGGAAAAAATAAGGAGGATCGTTAGGCTCGCCGACTCCACGGACTTCACTAACTAGCCCGCTTATTATCGCGTACGAGACGGGCTAACATCGGCCGTAGGACAGCGCCGGCTTCCAAACCCGTAGGGGGGGTGGAGCGGGCAACGAAGGGCGGCAGGATGACATTAACAAATGACTGCACGGCTGAGCTTCTGCCACCGTGTTTCCCCCTCCGTTACCCCTACCTGCACAGCCTCGAGCGGCGCCGTTCAACCAACCCCCCTTTTGCCTGAGCCTCCGCAGCTTAACCGACCCCAGGACCGCGCATTCGCGAAATCTGGGCAAACTTTCGTCATAAATAAAGGGTAAACAACGCCGCCTACCCCCGTGGAGCGGCGGCTCCCAGCCTCGTAAGTCACTCCGCCTCCGTTCCTTGCCGCCCTCCGCCTTTCTGGGGCTTCTTCTTTTCAGCCGTGATACCACTCGACGAACTTCCGCGGCACCTCGAAAGACTCAAGGGTGAAAGTTCGAGATCGCGCCGCGCCGAGATATCACCTAATTGATACGATTCTCTCGCGTTGCTACTTCCACGTTTCTCTCTCACTCGGAGGGGGGAGGGGGTGGGGAGTATTCCCGCTCCCTCGAGAAATTTGTACCCCGATGTCAGTGGGTTTCAAGTTCGACAATAGCTAATAAATGACAATTAGTTGTCATTTTATTTCAGTGAAGTGACTGAAAGGTGAAGAATTATTCGAGAATAATTTATTTCAATTGAATACAGAATAAGCTAAATTTTGTTACGTTATTTCTAAAACAAAAACAATGAAATATTTGAAATACCTGATTATTTAAAATAATTGGTTGTTATCTTATCTCAAATGAAATGTGATCAACTCTGATCGCAGTTAAGATGAGGCATTCAGCATGGAGAAGAGATCATAACGCAATATTTATTCTTATTTTAAGAAAATAATTAACGTCATTAAATATCCTAAACCCTGTTATATCCCTCTTGAAAATTCTGATCGTGAGTAGCACAACTATTATTATTATATTATTTTGAATGTGCATAGCGAATGTCGAGTATATTGCTAAGGAACAAGAAATCAAGGTATTAACACTAACTCTTTTACATTTCCTCAATATTAAAGTGGTATTAAAATGATCGTGGAAAGAAATGAAATGTACCATGGGCTCAAAAAGAAACCCAAAGACAAGAATCTCCAATTAACTATTGCTGAGACTCACAATACGTAGAATATGCTTGCTTTATATTTTCACTTGCTTTTTTGATGCTCCTCAATTATTACAATCTGTTGTAATTATCTATATCATTATTTATTTTATGTTATCCACGTCTTTAATTAACTCACTAAATAAATAATAATTTAGAAGCATCATTTGCGTGTATCCACCAAGAATTTCTAGGGTTCGTCCAACAACCGGGAAACACGTTTTTTCCCTGTCAGGAGTCCACTTAAGGATTGACAACGTGGGTCGCTCCTGATGAGTATGACAGATGGCTGAAGACTAACAGGGGGGCGAGGGACGCGTGGGAATGTGCGGAGAAGTCGGTTAATCATGCCCCATGCATCCCTCCGGATCCGTAATAAGACAGCCGTGGAAAGGTCAATATTCCGTCGACCAGGCGGGAGGCGTAGGTCCTCCATCGAGATTTATTCGACGAGATGAAGCTGAATGGACTCAACACGCAATAATGCAACGCTCGGCGAAGCACGGCGCAATCTTTGATCCGAGAATTACTCGATGAATGTCGGGGCGTTCTCCGGGAGAGCGTAAAATTGAAAAAAAGCACGGGTAGAAAGACAGAGAGAGAGAGAGAGAGAGAGAGGGGGGGTTACTGTCTTACCGGGGCGACAGCCAGAAAGAGCAGACTCTTCCGAGTCCGTTGGCGTTGCGTCGCATCACTTTGGCGGATTAATTCCCCCGGCCGGAGAGACAACTAAACTTGGTCTCAATGCGCCGCGATCGTCCGACCTGCATTGAGGAGTCTATGCAGATTAATTGAAGTGTAGTAGTCGAGGCAGCGCCCCCCGTAATCACGCCCCGGGTCGAAAGGGATGACGAGGATGAATTTGAAGAAAAAGGAGAACTCGTCGGGGATTAATTGAAACGCTCGCGCCAACCTGCAGAGAATAACTGTTCGCCAGTGCTACTTTTCTAGTCGAATAGCTCCCTGCTTCTAAATGTTCTCTCTTTATCGCGCGGATTATCACGGATGCGATACACGCAATTTTGCGAATTGTTTGAAGCAAAATGATAAAAAATGGAAATAAAATCGAGTATACTGATGTGTCTCTTCAGATATGCGATCTCTTCAATCTGGGAAAAATATTGCAATTCGGCTTTTAGGTATCGTTTTACATTGGGCAAATTTGGAGACAAAAATTAGTACTAATAGTAGCACACACGTTATCTAGCATAATTTGGTTTTACTTACTTTTAAATGTAAATGTTTTCCTTTCAGTAAAATTTAAGCTATTATTATTATTTTTATGCAAGTTATTCGGACTTTTTAGGATAAAGTACAGAATGAATCACGAAATATTATCGGTTGCAATTGTTTTATTATTAGTAGATCAATTTTTTGATCATCAGAAATTTTGTTGATCATCTTTTTTAAATCTTGCCTTGTTCAGATAGGAAAACTACCTGCCGAATTCGTCACAATATCCCCTAACTCTAAAAGATAGGAGTAAAAAGATGATATAGTATTTTGAATATTTCAGAAAAAGGAAGAATTATACTATGGCAGCAGAGATAAAAAAATCCATCTACTAATAAATATATAAACTAAAGTTCATGCTTCATATTCGAGGGATTTTTATTTAGCAACGAATAATTAATAAAGCAACTCATACAAAAATTCCTGCTACAAACGAACTAAAATATTTATACGTAGTAAAGTTTATCACATAGGTACTGTGAGACATTTGTGTCACCGAAGCTTCATGATTAACATCCGACCTACAGAAACAGATTGACACGGCGTTGTTCGATTTCTCCTCTGATCGTGAAGAAGGCGGAGTTTGTCGGTTTTCTCGAATGACCGATTCAAATGACCGATTGATCCGCGTCTAGCACTTGACGTCCGTTTGATCCGAACATCGGTCG
This sequence comes from Perdita meconis, assembly GCA_030770465.2. Lineage (NCBI taxonomy): Eukaryota > Metazoa > Arthropoda > Insecta > Hymenoptera > Andrenidae > Perdita > Perdita meconis. Next base: position 6,581,494 of record JASKOS020000016.1, read on the forward strand.
GCGTCGAACACTTTTCTCTCGGCGCTCGTGTTCCTGATTACAGACGCGGGTGGTAGGACCGTTTGAGCGCGCTCGAGCCGAGCAACGAAAACATGTGGAAATCGACGCGGTACAATTGAGATCGATCGAGCAATCGTTTCGCCCCGCCACAGAGACGATACACAATCGTAATTTCGTTTCAACGCGCCTTTTTTCCCCCTGGCGCGTTTCGAGCCTCGATCGTGTTCATTTCCTTGAGTGCTCGATTTTCCCGGCTCGTCCCGGTCGCATTATCGAGGGGAACAACGGGTCCGAGACAGGAAGGGGGTCCGGAGGGTACCGCGTAATCTGAAAATGGAAGCCTCGAAATATAATAAATATCCTCGCGGAAGCCGTATCGCGATCATTTCGCGACGGCGAGACGCAGAATTGCTCGTTGCTCGCGGCGTATCACGGATCGTCGACGACGAGAAGCTTTACTGCCGCCCCGTTGCCGCTTCGTCCGTTGTCTCGCCGGTGGATAGTGCCTCCTGATTATTCGCCAACGATCTTAATTAAACCGCGAATACGTTCCTGAATCTTTCGCGATGCTCGCGAGCGTATTAGTATTTTAATCTGACCCCAGACGAATCTTCGCGTTGTATCTGTCCTCGGTTTTTCCCGCCGTCGGAGGCGCCTTACGATGTCGTAAATTATTTGTATCGCGCTTTATCGTTCATTTCGCGCGCAATTACCCTTATACAACGGCGTGGCGCCGTGTAACTCTCGATCGAATCACATTGGCTCCAATCGACCATCTCCCGCGCCGAGCTGGCACAAATTAATCGCCCAAGCGTTGGAAGAAAAATCAATCTTACGTGTTTCCTCCAGGGACGTCGCACCTGCGATCCCGCGACACTTCTTCCACCCCTTATCGTGTCGCGAGGGGTGAAAAGAATACGTCGAAGGTGTCGTCTGATTGATATCCAGTTGCGTGCTCGCGTGGAAATCGCGGATTCTCGAATTCGCTATTCGCGGAGTGAAATTTTTTCGCCATTAATCCGAGCGTCCCCTCGGCGTGCGGTTAAGGGACGAGCACGGAGTGAAGGGTGGTCGAAGCGGAAGGGAGGCAACAACATGCTCGTCGCCGCGTTTGCGGTTCGCGCGGGCATTGTGCGACGACCACCGGTAGTTCTGACAGCGCCCCTTTCAAATTCATAACGCTTTTCCAATATTCGTCGAATGACGTGCCATCACGAGAACTTCTTCCTTCCCCTTCCGCCGCACCTCATTTCTTCCCCGCACGTTCGACAACCGTCCGAACGCGAACCGCCTTTCAAAAGGGACGACAAATTAGACGGCAATTTGCACCTTCACGATCCCGGTTTGCGGTCGCGTCGGTCCGAGAATTTCCAAATCGACGCGTCCTTCAATGGTCGCACCCCTAGGATTTATCTTTGGGGGATAAGTCAAGCCTGTGTGGTAGTCGGACCAACCCTCGGGTCACCGGGGGTTAGGTACTTTTCGGACGACGTTCCGGTATTCGCACGAGCGGGATTTATATTGTAATACCGTGAATCTCTTGTGGTATTCCCGGATCGGTTCGATGCTCAGATTTATTAATTCGCGGCCCCGAGGTTTCGGAATAAAAAAAATCGTCGAGATTTATGGGCCGGGTTAGGCACAAATTGCCCCCAGGGACAGAGGAATGTTATTCGGATAGGAGTTTACGGGGGGAAGTCCCTATTTGCGTGGGTCGAAGGTCGAAGCCCCAAAAACGACGATCCTGCGGTGAAAAATGAGGCTTCACGCTGCCACCGCGTCGCGGAATCACTCGCTCGAGCGACCGTGCCTACGCGCGCGTTCTTTTATTCCGCGTGCCATCGCGTAGGCCTGCTCCCTTCAGCCTCGTATCCTCGCGATCGACGTTTGTTATCGATGGAAAACGCGCGTCGAACACGCGTACCTGTCGCGGATATTTATTTCGATGACCGGTAGATGCTCGTTTATGATCGAGTCGCGTTGCAATTAGAACCCTTTGGAATCGTTTGTCGTTCGAGCCGTTTTCCGGTGCAGTTTCATGCTCGCGACGATCTACAACCGTACACGAGGATCGCCTTATCGCGCCGCCAATTAAACTTTCCATCTCGTCGACGGATCTCAAAGGCTATCGCGTTGCCATCGACGTCCCTCCTCCCTCACCTCGATACCGCGGTTTCGATTTATCGCAGCAATTAATTAACAACGACCGCGGGAATACCGCGGGTCTCCCAAAGAAACAATATTCGATCAGGAACTTCCCAAAGTTTCCCTTTCTTTTCCGTGAAACCACGCCGCGAAGTTCCCCGAGGATCGACAGCTCTTGGAAGGGGAAAAGAAAAACCGAGGAAATACGAAAGGAGAATCGTAAGGCGACGGGCGATGGACGCGGGAAAAAAGTTGCCCGGATTAATTTACGGTCGAGATGGGTTTGTACCGATATCACCGGCGATCAATTAACGGGATGAACCCCGAGTCGGTCGCCGCGATGGAAGACCGTATCCGTTTTTTTTCCCCGGGCTCTTCGGCGGCTTCTCCTCGCCAGCTGTTGCGAATAAGGAGGGCGACCGGCCGTGTTACACTCGACTTTTTCTGCGATATTGCGATCGATGACACGCCGAGACGGAAAAAGAAGAGACGGAAGACGCGGCGAGGATAGAGGAGAACTGCGAGAGGAAGCCGAGGGACGAGGCGATGCTCTTACGGGCGAAAAACAGACAGCGAAATAGGAGCGAAGAAGTAACCAAGTGAATCCAACGTACCATGCGATATCCGATCATCCTGATTCAGTGTTTCCATCAGCTGGAGCAGGGGAAAAAGGTTATCGTGACGATAAAGTTCGAAGGGGTCAGTGGAATTCGTAGCCACTTGTCCTCCTACCTTCTGGTCGTCTCACTTCGACGGAAAGAGTGTGCTCGTCGAAAAAATATTCCGTCGCTGAGAGGATTTCGAAAAACGACTCGCAGGCCCCGGAAGTCCCTGATTTATACTGCCCGAAGAATCCCTTGCCAAGAATGCGGCCGGTGCATACGTTCGTCGCTCGAGTTATGGGTATATACCCCCTCGGAGAAGCTCCATCTTCGTGAAAGATCTTCCGCGCACACCCTTCCAGTCGTAATTCTGCACAGCATACGAGCCACTTCGTGTCCCGCGACACACGAAATTGCCACTACAGTCCGTTCGGAACATCCATCGAGATGATACTGGTCGATCTCTAGAGTTACCAGTGTATATCTAGACGTTCCTGTGTGTATCTCTAGAAAGTTCCCTGCGAGTTTGACAACGATCGACTTTCTGCGGTATCCATTGTTGGATGATCATTGTATCCATTGTTGGATTGATCATTTGCGAGGGAGACAGTTGCCAAATTCGGTCCATTAAAGTAAGATTCTATTCTGAGTTAATAACGTTTTATTAACATTTTAGAAAAGCGAAAAATACGGTACTATAATAGAACTTCGATAATACGGTACTATAATAGAACTTCTATAATACGGTACTATAATAGAACTTCTATAATACGGTACTATAATAGAACGATTGTTAAATTATGCGTTAAGAGTATTATTAAATTATGGTTCAAGTTTTACTCGAGGTTCTACTGCACTGTCTAGTGCATTAATTAATTGAAAATTTAGATCTGCGATTTTCAACCTTTTTGATCTCATAGCAAATTAATTACTAAAATTTTGGCACACCAAAAGATCTATTCTAATTTTTTCCCATCTCAAGAAGATAGATATAATTTTGATTGGTTTATCAAATAATATTGTATTTACTAAAAATTTTCACAACACATGGTTGAAAATCGTAACATAATAAAAATTATACTATATAATAAAAGTCAGGGATAAGTGTGATCCGGATAATCGAGATTCTTCTGTAGGTACTTATTTCTTCAAGAAAACATGATCTGTCTTTTCAAAGATATAATAGAGAAAGATAGATAAGTACTTTTTTAATGCTTATGGTATGGTACTGCAAATTTTTGGATTTTTCTAAATTTAATTATTGAATTAAGGTGTGAGTATGATAAAGCTATTTTAAGTCTCTGCAAAAATTTTTCTTTTGACTCAAAAAAAAAAACAAAAATGTAGAACAGGGGTGGCGATTTCGAAAGTCACTTGTTTCTTGTTTCCCTCGCGGCTTTCTCCGCCGAAAGAGAGAAAGAAGAAAAAAGAGAAACAAGTGACTTTCGAAATCGGGAGCCACAGTTCGCCACCCCTGATGTAGAATATGGAAGTGATACAGATTATTTATTAAATGTAAATACCTAGTTAAACTGTACTGTATTAATTTGCGATTTTCAGCTATAAAGTTAGAATATATCATAATATCCAAGTAATAGACATGCATATTTATTTGCATTTGAATGATTATAGTAATTCATGAAACAGTCAGATGAATTCATGAAAATATAATGAATGTGCGTAGCGTTCAGAAGCTTAAAAGTAAGTGTAAAAAATAATTGCTTTCATACCAGCATAATTTGCCAAGTCTCCTAATAAAGAACCAATGTTCCAATTTTGGTGCACCTGGTTCAGGCGAGCCGAAATTCGGCAACCTTCCCCATCCGGTCCCAAAATGAAATTGACCCGATTCAACAGCACAGCGTCGACCCTAGCCATCGTTTGCCTCCATATTTTCCCCCGCGGTTCAAAAGGAATTTAAAAGGAGCCGGTAACGAAGGTTTGAAATCGGAAATAGGATTACCCAGAGGCGCAATCTCGCGGGTTGACAGACGCGCTCGCGCGGAAACGACTACGCGCTCGTCCCAGTTACGTACGTTCCGGTTAAACTGATTTTAATTAGAAACCCCCGGGCCGGCCGTTTTAGTGCGTTTTTGCCTACCATTTTAAACCGGCTCTCTGGAAAATGCATTTCACGTCATTAAACACCGCGCTCGCGCTGTCGCTTTCGGTTTTAGGGAAAGTCACACGAGGCACACGCGAGCAGAGAGGTTTTCGCGTTCCCTCGGTATCTGGCCAGCGCACTTTCTCATTTTTACATTATCGCTCGGAAGTGGATTCTCCCTCCTCCATTTCTTTCTTGTCCGTCGTTCCTCCGCGCGCGACGCCGAACCGACGCGGAAGAGATGGTCAAACGCGCGTCGCGATCGTGTTATTAGTAGCTCGCGTCATTCGCAAAGAAACGGGACCGTGGGTAGTTGCGATGATCCAGATGAAATCGCGTTGTATGCACCGTTTTTATTTTTTATTACCGTCGCGGAACGAATGCGGTTCGTTCGAAATCTTCGCCGCCTTCGTTCGAGTTCAGCAGCGTGTCAGCATACACGATGTAGGCTTTCTTCGAAGCACCTCGGGCCGATGCGTCGAGTCATTCGTCTCCGCTGAGAGCTCGTAAAACGAAGGGGGTTATATCAGACAAAGTCGCCCGTACGGCCTCGATGCCGCCGTAAAATCGTTTCCCGTCGCGCGACGCCGAGCATCCTATCGGAATCAAGGTATTACGAGGAAACGGCGCGGCTGCGCTGTCCTTTCACCGTACGCTCCCCGAGTCCCCCGACTTTCCATCGTCTCGTTCGTTCCGAAAGGAATTCGTAATAAGTCGTCGAACGGCTCTCCCTTCGAAAACTGGGTCAACCTTTACGACGAATCACTGTCCGAGAGAAGGAGGTTCGCACAATAGGGGGAACGTAAAACTTACAACCGAATGCTTTCGTTTCCGTGGACAGCCGCGCGTTTTTTCCTCTCAAAGGAAAAGAATTTCATTTCCCGTCGGGGCAAAGGCGGAATATCCGTGTTCGCGATATGAGCCCGCGTTTTATCAGCGGAATCGCGAAACGAGAACCCGCCGTTAACGAGAAATCGTTAACAGTGGAATGATAAAATATCGCGATCAGCAGGACCGAGGGGAGGAGTTCGTCGCGCGACGGTTTCGAAGTTGCCATCAAAGTTTTTTTCCTATCGCGGAACGAACGTGACAAGACAATTAAGGGACGATCGGTGATCCGCGGTGAAACTCGATTCGCGACTAATGGTGAATAACGATCGCGTCGTTACCGGGAGAGACCCCGACGACGCGACGGTTTCGCGTATCAACCGTTCCTCTCGATGGAGGGACATCCGTGATACTCGGGGCTGTTTCGGCTCGCGAAGTCATGCTCGGGTAATGCCCGGAGGCATGTTGCGCTCGTTTGAGGTCAAGCTCTTAAGCTCGCGGCGGCTTAAATCGTTTGCACGGGTCTGCGTTAAGAAGAGATTGCGAGCGTCAACGAGACCGCCGGGTCCATTTGTTTCGCTCGCGATATTACAACGGGTTCCGCGCCGTCCCTGCAAACGGCATTAGTGTAATTAACGGGGCATTCAGTTTCGAGCGGCCAATTTTCCGTCGAAGGGGAGAACGAAAAAAAAAAAGAAAAGAGCAGGTCCGCGCACCGTTCGGATCGTTGCCTCGTTAGGTCGTCTGGGGGAAGAGGGATTTTTCACGAGGGAAGGTTACGAGTGGCCGGAAAAACGAGTCAAAACGGACACTAGCGAGGTATGTTTGCGTTTCTCTTGACCCGTTCTTGCATTCGAGGCAAACGCGATTCGCGCTGAATGTCCGTGGTTGTCCTTAGCTCGAGCTTTGTTTTCCAGGAATGCAGGAACAAAAGTGGGCCAGCTCGTGGTCGAACACCGACGCGAAAACGCCTGCCCCCCCTTGCCTCTCCCGCGCTGTGGATATCATTGTTTTCAGATTCTGTATGATAGCCGCGCTGGGAAATTCTTCGGTGTTTTTCTCTCTGCCGTCGGCTCCGCCGTACTAGTCAGGAAAATTGTTTCGTTATAAACGAATTTCCATTTAGCCGTTGTTATTTAGCAGTCTATGCCTCGCAGCGAAACTTTATTCAAAAATTTTTCGCAACCACTGAACTTTAAAACGAGTTCTATTAAACATTGATTCGACGTACCGGCAATATCTCACCAAATCGATTCATTCGATTTATGTATAGTTGTATGTATTGTTTTTTTTCCAGTCGATTTGATAATCCTCACTCCGCCAAAATGAAAAAATTAACTCTGAGCAAACGTTTCTCATAGCGTCGATACACTCCCAAAAATATCTCGAGATCAATACTTATCATCTAAAATCGAGTTACCAACTTTAAATACACGAAATCGGGTACGGTTGTTACATTTTTATATTTCAATTTTTTAACAGGTTATGGCGACAGGTTCATTGAGATATACAGTGACTCACAAATTTATTCACATAAATTATATTCAATTTTTATTTCATTTTTATTTGTATTTTATTAACGGAATAACCCCTTTGGTGTATACAAAAGTTAACTAGATGTGGGGGACAAATAGTGTATAAAACATAAGAAGAAGGCAACATAAACAGATAGAAAGGAAAATACAAAATAATACATAATTAATACTTAAACTAAAAACAGATTAATCAAGAACTATAGGATTTGACTTACCGATTATTTTAAGGTATTTAGGTACAGTTTGATAAAACATATCAATATTAACATCAAGATGAGAAAATTTACCTCTGAATGTTTTCTTTTTATAATTCTGCTGATTTATCATTACTTTTATTTAATAGAAAATACCCTACAAAAATGTATGTACATATAATATTTCTCAACGTTTATAACTTTTTTTGTTATTATATTTGTGACAACCATCCCAGTCTGCTCTAATTGCACTCAGTAATTAACTCTGTGCTCCCGTCTCAAACTATACAATAATCCCCAAAAATATTGGCTCCAAACTAAAAGAAACTTCGCCCCTCGCTGGAACATTGGGGAGTCGAAATCTTTCGGCAGGCAACGCGCGTCCGCGTCAAAAGAGAAAACTATTCTCCGTTCGTCTCAATCTCAAACGACGCGGCACGCGGGATGGCTGCTTTGTAGTCTCTCATAATTGATTTCCAGTCACGTGCCTTAAAAACACGGCGGATTCGCGCGCGCGCCAATCCGTGACCCGGCACAACAGAGTCCGCGTATTCTTGCAAAAGCAATTTCACCGTTTGCTCCCATCCGCTCCCAGCCCGTGCGCATTGCCTTCCGTCCCTGCTTTATTTATTTCATTGTTCGACCGCCTTTCACGTGCACAATGAATCGGACTGCTAGCCTATTTCCGGTCGGCTTTGTACAATGGTCAGCTGCAAATATCATCGACAAATCCCGTCGATGGCGTACCGCCTCGTGAATCCGAATTCGGTTCATCGGTCCACCACCATGACTAGTTTCTTCGTTCTCGCGTTTCTTCGCGCTGGACGTTGTGCACGTTGTTTCGGAACTCTGAGCGCTTCGACTCGTTCGTCGCCTCCTGGGGGATTCGTCGTTACAGATGAGATCGAGTTCGATATACATGCGCGGGTCGAAGTTTCATTGGCCCAGTTGCGCCTTATGGGTTTCTGAGATTGCTAAATTCGTTGTGTGTACGATGCTTTTACTGTAGGATTTGTATGAGGGCTTTGGAAAATTAGGGAGAAAGAGATTTAGGGTTAATTCTGTGGTTATAAGGCAAAACACCGCATGTCACGTGTTTTCATTTTCGAGATATTCGCGTTTAAAGTTCTAAAAATCAATAGTGTCTTATATACTCGAATTTTCTTTTATCCTTATTCTCAATGGAAAACATTCTTTCAATGCATCTTTTCTCCGATAGAAATATGAATTCTACTTTCTAGACCTTAGATATCGCATAAAATCAATTTTTTTTTGAAAATGTGATATACGTCGTTTTGCCTTGCTGCCACAGAATTATGAGTTGATATTATTGTGTTTTTGGGAGTAATTTCGACGATGTTCTGCTTCAGAGAATTTTGTGATCGGGGGTTCGGGTGAGCTTTCTGGGTGAGTTTGGAAATGGCACTGGCTCAACATCGTGTTGCCAAAATAATGAGGACTCTGTGGAGTGTCTGACCACTTAGAGGAGGATTTGCCTCTTGGTAGGACATTAATGAACCTCACGGCATTTATTGCAGTATCTCGAAAGTTCATTGCAATATCTTCCAGTTCTAAGCGTTAGAAATTTCGTCAATTTTCCAACTCCAAAGTGTTTCAATGTTTCTATATTCTGCTAAAAAAAAAAAAAAAATTGCTTTGTCCACAAGTTATTTCTAACGTAGGAGCTTGACGAAATTCAGCAAATGCAGACAATCAATTCTCCAAACCATTCACAGATATTCGGCGATGCCTAAAGTAGAAGGCGACGAGACAAACGAGTATCTCGTTCTAATAATAATTAACTCACTTTCGCCGGTAATTACTTCGAACGATTAAAACTCTATTCTAGATAAAGCGACCCCTGAAGCGTTATTAACTGGGGCGTCTGGAATTCAACGAGCGCTTTTTCCCCCTCAATAATTTAATTTGTTCGTATGCGAGGATGGTGTTGTTTGCCAGGAAACAATGCAATTTGTTGTCGAGCTCGTAGAAACGGGCGCAAGAGATAGACCTTTTAGCGAGCTCTATGAACATGAAGACGCTGCTTGCAGCTGGCGTGCTCCGTTACCTTCTCTCTTCGCCCCTCTCTCGCTCTCTCTCACTCTCTCTCCTCGCCCTTTCGCTCCCTTCAGCCACGGGTATAATACGATTCGTATTTACCTATTCGCAGTCGTTGCAGTCAGCATCCCGAGAGCCGCCGACGCGGGAGTCCCGGGCAATAATAAGAAATTGATAGTAAAGGAGGCATAATTCCGAGTATACCCGCCACTCGGCCCCATGAATTTTTCATGAATTCCAAGGCTGTATATATGCAAATCGGGCTATTTTCACGATTCGGAATGCCTTAAACGCTTTAAATATACGACCGAGAATGGACGTGGGTATAACGTAACACGGTTCGCCTCTCGAGACCATTAAGTTTTCACTTAACCCTGGCTTTCTTCCATTTACTTTGTGTCACACCGTGTCTCGAAATTACGCGGTCGTTATCTCCCCGTGGCCTTTTCCATCGGACGTGTTCATTCGAATGAATTTCCTCGCCGATACATTTATCTCCTCTAACACCGGCAATTTTCGTCGAGTTCGATTTCCGCGCCCTCATCAAATATTCCCATTCAAATCCCTTAAAGACTCTTTCAACGTCTACTTTAAAGACCGCCACTCGGTTCGATCCGAATTCTCTCATTGACGAATAGACGCCTCGATTCTCCGGAATCGTTAACCAACGATCAAGCGATCGCTGCCCCCAACAAATGCTGCTTCACGCGGACGATCGGCGCACTCGAACTTCGCGTCGAATTTCCGCCTCGAGGCTGGAACCACGCTCCCGTAGTCCTGGGAATCCTGTTAAGACGCGACGTAGACAGAGCAGGATATCCTGCGGACGGCGCCAGGCGGTCCGCGTCGGTACATTAAGAACAGGGTTTATTTATCGCGGCGCAGAAGTAGAAAACTGAATCAGCCACTCTCGCATCCGGGACGTTAGTGGCTCCATAAGGGCGCGTATAAACCGTGATACGCAGAGTCGACCGACGTGCATTCGCCTTAAACGTTAACGGCTTCATAAGAATACGCGGAGACGCGGAGAACTGTCTGCGTTTTATTGGCAATAAACTTGGGACGGGGAACACGAAAGGAGCTTTTAATAAGTAGATCGTACCGGAGGCGGTTTCAGCGTTTCGCTGAGATCCTCGAACGAATCCAAATATTATTCTCGATCCGTGGAGCATCGGATGCTCGCGATTGATTCGAGCGTGGTAATTCGGTCAATTAAAGGATGCTTGAGGGAGGGGAGGCGGAATGTTCCGAGGAATAATTGAAGAAAATGTAAGCGAGGTCGGGCAATTGGGTCACCGGTCGCAAAGCATTCGCGGGCTACGGTTGCATCGCCTTCCGAGATCGCGGATTTTATTTTCCACCAGCAAAACCCGAGCTTCTCCCGCGTTTGCAAGTTCGAAGGAACGGGTGACTAATACGATCGCGCGCATAACCACATTCCACTCACGTAGTATTGATTAAAGGGCTCCTTTGAACTCCTTCCCTCTGGTTTCCTCTTCCGAACTTTGTTCAGTATTCGCGAGCACCCTCGCTTCTTTCTCCTTCGCGCTTTGGGAAAATCTGCGCGCTTGCCGAAAAGCAACGGGGGAGCATATTATCCGCGAGTAGAAGTGCATAATTAAGCTCGGAGGATGATATCAAACTAAGATTTCAATAAATCAAGATGTTCGTCTTTCCAGCGTCTCCTCCGACCGAGGATGAAAAGCATTCGCGAATTTTCACCGCATTTTCCGCCGATCGCAGAAAAGACGCTAGATAAATAGGGTAATGACGAGCTTGGCGAACTCTAAAACAGTTTCGCGCAGATCGATCGGATGCCTCCGACTGCGAGTGGAACCTCTGCCCCGGGTGAATCGAGGCCCTCATCCCCTTTTCGATACTAACCGGAAAGATCCATAAACACGGCGATCTTCTTAAAGCGTTGTGCAAACCGAGAAATCTGCGGCGTGGAGGAAGGCGGCTTCTCGAAAGGGGAGAGAAGGCGGTCGGATCGAGGTTAAAGGCGCCAGCGATTAGGGTAAACGATCCCGGAGGGTTTCGAGGCCCTCTTTCTTACTGCCGCGTCCCAATCTTGTTCGCAACCTGACATTAAAACTGTCTCAAAGCCCGTATCGACTGTGTTCGAGGCAACGCCGCCCCCGCTGTTCCTGTCATGACAGTCCGGGTCCAGATTTCGAGCTCGTCCCGCAGTCAATTTGCCTGCGTTCTCCGGCAGATTGCAGTTTGTTGTTTCGAAACGTCGCTCGTTCCGCTTGATAGGTAAATAGAGGGAAGCGGCGAGGGAAACCCGAAGGAAGAAGCCGAATATACAGAAGAAATCAGGGCGATGAAACAGGAAATTACTTACGGTTGAAATCTTTTTCGCGGAGTATTTCATGGCGCGGCGTGGTTCAAATATTCGCAAAGCGAAGTGGACGAATAAAAATTCTACGCCCACGCGCACCACAGGCGTCTCGCGGCCGCGTCTTTTGAATTATTATCGCGCGTTCTTCATTTAATAAAGACCCTCGCTCGCTGCTTTCGGCGCAGCTTACTCGGAAGAGTTTATAATACTCCGCAGAACTTATCATTCATTATGTAATTCGTTCGTTTACCCCTCCTCTCGGCAGGGGTTGCCGATGCGGCGTGTAGCAGCGCGGTCGCGGCGCCGCGCCGCCGCTCGAGTTCAATGGTTGAAAGTTTGCGGAGTAGGGTTTTTGCGATCCTCGACTCTGCGGTGCCCGCTAACGCAAATGAGAGAGATTCGCCTTGTGCATACGGAAGGACCCGAAGCGCGGCGGCTGCTAGGTTTGCGGCCTTTTTCGCTTTCAGGGTGAATATAATTCGCGGCGTGCTCCCACTACCCTCGAAGAGCGGTGTTCTCGCGACCCGATCGCGTTTCTTGCCTCGGTCTACAAATTATCCTGGAAACCAACTTTTTGCGCTGCGCTTTAACTCTCGATTGTGTAGGTGTAGGTGGGGGAGAAACTTCGGACCCCAGGAAATTCTCGGCTTTTCTTTCATTTGTCGAGCAACTCCACCGCTGCGGTGCGATGAAACTCCGGGAAATGTTGGGTCGATGCAAAAGTAATGAATATTCGCTAACTATTTTTTAAATGGTCAGCTTTTATTGAAGGGGGAAATTTCAAACTTGTTGACGGGTTGGCAACTGTGTTAACCCAACGAGATTAATTTTATGAAAACGGGGTTTTATTAATGGATCTCCAATACGCACGTTGTACATATTTGCCGAGTTCCTATAGGGAAATGATTTGTGTACCTTTTTGTGTTTTGTGATTTGTGTTTTATATTCTCTTGCTAAATTATTGTTTTAAGTTCTCAATTAGCGCACGGAATCAGAGCCTCATATTTATTCCGTACTTTCGACCAATTTATTCCGTGGGAAATAATCTTCTGTACAATTGTATCACCAACGCTGGGACTTTCTGTATTTTCCTCATTTCCATTTCGTACTTTATTCCGAAATTCTCCGAGCGTTGTTTATTTTTTTCCCGTCGCGCGAGCCTCTCGTAAAGTAAATCACGAAAGAACCAGGCGTCCCTTGATTACGGCTGCGTGATCTCACATACCTAATGTTCGTAACAAGGCCAATTCCAGTCGGTCGAAATAATTGGCACGGGTTCTTCGCGTTCCTCGTCGCCGGTCCTCGTTTGAGGCGCGGCTCGTCGCGCCGGCAAAGCAGCGAATTTCATTCTTCCAAATTCAATTTTCCCAATGTATTTCCGCCCGGTGCGACAGGCGTGGAAGCGTCGGAAAGGAGATTCCTTTTTCTCGCGCAATCAGCCGCGTACGTGCGCGTGAGACGGTGCTCGCTGCTTGCTCGTGGACCTTTTTTCTTCTCTCTCCTCCCCCCCCCACCGTTTCTCTGTACTTTTGAGCGGGACACGCGAAATACGCGATATGCATTGCTGGGTCCCGAGGAAAAACAGTGAAGCCGCTTTTGTACCGAACGACGACGACGACGACGGTGGGCGAGAGTCAGACCCGTGTCTCGTCTCCAGCGGCGGTGGCGGCGGCTGCGACCGCCTTCTGAAAGCAAAACAAACGTTTTCGCAATCACTGCCTTTGTGACGGAGCAAGCTTTTTCTTCCGGAAGAACTGGGGCTCGCCGGGAATTCGTCTATTCGCTAAAAGAACGCAAGAAACCGGGAGGAGAAAAAACACGCGTGCATACGAGCCGCCTCGGTGTTTACCGTTGCGAAGGAAGTATCATTCAGTAAGGATTTTATGAATGGGGATCGTGGGTAGTTTAAGGGATCTTCTCAGTGTGAACCTCTGAAAAATTGCCATTTTTTGGGAATTTTTTTGTACTAAACGAAATGTCCAATCTAAATAAAGTTTTTCCTACTGATTAATACACTTATTGATAGTACAAACAATTTTTTTATGCAATTTATAATAGTTTATTTAAATATATATATCGCACTGAATTGAGCAGCTCAAGAAAACGATGTAGTGCTGGCGTAGATGATTCCAGAAGAACGACGCATATGAATAAAAAAATTCAAAATGGTTTTTAGTCGTCACGGATGTCGTTATCGTTGGAACCAAAATTATTTTAATTGATAAAAAATTAACCAAATGACGGAAGTTTGAATGTTTAAGTTCCGAAATTCGATGAATTTTTAGTCATTTGTCATTGTAAAAAGTATGAAATTGTTAATAAAACAAAGTTTCCGTGGTCCCTGCGATAGCCACTGATGTGTTGAATAATGTGTAAAAATTTGAGACTGATTAATCAAATAATTTTTTTGCAATCATCTACGCCAGCACTACATCGTTTTCTTGAGGCACTCAATTCAGTGCGATATATATAGTTAAATAAACTATTATAAATTGCAAAAAAAATTTGTTTGTACTCTCAATAAGTGTATTAATCAGTAAGAAAAACTTTATTTAGATTGGACATTTCGTTTAGTACAAAAAAATTCCCAAAGAATGGCAATTTTTCAGAGGTTCACAGTGGGAAGACCCCTTAACAGGATATCGCGTCGGATCCATTTGGTGGGTTAATCGAATTTGACGATCGACGGTGTCATAGTACGCCAAATCAGGCCGAGGATAGATTTCGGACGCATCTTTTCCCGCGACCCCGTATCGCGACGTTATTTATAGCGCAATAATAATATTTTACGCTCCCGCGGTGTCATTAATAATAAATATTTTGTGATTATTTCGCGATATTATACGCCCGCGAACCGTGTAAATAACACAGATTCGCGAATTACGTCGCGACAAAGGACGTGGGAAGGGTTAATTTATGAAGCGGAGTTTCGTGAAAGAATCGATCGCGGCAGGGCGAAATTTTATGGCGGTATCTTGTTGAAACGATTTCTCTCTTAGCGGCGCGCGGTCTCGCTTTGAATTCTGTTTCCACTGGTTCAATTAATTAAACGAACTCGTTCGCGTGTATTTAATTATAATCATACCGCCCGGTAGAGAATTCCGCGTGCGCCGATGTAACATGCCATCGTATAAATCAATATTTCGATATCGTTCTCACACAAAGGAAGTAAACGATGAAAGCTTTACGGTGGCTATTGTATCTGCTATTTGGTGAATGGGAATAGTACAATATTATGTATCCTGCTTGTTTATTATTTCGACCGCTTTTCGCCGGTAATATGTAACGCGAATATAGTATCGCGTGGCGTATTGAATATCGTTTAAATTCGATTGACGATTTGAACCGATGACATATAATCCGAATCATTTCAAGTTATTATTACATTGTTCGCGATCACGATCGTAATTTTACGGCTGGAGGAAGCTTTTCTTCTGGTAATGGTGCGAAACTCTCGTGAAGATCAATTCCAAAGGATATTGTCAACATAAATCCGTCAATTTCGTTCGGATACGATTTTTTTTACCGCGATCCCACAACTTGTATACGCGCGTTATTGCACCACCCTTTGACCGTGTCAATTCGCGTCGTGTTAAACTTTTATTAGATTATTTCGTGGACCCTGACCAATATCGTGGCGACACAAAGGGCAAACTCCCGAAAATTAGCGTTTCATACGCAACGAACTAACGCGCGAGCGATGCGTCGTAATTATGGAAGTATACGATGAAATTCGAACGTAATAAAGCACAAACGAGTTCTGCTTTTGCCAAGTGGAAATGCAAGCGGTTCGTTCGAATTTTAATAATGACGAAAAATTACTGATACGAAACGAAGCATGCCGGATTGCAGATAATTACGAAAAAAGTGATTATTCCCACGTGCGCCTTGTATTTTCTGCACCCCTTTCGCGCTTATACGTATATCACAATCGTGTGTCTAACTAATGATATCCTTCAGTCTTTGTAATGAGCAAATGGTAGATATTTGCGAGCCCATATTTTCTTTAACAGAAGTAAAAAATGTTCAAGAAAAGCAGCGTGATCAAGCGACCGAACTAAACAGAGCCGCGGCGTCCATCTGGAAGGAAAAAGAATCCATTTGTGAGGCGTGCACGCGACAAGTAGAAATTTAATTTTCCCGTCATCGGTCAACGACTTCGCGTCCGAAGGAAGACTTTGAGCTGTAACAACAAAATCTAACTCTAATCGGATATTAATTAACAGCAGGAAACGCGCTATCACCGCGGCGAGTATCATGAATGGTTCCATACAAGCGATTCGGTATCTGAAATTGAACGTGCACCATATTAATTTCACAAAGCGCACTCGGTGAAAGGTATACGGGCACCCATAACGGGATTTGATGTCTTTCGAAGATGATATCGGCGAGAGCAGAAGAAACAGAACGTCTAGTGGAAGATGTCATCTTGTTTGGTGACGTCGAAGCGGATATCATTTGTTCCGCAATAAAGTTCAATTCTACCGAGTAATGATATCGAGCGGAAGAAATTGCACGCTTTTTTCAGCACGCCGTTTCCGCGCGAATTCTTCCCGAAAATCCGCAGGAATCGTTACTCTGTCATCCGGGCTTCTAAACAAATTTCACGCCTCATTTGTCGTGTTCGAGCCGGGGCCATGAATTTGAACCGAGTTTTTACGAACGAGCCTGGTTTCGGTCGGACATAATTAATAACTTACACCGCGTAGCTCGCGGCTGTTCAGTTCCTCGTATCTTCGTTGTAACAATTTTGTTTTCAACGTTAAGTCACTTGACGGAAGGCATATTTTAACGATGCCCGCGGAGAGAGTAAAACCCGGTGGCATGTAAACTTTTACAATGCTGAATACCGGAATCCGGGGAGCTGAAATCCCTTAGCAAATCATAAATTCTACAGTTTAGACGTACGAAGTGCACAATAACAAGCAGTAAATTTCAAGTGGAAATTTCATTTTTATAATAACGTCGAGAAAGTTGAGCGATGTCGAGTGCCGTGGGATAAATTCCGTCGCTGTGTCTTTTTTTTTTTTAATTTACATCTGCCGCGTCGGGACTGTAAAAAATTATGAAGTGGAAAGTTGTAATCTACCGTAAGAAATATTCATGACGCTTAACTGCAACCTTCCCAAAAATGCTACACGACTTCGGGATCCACCTGTCCAGATCTTCCACGCTCTCTCGATAAGAAAAATTCCGATGGACCACGACAGAAAAGAAAGCGAAGCGAACCTGACGTAACGTCATATAATCAACTTTCACGGAGGCAGCTGCATCGAGTGTCGGCTCTTGGAGGTGCCGCGTCGCAAAAAGACACCTCCCACGAGGAACACGGTTACGGGGACGCTAATTGTTTCAGCGTCGGAGCCACGGCTTTCTCACGTCAGTTTCCACCTGGCCCGGTGCTTCGCTCCTCGTCGGCGTAAATAGTCGAGTTTCGATGATGGAAACGGTTACCTCGTCGAGACTGGATGAAGAGGGAAAGCCGACCTTACCGAGGAAAAGAGACCAGGAGGGGGAAGGGGAACAGGTTGAAGTTTCCGCAAGTAGCGGGCTCCCTGCGGTTATCCGAACAGGCTTTATAATTAATTCCATTGTTCGAGCGCGCGGGGATATACACCCACACCGTGTGTATCCATATAATATACATGCACGCGTATACATATAGGGCAATGCCAACAATTATGAAAGACGACTGTCGGGCCGCCTTGGCGTTTCCTTTACGCGCCGTAATACCGTTAATCACGTAACGCTACGGCTGGTGATTGGCTGAGCCGAGCTTTACGCAAAATTAAGCTCCGCTTGTCGCTCTTTCGCCTTACCGCGAGGGTTTCCCTACGACGTGACCGCGTGACTTTGGATTTAGGCAACGTTTTCGTTTCGATCGGATTCCTGCGATTTTCCGAAGCCGAGGGAGGTAATTAGTCTAAGAACAGAGATATTATCGCGCGTAAAAGCGCAAAGAGGGTACTGAAACTATTGTGGATGACACTTGACGGAATTCTTGGAAATAACCGAAGAAGAGTCTTAAATCATTCATGTCCGACAGTTTGTTCAATCGAGCCTCGCTCTGCGCCCTTTAGCTAACCCTCGACCGCAAGAAGGTCGGCCGGCGCAAGGGTTTTCGATCTTCGATGAAGAAAAACAGCAAACGCGCTGTGGATTCCGCGCGAGTGCTCCTCGTTATCTCACGGAAGAGCGGTGGGAACGCGAGGAGTACCGCGCGCGGAAACGAGTGCAGTACTTTACGGGAAACTTCTCGTCCGATTGCCGCCACTATTACGATCATTGTCGTTCCTCTCGCGCCTTTATTTCTTCCACGGAATCCTGTTCGGGGGGTCTTCTTTATCCAATCCAACCGAGCACATCCTCGAAATCCCACCCCGTATAACTCCGTCTCGGCCCTCTCCGCGTACGATTCCGACGTGGCCAAGCTGGCGGCAAGCTTCTTAACAGAGTTTTCGCAAGAATCTCGTAAACGGCAGGTTTCCGGAGGAGCAGCAGACCAACGAGAAAGCACGCACGTCCGAAACCGGGGGTGGGGTAAGTTGAAGAATGGCGTGTTACGGTGCCGGGGTGGGATGCTCGAAAGGGTAAATGGACGGCGTTGTAAGCTCGGCGAAGCAGCGGCGGCGGCGGAGGCAGCAGCAGGGGTGGTCGAGACTAGAGGGTGGACTAGGGAAAAGCAGAGAGAGGGTTAGGCGAGAGGATATGGAGGCTTCGTTCGCAAAGGAATGATGTATGATCTATCCGTGCCACGCTCTGTGGTGGCGAGATTTTCAACCCCTTCATCTTCGCAGCCGGCTGTGCCGTGGCCAGGCTATCGTCCCGCGAATTGATGGTGACGCTTACCGTAAAAATGGCCCTAATGTATTCCCATCCGAAATTTTATCCGTGCTTATTCGATATATCCCGGGTCCGACGCGCTCTCGATAATTCCGGCCGATATGTGTATCCTCGCGAATAAATCACTCGATCCAGTCCACAGGGTGGGCCCACTTATCTTCGCCGCGACGTCTTTCTTCGTTCTTACCGGGTAGGTAGGTTCGAAGGGGTCGAGTCGCTCTCCTTTTATTTTCTGCCCCCGCGATTCGAGGAGACAAGCGTTTTTGATTAATCACGCTTCTTGCCGGAGATCGCTATCCCAACGGCAATTACAGTTAACAAACACGAAAGTTGGTTCAATGCGGTCCTCCGCGGATATAAAAAAAAATAAAAGCAATCACGCGACAACTTCATTCGTCGGTGGTAAGGACACGCATCCCCCACGAAGTTATCGCGACCGACCGGACGCGACATTTACTAGCCTCGTTTAATCCGGTCTGAGCTAACTTATTGTTTTTTTTTCCTCCCCGCGGCGGTTAATTTGATAACTAATGCCCCGTAGCTCGATAAATCGTGCGCACAGACAGCCCTTTGCACGCGTAGAATTTTACCGGTTGGTTTGGCCCCCGTCGTTGTCAGCCGAGCGCGCGCCGCGCCGTTCATGCGAGCACGCGACGCGTAATTGAACGCATCGCAAGTTTATAACCAACGGTGTTTGCATTAATTAATGAAACGTGGCTGCGTCGCTGCGTCGAATTATTTTGCGCTGGTGTTTGGCAAATTTCGCGTCATAGTTAAATTGTTGTTCACGCGTCCTCGAAGGCGAGCCGCGTACCGCGATAGATTAGGCTCACGTGTGGCGGGGCGAAACATTCGATATACATTCGCCGGATGCGACGAACCGTGAAAAAGACACCCTCGATCGGTGCGTTCTTATTTTCCCGTTGTTCCGCGTACACGCATAAACGATTTTGAATCGCGACGGGTTTCCGTCGTTCCAGTCGTCGAGCTTCAATTTCGCGTTCGGTGAAAGCGAACCGCGTTGCATCGCGGATATATTCGTTCTTTTCGTTCTCACTGAATCGATGGATAAATTCGAGGAAGCCGAATCTATCGAAGCGTCACCCCATTTGCTGGGTATAATTTGTTAATTCGATATTCCTTTGAAACCGGACGAATCTATCGAGCAAAAGGATCGTGAAACTGATTTTTTTAAAATGCTTCGAATCGACGTTCTCCCCTAAAAGTATCGAAAAAAATTATGACTGTTAATTAGAGTCGATTAGCCTTTTGCTCCGAAATATTCATTAGCGAGCTGCTCATACTCATAAACCAAACAACTCGCCTGCTCTGTGAATTCCAACCAGAATAAACACGTCCGAGTATTATATGATCAGTCCGAAGTACCATTTAGCTCATCGCCGACACGCCTGAAATTGACAATTCCTCAAATTCCGATTTAATGGACGAATAACGAGTCGCAACGAAGTTTCCACATCCAACTCCCAAGCAAACGATACCGTTCCCCTTACCACTAGCAGAACGAAAAGCAGAAAACTTTCACTGAAATTATACGGACGAATTTCAAAGTTGCGCCATCAACCAAGCACAAGCCAAATAAATATCTCTTGGCTCGCCGATTGTCGGACGTTTGTAGCCTCTCAAAACCGTCCTCCGGAGCTTGCAAAGATAAGTGTACCTTTGTAATCTTCGCTGTCAAAGCGATCCTCGTTGGTTAATTCCTTCAGGATCCCGTGCGCGGAAATTCAAAAGGATCCCCGCGGACGCAAAGACACTTGAGATCTCGAACTGGCGCCGCGAAGTTTCAAAGATACGGGTCGAAAGGACGAAAAGAAAGACGACGGATAGTACGAATAACGCCGGATTCGAGTTTCCAGTGGCTCATGGATGAGCGATTAACGAGAACGAGATGAAAAAGGGGAGATACATGCCGCAGTACGGACGGAGAAAGCGGACGAAGCGCAAAAAGGCGGACAAGAGTCCCGCGTTGCAAAACTTTGAATCCTCCGGCCGTTCTCCTCCTCCTCGTGAATGAGCCTTCGGAGCCAAGGGTGGAAGAGTTGAGGATGGGACGAGAAAATGGAATATAACCCTTTGTGCAACGTGACATCAGTGTCTCTGTTCGCGTGGGATTTGCGCCGCGCATACAGCTAACATAATACGGGAAGATTGTGGATACAAGGTGTGTGTACCTGTAGGTTGCCGGGACGTGTAGCGTATACTGGGCAGGGGGGAAGGGTGACCCGGCGAAAGGGGGTGTCGGAGGGCGGATTTTCGAGGGGGTGCAAGAGGAGTCGGAGCGGTCGCAGGCGTAGGACGACCAGGAATGGCACAGAGGTAATGGAATCAGGTGCCGCGTGCCGTGAATCGTATATGTTCCTAGGGGTTCTCATTTGCCGACGACGGGCCCTCTTATCCAATCGGAGCCCGGCGTCTAATTACGCGAGTAACTAACACGGACGATTAAGGAAGGGGTTTTACAAGCAGAATGCCGCTACTCGTGACTCTCGGCTTCTTCCGTTGCGTTGCGAGCAACGTTCGATTCTCATCGATCCGGTATCTTTAATTAAAAACATATGGTAGGGGAGATTGAGACTGGTAGGCTAATCTTTTAGTATTTTTAATGAATCAGATGAGTGAAACATTATTATCACGGTTATTATATTCAGCGAGGCGTATGTTAGCTTATCTAATTAAGCGATTAAGGTTTAACTAATGTGATAGCAATCAAAGTATTTTAACTGGTTGATTATGGGTACTTTAATTTTATTAGCAACTTGTCTATAGTAATAAAATGTTAAGAGAGTTGTTTTGTTATAAGCTTAATTTTGAAAAATTTGGTCAAAAAAATGGTCAAAATATTTAAGACTTCGATACTCTATACCTACTACTGATTTACTAAGTCCTCTAAAAAACTACTGATTTAATAAGTCCTCTAGCAAATAAACTTTAACGTATACTCTAATTTAACTATGTATAAGTTATATAAAGTGTGGAACCACTAAATTTTTATAAATTGACGTACTTAATTTTTCCACCAACGTAGGTAACTTAAATAATGTATAGTGATGTAGTCATAAATAAAAAATTTGGTATGTTAACAGTTTCTTATTTCTTCATCAAATTTTTCTACAGTTTTTCACAGCGTCGACGTAAAATTATTAATAATTAAACAATCAACCTCGGTCCCCTTGCGAGGATTTTTTCGTTTCTGGAATTCTCTTTCTGTAGATTTGCTGGGATATTCGCTTGACGACAAAATTATACATTTTTACGTACTCGAGTTCTGAGATCCGTTATCCGAAAAAAGAAATTGGCGCAGTTGTAATTTCACGTTTTTGTCGGAACGGTTTTTCGTGTAATCGAAAACAACGGAGATACATATTTCGGTTAATCACGTCGAATCGTGTAGCGTGCACGGAACAGAAAACCTCGTAAACCCCAATTTTTCCGCGCGCTTCGAAATTCCGCGTCGCTTCACACGAATATAGGATTCCGTATTCGAAGTGCTCTAAACGAGGGTGAATTTCCGTTCCGCTCTCCGGCATGACTTAATCGCTCGTTTCAATCGGCGATAACCTACATTCAAGAGCCAACGACTGGGTAGGAGTAGGATGAATGGGGGGGCGGGGGGGGGGGGGGTGGTTGAGGAAAGCCGATGGCGTTTTTACAACGACAAAGGCCCGCCGTTTGATTCGATGACATATCGAAGTCTTGACTTCAGGAGAGCCCTTTTCGCTGTTGTCGCTAAAATGTCGCGGCCCACCGCGTAGTACGCCAAGCCTACCGTGAAACGCGATTGTGCGCTCGCCAAGTGCACTCAGTTTACGCTGTCACTATTTGAATGACGAGCCGACGATCGAATCATCTGCGTCGAACGTACGGCACGGTCCGCGCGCTGTAAAATCAATTGTTCTCGGTTTCGATCGTTACTTATCGTTCGAACGGCCATTAAGCCGTGCGCGATACGTCGAGCCGCGATCGTAACCGACGCCGTTCCCGAGTCCCGAATCCGAGGCTCGCGATCACCCCTAGCATCGGGACATTAAAACGATGTCGCTTAATCCCACGGCACTGGATGGATCGGCGCGTCCTCCGCAAAAAATTCACGTTCCATTAACCGCGTCGATAAATCGCGATTTCCATCTCGGTCGAGGGTTCAGCGCGGGGCGATCGATTTCTTCGCCGGGCGCGAAAGGTACATAAGATTTATAAGATATCGCTGATGGAGGCGGTCGACCAGCGCCGAGTACGACAATTTTCGAGGCGCAAACATCGCACTTTCCTGGCGAACCGTATCGCGACAACACTGCTGCGCTGTGTGTATATTTCGCGAGGTTGCTGTATCTAAAACGCGTTACTGTAAAGTGCATTGTTTGTTTCCCGAAGTATGTCGTGTTCCGTGGAAAGCGCCGACAGAGAGGCCCGGCGAGAGCTTTGCATGGGGGCAGAAAACGAAACTTTATGGGGGTAACGAGTGCTCTTTAAACTTTAAGCTACGATTTCCTCGCGAGATCCTTTGGACTTGCGTTTCCTCACGTCCTTAGATAACGGGCGAAAGAGCCGTTGTATTTCGAGATCGAACCGTGACGGTGCCACGGGTAGAGTGGCTGGATACGTCGGTGTTTACAACCCTGTAAAGGGAGGAAGGCTTGATTTATCGTGATGCCGCCCGCGTCGGGCCTATTACCATAAAATATTCAGTGAAAAAAGATGGGGCGAGAGGGGAAGGATATCGTCGAAAATTCGACGGAAATTATCCTTTTGACGCAATACGTTTCATCGACGGGCCCATTTAACGGAATAAGATTTATCATTTTCGGTGTAAGGGCGAACGCGGTTACCGGAAAGGTACGGATACCGAGATGGGTTTTGTTGGACGGTTTCCTGTCGGAAACCCAAAAGTTTCTGGCTTTAAATTTCAGCCAGCCGTTCCGGCCTGGCGGACCGAATGTTTCGGATTTTCAGTTTTCGTGCTCCCTGTAACAACGGTTCGCGCGCAACCGTCCAAGTTTACAGCGGCGAAACTTTATAATATAAAATAATATTTTTATTAGAGGGACTGCGCGTTTTATTTGCACGCCGGCTGCGTACATCCGACAGCCTGGTCATTTGTGTTCTGCCTTTTTTCGATCTCTTTTTTTTTAACCACCGCAAAACTTCCGAGTCGTTGTTCGGGCTCGCAGTCGGTGCTAAACTCTGTTTGTAACTCATCCGGCGCGCTTGCAAGCTTTCACACCGGTCGGTGTTCAATGACGAACGGTCTTTAAGCGCGAATAATATGAGGAATGTCGTACTTTAGATAAAATAGTTAATTTCAGTCATCATTTCTGTCCATATTATAATATTTCATTACGAGGAAAAGCACATTTCGGGTACCTACAAGTACTAAAAAATGTTCTGTTTTTCTACCATTTGAATGTGCTGCTTGTCTTAGCAAGAAATGAAACGTAATATTTTTCCAGTTTTTCTTCAGACAAATGAAGCGAACCACTTGCCGCAACGTATATCATAACGAAGTGGTATGTGCATGGGGACACCAGCTGTGCCAAACCTGTACAGAATTTCTTCTCAGTCGGGTTTTAGCCGGTATCCAACGATATTAATCACCTTCAAGTTCACAGTTTACGACTCGGTCTCATTTTTCGCACTCAACTACGGTACTTCGCGGGTCGCACGATTAAGTCAGCCGGCGTGCATAGGCCTCCTGCCACTATGTGCCCGCAATTTCCGTGTCATTGACATTATTCCCGGCTAGAAGACTATAAATAGAAGGAATCGATACCCGACCTATTCATACGGCCGCAGAACTGAATTTATTGAAGCTGTTAGGTAACTCCCACTGTCCTTTTGTCGTCGTAACCGTTCTCGTCCACCCTCCCTGCAATCAAATCCTTACTCTTTTTGTCAGTAGTTCATCCTCGACCCGATCGACTTACGTAAGATCTCCTGCAAGATCTCCGACGTTTCGACGGCGACGTATTCGCGGTGTCCACGATCGTTTCTTCTCCGATTTTGCCAAACGGTCGACGCGCGGAACGCGAAACACGACCCACAATTCCTGGGTGACCACTTATGCCCTTCACGTTTCGCGAACCTCGGTCCCTTTTCGTCGTCGACATGGTTTTCCTCTTTCAAATGTTTCCTGTTACGCGATCGCCGCGCACTGTAACGAGGACGAGGTTCCCTCTGGCACGTTTCCATGCGTTTCCCGTCGCCGCGCTCCCTGGGACCTGGCAGTCTTTCATATTTTTAGTACCCTCGAGATCAGACATCAAGGGCACTTGCAGCTTTCAACATTTTTAATCACGACGAAAACGATCCTCGCAATGGGATCACGTAATGCCTTAATCATCTCGATTATGTTAATCACCATGCAACAACTTTTCGGGTCCGCGGATCAAGCTAGAAGAGTTCAAGTGGCACAAAAGGAAGAGGTCGAAGAGAGGATCAACGTCCGGAATTATCTTATCAGATCCTTGGTGCAGGACGCGTTCCCATCGACGTTTTCAGACAGGCTCCTCCAATGAGCCAACGTCATTTCATTTCGTTCCCATAATCTATCCGCCTCCTTTTCAACCCTCGGGCCACCGACGCGACATCTCGAATTTTCTCCTTCCTCTCTCTCCGCTCTTCCCGCTCACCTTTTCTCCGCACAATGTTTTCCAGTTGAATGCGTTCCGTATAACGCGAGACGTTCGTACCGGTTTCATTTCGTACTCGATGACGTTAGCTAATCCCG
Organism: Perdita meconis; assembly: GCA_030770465.2. NCBI lineage: Eukaryota > Metazoa > Arthropoda > Insecta > Hymenoptera > Andrenidae > Perdita > Perdita meconis. The sequence goes on from JASKOS020000016.1 coordinate 6,606,889, forward strand.
CGGCTCTTGATTACCGAGGTAGCGCGACGAGGGAGGGCCACGTTATATTCCCAACGTTCCTTCGGTTTTCCGAGGTTGTCGGGGTCCGCGAGAGCGCGGAGGAGGGTGGTACTGAAAACGGGACGAGGAAAATCAATGGGCGAAGACGAAGAGAGCTCGGTCAAGATCATCCGCGCTTTACGGCGGGGGTGAATTTTCATCTCTAATTGTTTGCCGTATCGTGGGTACGAACGACGCCGCGGCCTTTCAGCCTCGGCTTCTCTCTGATCAAGCGGCACATCCGCTGCTCAGTTTTTCATCCCGCGTCAGGGTAATCTGGCCGGGGGCAACGCGCGGCTAGAATTCTCGTTCCTCTCTTTTTCTTAACGTTTTCTCCGCCACGCCTTAGTGCTCTCCTTTTCCCCGGTATAATGTACGTCGAGTTAATTGGATGAGGCGGCCTCGTCGAGGAGACTGTTCAGGCCACTTCCACGACCGGCTACGAGGGCTAAACTCGTGCCACTCCGCGATTCATAAACGCGTTGCCGTCTCTCTCCGTCGGGGATTGCGACTCGCGAGATCACCCCCTCCCCCCAGTTACCCTCCATTCAAAGCGACATTACGGCAAGTGGTTACTACCGGCGGTATCGGGGGCCTCGACTTCACTCTTTGACCCCGCGTTGTAATTTCCGCGCGGCGAGAACGCGGCACGGACGCTGCGAGTTTCTGCCCGCTCATCCACAATGATAGCGATAATAATAATAACGTTTCTAGTTATTCCCGCGGAATGCTGTACCTCCCAGGTTGAATTATAATTAACCGCGAACACCGCTCCACTCAGATCGCCGCAAGCATTTCCATGCAGACGTAACTCTAATTGTCGATATTGCTTCTTTCTATGTTCCTCGAACCGAACCCCTCCACCGCGCCGTCCTTTTATCGTGACCTTAATGACGCAAGGTGAGTTCGATTCGCCCCGGTACATCGGCTCGTATATCATACTATTAAATGCGTCTCAATTCCGTACCTAATGGAATCGATACGCAGCGTATTTCTTTTTACCGATTCGCGGAACCGTACGGATATCTCTTCGAGATCGGCAATCTTGTTGCAAAAGCGCGTCCGGAGCGAATCCGTCCCGAAAAACCCATTTATTCGTAGTATCCGCGGCATGAACCTCACGCACAAATTCCTTCCGTTAACAAGCTCCGTTTACAAAAAAAACCTGTATCCCTTTTTGCGTCGTTTCCCGTCGTATCGATCTCTCCCGGAGGATCCTCTAGGAAAGTGACACTCGCGCGGTTCTCACGGACACGGATGAATGTTGCAACGCGCCGTCATTGACGCAATTTTTCTTCATTAATTAGTAATCGGTGATGTACGACTTCCTGACTTCTTTCAGCGAGACTGCTCCTTTTTCTTTCACGTGAAATCTACAACCTCGTGGGGTGATTACCGAGTTACGAACAGAGGAAAGAAAGTGTACAATTCATCTGTAACACTTCGCCGTCGATGTTTCAAACGCTGTCATTCCGCGGCTAAATCCGATGGTAATCCTTTACAAAATACCCGCGTATGACAAAGTGCAGATTACCGTAAGTGTCAACGAATTAACGTTTGTATCTCGCCGCATTGAAAACGTTTGAATATTCGTAAAACTATGCGTCCACGCGGTCCAAAATAAATCCTCCACGGTTTGTTTAGCACACCGCGAATGCCAATAGACTCGGTTTCGTTTTGAACGGCTCCCGGTACCATTGTTGACATCTGCAACCGTGCGTCCCCCGGCTCCGAAAGTAGCGTCCACAGGGGACCTATCGTGATTTTCATTCCACGCTTTTTCCATTTTCAGAGCCTCTACCTCATGGCTGGCGGGCAATACAGGTGGGGGAGGGTAAGCTGGCTTTCGCGAACTCTGCCAGTTTGTCAGTGGGACAATGCGAGGCGTTACATCGCTGAAGTATCGGGACGAGCGTGTTTACATAAGCAGATCCCGTAAGCGGTGGATATCAGTCCGACGGTCCGTCCGCGTGCAAAATTGCGTCGCGACGTGTTTGCTGTTTCGCTCGCGTGTGTAAGTATGTGCGCGCTTGTGTCCTATGTGGCGTCAAAATCACGCGAGACCCGTTCGTCCGTGGTCGGTGGAATGTGAGTCAACAGGACGAGGGAATGCAGGGAGAACGGACTACGGCGGTTGATCTGGAGAAGCCAGCGCTGGAAACGGATTATTGCAGCCTCGGCCCTGGAGACATTCCCTACGTGGTGAGTTTTATGCATCAGAAATGTTCCGCGCGATGCTGGGGGGACACTCTTCGAGAGGATCGTGTTGTCTATTACGGCGTGACGAGAGTAGTAAAGCTGTTTACCAACCGGTCGTAGCGGTACTATAACCCATGAGACGTTTTCTGGAACAGCGGTGTACATGGCATGGAAAACTCTGGTAGATCTGGTCACTTTTATATTTGTTAGCCTATAAGCGTCCACAATACTTTTCGTGAGAACGAAATCGGAGATAGGGTATGGAAAATATTTTCTTTTAAACCGGGGATAATTTGTAATGATTCATGCATTCGTGCGCTAATTCGTCTGATGTGTATTGATACATTATTATACGTTGGTGTAATGTTAACCCAGTAATTTGCACCAGTACAAAAATTATAAATCGTTTCTAAATTTAACTCTTTAAGTCACTAATGGGATTTTAGAGTCCCATTCATTCTAACGAATCTTTATTAACTGTTTACTGTTAAAATAGAGATTTGGTGCGTGTAGCGGTTTAGTACGTATAAAAGAAACTGTATCATGAGAACTCAAAACTAAATTGTTTACAGTTACAAACAGGTGAAAAACAAAAACTGAAATCGCAACATTTCTAAAATTACTCCACGGTGTATTATAGAGCTGTATTCCGACAAAGCATTTTTGTCTGGTTGACTTTTGTGATCAACAGATGGAAGATTCTCTGGTGCGTTACAGATGATCACAGAGTTTTACTCTCCCCACCACTTGAGCTCGCTGAGCCAATAGGGGCGCTTCCTACAGGTGTTTCTACTCAAACGCACTCTAGCGGTCGCTAGAAGATCTTCCATCTAAGAATCACACATTTCTGAGAGAATTTGCAACACCTGTATAATTGACCGTGAATTACTTTCTATAGGTGCAAATACACAATATTTCAGCACATACAAACGACTCTTTTATGGATTACTAAACAAATAGATTAAATATTAAATGCTCCTAGATTTTTGTTTTAGAAAATGCCAATCATGTTATGACTGTATTTAGGCATATTAGTTTAACTTTTCACTTATTTATTTCAAAGTTTGAATTACATATATGTGGGATTTAATATGAACTAACTGGTAACAGTTTATTTGAATCGGTACAAACAAGCACGAATACAACACATTAAACGACACGTACAAGAACAGTCTTGATTCAACGACGCAATCTTCTCCAATGAATTTCCATTCCTTAGACAAAACACGCATCACTCCAATCGAAACTATATTCATACATTTAATACTTCATTCATATCAATATTTCATTCATTCAATACTTCATTCATATCAATACTACATATAACAAGCAGGCAGTAGAATCAATATTATTCAAGTTTCAATGTAAAGTATATTGGTTTACGTTTGATTTAATTATTGATGATAAGTTCGATAAAAATAAATATCCAAAGTTCGGTAATTAGCCGTACAACTATAAAAAGAGTAAAGCTACAAGAAAAAAGGAGTCGAAAATATTGAATAATATTTCTATACATGAACTTTTTGAGAATATTTACCAAGTCTTTCCATAAGTTAACTCTAATGCCAATGCGTTAAGATTATTGTACTGTGCTCTAGTGAGATCACAGGTTGAATATGCCTCTGTCATATGGTCTCCCTACTACGCTAAATATAAGATACAGATTGAAAGAGTGCAGCATAAGTTTCTCAGATATGCCGCATTTAAGATTGGGGTAAGGATGCATTTCTCTGATCACAATTATAATCCTGTCATGGATAAGCTAAAACTTATCTCGTTAGAGAATAGAAGGACAATATCTGATTTGTTGTTTCTTTACAAAATTCTGCATGGTTGTATCAAATGTCCCCAACTCCTTGAACTCGTCAATTTATATGCACCTATACGACATTTAAGAAAATCACAAACATTTCTTCCAGCAAGCTACACCTCTTATTTCTCACATACCGATACCATTAATCGAGTATGCATGGCAGTAAATGCTTGTGATCATAACCTGGACATGTTCAGCGGCTCTTTTTCTGTGTTCAGGAAGCAAATCTATGACGTTTTGTAATTTTCCTTTCTCTACTGTGATGTATACGCTTGAATTTTTACCTTTTGTCTCTTGTTTCCGTATCTAATTCTTATTTACATTATCATATACATTTATAGTTTAGTTTATTCTATTTTTATTAATTTTTTATGTAAGTCAATTAGTCCTCTACTGTACTGCTATTATTATAATTACTTGTATACTAATGGGAAAATTTTCCCGTGAATGAATGAATAAATAAATAAAGTTACTATCTCAATTCAGGTTTATGTTAACTTCACAAAGTAACACAAAAGCATTTCGTTTTTCGTACCGCAAGCGTGAAGTTCCCATAGCGAAATCTTTCCATCAAAGGGTCGAAGAGAATAGAGTCATTGTTTGCCCCGCAGCTTTTTTCTCTCAATTAGAAATTCAAATGCCTTCACAGCAGAACAATGCTTAACAAACCCCAGTCACACGTAACCAATTAAGTCGGTATCGACGTTTCTTTGTCTTCGTTAGCGTGACACAAAAGATAATCTCGCAAATAACGTTGTTAAAGTAGAACCCCCCGAGGCGCCAAGTCAGCAGTGCCACTGTTCGAAGCGTATAAGCCTAATAGCTCAAATGACTCTGTACCTTATACATTATTTACAACTTGCCGCGGAAAGTAACCTATTCCCTGTGAAAATAATTCTTGAATAAATTCAAAAGGGTAAGAAAAAGGCCTGGCCGAAGGGAGGTTCTACGTGCCGCGTGCAAGCCAATAGTGGGAATGTCCGCTTCGTTAGCCAATTTGTTGCGGGAAGAAAACACTCCCTGTCGATCATCGTGAGCCACGGCATCGTGTTCGCGGAATTCATTACGCGACGATGTAATCTCGCGATGGTTAGGGTAGATTTACGCGAACGGGTAGGCGTATCGATCGATCGTCACGGGAAGTCTTGCTCCGCGAAAATTGCCACGAAGGAAGACGACCGATTAGCGTTTCGTCGGGTTGCTCGGCGTTAAGACGCGTTCGGAGACACACGTATCTTCGAAGATATCCCCTTGAGAGCGCCGTCGATTAAGTTGTTACAGGAGGCGTTTTTGTCGCGGGTCGATATACCGGTTGGAAGGGCGGTAAAGGGAATCGATGCGAGCACGAACATCGATCGATATCGAGGAGGGGAGTCATGGGACGAGCCACAGGTACCTGAGCGACGCGCGCGAGCTCGTTTTCGATTCTGAAACCGGAAACGAGGTCGTTCCACCGGCGCTCGCGTCGAATTGCACGTCATTCCCAACGAAGCTTATTACATTGATGTCAATGCGTGCATTAGTAGTTCGCGACGCATCCCGCGAAACAAGCATTCGCGGCACCGCCCATTCACGTAGTCTGCGGCTAAATGAACGGGACGTTTCACTTAAGGGATCTTTCCACTGTGAACCTCTGAAAAATTGCCATTTTTTTGGGAATTTTTTTGTACTGAACGAAATGTCCAATGTAAATAAAGTTTTTCCTACTGATTAATACACTTATTGAGAGTACAAACAATTTTTTTATGCAATTTATAATAGTTTATTTAAATATATATATCGCACTGAATTGAGCACCTCAAGAAAACGATGTAGTGCTGGCGTAGACGATTCCAGAAGAACGACGCATCTGAATGAAAAAATTCAAAATGGTTTTTAGTCGTCACGGATGTCGTTATCGTTGGAACCAAAATTATTTTAATTGATAAAAAATTAACCAAATGACGGAAGTTTGAATGTTTAAGTTCCGAAATCCGATGAATTTTTAGTCATTTGTCATAGTAAAAAGTATGAAATTGTTAATGAAACAAAGTTTCCGTGGTCCCTGCGATAGCCACTGATGTATTGAATAATGTGTAAAAATTTGAGACTGATTAATGAAATAATTTTTTTGCAATCATCTACGCCAGCACTATATCGTTTTCTTGAGGCGCTCAATTCAGTGCGATATATATATAGTTAAATAAACTATTATAAATTGCAAAAAAAATTTGTTTGTACTCTCAATAAGTGTATTAATCAGTAAGAAAAACTTTATTTAAATTGGACATTTCGTTTAGTACAAAAAAATTCCCAAAAAAAGGCAACTTTTCAGAGGTTCACAGTGGGAAAACCCCTTAAATGCGAGTGTCATGACATTCGAGCGTTTTTCTTTTCTCATGTCGTGTCTCTTCTTTCACCGCGATTTTTCCAGCGTCGCGTCGCGCGAGCCTTGATTTTTCCCTTCCCTCCGCATCGAAAAACGCGGTTTTCCCGTCGAGTTAGTTGAATTCGAGAAATTCCGAATAAAGCGAGCGAGGGCGAAAAGGATATTGTATGAATTTGACGCGCACTTTGGATTTTATGTAATTAGGTTCAGCAAAGGGGGCGACGTCTTTCAAGTTTTCAATTACCCCATTCGAGGTAACCGGCTGGTTTACGACACAAGAGTTTCGCTGCGCGCGTCCCTTTAAACAGAGTAACGAGTTCCGCCACGAACGCACGAAGAGAACAGACACACGTGTTTTTACGCTTTCGTTCCGACAAGTTGCGCAACGTAACTTATTTATTCTGCGGCGAACGTCGCGACCTCGCGACGGTTTCCTGCGCGAGCCAAAGTTCGCGCGGCAGCTTCCGGTCCTGACGTGCAGTTCCGTCCGCGACGAACCGAACCCGCATGATTGATGTTTCGCACTTTAACTACGCTTCGAGCATACCAAGTTCCATTTCCTGATCACTTCTGAAAGTTTTGGACGGGGAAGGATTAACTAATCTGCCGTTGCCGCGAATGGGAGTTTCATGAAATCCTGAAAGGTAGATTACGGGAGATAATCTTCCGTCGAATCTACAGCCTGGAGACATCTTCGAAATCGCGATGTCGCAAACGAAAGAGAGAGAAAAAAAAAAACAGGTACTCGAACGGCTAGATTACAAAAATGTTATCAAGTGCGGCGGCGTCGATGGGACGACGCGCGGATTAATCGAATTATCTAGGACGGCTTGTTGCCAAACTAAACCGCGAATCGCGCCGCAATCACCGTAAACACAGCCGCGCCATTCTGTGTATTTTGGAGTTACAATTCGTTTCGGCGTTTCTGCTTCAATCAACGTTTCGGATGTTTAACGTTTCGCGCGATTGACCGTGCGCGCCGTTATTTCGTCGCGCGGCGAAATCGCTTGACGGACGATTCCCCGCGATCACGGGGGGTGCAACCGAGGTCGGTCCGGGGGTTGGAAAGGTCGGGGATATTGGAAAGTATTTAAGTCAAGGCGGCGGCGGTGATACGGTTAGCGGTATCTGATTGGAGGGACCGATAATTCGCGGAATCCCAGCGCTAAGACGTAGAGATCGAGAGAGCGAATTGAACGGTAATCCAACTAGGCGATGTCCTGTCGGAAAGAGGAAGATTATCGGCGTTGGCACAGTTATCAAACAGCTATCGGATTGATTTACACCTTGCCGGAGGTCGACTGGTAACGAGTCCACCGTCTCGCCCCCCTTCCGTCCATCCTTCCCCCTTCCGTCGGGTGGATAGTAATTTACCCGTTTGTTATTTTACCAGAGTTTGCCCAAAGTTCGCGTAATTATCACGCTGGCCACTGGTGCACTTAAGCGCCCCAACATTACTCTCGGCTTACCAGAATTAGGGGCCACTATCGCTTCCACGTTTCAGGTATAATCCCGATCGAGTGGGAGGAGGGTTTGGATTTGACAATGAGCGAAGGAACGGGAGGAACGTTGATCGAAACAATTACCGTGGGCAAACGAAGGAAAACGTTTAAATTGACTTAGAGGATTTTAAATTCTCCAACAGGCAACAGATCTCGCGGCGATGGGGAGACTTTAAAGACGCTTCCGCGACGCTGATATCGACTTCCCTTCGGCGAACGACGAAGCGAAATAATTCCGTGTACTCTCACGACTCTCCGCGTTCAAAAGCACCGATGACACTACCGTCATCGTAGCAATCGTTCTGTCCGCGATTTGATCTCTCAAGCTCGACGCGCAGATGAAATGATAATGCGTCTCTTCGCTGATAGTCGTCCCCGATATTAAGCTCTACGATTTTAGACTGACAGTTTGCGGTTTATTTTTACTCAAAACTACTGACTTATTCATCAGTGCGACTAACCTGATAATTATTGTACCAGACAGTGAATTAATCATTAAAATTCGTTATTCGACTCCAGCTTCTATGTTTCCTAAGAAAAATCTGGAGCTGCTACCGGTCGCCCAATTAATATTCCAAATCCCTGTCGTGAATTCCGTAACAATACCATTAAAATATTCATAGTACAATTCAATTATTTTGCAATCTTCCGAGCATTCTAAACCCGTTGATTTTTATCTGAACGAGCTTACGATTTTGTTTTCTCCACCGGATTCAACTGTCTTCACACTGACAATAAGCGGACTTGGGCGTCAACGTCAATCTGCATTAAGTCGCGGACGGAAAAACCCGAAGCGAGTGTTTCCAGGCGAACCGCGGGAAGCGGACGGCGTTTCCCGTTGTGTGCGAAGCGTAACGAAGCGCAACGGGATGCAACGGCACAAAGTAACGAGAAAGAACAAGGCGGCGCGGCGGGCCGTCTTTGGGCGCGAAAGGTGCGCGCGAGCGACGGGACTGACACAAAGGCGGTCGCTCGGCACACGTACGATTTGTCGCGTGATCGTGCGGCGACCGAGAATTTCACAGGCGACGCGCACAATGTGTGCGAGCCTGTTGTTATTCCCGTTTGTCACGAGGATCCTCCGAATGCGACGCGGTAATTTCCGCGTCCGCGATGACCGGGCAATTTGCTCGCGATCCCATTGTCTCGTTCCACCCACGCTCAACCGACCGACCACCCTGAGATTTCGATCGCCGTTCTTCTTCCCCCTCTCATCCGGGACGCTGTAAAACGCGAAACGATCCTCGCGCCACGCTTAAACGATTCTGCCGAATATTGCGGTACGCAGACAGACACAATTCACAATGTACAATACAATGTACAATACAATACAATCATCCAAAAGGGGTTTCGCGCTCGGATATCGACGTCTTTCTTAATTTAACTAACCGATATCGTTGCGATAATCTCGAGACTTTAATCTCTACTAAACAATTCTATTCAACACGCCTTCATTCCCCAATTATGGCTCGTATTTGATTCAAAATCATCTCTGATTAGGTAAAATATTTCCTAACGAGCTAGGAATGTTTCGTGATAAAACAAAGTTAGTTAAAAAAATTCCGATTGATCGACGCGATCGTAAAAGCGAATCGAGGACCGGATTTCGGAGGTCGATGAAATAGTTGCGTAACTGGCGCCATGGATTCGAATGCTGTTCATGGAGGGCGAAGTAATTAAGCGTTGGAAATTGAGGAGGAGAAACGAACTTCCTCTCGCGTTCGGTCTTCGATGGATGAAAGATAAATTCAAAGATGTAGGTCGCATTGACTTTTAAATGGCCTTCGAGATAACTTTAATACGACGCCCGAGTGTCCGTCGTAAGAAAGACTTCTGATGATTAAGTTAGTTCCATCATCCGAGAATATGCGGGGTGAAGGGACGCCTTATTTGAAAATATAATTTTTTTGTTTAATGTCAGAGGATGATCTATGGCACGAAGGTCGAATGAAATCAAGTATTCAGTAGTAGTTTCAGTCAGATTACGAGATTTATTTCTTTTGCCCTTTGGAGACGGAAGATCTTCGTTTAATTACGGCTTCAATTAATTATCTCAGAAATTGTGTTTCGAGTTTGTTATCAAGAGTCACTTTCTTGCAGAAAAATAATGTTTTCGTAATATTCCAAGTTCACAATTTAAAGCAATTGAAATGTCTTACTTTTTGAAAATGTGGTGAATTAGAAATTAAAATTGTTGTTAATCGCGATAGAATTACTTAGCAGTAACTTTTGGAATATATTTACGCGTCACCTACTTTTCGCGGGTGTTTTCGCCGAGTATCTTGGCGTGCAAGGACGGATTTGAATGTTAAAGACGCGCGCGGCGCGAGATTAGCGAAATTTCGGAGTCAAACTGTACAACGGTTTTCGGCTCGGAGCAGAGCGAGGCTGGTAATCTAAGACGAGCTCGGAGAAGAGAGGAGGAAGACTGCGAGAAGAAGGAGACTCTTTGCACTCGGGGAAGTCCAACTAAGTTCCAAACTAAGTTAGTAACGTAGATCCTATTAACTAGTAGGGTAATACGGGCCAAGAGTCTTATCGCGGAAATTATCTTCGCTTTATACCATTCTTTTTTAAACTCCTCCCTCAAGCGTCTCCTTTCCTGTCGGTCTCTCGCCCTCTGGCTCTTCGAAAATGTAAGTTTCGCGGATCCAACCCCGAGACACGTTCTCCTTTGAGCCCTTCTCTCGCACGTAAATTGAATAGACCATTTATCGTGCGCGCGCACAACGGCTGGTAATTTCGCGCGAAGACGGGAAACGTAATTCTTTTTCTTCGTTCGAATACGTCGTTGATATAAAAAGAGAAAAGAAGAAGAAAGTAGGGTAGAAAACGTGGTCAGAGTGGAAAGCACACCGGGTGGTTTGGAAACAAAATCAAAGAACTTCGACACGAGCACCGCGGTTGAAATTTAATTTCAATTCAAACTGATCTTGAAAATTATTCGCGACCTGCGTCGTTCCTTCTAAACGACCGGCTTCCAGGAGAGGAGGGGAGGAACTTTATTACCTCGGCTTTAACCAAGAATACGGCCGACGTCAAATTCGCTTCCGGCGCTAGAATTGAATAAGCAATTTGTCGTAACACGGAGCGCCGCGAGCCCGACACCTCTGACAGATTTTTCCCTCGCATTTAAATGCACGCGAAATTAGAAAATCCAGAGCGGAGGGGCTTGACAGACCCGCCTTCCGCCGGCTCTACGACTTAACGAATCTGACTTCTTCGGTCTGCGATTAATTAAGGCGGATCTCGCGAGGCGGGACGTCTTCGAATATCTCATCGGGCCCGACGTAATTCGGTCGCGAAGCTCGATAAAAAGGGAAACCCGTCGGTATCCTTGCGGCTCGACGAAGCAGGATTTTCCAATCCTCGCCCAATTAAAGACTCGATTGCTTCATCGGTTTAGCTTCGAATTTCCCCGAACCGGAATTCCTCGTTTTCTGAAAGACGCTTCTCCCTCGCTCATCTTCCGACGATGCCGCGCGATAATAGAATGTTTCCAGGAATGACTCGGTCCTCGGTCCTCGCGATTTGATAAACCGACGTTCCCCGATTAATCGGACCGCTCTCTCGAGCGTTCCTCGAGCGTTCCTCGAGCGTTCCGCTTGACCCCGCGCGCGGCGGGCAAGTTTTTTTTCAGGAGCGCGCGCGCCCCCCTCCGGTCGATGATAAATTCCGGCCGTTCCTCGGGCGCCCCGTACTTTTATGCGCGGCCGAGCCGCCTGGGTCAGGGCGATTCCGGTTGTCAGGTAGGATTCATGGTGACGCAGGTGGCGGAGGAAAAAAGTGAATTTTCGGCGTGACATCGGTTATTCCGGTCGCGGCTGCGACGACATAAATCGCAAGCCACCGACCGTCGAGCAATCAATACCGAGCGTTGTGCGTGTGTGTGTGCGCGCGGTGTGCGCGTCGCCCGGCCGTTTCTCCTGCACGTGCATGCGCACCTCTGCGTGTCCTGTTCTTGTGTGTGCGGATCGTTTGACAATGAGACCTGCGGATCCCTTGAGATACGACCGGGCGAGGAGAGAGTTCATCATCTTCGATCCGCTCGGAAGCGTCCGGACGCTCGCGCGACCGATCGATGGACGACCTGGTGACACGGGTGCCACGCTAAATGTAGAGACAATCGAGATTGCGACGCGTCGCCACCCGAACGACAAATTACTGTTGTCTACGGTCTTCCTTTTGATCGAACCGCGGAGACGTTGCTCGTCGATGTTCGCGAAATTCCCGTCGGATAGATCGTAATCGAAATTGACGCGGGAAAGTTCGTTCGTTCCTTTTGTTGGTTAACGTATCTTTCCCAACGATGTTATGAAGCTGATACCGGGGGCATAGTACAACGTTGATTATCGGAAGTAATAGGGAGACAAAAATGTTCGGATAACCGAATTTTTATGGATAATAGGACGGCGGCTTTTATCGCGTATAACTTCATATATTATGAGCATTATAATACAAATGAACATAAAAAGGGACATTGTTGTACGAAGGTTTATGAATCCCATACCTGGTTTAGCCTCGAAATTGCGTAAATGTACTGTTGGAAAGAATGTCCGGTAAGTAGAACGATCCGATAATTCGTGTCCCGATAATCGAGATTGTATTATAGTTAAATCCATGGAAGATCTATTTAATTTAAAGAGGAAAGACAGCCTAGTGACCTGGTGTATTCGATAGATACGTTTCGCCGGTGACACGCGTTGACCCCGAGTTTTACGTTTATGACTTCACAAAGGATAGTCTGACATAGTAATAAAGTGTCGACGAGGGTAAAGATGGATCAACAGGGTTATCCTCGACCCAGCTTCCTGGACAAATTTTTCTCTCACCCTTTACCATTCAATTCACTTCCAAATCAATTTCTCGATTTCAGGACCGCGATAGTGCTCATTGGCGAACGTACTCGATAAGGCGGAAGGTCGTAACAATCGTATTATCGCGCTAATTACACGGCGAATCGTCGGGACCCGTTATCGAGGATCCGTCTCGCGAGGTCGTCTCAAAACCATCGCCTCCTCCTCTCATTAGTCTCCTCGAAGATTTCCAAGGAAATCGTCAGAAGTCCTTCTGCTCTCCCACTTTTCTTTCTCTCCTCTCCCCGCACGTCGGAAGGCCCAACGTCTCCGTTTCCCGACACTCGAGCAGAAACGCTGCCGCGGCATTCGCCACCCTCGCTCGCCACTCTTTCGAGCCCTTCAGCACCCTCTGCCTTCCCTCCGAGGCCCTTCACATCCACCACCACCGTCGCCGTTACCGCGGCTGACACCCTCCCCCCTCGTCGCCAACCCCCTTCGTCGCAGCCACTAGTCATTTCAGGGGCGACCACTCGCTATCGAGCACGGCTGAGGCGCGTCTGAAACCTCGCCGACGTCTGCGTGCTCTCTCGCGATCGCATCGAAAAAGTAGAAACCCTGCGCGCGTTGCACTCTCGGCCAACCACCCCCTCGCTGTATCGCGCTCTCGCTTCGTACTGCTAAACGCGACGGTAAGCGTCGGAGGGTCGACCGGTTAGGGGATGAAGCACGACCAAGACGGTTTTGTAATTGGGGGATTATTAAGCCGTACGCTTTACCGAAACAATACCGTCGTTTCTTTTCGTGCGCGAGCGCCCCGCGGGGCGGCAAGGAGGCGGAACCACGGGTCGCGCAAGAACAAGAACACTATATTTGGTGCGTTCCAATTCACGTATGATGCGCATGGAGCGCATAAAGAACCGTTTCACTACATAAAGAATATTGCATATTGCCTACAGTCCCTCCACTTTTAACGCATGAGGCATGCATCAATTTCATATGGTGGTGCGGAGAAAAATTCCCTAGAATATTTCCACTTGTAGCGCATGAAGCATGCATGAATTACTACAACTCGGAGTAAAAGCAATTAGCGCGATGCGTATTTATTTCTTTCCGCATTTTCATCGGACGCCATGAAAGGTCATGGTGTGCTCCTTCGCGGCACCTTAGAAGTCGCTCACTTTTTGCAGTCGAACAGCATAAGACTCTGTACGGTTATCACTGCATAAATCGTCTATGCATCACTGCAAATACTTTCTGCAATGTGGTGGACTTTTTTAATAACTGTCTCACTATCTTTAAGACTTCCGCCTGCTTAGCGATATGTAATTCATAAATAATGTATTAGTTTTTATTGATCCATTTATTGACCCATTTACTATGTAATATCATATTGTGTTCTTTTTTTCTTTTTTCCTCTTTATTGCTGTTTGTATTAACATCTTCATTACTCTCTCTGTATCGATATGTTCTTTTCTTTTACCTTTCGTACTTATATTTTGTGAACTACGTTTTCAACTTTTATCATTCCGTTCATCTTTTATCATCGCGGGTTCATCCCGTAAAATGAATAATTAAATTATTATTATTACAAGTATTGACCTTATTGGCAGAAGAAGAGGTCGCAGTGCATTGGCTATGATCTGTGCACTCAATGCAACTCAGTGCGTGAATTGGAACGCACCCTTTGTTAATTGGAACGCGTCTGCGGAGAAGGTTATCAAGCGAGAGAATGGAAATATAGAAATTATAAATTGTTATGTGCAAGAAGGTGGAGGGAGAGAAGTCCACTTCGCTCGGCGTTAATTCGGATGAAATTCTTCGGTGTTTCTCCGGTAGTTCCCAGCTGGTTCGCGGCTTTCCGTGTGTTGCGCCCTTCTCGGAATCGCATTTGACACGGAATATTTAATTCCGACACCCGCGCGATCTTCGCTAACTTCCATCCCGCGCTCTTTAAACGGTCGTCCCCCGATTACGCGGCGCATTCCTGCCGAAAGCGCTTTCGGTTAATCCTGCCGCTCCTAGGTCCGCTGCAGCGTTCCACGGGTCACCCTCGCATGAGCACGAGTCGACCTTTTAATGTCGCTTATTTTACAGCGGCTAAAGCGTTATCAAATCCGCTTCCATTAAAACGCCTCCCCCATTTTAAAAGCGTATTCTCTTCGAGTGCAGCCTACTCGATGGGTCGTCGAGAATCGTACAGTTACAAGTAGAATTTTTTCAAGCTTGACTATCGATCAGGGGGGGGGGGCGATCGAGCGAGCGAGCGACGCTGGCAGCGGGGAAAGGCCCGGTCGAGTGAGTATTTTTGCAATCTGTGGCGGAGACAGAGAGACGGCGAGGAGAGGAGAGGGGGAGCGAGCAAGGGGAATCTACGAGCACGTCGCGAAGAGGAGCGCGCGCGGAACGAAGATCCGGAAAAGGAAGGAAATGCTGTCGGTTTTCAAGATCCTCTTGTCGGCCCTCTTCGCCGACCCTTTTATACCCACTCATCTTCGACGTAGTCTTTGCTAGTCATTTCAAGGGACGGCCAGGCCAACGGTGCTCGTTGTCGAACCCGTGGCCCGACCGAGGGACAGGGGTTTCGCGCGCGATTGCATCGCGCCACCTCGAGAACCTGTACACGGCAGCACTTTCGTTATTACCCGCAGGATTTAACGGGCTCGACCGACGTGGGAGGGCAGGTTGCGACGCCGCGCCGCGCCGCGTCGGCCTCGTCGCGGAGCAGAGTCTGTTTTAGAGGTCGTTCGAAACTTGGCAACGCGCGTAATCCCGCGACCGCTCATTGAATGGCGTAATCGGGACTCGTTTGAATTTAAAATTCGCTCGCGGCGAATGTTTTTCCTGTCTTCGTTTTCCTCTCTTCCCTCTCTTCTTTTCTCTCGCTCGTTGCCTGTTTCTAAAAGGACCGACGACCCATTTGCCAGCCGTGCAAGCTCTCCAGAACCTAGAAACCCCGCGAGCTTCCGACGTTCCCTTCCGCGCAACTCCGACCCGCCGTCCGCTATCTCTCCTCATCGCTATTAAAGTAACCACTGGTTACGACGCCGTGATTTGAATACCGGGATACATTTAAAAGTTTACGCTCCGAAAGTAGGCCCCTCCCAAAGGGCCGGAAAAAGGGGAGAGACTGGCTAGGAGAGAAGGACCAACGCCGAAGTCGGGCAAAAAAGTTATGGGATGGAAACAACGTCGATCAGCTTCGAGAGTCTACCAAGGGCCGAGATCGAAACTTCGATATGATTGCAATTTGCATCTAAATTGCATCCCCCTCTTGGTTTTTTTTTTTACGCCGCTCCCAAGGAGCGAGCTACGAGTTTTCCGGGGGTAACTATTAGATCCCTGGGAAAGCGGTGTTCCCAGCAAATAGGAGGCTAGGATTCGATTTTCAGGACTACCTTCGTGTTTTACCGGTCAAATTATATGGAATATTCTGTAATGATGGGTATTAACTCTTATCTTTTATTAGATGCTTGCACCATCTGCCTCGGGGTGGCTAATATCAACCGCATAATTAAGTACCAGTCATTTATAACAATTAGACAGTCGTATCGTCGTCGTATCTCTTCGCGAAGACTGGCAGGAAGAACCGTTTAACCCACATTTTAAGAACAACTCCTTGAAATATTATCGTTTTGGGAGAGACACTTTAATTATATCGATCGTGCGATAGCCTCCCCCGTCACACTTCGCAAAGTTTCACCCCGAACTGACAAGATTCCACTTTGTATCCGACAAGAAATCTATGCGCAGAACTTGCCCGACCACCTAACACTTCCCCCAACTGTTACATTGCTGTTGCGAACTCCCCGGTATTCTGTCGACCTCCGCGGTTATCAAGGTTGGAGAAGGATCGGTCGGACGTTGTCTGTCGCGCGAATATATTGCTGACTGTCTATATTCGGTCGTATTTATGGCAGCGTTGCTCGTAAACACGACGGAATCGCTCGTAAAACGTCGACTTGTACGCGATTCCAACGACGATGCCCCCTTTATCGAAGTGTATTCACCCTCTCTCCCCTTTCCGCAGTCGCTTGCCAAAAACTCGCCCTGTCCCCGCCGGGTCATTTGCAATCTCTTCCCGCCTTGCGAATCCGATCGAAGGTCGCAGGATGACGTTATCGACTGTCCTGACGTTTTATCGCGGTCGCGCATCGGATGCGTTCGTTGTTTAAGTCGGCGGGTTATTCGATTTGCTCCGGAAGCAGCGATCGCGGACATAAATTGCAACGAACTCGCTCGGCAGACGGTGGCTGGTTATGGTATTAGACTTTATTTACCGCGGCGCGGCAGCAGTGAAATAGATTGATTCCCGTCTCGATGCTCCTGGAACTGTGCAAACGATATTTGATACTTTCCTTCTTTTATGTTCACGACGTTAGAGAAGATATTGACTTATTCGGCATAAAGTGCCGCGAGTCTCGATCGATCCTCGAGACGGATCGAGACGTTTCGAAATAAAACAGGAAACTTCAATAAATGACTTCCCATTGATTGAACATGCCTCGGGAGGTGAAATGACGACGCGCTGGAACTATGCATCAGTCGAGCGATCCGAATCATTGACAAACGTTTCCTTCCTCAGTTTCGTAGCTACCGCGACGACTTCATGCGCCAAGTTCGAGTCACGGTCGTATTACCGCCATCGCTTTTCTTTACAAAACTAATCGTCTTAATACCGGCTACGTCGTTTCGGAACTTGTCGTAATTAATGCCCGTCCCAGTTCGCTTCATAATACTTCTCTCTTTCATACGGACCGTTTCAGAACTAACTTGTGTCACAACGATTTCATTTCGAGGATACGTAATTTTCCTGGCTCTAATTGTAAGTGACGGTTTAGAAGTAATCGAGTAATTACGGGAACAATCGCAAATATTACGGTCCCCAATGAATTTCTGTCGCGTAATTGCGAGGTCCTTCGCTGCCTTCGTTTTTACCTCTGCTTTTCTCGCGATTGATATTCGTTCCTGCCTCGGCGGTCGACCATCGTGCTCGTTTTTCATCGAATAATGATTCTTTTATCGCGACCCGATCGTTTAAATAAATAAACAACTCTATATTCAGACTATAGCGCATCGGATTATTATCTGAAAACGATATAGCGTTACAAAATTTTGGAAACGAGTAAATCATGAAAGGTTCTCTGATAAAAATAGCCATCGGGTTGAGACATGATCGGCTGCTTCTCGAAACAGCTGTCCCCCTTCGTCGTGACAGACGTCCAGGTTGTCGTAGGGAAGCTCGTAGACGACTTTGCCCCTATCTGTAGGTTGGGGAAGGGTGGCAAGAGAAACCGAGGTTGATTAACTCGTCGAGGTCAGCCCTTGTTCCCTTATGAAAGAGAGTCGGGACCCCTCGATAAATCCATGGCGACAGACTTTTGACATTCTCGTTGTCTACGAACGTCGAAACGCTCAAATATTTTCAATGATTGGATATCATTTTCGCGTTCCCCGATTCGCCTACTTCTACGCAATTACCTCTCCCCCCTCCCCCCTTTTGTGGAAACGCGAGTTCAGTATCAATTATCGAACAATCGAAGCACGACTCGTAACAGTTATTTACATCGGCGAAGTCGAGTTAACTAAAGACCCGTCGATCTATCACCTCGAAGGAAAGTGCCGACCGAATCGACCTGAATTCAATTTGCGTGAAAACAGAAAGTCATGTGGTTCGACAGGCAGCGACACAGTCCGCTGATGAATCGTCCATCCTGAATAAATCAATTTTTGCCAGGCGGCTTCCGTTTAATTGGAAGCGGCGGTGTTTGCATTGTTAAACAACGGGCTCCCTCGATACGGACGCGGCGGCGTCTCTCTATGGCCAAGTTCCTTTATGGGCTTATGCCCGTTTCCAATATCGTGTGAAACCGCAGTTGCGTGAGAACCATTGGTTCCCGGTGAAGAGCCAATATCCGGTCCGGTGGTGTTGCTCCGCCGCGCGAGAGTTGCCCGAGATTAAAAGTAGTCGACATTTAGATAAGCGCATTAAACGTGGCGGCGTACGAGACTTTCGACAGGACGAACGGTTTCCCTTTTCGTCGAGATTTCGAAGACTTTCGGTATCGTGTCGTCGACGAGGGGCCGAAGAACAGACAGGATAAGACCCCGAAAAGATTTTCGGGTAACGCGACACCTTAGCAGCTGTGTCCTGGCTTGGACTGCACGCATGGAGGAGCCGCCTTCGACTCGTCTTTCCCATTCTGTGTTTATCCTCACACGCAGGGTCCGAAAAAATGTGGCTCGTATCTATACGGAAGTCGGGATAAAGGAAAACTACGAGAAAATGTTAGAAAATCGCTTTTATCTACTAAATGGATGATTTTGTTTTAGCAAGAGTTGAACTTCTTTCTTGATAATTATGTCAGAGTAGAATTCAATAGCATTCCGATTATCTAGCTTTCAATTATTTCGAACTTTTACTTTTTGGGATTTCAGTTATTTAATGTAATAGATATGATGGTATAGCAGAGCTTTGAGTAAATGTTGAACTATGATTTAATAATGACCTAGGAATTATTAGCATCACGTGTTAGAAATGTCAGGTCCAAAAATAGATATTTCTTTTAAGGATGTACGTATTATGGTATCAGCATAATAAGCATCCTTTTGCATTTAATACGATCTTTACTGGTTTAAATATGAATATATAATATTTGTTCTGATTAAAAGATTAAATTATAAAATTTAGCGATTGGATTTTAATTTAGCATCCTGAAATATATGATTGTAGTTTCAGTAGGATGTATGAAATTGAAAATATATTAATTTTTGTATAAATTTTGTGTCGCAGAAAATTAAAAAAAAATTAATCCTCTTTTATTTATCTATATTTGATAGTAAAAGCAGCTGTAACTCCTTTATTTTTCAAATTCTAGTCCAATATTTTAGTTTACTATATAGCGGGGGAAAGTCGTACAATAAATAAAAATAAAATCCAGTATATTTTCTTGTTTGAAATGTCATTTTCGACATAATCAATTTCAGAGAGTAATTAATTTCGTAGGCGATTGAATGCGATTTGGTCGTTGTTTATTTGTAATATTAATAATTTGGTAGGAATTACTGATGAATTATCGACATTGCTATGTATACGATTATCGATTTGAAAATTTTTTAAATTGAAATTATAGATCTGAAAGTTTGATGTTAAACATTTAAATATTAAACAGTCGAAAATACGTCAATTTTTAAGATTTCAGTTTAGAAATTTGAAGATATCAAGTTGGACGTTTGAAAATTTATTTAATTAAAATTGGAGATGTGAAGGTTTGAAGTAGAAGATTTGTAAAATTTAACACCTTTAAAAAGTTAAAGTTAGAAATTTAAAGTCTGAAGTAGATTATTTGAAGAGATGAAATTAAATCTCTGTAAAATTCAAAATTTTGAATATTTGAAAATGTAATTTTTTAAAATTTCGAAATTAAGACATAGAGATTTTTGAAGTTAAAATTCGAAGTTAAAGACTATAAAGTTGGAAATTTAAAGATTTCAAGTCGAAGATTTGAAAAATTGGAATTAAGACTTTGAACAGTTGAAATTAGAGTTATGTTGAAGACATACTGAGAAATTACTGTACAATAAAATGTCTATCGTACTATAAAGTATAATTCACATTACGTAGATGATTTTTTAAATTCGATTTTCTCAAACAATTCTTTGTTTCTCATTTTTTCGCGTAATTACACTTTGTATAAAACTCTTGAAAAATGCAAAAGAATTTTTTTCAATTTTTTTTAGCCGTCACACTGTTGATCCCCGTAATTGAAGTTCCACTACACTTTCCATCCTCCTGGTACTTAAATCTTATTAATCGCGACAACCTAAAATTACTGCAACCTCGTCACGTCATGGAAGTTAATATAACCCGAAAGTGGGACCGCATAAAAAGCGGAGAACTCAATCGAGGGACTTGCAAGGTACCCCTTGAGCAACCGTTCAACCGATCCTGACTCGCAAAGCCATATCTGTTACCCGAACGATACAATTACCTTCTACGTCCCACCGTGCATCAACCCCAGAACCTCGTCTACCGTCGGCGTAGAAAGATTTAACCGTGAACAACCGTTTTCAAACGTCGCCTTGATTGGCCAGAAGCAGCCGTCTGTAACACGCGCGATCGTGACACGGAAAAAGAGAGAACACGTTCCTGAACGAGTTCGTTTTATAAGGAATCTCGCGGTCGGGGCGTTGAAGACCGTGCTGAGAAAGACAGCGCTTCTCGGTGTACGTGACACGTGGACGCGCGACGAATGTCTAACGATCGAGAGAGAGAGAGAGAGAGAGAGAGAGAGAGAGAGAGAGAGCGAGAGAGAGAGAGAGAGAGAGAGTCGAGGGATGGGCGAGGACGACGAGCGAAATCGTGTGAATTACGTAACGCGAGTCGCGAGTAAGTGAATTCGAACGGATACCGAAGGATAGGAGATGACGCGAGCTGCGATCCGACGGGATCGGTTGGCGAACTGGGACGAGATCAAAGTGAGGAAAAGAGAGAACGGGCCTGCGAGGGGAAACTTTTAACGAGTAGGCCAAGTATCGATGAAAAATCATCGGGACGTAGGAAAGTTTCGACCGGGAAGCTGTCTAGCCCGAGTATTCGCGGGCAGAGATCGACTTCTCTCGTTTCCCGCCTTTGCCGTGCATACGAACGGCTGCACGGGGAGTTGGTAATTCAAACGGGGCTAGTATCGTTCAAACTTCGGAATTTCCAGGTAGTTCTTATAATTACCGTAACGTATGCGTGCGCGTAATCCGGAGTTTGTAGCACGGTGGGAAGGAAGAGTGACGCAAGGTCCCCCCGAATTCGTGGCGGTTCGGTCCATCGAGCGATTTCGCGGTCGTAACCTCTTCCAGTGGCGAGGAGCGTCGACGCGAAAATTATGTAAATAGTATGGCGGATGCGCGAGGCTAGACGAAAATTGCGTTATACGCGGCATCGTCATTGCCGACTGACGAGATCTTATGGGGGTTAAGTTAATGCAGCAAGCTATTATAACGCATTAACCGAACACCGGCTGGCGTAATCAAATTGCATCGGCACAAATTAATATTGACGTTGCTAACTGTGTTACACTGTCTGTGCGTGTTAACCGCGACTCGATAACGCGTCGGTGAGAAGTGGCGTGGGACGATTCCACCAGGGTGGCGTTGATGATTACCTAAGAGTCTCATCTTCGAGCGCTCCTGAAGGGAATCGGTAAACTAACCCGCGAGATTTGCCCTCGTTTCGGCGTCACAGTTCCCGTTTCGAATATCCAGATTTTCGGGGGTTCGAGGAATCAGGAAGCCAGCGTTAAAAGAATTATCAGCTTGATTTATGTGAAAGCACGTGGAGAGCCGAATGAGTTCCCCGAAAATGTCATTCGAGATGGCGTCACGTACGCAGTGCCGCCTGCGGGCACAGTTTACCCATCGGGCCACCAAAATACCGTACTCATTCCAACGATTTGTAGAGGAGAAAATGCGCGTTCAGCATTTGACTTCAACTTTCGCGAACCAGAAGATCTTCTCTTGATGAACCAGCGCTCAGTCGACGCGAGTGAAATCGAGACGGTGCGTACCGATGTTACTAATTGCAACAAACTGCGACTGCATTATCATCGAAAACGTGCCATTATCGTTATGAGGCGGAGCTTTAGTAGATGTAGAACAAGGTGTAAGGGCATGCCGAATGTTGTTTCCGAAATTAACACTCGACGAAGGGGATGCGTAGAGCCGTTTGCCATAGACACCGATTAGCGCTATTCACGCGCATACCGCGCAGGATACACGTGTCCGGTTCGAACGTCATTTCCATTCAATCGAGATCCCATTTCCCAGCGGACCTGGTGGCCGTGTCAAGCGAGCTTCGAAACAAATCTCCCCTTTCGCGCGCGCATGGTTTCGCGGTGGCAACCGCCGCGGAAATGCGCCACCGTAATGAAACCGCAATCATTAACGAAAAGATGTCAATTAACAGCCGAACCTCGCGCCGTTCACGTGACAGACAGAAATTTATCGATATAGACTCCTGCAAATGGGTCGAGCTGGGTCGCGAGCGAAGGATAGATTAATTTAACTGTGCCGCGACTTGTAACAATTTCATTTCAACCTTGACTTTTAATTTCTCTCATTCGCTGTTATTATAATTGTGGTTTCGAGGCAATCGTGACATACGTTACGTAAATTAATATTCGAAATATCGGCGTTTAATCCTCTGAAAATTAATATCACGCTACGAATTAGTTGTTCAAAGGAATTATATGTTTTGGGCTTTCTGCGTATTATTCACATAATGTTTCCAAATTCAAATAGAAGCAATTTGAAGAAGTCAAAGCGTCTCCGCGAGAGAGCAACATGACCTGCTAAACAGATGCCCTACAAGCTTTTATAGCAGCCATATGTGGACGTTAGGTCGCGGGATGTCGCATGTGTATGAGCCAAAAACTAACCATGTCACGCGTATCGCGCGTATTTGGGTGAAGCGGTGGTCATAAAAGGGATCGTCGCGACGCGATCGCTCGGAATTATTCTAAAAATTGGAACGGGCGAAGGATTTGGTAGAACGCCAGAATTAATTATCGGGAAACATTATCCCGTCGAGGCGGAAAGAATTCGTAAACACTTTGCTCCGGCGAACGTCGAGCGGAATATTACGCTCAGTCTGTTTAATGGCGAAATAATGCAACCTTTTGTTACCGGGTTATTATCGTGATTGAGGAAGCGACGCGTTAGCTACTTTACTCCGTCGGTTTTTAATTATACGCCGTAATGAAGCGGTGGGTGTGGCGCCGTGAAAGGTAACAACCGACTGGCACATCCACGACGAGGCGACCGGGGCAAAGCGTTTGAAATTTTCGAAGATCGAATGCGAGTTTAAAGCTGAAGCAGACCCGAGCTCAAGCTACTTCTGCCTCGTTCCGCGTAATTTCGTTCGTGGACTTTATCTGACCGGTCGTAAGTCACTTTGATCGTTCGTTGATAAGGTTGAACTAATTAGTATGGCTTATCGATGACTCGAGATAATCGACGAGACGGCAAAGAAAGAAAAAAAGGAGCGCCTTATCGGACGCGGATTTGCCCTTGCCCTTCGTCTTCCCTTCGCCTTCGACTTCCACCTCTGTGCCGTGGCTTTCATCGAATTTCCATTAACGATCAGTCAATTACGCGCGTCCATGTTTCGCGTCGCTTCAAAAATGAATGACCACACGAGGCCCGCTTGTTTTACGCTGGCTAACACGTGCTCGTGTTAATTAATGTCACGCGGTTCTTTTCTGTGCTGCCTGGCCACCGCTTGTCCGTACGCGAGCCAATTTAATTACTCCATTAATAGTGGGTTGGTAATTAAACATCAAGCGCGATCACATATTCACCGAGACCGCAATCTTCTTCCGCGCAGCAAGATGTTATCGTTATTCCTCCCCTCTGACAGGTATAAAATTATATCAAGACTAATGAAATCAGTCTTTTGCACAGTGAAATCGAAGAGCCGCGAGTGGAATATATAAATATTATCACGATCGATATCACCGACATACGGTGCCACTGAAAATATTTTAAATCGGCGTTATCATTTTCGATAATTTTAGCAACTGCGCGTGTATCTTCCATCTGTGGAGCATTTATTGCTCGAATTGAATCAACAAATGAAGCGGCGTGCTAATTCATCAACAAATAACGAGTCAACGCCTCCGTCGAAAACGATAAATTTGGCTTTGGTAACTTGACCAAGACATTCTCGAAGCTTCAAGAGATCCACACGTTCGTACACAGAAATAGCATTCGGCTAAGTTCGGGGTCGACTGTGCCCAGACCTATCCCTACGCAAACTATATCGTTACTGGTACTCGCAGAGTCCCGAATCGTGTTGCACCCGGATCACTTTTAACTTTTAAGCTCGTCCGGCTCGAAGGAGCGCGCTCGAACTCGCACGAACACGTGTGTACACATTACACAGAGACACAGTGTGTCGAGCGGAGTTCATCTTTTGGCCAGGGAACATCGTCACATCCGTCGCATCTGTGCATCACCATTCACGTTCCTTTTTTTTTCCCCCGGGTCTTTCCTCTTCCCTTGTCTCCTACCCCACCCACTTACCGCCACATGACGCCCCCATCCTCGTCCTACGCCTCCGCTTGGGCACCCTAAACGCGCGGTACAGGGCCGTACAAAAGAGACGCTACTACTCGAGGATTGAAAGGAGCTGCCAATAAAGGCGAAAGAACTCCATTCTGCGAGCCCTTACTCGCGCCCTCGGGACGTTAATGCTTTTTGTGAACCACGACCCGACGACCTCGCGTTGCACCTGCAACAATAGCGAGAATTCACGGTCCCCTCTTTTTTTTTTTTTTTTTTTTTTTCAAAAAGCAACCTTTCCTCGGTTGACTCTCTCTACCCCTGCTCGACGATTTACGTTTTTCCGTTAATATTTACGCGCGTTTGCCCACGCGGTTTTTCGTCCCCCTCTTTTTTTTCTCTCTCCGGTCGGAATCACGACGGGTTAATTACCGGCGGATGCACATTGAATCCACACGCTTTCACGCTGAAAGATTTATCACGTATTCGGGGGTTTCCCTCCAGTCCTTTCCGCGGGATCGATGGCGAACGGTCGCCACTCTTTTTTCCGCCGGAGATAATGAAAACTTTCACGCGTATATATATCGCGTCAGCACGCGCGCTCGCCGGTTTCCCGGTGGTTGGTAATTTAAACGAGTATAAATTCATCGGGAGGGAATTTAAAAGCTGCCGCCTCCGGAAGGCTTAATATTTCCCTCCTCCTCCGCCTCCCGTCATGTCGGTCCGTGGGTTTATCTCTGTTGATTAGGAATTTTTCCGCGGGGACTTTATCGAGCAATTATTCTTCGTTTCCCGAAACAAATATTTCACGGGCGGAAGTTTCAAGCGGCCGCGATAAATAAGGGGGAGAAAGTGGCGGGAACGCGGCGTGATGAAAAAGCGCGAAAGTTAGATGACACGGTTACTGCTCTCGTGCCTCCGAAAGTAAGTTAACGCGAACAAGGCATAGGAAGCCGGCGCGCGCGGCCAGAAATTTTAGCGGTAGACATCCGCTTTCATGAAAATGGATACACCGCCGTCCATTCGTGGCGGCTGCGCGAGCTGCTACGAACTTTCGGCCCGCGTTCGATTTATTCACATTAAAGCCTGTTGCCCGACGTAAATTTTCTCGTTTTCCCGCGCTCCGATTTTTTTTCTGCCTCGGCCCTTTCGGCACCGTCTAGACCGCGCGCCCTCGTCGCTGGAAATACATACGCCGGTCACGGATCACAGAGAGATCGTTATAATGAGCTCGAATATTATTGGATGCAACGTTTCGTTCCGTCGAAACCAATTCGTCGACTTACCGCTGAGCGATTTGTAGCATCAGTTTGAATTTCAATCCTCTCTTTCTCTCTCGCTCCCTCTCTTTGAATAGTCTATCGCGATTTATTCGGTTTGAGCTTCGAAGCAGAATGGAGCACGAAAAAAGAGAAAGAATCGAACAAACGGGCGAACACGGGGATCGAAGAGCTTTTGATAGCGATTTTTTGTTCTTGTTCCCTATGAGTCACTTATTTTCGCTAAAAACAATTGATCCCGATCTATTTAGTTGGCGTTGTTTCACGATTGTGCTCGGAATTATTTATTTATTTATTTATTTCAATTTAAACGGGAATTAGTTCCCATTAGTGTACATTAATATCAAACTGTGATTGATCTGAGATCAAGTACGCCTGTGACAAATGGAGTTAATATACTTTATAATGCTGAAATTACAAAATGAAATTACAAAAATGAAATTACAATTTAAAAAAGAACAATAATAAAATTTTACGAAAACGGAAAAGTTACATAAGGAAACGGATCCTTGTAACCAAGAATTTAAATAATTAATTTAATTTTCTTTTTGAAAGAATATATGGAAATACCAAATAATTCCAAGTCCCTCATAAAGGTATTGATGTCTTCACATATATTGTGAATTATCGCAAGTATCGGAGCACACGATGCTTCCCCTTATTTTCACCGATATAGTTTTCACCTCGTAATGTTACCATTCGTTATTAGCGTTTCATCGATAGCGAGGTCTGCGCGAGACATACATGTAAAAGCTACAAATTGAAAATTCTATTATTTATTAAACTTTCCCTTCGTAAAAACAGCAATTTCGCATGCACCGGTACCAATAATTCTACGTTCCATTAATATTCCAACGATGCCATCAGGAAGTATCGATTCAGCGAGCAGCGTGAAAATCACGAGCAAGTTTTTCCTCGGCCAGGGGACATCGGAAAAAAATGTCTGCAAAATATCGCGCACCGAAATCAAATAACGCCCGCGATATTGCGCCCGGCAAATGCTTGACATTTTAACGGTGCGCCAAGTAGACGTCCACGTTGTACGGAGTTGTTCGTTACGCGTTGTCGGAGTGTTGTTCTATGAAGAGCGGTACGCTGTTTCGTGCCAGTTCATGGCTTTTTGCGCGCGAAGCCGTCTCGAGGCTTTGTACTATCCGAGTAAGACAGTGGTTATTACCGAATTGCCACGACGCTCGCCTCGTCTCGAGACGACGTTACGTTACCATTCCAGCGAGTGCTTCCTTTGTTATTTTTGCCATTATTATATTGGGAGCGGGAAAGAAGGGTCTGCTAGTTTTTGAAATATTTACTCGACAAAAGGCGGGATCGTGGAAAAGTAGATTTCCAGACATCTTTGAAACGTATTATTTATCCAAGCGACTTCACGCTTCTGCTTGTTACTTATAAAGCAATCTCCGTCCTCTTCCACTGAACGGTTAATACCGATTTATGAAAGAACAGTGATCATACGCCCCAGAGAATTTATGAATTTTCGATCGGCGTTATCGAGATTTTATAATTCTTTGTATATCTTTCGCATTCATTAATCATTGTCTTTTAGCAAGGGAAGTGTATCATTTAAACTGTTCAGCGGGTAACAATACCGCGAGGGAATTAATGGTTTGTCCGGGGTTTTATAATCTCCGGTGTGTTTCATCTTCGCTATTCTATTAATGATAGCATGGTTCGATAAATCAGACTGCTGCATTATTCTACAGGCGATCGTTTTGAATATAATTCTGTGGGTACTTCATCGAGCCATACGGTCCCGAAATACCGTTTCACGAATCTAATGAAACGATCCCCGTCGCGTCGGTTCAATAATCCACGGGATCCCACGTCGTCGCATAAGACACATTTCGATATTTATACGTTCTTCGCTATAATAAGATCGGAAACTCGGTGGTTTCTCGCGAACATTCGAACCTCGGAACGCAAACCGTGTATCCGTTTAAACGGAACGCAAAATCGCTTTCGCGCAAAATAAACGCCGCGAAACTTTAAAAGAAACGCACGAAAGACGATGCCGTTGCGCGCCCGTTCCGAAATCGCGGCGTCGACGTTTTTCCTCCTGACAAACTGGCAGAAAAATTCGCCGAGGAAGCTCGTTACTTTGGCTCCTGCGGTGCACTCCCTTCGCTCCGCCTCGTCCCTCCCGGCATAAGCGGGCTCCAAAAATAACGTGCCGGTCGAGCGGCGCGAACGAGCGCTCACAGAACGCTTTCGCGAAATCGTCGAATGACAACTGCAGGAAATGAATCCTCCCCTGCACGGCAGTTTCCTGAAGAAACTCTTCAGGAACTCTCTTCCACGGTCGATGAGTTTCCGTTGGCCCGCGATGCCGGGCCTACCGATCCTTTCTCCATCTTCGTCCCTTCCTCCGTCCGGGACGTAGAATTTTCCATCGCGAAATTATTGGACCGAGACCAGAAGCACTTTCTTCCAGCCGCCGTTCTTCCTTTGGCGTTGCGGATACGGGTCGATTCGCGATCGAACACGGTCGCATAAAAACGTTGATGGGGTCGGGTAATGCGACCGGGGGACCCTGCTGAACGAGCTTTTTTCCCCCTCGTATCGTCGACATTGTTATTGCGAGGCGATATGCAAAAAGTATTCCCGGCCGCGATGAAAGAAAGCCCATTGCGAGCGCAATAATAGAGTCGTCAACTTGAACGTATCACACGCGCGGCTCCGCTTCGGTATGCGCGAAACGAGATACACTCGGGCGAAAATAAAACATTCGATACGACTTTATCCAGCGTGCATCGGCAAATCGGCACGCTGTTTATTACATTTTGAATACAAAGTGAAACAAATTGCTGCACCGCACTCGACGAGGCTATTGATCTTCCCTCGCAGAGTCTGAAATAAAAAGTGATACTTTTTTGGTGCCGCGTTCTATGTTATCCGATTCGCCGTTCCCCTAACGTGTGAAAGGAGCACGGATAAATTTCCTGTCCGGAGTCGAGTTTTCGTTTCGGCGACTCGGTGGTTAAGGGTCGTTTCTATTGTCGGCATGTAAGATTCTGATCGCTGCTGGACCACCTAGAAACGGCGCGCTTTCGAGGAAATCGTGTGCAAGCTTTCGCGTCAAAATTAAAGCACACTGTGTCGGCGCTAAAGTGATGTAAGTAGATAATTCAATCTACAAACAGACCGAAATAGTTCTGTCTCATTATTTCATTTACGTCACTGTGTCTTGGCGTTGATTCGATTCATGTCAGCTTTGCCATTATAATCTTAGCACGACCTCGATGTTATCATAAATGCTGTTACGTTAAATGTGAATGATGAAAGAGGGGAATGACAAGTGTATCGAGAAGTATCCGTGAACCATAGGGACGACGAAGGGTCGATTTCATCTTTAGAGTGTCTTCAGAGCTCTCGACAAACAAGCAGCTGAGTGATCTTAAACAGCGGGCAATTAAATCCAAGAGCCAGATTCGCCTCGATCAATGACGAGTCTGTCACTCGACGTGATCCCTCGAGCGTTTTCGACTTAATTCCGAAGATCCTCGCGATCCACGTAAATCAGGTTACGGTGACGCGTTCGCTGAATCGTTTCAGGTTAAACGCGATAAACATTCGCGGATTCTCGGACTCGAGTCGCCGACGTAACTGGAAACTTGCCTTTCCCGTGTTTCTTCATCGAACGTCAGAGGGTCGGCTACTGTTCTCTTTCCCAATGGTTTCAACCCCGTCTCTCCTCTCTCGTGTCAAGTCTCAAACTCGACTCTACTCCACTCGCCGCTCGCGAACTTTCTCGAGGACCTTTCCCTCCGGAGCTGGAGACCGAGGGAAATCGGATGATAAAGGGTGACGGGCGAGCATGGGGAAAAGGAAGCAAGGGCA
The DNA here is from genome assembly GCA_030770465.2 of Perdita meconis. Classification (NCBI taxonomy): domain Eukaryota; kingdom Metazoa; phylum Arthropoda; class Insecta; order Hymenoptera; family Andrenidae; genus Perdita; species Perdita meconis. The sequence continues at coordinate 6,636,792 of JASKOS020000016.1, forward strand.
GCGACGAAAAGAGGAGCGCGAAGGGGGAGAAAAGAAGGGAGAGGGCGCAATTAATCTCGAGGCTGAAGTTTTCTGGTGCAAGTCGGTCAACTAACCGGGCCGAAGCGAAAGGGGTCCCCTTTTGTTTTAGCCAGAAAATAATAAAAAGGGGTAATGGTCCAACAGGGTGAGCTCCGGCTCGGTACCCAGTGTTGGCCCTGTCTGTAACCCAGCTACCCTTCCCTCGTTCTCCCTTTTTTTTCGCTTCCTTCTCCCTTGCTTTAATGCTTCCCCCCCTGTCCACCCCCTCGGACGGTAATATTGACGCGGCCTATTTTATACTCTGTATATTTATCTACCTTTTCCGCTCCTCACGACGCCGACTGCCCAGGCCGCTCTGGGTTTTATTGTCCCCGCGTTGCAACGCCTCGAAAGACGCCGGTGAATCGGCATCGGGAGAAAGGGAAGACGGATGCCGGGGCACTGTGAATGCGTTCCCTGGAACAAACGGCGAGTTGCCAACCGAGCGGACCCGTGCGGTGCACGTCTTGGAAAAAAGTTCCGAGAACCATCGGCAAGAAGACGAAGGAGAAACGGAACGCCCGCTCTTGAGACTCTCGCCGCCCGCCTGTCGACGCTCGTCGTCTCGATATATTGTCGTCGGCCTTTCAGATCGAACGGCTACGCGACAGCCCCGGAGACGTGACGCAGATATTTAAACGGTGTTTACTGCTTTATGATTCGACTGCTTTGCTGCCGTGACGTCGACGTCTGACAGCCTCCCATTCGGTTTCGTTCACCTTAACCGGAGTCGCTTTCGGCCGAGGGAAGTGTGCATCCGAAATTCGAACAGCGCCGCTAAAATGTTTACGCAGTTATTATTAAATCTCTGCTGAAGCTTTCATTCTTAAAATCGTGACGCTAGAAAAGTTTTTACTTTCATTTTTTGGTTAACTTGGTGCTATTCGTGTGGAACTTTGGAATTAATTCTATGGATCCAACTGCTTGATAAACAACTTCTGATTGATAGATTACGGTAGAATTACTCTAATTAAAACCACGTGAAAGTTTTTGCTTCTTCTGTAAATATATATCTTCTGCTAATATTTAAAGACAGCTGACAGGGAATCAAAGAGTTTTTCAATTTATAGACACAGTGATTCAAACATTTATTCTCGATGACAACGTACATTACATTTGTTTAAACACAAAAATAATATTTGCCTGGATATGATGAAAGTCATGGAAATTGAACACCAATTAATCCTGGAAAGTGGAAACGACCCAAATTTACAGAAAATATGAATACTGTAAATGTTACAGTTAATTAATACTTCGTGTATATGTGAACAAACTAGCGAATCACTTTATGTTGTAAAGCTAAAAAAATCGCGCCACATATGTTTTATTTTATATCCGCGCGATTTCGGTTTAAAGGGACGAAACACGCCCTCAAAGATTTAAATTGTGACAGAGATAATTTGAATTTTTTATAGAAATATTGGATTCTTTCGAATTTTAATATTGTAACGGAAATCTCTTTTTCCTGTGAATCATGTAGGCGTAATTATTGAAAAACATCGTAACTTCACCGCAAAATTAACCAAGGCCCGGTTTGAGATGAGGTCGCGCTGTTCTTGTCCGAAAAATCACGCTTCTCGAATTTAGAGCCGATGAACACGAGGAACTAAAAATAAATCGTACTACGTCCGTCTTTTATTCTGAAAAAATGGAATAAAGATAAAAGCCTTGTTCGGCGACTTGGATAAATTTACTGTTTATAACCCGACTTATCTTTTATCTTCGGAAATCCTTAGAATAAAAAAAATTATTCGTTATTCTCTAATAAATTCACATCGAGTAAAAACATTATCTATCATCGTTGAATAAATTCACTTCTAACAAATTCATGATGTCTCGTATTCTCACGTCAAGTGGAATCACGTGATATTGCCCCGTATATGAGAGCACATACACATTTGTATGCACCAATAGACAGATGAAACTGCTCTCATATACATCGTCAATATTACGTGATTTCACGTCACGTGACAATAGTGTGTCCCTACCTTAAATCGCGTTATTCGTATGTTCGAATAACGGATAAAGTCTGATATTGAAATTTGAATCCTGAAATCCTGGAACCTAATCTAATGAACTCCTTGTTCAATTTTCAAAATGTACATAATTTCCTGAAGCGGAATGTAAAAAAAAAAAAAAATCGTGTTTCTATATTAAAAATCGCCAATTTCGTAATTCCTATAGAAGTTATAATGACCATGAAATTTCCAGTCCAATGCCGATTCCCGTTCCCGCTAACAAGTGAACGCAAAGAGGAGATTTCGACCTTGAATTCCGGTCTCGTCCCACGCAGACTATGCAGTGCTCAAAGTACGTAACTTTCCATGACCCGCGGAATATCATATCGGTTCCGGTAAATCCTGTTAGTCCGGGGCGGCGTTCAGGACAGCGAAGCCGGTCTTGTCGGACTGTCGCGGGGGATTATCGATCGGGGAAATCGGCGAACCGGCCTCGCGTCTTGCATTGGTCATGCCCGAGACTAACCGAAGCGCCTCCCGGTCACAATATAATTTGCTTAATTCACGCGGCGCACCGACAACGAGCTAACTTACGTCTCAGGTGTAACGACCTAACGATAACTCGGTTTCCACGGGGAGCACGTCGCGTCGCGGCTGGTCAACCCCGTACAAACTCGTCTATCCGATAAGGCTCTCTCTCCCGGACGAGACTGGATCGACGACGGGATATGGCGCAAAGGGGGGTTCGAAGGGGGAGCCGCGTGTTCACGCGCGACAGTGCCACGCGGAATTATTCATCGAGGCTTGATCAACAATAGAGCCCCGCGACGACGGAATTGCCAATGACCGCCGGTGTCTGACGACGGAGAGAGCCGGAAACCTATTTCTGATCGTCCGAGTCCCGGCTTGGTCGGCTTTTGTGCCGTGTCGCCGCGCGACAATAAATCATCGTTGCTCTAATTAACGCGCTCGCCTCTCACCTCGGGGAATAAAATTAACCGTCATAAATAACGCGAATCTGAACCACGATTTTCGCGGCACCGTCGCGTGTCTCCCTATGCGGAAGGCCAGAGTGGAAATAATGACCATTGGTCGGCGTCCTGCCGTTGGCTGAAGTTCTTCAAGAGTTCAGAGCGATGGGGGGTTAGGCGAGCAAGTAGCTTGACGGTGAACTTTTTAATTGGTGAGCAGTTCGCGAGTGTATAGTCGCAGAAGGGGTGCAGGGTCCATTATCGCGAATGGAATGCTGCTCGATCCTCTGTCGCGACGTATCCGTGGCGTGATAAATTAGCACTGAAGAGGCTAATTTAGGCTTGTCGTGGCGGGGAGGTTAAGAGTTGCTGAGCAAGATTGTTGCATTCGCAAGCAGCAGGGTTTAAGTGTTATGGCCTGATAGCGTCGTACGCACGGCACACAACTGTGTCCTTGTCGATTCGCGTTGCTCTTGTTAATAATATTACACACGGCTATTGGCAGTTTTGTGTTGGACGGCGCGCGATCAGAGGCATGAATAAAAATTTTAATACTCGCGATACTGTGTAAGCACTTCGTATAATCGTAAAGCTCTTCCTCCGTTTTTCAACTTCTTTCGAAATGACCTAACCATTTTGCGATAACAAAAGGGGTCCCCGTTTAAATGTTACTGGGAATAAAAAGTACATATTATCCGCGTAAGCGATTCTTCGTTTAGTACCACGACTATAGATATTCTTCAACTAAATCGAGCCGCGGACATTTTACGTTCTCAACTTTGATACAATGCGCTTATATTTAACGCATAAACCGTGTCAATTACGAAGTTAAATTGCTTGGTGCTTTCCACCCCGAACCCATTTTTCGTTTGCTCCGCTGTAAACATGAGAATGGCGCGCGTTTAAGTCGACCTAATTACCGAAGACGCTGTGTAATGAGTCTTCGGACGGTGGGGGACGTGGGCGGCTACGTTGCGAAAAAAGAATTCGAGGTTCGCGAAAAGATGATCGGGCGAAGGGAATAGTAGAAACGGGAGGAGGCGAGGGAAGATGAAGATAGCGAAGAAACGAGAGGAACGAACTTCGCATTCACTGGTTTCCAAGCCATCGGAATCCTCGCCGGTTCTTCGTCCAGGGAACGACAAGAGACGGGACCAGTTAAATTCATTTAATTACTCTCATTATCCATTTCAGCTTTGCTCAATTCAAATCTGGCCCACGGTTTCCTCGCAGAATATCTTTTTGGACCGTAATTACACGTTGGCTTTCCAGCGCGCAGTCGGATCGTGTGCAAAGTCATGGAGAAGAAGAGTCTTCCTGAAATTGAATCCTTTCGCGATTCTGCATTTGTCGTTTCGCGCGAGCTTCAACTGGGAGAAAATCGCGAAATTAAGTAATCAGAGGGATTCGATCCTTCTTTTTCTTCGGTTGGGATCGCGGGTTGGTTTTTAGTAGGTCGAGATTGTCGAAGTTCTACTATTTCTTATTATAGACTGTTAGTAGTAAGTATTATTTTATAAACTGCATAGAGCCCACGAAACTATACCATCGATATACCATGAACAATTACTAGAAAAACGAAAACCAAATACGACTCTTTTAAACGAAAACAAACCACGGAAATACGTATCGGTAGGAAATGATTGAAACTCGTATCGAAATAATAGCGGCGATTGGTATTGCAGAGTCAACACGCTCTAATATGAAAAAATAGTATCGCATAACTGAAGCTTCGGTAACAGTTCATTTGCAATAGAAACAATGGGAAACTGGAAGGAGCATGGTTCTAAAAATATAGTCGGATGTCGGTTGCTGCAGAAAATAAACCTAACAGGTCGCGAAGCGGGAAAACAAGTGGACGCGCAGGATTAATAATTGAACGTAAAATGTTGCATGAGTTGGTAGGTACAATATCTTCAGAGTACATTGTGCTTTTTTTTTATCCCCGCGCAAAATAACGTTGTTTTCTTGTTTGTTTGAGCTCTCTATAAAAACGGTAAAAAAAAGCGGACAGACCTAGTATAGCATGTGTTTGCTTCTTCGTCATTCCTCGCCATCTGTTCAGTTTTCACCCGACTCCCGACTCACACCGTTTATTCTACACTTTTAAATTCCACGTGAATACATTGTTTTCGCGTTCCATATTCCCGTCGATATTATGCGCGTCGCTTGCCAGAAAAAAAAACCCCGATTCGAAGTCGATGAGTCAACCCCTCGGATACAATATCGTCATATCTCTCCGCCGAACTGCGCCGTTCGACGAGGAACTCTCGTCCTCCTCCACGTGACTCACGAATTTGTCACGCTTCCAATCGTTAATCCACCAAGAAATCTACGCGCGAATTTCCGCAAGAAACGGCCGCGGTGTAATTTCGTTTACTCGCTTTGAACCGGAAAATGAACGTAAAAAAGTAGAACAATGAGGGAACGTGCAATAATAATGAAGTGAGTAAATCTTGTTACGTAACTGCAGGGAATTGTACACTGTACACTTTGGGCGGCATCTGCTCAAGTTGTTTCAGGCTCGTGTTACGGGTCGTTGAACAACGACCGCAATTATTTAATTGGTCAGCTGATAAGTTAACACTGCGCTAGAAGGGCTACGCTTGAGTTAATGGACTGCATATGGGCGACTGAGCTCTACAAACCATGGAATATATGTTAGGAATTTGAAAGAAGGGGTGCTCCAGATGTCTTTAAATAGATGACGTTCATTATCGGATGTATAGCGTGAAATGCGTGTAGAAAATACGAGATAGCAATATAGATTTTTTAGTAGGTATTATTTACGCTGCAAATAATAGCAATTTTTGTGTAGACTTAGAAATAATTTTGGAATCTGAGCAAACGTGATGGTGAATTTAAATGTATTATTTTTTCTCTCTATTTCTGGAATTTTACTAACAACGGAACATCCCGAACCTGGAAATTAAAAAAATTGTGCAACTTCGGGTATATGTAGAGCATGTGTATATGTATGTACTTTATGTATGTACTTTATGTACTTTACCAAATATGAGAGTATAGATTCTAGGAATAAATGAAGAAAATAATTACGATTTCATTATTTAACATATGATAGTGATATTTAATTACGAAACCTATAGACATAACAAGTATGAAGAATATAATAATTCGGAATCCCGAAAATTCGATGAAAATCAGGCTCACTACCATGGACTGTTTAATCAGGAAATCGATGGAAAATGTGGCGACCTTGTGCTGTCTGTCTAGAAATGTTACCCAAAATTCGAATTTTGAGCCAATGCTTTAAAAGCTCGGCTTCTATTCCGACAGACGACTTTTCGACACACCCTCTGAAAATTCGTTCGAAAATAAACTGATAATTATAGGTCGATTTCTCGTAAATTCAATCGAAAATGATAACAAAAACTCCGAGTTGTTCGCCTGAAAACTCGACCCAAAATATGAGCGACCACCTCTTGGTCAAACCTTCGAAAATTCTAGTCAAAATGCGGCCGACCACTTTTAGGCCGATCTTAACTGCTCACTAAAAATGCGGCTAAAAATGGGACCGATCACTTTTGGGTCAACCCTTCAAAAATTTGTCCCGAAATCCTACTAACTACACTTGGGTTAATTCTCTGAAAATTCGACTCATGATGCGGCCTTGGACCGATGTTCGAAAAGTTCTGCCCAAGACGGTACCGATCAACTTTGGGTCGATTCCCTGAAAATTCAGCCCAAAATCTTACAAACTACTCCTAGACTGTTCCTAGAATGCTTCGAAAATTCAGCCGGAAATCCGACCAACAACCCTTGGTCGACCTTCCGAAAATTCAGTTGAAAACTCGACCAAATTAGTCTCCCCGGACATTTCATCAAAAATCAAACCGACAACTACTTGCCCTAGCATAGCAATTATTTCGAAACGTCTCGAGATGTTCACCGATCTCTCCCGAAATCCTTCCCAGCAATAAGTCATCCATCCCCCGTGTCGCTCTAGATCCGCAGAGCAGTTCCATTTATTCATCGGTTTGGACGATGCATTACCGTGATTCCCGTCAAACGATCCGACGTTTGTATTCGTGTTCGTGGACATTCGAGCTGACTCCATCGACACACGCATCCCTGTTATGACTCATTACTTCGGCCCGTATATACACATTAATGGGCCGAGAGAAGGAGGCGAGCTGCGGACAACGAACGCGACCGAGTATAATCACTTACGCCTCCGCCGTTTGCTGGGTGGCGGTTCTCTCCCCGGAGGAGAATGGGGTTGGGGCGCGAAGGGGTGACTCACTGAGTCGCTGGTGTTGTCACGCACGTGACGTGTTGCGCGATTATCATAGCCGAAACCTCGCGGTGGCGCAGTCTGCGCGACGGAGGGCGACACGCGACACATTTTCGAAGGTCGACGGTCGGCGTCGAAGAACCGGAAGAGGCGGAGAGGCTGAAGGGGTTGTAGGTGCAATTGGACGTGGCACGTGCGTGCCGGTGACGAAAAAGACGTCCTTCATCGTTGGACCCAGAGAGCGGTGCTGATTCCATTTTGAAGCTCGATGAGTTCGTCGATAGAGTGGATTTATTAACTCGATAACGTCGACATTTATTTAATGAACGGCTCGTACGCCTGGTTCGCCGTGTTATTCGTCGAACGAATTTGATCGTGCGCGTTTACCGATCCACGTGTTCCACTGTTTTTTTATTTCGACGCTGTTTTCAGTGATTCCCGTCAGCGCTTATTGCTCATAACAAGCGGAGCGCAAACACGGAAATCGTTAGATAGGGAATCGAAGCAATAACGGTGACAAATATTTGCGTTCTATCGACGCGGCGGCATGTTTTATTAATATAACGAGTTTAAATTGTACCCGCTCGATGCCGAGACACCAGGCTCTTCGCGGTTAAGTTCCAGGCTGCGCTCCCGATCCTGGCGGCGCGGTGCGGCGGCTCCTTCGCGCATCCTTGATCCCGATGCATCGATGAGCTTCCACCGGCAACTGCTCTGTAAATATTAATAACGCACAGAGGCGGGTAAACTTCGGAACTGTTAGCCAGGTGGATGGTGCCGCCCGTACAGGCGGAAGTATATTTAGTGGTCGTTATATTCGAGTTAACGCGGTAAACGTCGTTAGGCGAAGCCCGGCGTTCGTAACTCGTGGCTTCGCGGAGGATTGTTAGAGGACATTATCGATCGAATCGGGCCGCGGTAATCGATAGGGCAAGGTCCGATCAATAGCTTCCTCGGAATCATAACCGGCGCGCTTCGGCAGGTTCGCCGTGTTCTTCGAGATCAATTTCCCCCAGGAGCACGGGCCGAGGATTTATTAACGCTGCGAAAGATTCGCGTAAGATTTAACGATAACGCGTGTTCGATCAGCGGAGTAAAAGCTCCTCGAGCGTCTTTGAATAGCTCCGTAGAAAAGGAGAAAGGGAGATGGAGCGAAAGAGAGAGAGACAGAGAGAGAAAGAGAGACGAGAACGAGTTCGTTTCGGTACGCGAGTTCACGGTACGCAATGCATTCACTTTTTTCCCCGGCTCGCTTCGTTTTCATACCGTTGATCGAATCAATTTACCGGTATCGCCGCGGCGCGTGTGTATCTCGTGTTTATTAAATTTTCAGTGGCGAGGATTTCCATGGGAATGTTGAAAAAAAATATATATATATATACATTTGTCGGAATTGGCCGAATTATCTTGCGACACGATCGGTGGTCCGGTTACCGCCTCTGTCGCCAATCACACTCCACGTAATGAATTTTCGCTCATTCGAGGCTGGACCGGCGTGTAGCAGAAAAAAAAAAGAAAGGAACACGGTGGGAAGAAGAGCGAGGAACGGCGGTCGCTTAATTGCGCGCGCATAATATTTTTTTCTTCCTCGGGGCCAATGCGACTGTCAATCGACGCGTTTGAATCAATATTGAAGAGGAGCCTGCGGCCGGTTCGTAAATCAGTATCCACTCGATTCACCGAAATCGCGTCCGATCTTGGAAATTGGTTAACCGCTCGCTTCTGGGTGCCCGACCACCGCCGATAAGTCGCGGTCGACGTAACGCGTCCGTACGCTTATTAGCCTTTCATATTTTATGCGTAATATCAAAGGCCTGCAACACGCTGGTCCCACTGTTCGCCTCCGCGATAAGATATTGGTAACTTACGAGCCCGTCGCTTGTGATATTCCGCCGGTTATATAGTCGATAGTGACTTTATCGCGAACTCGACGCACAAATGGTTGCGCGAAGCGCTCGTCCGCGGCGTTTCCGAGCTGCCAACGAGAAACAATTGCATTCGAAACGAGGAATAATTCCTGGATTTCGTTGCTTTACTGATTTAGCTTCATCACGAGTCTATGAACTACGATTATGTTCCTCGCAATCAGACAAGTTCGAAGTTGACTCTTGGGATAAGTATGTTGCGCTTTCTTGATGCTGAGCGGAGAACTTGAAGCGCGAGGTATTAAAAGGATTTAAAGTCACATGCTATTCTAAATTGCGAGCGACTGGATGTTGCATTGTTCGTGAATCTGCAATTTCGGATTAAAGATACTTCCATTAGCATTTCACTTCTCGCTAAATAGGAATTACTTCATTTAATCCTCGTATGTTGCACTCTTTTTCCAGTCAGCGGTGCTTTCTACATTTTCCATCAATTTTCGGCGAATATCTGCATTCACGGTAACGCGATGACAATAAAAATTACAACGCGTCAGGATTTCCGAGAGGAACGCACGCGGGATTAAAAGGAATGATTCTGAGCAATCACAGTTCGCAACTTTTCACGCGGCACGTTGTCAGTAATAGCCGTCGAATATTCCGAAATTTGTAACCAACATCCCGGGAATCGACGTTTCGTTTCCCCCTGTACAAATATTCTGCGCCGCCATTAATCGGAAAATAATGATAGCGCGTTCGACGGCGTCCCGATTTTCAGTGGTAATATTACAAACCGACGAAGGAATTTCGCGGGGCTTTGCGGGGGATTTGTCGGTCTAAACAGGGACTCCAATCTCTTCGTTTCGTCGGCTGAAACAACGTGTTCCCCGTTCGTGCACGCGCGTTCCTTCGCATTTTCGAGGAAAATGGGAAACGCGCGACGTTGGCTACGCTCTGACGTGTTCCATGTGCATCGAGAAATATCCGCGGCCCTTTCCTCCGTCTTCTTCTTTTCCCCTTCCGCCCACCCCTCGCTCTTTTCCGTTCGCCGGAGGTGCAAATCATTCGCGCCGCTAGCTGCGACGGGACGCCCGCGCGAAATCCAAGAAAAGTCGAGTGCAGCTTGTTCCTGAAGATTATGTTCTTGTGTTTACGAAGCGCTTTATCCGCGATAAAATTTTTTAAAAATTGTGCGTCGCCGCGTTCTCTCGTAACTTCGCCGCACAAAATTTCTCCTTGTACCTCGGGTTACTCCGCGCGTTTTCTTTGAAGTTCATGGAATCTCAAACTTTTTCTAACAGGGTATTCGACCCGCGAACCTTGTACTACCTTTTTTTATTAACTAGAGAGAATAAAGAAACTTGTGCAAAGTTGTTCTCATTATCATTAAAAAAGATATTTTAGTAAAATAATTTGCTTGGAATGCTTTATCGGCATGTGCATTGTTTCTCCTCGGTTTACAGTGAATAACTGTATTTCAAATAAATATTTATCAAAAGCCAAATTAATTTGCCTCCTTTATACTCTGTACACAGATAAAACGCTATTAGGCCAGGACTACACGGACATTTTACACGCAGCGTTTTCCCCTGCCGAAATTTGACCTCCGTATTTTTAAGCGTATTTCACGCTCGTGTAGTCAATTGCATTAAAACACGCAGGTCCTATTTCGGTGGAGAAAACGCGACGTGCAACACGCTTGCGTGTAAAATGACCGTATAGTCCCGGCCTTATCGTTAATATACATGTAGGGTCATTCGGGGCAAAAGGACGCACTTTTGCTGTTTTTGCTTCACTGAACCGAAACTATCATGATATTAGGAACACTTTTTTGCGCTATCGGTAGCTTATTTAATAGATTCATAAAATGTAACGAGTATTTGACGATAGGCCAAACGGTTTTTTTTAAATTAAGCAAAAGAGTGACTTGGTCAGACTGCGTACCTTTATCCCGACATGTGGGTAAAAATACGCAGTCGTGTGGGTAAAAGTTCGCATGTAAAGTAAAAGTATGGATTCAGGTGTAGTAAAAGAAAATGAACAAATAATATACAGATGGAACATATTTTTATATTATTTTTAATAAATGAAGCTAAAGATGACAAAAACAATAGAAATTAGGAACTTCAAATTTAGGAAACTATCATAAAATTATAATTTTTCATAGATTCAACAAAACGAAATTATGTTCGAGCCTTTATCAGAGCAGATATGTTTTTACTCCAAATATTATTAAGAGTTCAAAAACAAGTAGACAGTAACCTAAATACCAGTGCGTACTATTACCCCCGTCCTTTTACCCCATTTGACCGGTAACCAAAACAATTCGTACTAGTTCGAATTCCAATATAGTTAGGTTAAAATGTTATTCTGGAAAAAATCGTTCAATAACTATATAAAATCAACAAAAACAACTTACCTCTAAAAATACATAAATAATACGTCCTCTCACCCTCCTCAAAGAAAACGGCACTGTGTACTTTTACCCGCTGCGTCCTTTTACCCCGAATGACCCTAATCCTTAGAAACAAAAGATTAGAATACCTTACTTTTTAATAATTGCACCCCTACTTCATGCGATTTCATTTCAGCAACAGCGGCAGCAAAAGCGTTGATACCGTAACACAGTGACACAAAAAAAATTGAATCGGGTCCGTAACTGATGCAGTTGCACGATACCCCTTCACTGGTTGACCCGGTGTCCAAGCATCGGTTGACGAGTTTATCCGCGACACGTCTCCGGGACGTTTCATCGGGATTACCAACAGATTCGGGTGCGCAGGCGATCTGTCATTTCCATTATTAAACTACCATTGGCGGCATTCCGTCGCGTTGCAGTGTCGCGGTACACAAGGCTCAGCGCGAACTAATTGCAGCATCTTGACGAGCTTTGGATCGATCTTGCGACGCGTGTCGGTTTGCCTTGGCAAAACTGTATCGCAATTTGTAACAACGGAAATCCTACAGATGCGACCCGCCTCGATCGTCGGATCAGTGACTCACCAAAAGTCGCGGGACGGTTTCGATTTTTCTCCACCGCTGCTTCTCGGTTTCGTTCTCCGAACGAGTGGAAACCTCTCCGCTTATTCATCGACGACTGGGAAGCAGCAAAGCGTTGCTGAATGCTTCGCGATCGCGATTGTCTTTGCTCGAAACCCTGTGCGGATTGATAATGGAGCGTCGGAAGCGGGCTAAGAACTGCTTGATTAATTAAATTTGTTTACGGGGTGGTTTCGGTTGAACGCGTTTAAAAGACATCCGCGCTAATTATGTTTCAATTCGGGTTTCATAATGTCCCATCTTTAACCTTTTACATTTCTATAAGTAAAATCAGTTTTTAATTTTGCACTATATGCTTTCGTTATCTGTATTCAATTTCATCGTGGGCTATATTAAAGCTTGGGCGATCAAATATTAAATGTAAAACTGAAATAAGGGAGTGGAGTTTAACCTTGAAATATGTACGAAAATATCACTTTATATCGAGGTGTACCTAAATTTGAGTATTCTTTCCGTGTAAGCGACGTCAATCAAAGAGCGAGTGATTTATCGACAGCACACGCTCGATTCGGGCACAATTTTTACTGACAAGTGAAGTTACTACACGAATTAATCTCCGAGGCAACGAGCGAGGAAGAGCGGTTCATTTCGTACCTCGACGATTTTTGGACAATGTTCGCGTCCACGATTGGAATCGCAAATGGCCCACACGCGGGTTTAACCCTCCGCCTTCCTCCATCGGGTCAATTCTCTCTCTCTCTCTCTCTCTCTCTCTCTCTCTCTCTCTCTCTCTCTCTCTCTTCCTCTCTCTTTTGGTCAACTTATTCGATTGTTTTTGCAGTCATTGTTCCGCCATTAGCATCGAACGGTTTCCACTGGAAAGTTTCCTTTTCAGGAATCGTCCGAGTTCCAGAATAGAAGGCCGGGGCTGCTTATACCTCCGTCGCTTCGCTTTTCCCCACGCCAGGAAATTTCCTCGATCGGTCTTTTTGCTCGTCCTCCAGTCAGCTAACGGCCCCGTCGACCAGAAAAACCAACCGATAGTCGTAGATTATCCTCGTGCGGCCCCGGAATTCGATTTCGCGTCCTCCCGCCGGCGTTGTTAATTGATCCATTTACGATTGACGTTCCGCCAAAGTGGATTTCCAATGGTTCGCGATACTGCAAATATTTTTTTGCTCGATATGTAGAGTTGTGCCGTTGATTCTTTCGGTACGGGCCGAGGATCGACGAAGGTGGGCGTGGGTCTCGTGACACAGTGGAAATTGAATTGTATTTGAATCTAATGGTCGGAGAATCTGGAACATCCAACATCAGGGTAGATTTGCGAACATGACTTTATTTCGCTCGTGGGAAGACCACGATGTACGACTGACTTGGATTTGACTTGGATTGCGAGGGAACTTTGTATGGAAGTGAACTATACGGTACTGAGTATTCGATTTATAGATTGAAGTTTCTCAGGCTTAGTTTGAAACTAAACTATTTGTGGAGGTATAGGTGGTTTCATGGATCTTCAGAGTGTGGACGAGGGAAGAATGGAATATCCTATCCCATAGTAATGGGGCACACACGATAAGATATATTTTTAACTACTGGGGTCAGGATACTATATTAAATTAATTGCTTTATCCATACTAATATTATAAATTCGAAAGTGTATTTGTCTGCTTGTTACGTCTTCACGGCTAAACTACTGAATTCAATGAAATTTGGCAGGGAGGTAGTCTAAAATCTGGACAGGGACATAGGATACATTTTATCCCGAAAAATTTATTAGTTTTTCCGGGGAGAGTGAGTTAACAAACAATGGAAAACCGAGTGTCCTATGTTCTAGCTACCTGTGTGCCAAATTCAGTTGAAATCGTTTCAGTAGTTAAGTTATGAAGTCGTTGTGTTTGTTACACATTTTCAGACTAGTATTGTACTGTATTGATTCATTTCTCACAAGAACAATTATAATTGTATTTGACTTTAAACTAAAATAGCAACTAAAATACAAAATACTTGTACTAATAATTTGGAATCTTGAGTTAGTTTTTGTTTAGTTTAGTTATAAGTTGTAGTGTCAGGTTTCCCTTCCTTTCCTTTCTTTCTTTCACTTGGGCCGTGAAGCCTCAAATCCCCCAATCGGTATTAATATAAAAGCTCAGTTCGATCGTATTCAACAGCTTAGAAATTAGGTAACTTTTAATACAGAATCCACGCGGGCGAAGTCGCGGGCAAAAGCTAGTCTTTAATATAACATTTTGAGGGAAGCTGGTAGAAATAATTAATGTTTAAAATTAATGTGTAAAATTATGAACTATTCCATTTTTATGAAGACTTCACAGTAATCATGTTATAATGCTGCTAAATAATTAATACTGATAGTATAGCACTTAAGGGTATTGTCAGAGATGGGTAGGAAACATTATACCACTTTGTGTTTTAATTTCATCTTTTATAGGCTCTTGTATAGGTCCAGCCAGATTATCCTTAAGTAACATCTATAAATATTATGTGTTAGGTATCGGCCATTGTTCATCGTCTAGATTCCCTCCCAGAGGTCTTCGCCTTCGATAAGTTGACCCAAGCATCCCTTTGGAAATGGAAATACCTTTTGATGTAACCTCCTTTGAAGCGTGTAACCATATTGGTCGACTAATATCAATTGCTCGTGGCCTTTGCGGCTAGAACTGTCCGACTTTTCGGAAAGAAAGGACCGGAGTTGAGCTCTGCTCAAACAATGGAGGTTAGCCGAGTACACGAACGCCATCGGGCGAACTCAGCCTGCTGGAATAATTTCAGTTTAATCCATTCGAAACACTTACACTCATTTTTCTTCAGTACGTACAAAAGTCACGAACACGAATTACACCGAATATTCGGCGGATATAAAATCGTCGTCAGGCGCAATTTATCGCTAAATCGATACTTTAGTACGATTCGCGCGTACCCGCACGCAGACATTTCCAGAACGCATTTATTAACTCGCGCCGCGCGTTTACGGGGCCGTTTTTCTCGATGTCTCGCTCGTATTTCACAGCCATTTTGAAAGCCTTCCTCGCGCGTTTCGCCGTTCGCCGCGAATCGCAACAGCGGAGAACCTTTTACGACTCTCGTCGGAAGGCGGTTTTTCCAGTCACGCGTTCCGCCGAGGCCTTTCCAATCTTCGTCTCGCCAGAAATTCCGCGCTTTTCAGCGTCTCGTCGCCTCGCGTTTACGGTCCCCCGGTGTCTCGAAAGCCGCGGCCGGCGTAACTCACCCCGCCCCCGCTTTTCCCAACGCCCCGTGACGAAGTTTCCCTCTCCGTCGTCGATAATTGAATCCCTCGCCGTTAACCGTCGACACTCGTGACGTTCATCCAACGGGCGAAAATCCTCCTCGATCCCCAGGGGAAACAAAAGACACGAGTCCGGGTCTCGCCGAGGCTCGTCCCCCAAATTTTGCGCTCCGAGATGGTCTCACGGTTTTACGACGCCGAACGTTGAGCGAACGTTCGCCGGGTTCGCGCCCGTTTAACGTTCACCGGGATTACAAGGTTCGTAAACGTTTTCGCGGACCGCTTAAGGGCCAAATCCTCCGTGTACTTAAGCCCGATATTACTCACTCGACCGTAACACTAATTGCGACCGGTGTCCGCGGTTAATTAGAATTTACTTTCTTCCTAAAGGCTGGCGGGGACGCGCGGCGTCGCGTCGACGTCGGGGCTTGGATAACGTATATACGGCGGGTTCGACCGCGGAAACACGTGTATTATTTCGGAGAGTGGATTCACGGCAGACAAGATGGATAACGAATTTCCGCGTTGTTTTCGCTCCTGGAAGGAAACGGGTTGGGACCGATTCGCGTTATCAGTCTAATCGCCGTCGAAACTTTCTCCGATATGTTTCAAATGGTGACATTCACTCCACGTTTGATGGTCATCGTTTAAAATCCATTTCAGAAAGTTGTATACAAGTGTAAATTAAATAGAGATCTTCGCGTTTTTAATTCAACGGATTATTTTTACCATCCAACTACTGGAACACTGGATTGTTAATTAAATTATAAAAGAGTGTATGAAATTCATCCTCAGCTTCACGATTTGTTAAAATGGGATGAACCCAATATTTTCTTTTCTTTTTCTCATCTGCTTCGCACAACAGAGCAGTAATTATGACCTCTTCGTCTGAAGAATCCATTTTAATTGAACATCGCTTCGTATCGTTTAGGAATTTCGCCTACGAAATGTAGCTAAATGCGCGTTGAAAACAATTTCTTCAATTCGCTTCGCCGCGCTTCGGCATAGTGGGCGTCGGCCTTATAATTCTCTGAGAACGAAAGGGTTGAGAAAGTATGAAACCGCGGAAGCTGCTAATATATCCTGGTTTAGGAGGGGAGGCCGTAACGGTTGCCCTTTTGGGATGAAATATTCGCCGCGGAGTCAAGACGGCTTTCTGCTTCTGATTCCCCTCGAATTCCATCACGCTCGCGCCCTCGATGGCATAGCCATTCGGTTCTTTCCGCTGGAACAAAGTTCCCGAATCGCGAGACCCTTTAAGTTTCCAACTTTCCGCCAATCGTCTCGACCTCTTGCTCCGCAAATGCGCACCAAGTTGCCTGGAATTCGACGTCGGCGACGCCGGAACAGGGGGAGGGTCGACACCATTTTCGGTCGCTCTTAGGTTACGTCACCTGCTCCGATCGTTTTTTGACTCTTTTCTTGCGAAAATAAGAGAGTTTACCATGACTTCGGGACGAGTTTTATTTACACTCGAACGAGGGAACGGGGAATTGAAAAGGGATTTGGAGCGACGCGGCCGAGAGAGGTGAAAGCGATCGGTGAAGTTAATGGAAATTATTGATGAAGTTTGCGGTCTCCTTGTCGAAGAAGTTCGCGGAGCGAAGTTGCCGAAAGTGTAACAGTTTAGCGGCGGGAACGATTCCGAGGATAAAAATCTATGCTTGCATCAGTTTCCAATACTTGTTACTCAAAGTCGATCGAAGGTCACTGGGCTTCGGATTGAAGAACTCTCAATGTCGGCAGCATCTCACGAAATATCTTCGGCGGCGCGGCCTTGAAAGCGACGATCCTCCAGTCATAATACTCTCTCGTCCGATCCATTATTTCATCCTCAGCCGCTACTTCGTGTCCAAAATAGAACCGAGGGATGTTCGCAGCCGCAATTTTAGATGACTCAGCCTCCGCATCGCGCGTCGATGCATCAACTCGACGTTCCGAATCAAATCCCAAAAAGACCACCGAAGGCGAGCCGATTCATCGGCTCCAGATTCCTCTTCGCGTATCCTCGAACACTTAGTCCGACTCCCACGCGATCCATAAATTCGAAAAGCGAGTTCCAGCTTCGGCAAACGATCGATCGCCCCTCCGACAACGCCACCCATCGAAAACCGTTCGAAAAGCTTTGCTCGAAGAAACGCCGCGTCTGGCGGAAAGGGTTAACGCGTCCGGAGGTATTAAAAAGCTTAGAGGGTCGAGACGGGTTAAGCGGGATTCCGAGGAAGCAGCTGATCAATTTGAACTCGTCGAGGGCCGGGGTGTCTGCCCCGGTTATTTTCGGAGCCCTTTCTGCGCGGCGAGCGCGAGGAATGGAAACCGAGACGTATGGCGGGGTGGAGCGTGGAGTCGCAAGACGGACGCAAGCCGAATGTCTCACGGATTTCCGGACAGCGCGGAACGCTCGCTTCTACTCCGCGACGGAAATAAAGCCGAAGGGGGAGACATGTACGTGATGTCCTCTACGTGAACCGCACATAGAAAAAGCCTTCCCGCCGCCTGTACGCGTGCTTTACTTTTGCTCGACAGTCGCAAGCTACATTTATTACCATTCGGACGCAACGAGCTTTCGTTAAGGAGGGAAACTAGTAAGATTACTGAGATGGGATGCTATTTTCAGGAGAATTTCTGAAGGATTACAAATTCTTTTACAGCATAAATTTAACGCAGGCTTTTTTACTACAGTCTGTTTTTTTTCATTATAGTAAACTAAAAAATTACTTTCTGAGTTCAAATAGTCTGACCAGAAATAAAAGTATACCGTTACCTTCAATCAACAAGACTATTAGTACCAAAAATAGCAATATTTGTGCAATAAAAGTGTTCAACGATTTGCCAAACGAGTTAAAAACTCTAACACTTAGCAAAGACACTATTAAGAGAAACATAAAAAATTGGATACAAGTAAACGGACCTTAACTTAAACTTCTACGTAAATTTGCAGTATTATTGTTGTAGTATTATGCATAACACAAGATCTGGGTCGTATCTTACTTGTGTTACTTATATTGTTATATTATTATTATTATAATAATAGTTATTGCTAAAATACATGTATTTTCTACATTGCACACCAGTCCTATGTACAGTTAATTTCGAAATTAACTCTATAGAATGTACATTGTGTGTATATTCCATATACTCTATGTACTTTGTCTGGTTAAATAAATAAGATAAATAAAAATCTTTATTCGACAAAGAAGACACAATTTCTTTTAAGTTTCGCAGAAAGTTCTGTTTACTATAATTAATGGCAGAAGAGAACTTTAAAGATAGAGATAAACTTCGGTATAGAAGATTATGTTATGTATGAGAAACGAACTTCAATCAACAAGTCTGCATTCTCAAGAAGTCTAGAAGAAGAATTGATAATAATTTTCCTAAATTTTTTTTGAAATTAGGAAAGTATTAGGAAATATATAAGAACACATAAAGATTAACAGTTGATTAGTAGTTTTAGTTATATATAAGGATTTAAAACTGAAAATACTTTATTGCGAAATGACGAGCGTCTGAAAAATAAATTTCGAAAATCAGTAAAATAGATAATCTAGAATTCTGTACTCTCAACTAAATATAAAATTTAAAGAAATTAACATTCAAGGTTTTAAGTAAAACGTATCAAAATTAAGAAAGTTATGTCGTCATCCATTTTATGGAACATCATTTCGAGAAATATAAGTTTCAAGTTTCGCATCAAAGTTGTAATCTTTTGTCTCCTTAAGGAGCATCTATTCCAGGCCCATAAAACAATTCCCCTAATGTAGAATCATCATTCTTTGCATCGTTTATTGCATCTTCTCGCCACAAGTCTGGACTCAAGGTTTTAGAGCCTCGTGCTTCGCGTAAAAAAAATTTTTGTAGCGCCAATATATCTCTAATATTTTTAAAGAAAGCAGAAGAAATTCGATTTTTTTAAAACTCATCTCACCGATCCTCTTAACATTCTCCCGAAACGTGCTCAACCTATCTTTAGCCGACGGAATCTGAGCTTCCCGCCGATGGAACGTTGAACCTCTCTGACGTTACTTTTCATCCAATCGACTTCGATTCACATTAATCGCGGCTGCTGAAACGTCGATCGCAGCACGGTTGGATCAACAGACGCGTACCGAAGGATCGACGAGCAGCATTACGCGGCCAATGAACATTATAAACAGGATGATAGGCGAGCGGCGAAAAGAAATCCGAAGGATAAATGAAACCGCACGGCGGAATAAGTCGACGGGATTTCGTTCGATTGGGATTCGCCGGGGATACAGCTTCGGCCGGATCGAGAATTACCGTGGGCCTTTTCAAACCACAATTGCCGTTCAACGTAATCAACAAACGGGACAGCCGATCCGAGTGCTTGCAATTGTCACGATAACGTATCGTCCCCTGTAATAACTGTGGGCGGTTCTCGTTCGAGCTCGGCTTCTCTCCTCCTCCCTCTTTACTCTCTCGAGCCGAATCTGGCTCTCCTCTCTCGCTCTCGCGATTTGTTTATCTCCGTGCATCTGAATCACCGACATCGCCCGCGCCGGACTTCGAAATTCTGTCGGTGACAGCTCTCGTCCCGATCGGTCGAGTCGTAATCAAATGACACGCGTGTACTATATACCGTTAATCCTATATATTAGTCGAATACCACGGTGAATACATTGTAATCGCGTGACAAATGGTCCTACCAGGAGCGATACTTCTCGCCGGCGCAAAAGCCGAATCGTCGCCTCGACGGCTCTCAATTAATTAGGAACACCAAAGTTTCTCCTCGCGCGCGTCGGCAATTCCATACACATCGAAGACAGGGACTCCTCGATCTTATACAAATACAGTTTATTGCTGATACTCGAGAGCTTCGCGGGGAACCCGACCACGATAACGCGGCGCTCTCGGATGTTGGAGAGTAATTGGAGCGTCGTAACGCGTCGCTCGAGGCGCGGCGTCGTCGTTTCTTTGCGTCCCTCTTATAAAATTTATCTCTTTGCGAGCAAACACGCTTGATCGCCAGGTCAAGATAATCACATAATTATTCACGTATCCACACTCTTTCGTCGTGGGAACCGCAAAGGGAATTCGCAAGGTGTCTTTCATCTCGCAGGTAACAACGCTCGTCAAGAGGAAACGGGAATGTAACGTACGTTTTCGCTTCCGTGTCGTGATCTCGTCTTTCGCGACGCGATCCACGAGTTCTTTCGAAGGCGGTTCGCGGGATTCTCGACTCGTTGGCCCGCGATTGCAATTTCAGAAACGCGTCGCGAGGCGAAACACTTTATCGACCGGACGTGACAAACCCTGAAAGCACGTTGCGCTAACTTCACCCAACTCATAAAACTCGCGAAATGATTTTATAGGTCGAAGTTTTCGTGGCTTACGGCTCCCGGTCAGGTGTTGGAAAAGCGAACCCTGAAACTCTACGACCCCCATATACGACTTTATTCTTAGCATCATTCTGTTTACTTTTCGAAACGACTTTGGTTTTATTTACTTGGAATACACATTGTTAGAAATTTAACCCGAAGAACTGAATTGTCGATATTTGTTAGTACTTTAGTATCAAATTTATTATACTACTGGTGTGCCATTAATATACGAGTGAATCTATAGTTGATGAAGGAGTGTGTCACGCTCGAGAGTTGTTCGTACTACTGAGTTCAATCAGAGTAAGTATTACAATTGAACTTGAATAACTCTGGCTGCAGTCGTTGCGCGCAAATTGTGGAGCATAAATAAGTCAAGGAAGGAACCAGCAAAAGGCTAAATTACCTTTCAGGAACCCTAATAAAATTTCGCGAAAATTCAGTGGGAGGAGGCAGCAGGCCCAAAAGGTGTCGCGAGGGAAGAATTTTCATAAAACCGAGCGGATCCCAGAGATTTATCGTCCTCGGAGCGAGTTGGCCCGATTATCGTGATCTTCTCCCTCCTAATCGCGATTCTTCGCGCCCCTCCTCCTTTCCTCGAGCTCGAAATTTCCCGGGGACGCGTTAAAACGCCTATCCGTTTCAGAGAGTGCCGCGGGGGCGGAATACCAAGCGTCTCCGGCTAGGAAGAAAAAGAACACGGCCATAGGAGGAGGGACAAAGTTTATCGTCCGACAAACGACACCGACTTCGCGCCGACGAAAATATCTCGGAGCGAAGGAATTCGTTACCGTGAGCTCAGCTCCTTTTCCTCCCTGCGTGTGTGGCGGCCGTTGTCGCGTCGAATTCGCGCGATTTTAAGCGACCGTCCAGACGATTTCTTTGAAGCACGCTTTCCGGTGTCCTCGACCTCCGCGCCGACTTTTTTTAGGGCTCGCCCTGTACTTTGGTGCGCGAGGCAAAAATAGTGGGAGGTCGTCGGATCTCCTTTTTGGATTCGCGTGCTTAAGAAAGCGAACTTCCCCCCTCCTCCCCGATTTTAGTGAATAAGAATTGAACAACGCTGCGCGAGACACTGTCGGATCCATTTCTCAGAAGGAAGTGGAACTGACGGAGACCTGTTCGCATCGAGAGTTCGTTCGTGCGGTTTCGTTTAAATTCAAAACGTCCACGAAGGTGCCTCGATCGTAGAAAAGAGCTCGCTTCTCGGTTTCAGCCAGGGAAAGCCAGATTTCATGGAAGCACGAAAGCCCAATAAAGGAAACCGATCCGTCAAAAGCGGATGTTTACACGCACCACGTGTTCGTGACTGCGCGACAGAGAGAATATCCTCGATCGAGTGCGACGCGCGTGTCAGAAAACACGACGTCGACCGATGTCGGGGAATTTCGTCGATCGAAGGAATTCCCGCTCTACGCCGGCTTGAGATCCGAGTGGAATTTCGTGCTATCGCCGAATTTATTCCTTCTTACGTGCGAGGCTGAGCACTCGAATTATCGGGGAATCTTACGGGTGTCCGTGTAGGAAATACAGATACGCCCCTAGGTGTTGCGCTTCTCGAAGTAGCTGGATGAGAACGGACCGAATCGGAAGCGAGTTGAGAAGAAAAAGTGCATGGACCGTCCGCGACGTTCCTTCGCCCCGGCAACGGAGATATCCGACGTAAATTGTGGCGGCGACTAAGTAATTTTAGGCCGCTCTTCCTTTCCACGTTTCCCCCGGACCTTCTTTTTCCTCGGATCTCCTCGCATCCGGTACGAGCGCACGCGCTTGCACGCGCACACGTGCCTGCAAAAATACTCACTGTCGCTGGGATTCTCCCTGTTCTGTGCGTTTCGATTTTCTAGTTCGTGGTGCGAAAGAAAACACGGATATTGGCAATTTCTTGCGAGCTTGAAAACCAAACAATTCTTTGCGTTAAAATTTTTCTTTTCACAGAATCGTGATCGAGAGCTTTGTGTAATTAATTTATTAAGTTACAGAAGCTTGTGGATGAATTAATCTTCCTTGATTCTAGGAAAAATATTTTACCTTTTAATTATTGTACCTAATTAGGTACGTACCCAAAATATTAAGGGTATGGCTGTGTATGTTGTCGTAAATGACAATGCGATGAAAAGGAAACATATTGAATTAATAATAATAATAAAGCAAGGTAACCTTGCTGCACAAAAATAGCAGGTCTCATGTTGCTTCAGTAACTCGTGAAAATTTAATGGAGTATTCACATTTATAGAACGTTAGAAGAAGATAAGTGAAAGTGGTGGAAAAAGTGTTGTCTAAAAACTGTTATACGGTTAATAATAATTGGCAAAGAAATCTCTTATGATAACGATGGAAACTTTTGCACATCCCTAATATTATTTAGTAATATTAACGCGTTTTCCAACGGGGAAACTCGCAACTTAAACAAAAAGCCAAAGCAGTTAAACGTTTGCGCAACTTCCGCCGCTACTCATTAATATCTTAACACTTTCGCAATCCCAGCGCTCACTAGATCTCACCGAAACTTGCAAACAGTTCCAGTTTTTAATACCCCGGGATCATAGACGCAACTTCGAAGGGTCCCGACCCGATCCTCTGCTTGTGCACGCGTCTCTTTCATCCCTCGAAAACGTCGTCGGGTCTAGTTTTTATTTTCACGCGACTCCCTTCCCCAAGACGATTCTATTCTGGTTCCGAGGGGAGAAAGACGCCCGACGGAATGGTGACAAAAGACAGATTCCAGCAGCCGGCGACGAACCTAAAAGGCATCGGGGTCCTCGTAACGAGCGAGTGTCGCGTCGGTATTTACGAAATACTGAGTATTCTTGCGTCGATCCCGCTTCGAGATGCAAGCGTCTACACGCAAGAATTTTGGAAGGAGAGGCGATGAGTTTTCGATAGACGACAGGGCAACGCGCGCGAGGAACGCGAAGCGTTTCGGCACCTCGAAAGAATTCGCTTAATTGCCTCCTTCGAAAAATAGCGACGATTCTGCGCGGATTCGACTCTCAGACGCGTGTCTCGGTGTTCGCGAATCCGCGCCTCGGAAGAGTCGAGGAGCGACTGCTCAATCCTCCATAGAGACATTACGCCGAGGCGTTTGACCCCGTCTACCGTTGTATCACTGTACCACCTAGACGCCAATTATTCTCGCTTAACGCGCGCGGGGACTGTAAAAGAGGCGCGGAGATGCGTCTCCGAGGGACGCAGTTTATCCACGACCCGGCGAGATTATGACTTCCCGCGATTTATTGCGATCTCCAGGCACGCACCAGACTCTTTCATGATGCCGTAGGCGCCAGTTATATGGGGATTTTTGGCTCGGCGAAACTGTCTGGATAGTGCGATTGATCAGACTGGGGAAACAGATTCAAGCTCCGTAGGTTCAACGAACCTTTTTTTTTTCACGCCGTAAGATGATACTGGCCTACGTGATTTTAATTACATCAGTTGAAATCGTTCGCGATAAAGCGCGACGTTTCTACCGATCTTGAAAGTCGCTACGATCCCGAATTGAAACGCGATCCACGAACAGTTTTCGGCTGCCTTTTCAACCTCACGGTAATTGGAACACGTCCAGAAACAAACGTCTCGAGCGGTCCCGATGCTCGTTTTCGACCGCACGGTACGTCGCCTCGGTCGCAACGTAATTCCGCCGTTGATCGACGAGCGGCAGCGACCGTTGCTCGATAATTAGGACCCCAGACGCAGCCGTAACTTCTCCGCTTACCTGCCTTCTATCATTGCCAAGATCTTCCCGTATCTAGCGAGGGTAGAAAAGGTGCAGGACGAACTGCTGCCGCGGCAGGACGTGTCCACGGAGCGGAGGCGAGCCTGTGCACGGTATCCCGCGGTTATCCGAATTCTCAGAAGCAATTACTCGGAAAGGGAACCGGTGGAGACGCGTTCGAAGACGAATTTCGCGCCGGTCAACCGACGACTCTGCTTTTCAACAGGTTGCCTTCGTGCCTGGAAAGAGACTCTCTGTACTTTGAAATCCATTGTCGTGTTGTTAATGGACTTTCGACTTTGATAACGTAACGTTTTAATCGCGGCGCCCGCTTAGGTAATCTTAAAGCATGATCGTTACAGAGAAACGATTGGTTTAGTATTGCTTAGGATTTTTTTTTTTTTTTTTTTTTTTTTTTTTGAGAATATAGTTTACTGGGAAATTACTATTGTGTATTGTAGTTTGATGCTTGAGGTAACTTCTTTCCGGGAACGAATTAATTTTGATACTTGGTTTTCTAAATAGTATCTGCCGATTTTCCAAATCATACTTTCTGTACCTAAAATGGATTGAATTATTAATTTCGTTTTGTTATAACTTTGCTTGAATTTATCGGTATGAAATTTCTGGAACTGTGTATTGAATCGTATATTATAAACGCGAGTTCAAATAGTACAATATTCGATTTAATGCGAATTATAAAATAATACCAGGTCGCATTTAATGTGAACGATAATTTAGTTAATCATGCAGTCATTCGTTACTGTACATAATATTATTATAATGATCTATAAATTTCTTCTGTTTTTAGATGATGTGTAAAAAGTTAACTGTTACAATACTTTAAAATATAAAATATAAAGAACGTGTCCATGCCATTATAATTTAGTAAAATACTCATACAATGGTACATTTACAAATTTTGATTGCATATTTCTTTGAAATGAGAACCAATTCCTATTCATATATGAAATATCTATTCAAATAGCGTGAATTTTCGAATAACGCGATCAATTTCTGGGATTTACTACCCGCACTAATGGAGTCTTATCTGCATAATAACCATGAATAACAAACATGGCAAACCTAATCATCTTCAAATGCTACTGACAAATTCTCTAGATTTCCTCGAAATTAGAGAAATCTTTTGTTCAAGTAGAAATCACGGTTTGCATCGAAAGGAATCTGCGGAACGCACCATAGTTAATCCCTTCGCGGAAACCTTTATCCTGCATCGGGTAAAAAGCATTAGTAATTAACGCAGACGATGCAGCATCGACTCGCAATCGTCTTTAATCGGCCGATTCTAATCGTTCTTGCTGGTCGCGCGGTCGGCCCAAGTTTCCGGGAGGATTTTATGGTCGATAGCGCCGAAGAAGTCCCGCAAATGCTTCCGGCGGCGGCGCATCGTCGGTCGACCACTTGATAAACGGTTAACCCTCGGCGTAAGGGGCTCCCGGTGTTCGCCTCCTCGCGGCGGTTCGCGGGGTCCGGAAGACGAACGCGGCGGGGATGAGAGCCACTGATCCGGACGACCGGTTGATTAACGATCCGGTCGAGTACCGCGCGCCGCTTCCGCGATCTGAAACGGAGGAACGGATTAGGATCTCTAATCGGTTTTGATGCACGATAAATCGCTGCACGCCCTCCCTTCTACTGTCCACCGATACGCTCGGATTCCGCCCTCGCGCTTAAGTTTGTTTTCCCTCGACCGACTGCCTCGCTGGTCAACCGCCGCGCCGCGCCTCGTTCTGCCGTGATTTAGGTCGAACTGGAATAATGGCTTCTTACCGAGTCGAACGGGTCTCGGGCGAATCGATGATCGGGTGAGGAGGGAGCGATCCATTTCCATTTTCTTGGGCGACTCTGGCGATCGAGGACGCCGCGGGGGTGGCTGTCCACCGTCTATTTACGTAATTGAGTCGTTCGTAGGGTTCTTCCGAGAACGGTTGACAGTCCTTTCGAAGGTCGCACCCTCTTCGCGTAATTGGACCTGACGGCGATGGTGTGCAAAGTGTGAGTCATCGACTTCGCGAAATGACTTTTCGGAGGGTTTCGACGTTTCCCCCACCAAAGTCGAATCCTGCCGACAGGTTGTCATATTTCGGGGTCGTAGATGACGTGGAGGAAGAGATCCTGGCGATCAACTTCGCGAAGTTTCACGTCGGATCCGTGCGACAAAAAGTTAATCGGATCCTGAGAATCTTAAAAAAAAAATAGAAAGTAAGGTAAAGTATACAGTTGTTGACCCCCCTATACAATGATTGACCCTTTCAAGAAAAGTAAAAAATATAGTATAATCCTTTTTTTACATAATAAAAAAAAATATATATATGTGTATATTTCAATGATCCAAATATTCTTGTTTCGAATACATTTAATATTTTACTATATCAGAAAAGGATTATACTATATTTTTTACTTTTCTTGAAAGGATCAATTATTGTATAGGGGGGTCAACAACTGTATATGTTACTCTATGTGGTTCTGAAATCTGGATTAAAAAATAAATAGGACGATACTAGCACTGTGCAATCAGAAAATCATCAAAAGAGTTTCTATCTATCAAGGAGGTGTATTCTCGCAACGCTTATCTCATTTCCATCAGAAAATATTACAAACTCGATCAGCTTCGCCCCTCTCCATCCCTGCTCCAACAGAAATATCGACGCAGAGACTTGGGAAAGTTTGCCGAAAGAATTCACGCGGCGGTTCGAGATTTGCCAATCGCGGCAGACTGTTTGCAGTCCTTCGAAGCGGTCCTACTGTTTGACTTGAATTCGACCAATCGTAAAACATTACAGGTCTCCGAGGGGGGGGGAGGATGGAAATCGATACCGCAACAGCTAATTAACAGCAGAAAGTTGTGAGCATCGGTTCAACATTTATGCTTGTTTAGCGGCGCGGGCAAACCGAAAAGAAACAAGAACAAAGATACATACAGGGATTTTTCGCAACTCTGTGCACCGCGGATTCGTTTGCTCTCTCGCTCCGCGACTTATTTATTTGCGCTGCTCACAAATTCGCGCCGCGCGGTGCACGCCTATATGCGATCTTTTATCGCGGTACCGGCAAGTTTAACGTGTCTATTTATTTGGACACTTGATGTTATTCTGACACGCATACAATTTCATCAATCGAGGCCATCGCGGCGCCGGCATCGCGGAAACTCATTTCCGCGGCACGCTGTGCGTAACATTGTCCCGTTTATTAGAGGATCACCGCTTCGCTTGATATCGCTATTTTTCGTTTATTCTCCGTCGTGCGACTGTTAAAAAACGCAATTAATTCATCTCTATCACTCTTCCGCATATTGTCGGCGTTGACGGGCGCGTTCCGCGCTCGAGAGTTCCGCTTCCTCACTTCGGAACGTTGTTCTATCTTTTTTCTTTCCCCGCATCCCTTTTTGCTTTCTTGCCAATGTCACTGGCGCTTTAATAGACTTTCGATTCTAATTGGACGTCGTAAAGAAGGTGATGAAATTTCAATTAATCAACACTGGCGCGTTCCAGTCCGGCATCGACCGCTATAGCGTCTGAAAACAAACTTTTCAATCGCATAATGCGATTACACCGCGCCAGTTACCATTGTTTTCAGTGAGTCGCTGTGATTGTGTTGCTTATCGTCGCGATCAGAATGAATTCGTAGATAACGATGTTCCCTGTTTCAGGATAAAAACCGGGCGAAAGGAGCTGCCGCGAGGAATACTCGTGGCACCATGGGAAATTCTTCGGGTTCGATCGTCGGTGCAAAAGCATTACAATTTCAGGTAAGCTCTTCGTCATTTTACACTCTGGAACCTGGCTATGAACTCGCGAATTGCAGCTTACATTTTTATTGATCTTGTTTACGAATCTTCGTTTTCATACGCAAAGAGTGAGTTCAAAGTTTAGTATATCCTATAGATCAATGGTGTCAAACACGCGGCCCCCAAGACCTTAGAGTGCGGCCCGCGGCCCAAAACTTGAAATTAATTTTATGACCAAAAAAATACAATGCAACACAATGCTAAAGGAAAAATATAATGAAATTGACATTCCAGATTTTTATTCGTACTTGCCAGCAAAGAGGATTATATCTACTCTTTGCTTGCCAGAACATTTTATTCAAATGCGTATGTTTGTTGCGAGAATCTTGGTAATGTTTGGTAGTACATAATATCTATATGTGAACAATTATTTTCTGTCTTAAAGACTAATAAAACTTCACACAGGGTGAGGTTAACAAATGAACACTTAAAATCTATGTTAAAAATATCTTTATCCCAAAAAATTACACCCGATATCGATAAAATAGTATCTGCGAAAAGATGCCAAGTGTCATTAATGTATCTTTTAATGTATTTTTTTAATTCTTGTAAATTTATTCAAGAAAAATAAATGTAAAGTTTAAATGAGTTATTTTCCATTATAAATAAAAGACTTTTTTTTCTTCCTGTCTGCGGCCCGCGGATTTTCTTAAAATGAATTTGGTTGCCCGTATTCATACATGAGTTTGGCATCACTGCTATAGATGGTACTCGACAACGTGGTTAGGAACAGTTCATTGAATTTGATATTAGAGATCGTTTTTGCGACCATTGTGAGGAGCGTGTTTCCCTCTTCTTGTGTAACACAACGGGAGAATATAAGGAGCTTGCGCAGGATTTGCCAATAGTTACCGAAACTGACGAATATTTCATTAGTTGACTCCGTAATTTAATGAACTATTGACCGAGTAGTGAATGTTGAAGCTGCTTGGGATGTTGCTTTCCTAAGGACGTGCTCTGAATCTGGAAACCTCAGCCGATATTAACTTGTAAGTAACTCTCATGTTTCTGCAGAATGCGGTTGTTAAAAAGTGAAAGACTATAATAACCATTTGTTTCGTAAGATACTCTTCTTCGATATAAAAAAAAGTAGAATATCTCCAGTAATTCTCAGTTGAAGTACACTTACCAAGAAATCTTCAATTTTACATAGACCAGAATATTGTTCAAAAGAGATAAAACTCAGCACGTGTCTAATAATATTTATTCAGGAGGTTTTACATACTCCGCTGAAAGGCGCACAGAAAGTCCCATCACTCCTGCGCACCCTGCACTTACCTGTTCCTAGTCCTCTTTTTCTGAGTTATCGGCAAGACGGAGTTCCGCGAATCGCACTTGTGTTATTATTGCACACCTGCCCGGCGATATTTGCAGAAGTGTTCCCCGTCGGGTACAGCCAGCTGAATCACAAATAGGGACTATTTGCTTAAAATATTTGAGCTGCGGAATGTAATCGGTGCCCGTTTGAATAGTCCGCGACCGTTCAAACAGGGATATTTCCCACTTGAACCTTGGAACATCGGTATGCCTGGAAATCGTCCACTTCGTCAAGTCGTCCAACAGATCAAATCTCGTCGCGCGCCAAATTCCTTAATCCTCCCGATTCAATCTTTTAGCATCGTTCGACACCTCGGGCGCGCTTGAAAACTAGAGACATAAACAATTCGAGAGGAAGGTAAACCGTCGACGTAAATCTCTCGGTGATTTTTGCAATTATCCTCGGCCTCCGTTTCGAACCCTCGGGACGCGAGAGTAGGGGTGAATTACGTTTCTCCGCGCGGAGTAGTGCGATCTTAACACCCGCGGAGCGTTCCAAGGCGTGAGAAAAGACGCCGGCTAATCCACTCTGCAAATTACCCTTTCCTGCTCCGTTAAATTCGCAATTAGACTCGCGGACGGGGTCGAATCAGCCGGGGATAGAAACGTACCCCGTTCACGGACGGAAACTTTTCATTCTCGGTCGAGCGACGAGCGATCCCCGCGACGGGGGCGCGTCGAACGTTTGTTACGCGTTCGCGGTCGATAAATCTTTCAGTCTCGCGGCGGCGGTCCGCGGCCGGAACAGCCAAGTGGCCCGCGCGGAGCCGCGAAAGCGCGAGAGGATATAACCGGAGGAATTACGAGGCCATCGGGCGCCGTTTCGCCGCCTCGAATATTTCCATTTAAACGGCTGATTAATTTTCATCGCAGACTCTTTGCCCGCGCTGAGGCTAGGATTATTCATTAGACCGCGCACTCGAGCCGACCTCGGAACGGAGGCGCGTTCGAGCGTCGTAAATAAAATTCGTCGCGCGATATTGCTGAGCGAACGCGGTTAGCCGGCTATTAACACTCGTTGCGGATTAAGAAACACGTCCTCTCCTTTTCATCCATTGAATAATGCTCGCGCGACGACTCGCGAGGTAGAACGTCGCGTCTTAAGATAATGCTCGCGCTGGTTGCGGAGATTTCGCGTGAAAATGCCGACAAAGGGGAACAAGGGGACAAATAATCCGACGATACCGAACACCGAGCGCAAGAATTGTCCATGAATATTCAAGCTGATTATTTTGTAGCTATTCATCGGTTAAGTTTGAGAGACGAGACCGGTCGGGAGTTAGTTACAGTGGCGGAGTTAAGAAGTTTGCCGTGGTTGCCACCCTCGCCTCGGTTGTCCCTCGATACAACCACCTCGGATTTAGTTAGGCTGTCGGGACCGTTTAGCTCACGCCCGCGATGCTCGGGTCTATTTGAATCTAGACACTGAAGATTCATTTTGTAACGGCGGTGTACAGGTCTGGGACAAAGGAAATGTAGATGTTACATTCGAAGCAACAGGAGAAATGTATTACTGTGTACAGAAACGATCCGAATAATTAGAATATTTCACTTGGAATTCACATTTTTCACTGCGCTCTAAAAATTGGAATTAGAAAAACGCTGGATTGCGCCTTTGTGTAACTCGTTTGTGTTCAAGACGTATTAGTCAGTTCTAATAATACGAATCCTGCTTCTTTAGAGAATCCTCGACACTCGCACTCGAAAGAATGTCAACTCTCTTGGGAATCCTGAATTTTTCGGGATCTGGCTTCGATCACTAGAGGAATTCTTGTCCTGACCGAACCCTATATGTTTAGGTTCTCGCACGCCGCTACTAATTAAGCGTTCACTCAAAAAGAGCCTGAGATTGCTGAGGGATTACAATCATTGGGATAATGTTAAAAGAAGGAACTATATCTCTTCTTCAGTATGACAAAAGTTTAGAAATAGTTTATGAAAGCCCCATTCTCCATGTTGTTTGGCAATGTCCTCTGCTAAATTTTCAAAGAATTGGACTTATGGAAAAACTCAAAAAGCTTAAGTTACTTCCACCGTTTAATGTCCTTACTTTGCGAGCTAAATATTGAAGCTTATTCTTTTATATGTAACTTTTTCAAAAAATGCGATCTAAAAGTTTAACTTTATTTTGTACAATATCAGGTGTTTATCTGGTAAATATCTTCTAAATTATGTCATTTAAAGGAAACTGTAATCGTACGTAACCCTCGTGTACAGCTTTATAACTCTCAATACAGAGTTCTATTTAAGCTTGAATAATAAAAAAAGCCCCATTCTGCCATTTCCATGCATTATTTTTCGGATCCCGTAGAAACACTCGCAAAAACCAACACAAAACTCTTAAAATGTGCATTGAAGCGAATCTCCACCGCAAAAGCGCCGAAATAAAAGGCTAATGTTATTTCATACAGGCGGAAGATAATATCGACGTCGCTCCATTCGGGAAACATTTCTGATAGTTTCGCCCGATATTTTTGAGTTTGCTCCGGCATCCATATTCAATGGAATTCGAAAGTTGTTTGAAAACTGAAATTCCGCACAAAAAATGTATTTCATGTTTTCAACTCATTTTTTAAAAAAGAATCTCTCCGTTTCCCTCTGTCGCGCTTTTCAGCTCTGCGCGTTGCCATATTCCGCGCAGGTAAATGAAAACGTCAGTTTAGAATACCCCGAGGGGGATGTTAGCAAGGTTCGAGACGGACCCGATCGCGACGTTTGTAAGTTAATTTGCGTCTAGATTGTTTTTTCCGGCGATCGTCGATCGGCGACCGGGCGACCAACTTTTATCGCGGGTGGAAGACAGAGCGCGGGTTGTGTATCGGGTTCGATGTTAAATTCAGAGTCGGAAGTAAGGGACGAGATGCACTCGAGACATCTCCAAGGCGGAGGCTAAAGTTTCTCTCCGGGCTCCGTGGAGGCTCCGCTTTCCTTTGAACCCGCTCGCCGGGAGTAAATCATGGATTTAGCATGGGCGTAGGAGTCGTCGCTCGCCCCGGCTACCTGGTCTCTCGTCCGGCGGCGCACCTGCTTTTTCTCTCGCCATTTTTTATCCCTCCGACACAATTAAACGTGCCTCGCGCTCAGTCATCCGTATTTCTAAACAGGCGAGCCCGTCGACGTTTAAGGCAATTTCAGGCGTTTTTTCACGAAAATCCCCGTCGGGAAATTTCATTTTCGTATGTTTCGGGAGAGATTCAACGCGGTTAGCCGACGCGCCACCGTTCCACAGTGGCGGATTTCGCCGAAATCCTGGCCAAAAGTCGAAAAAATTTTTTTCCTAATTTAAAAAATGTGAGTATTGCATTGCATTTATGGATAATCAAAGCATAATTTATCACTAGTGTTAATTTTAATTGTATGATCCTATTGGAGATATGAGGCCTCAAACTTGTTACTTTTATAATGTGAAGTTTTGAAGGCAGAATTTACAATGACTTTTCATTTAGTACCGAACTATAATGCTTTTCTCTCTGCATTGGTAGCTATTACACATACTCTAAATTAATAAATATTCTAGTGTAGTTGCTTTATTTCACTTTTTACAAGTGTGATAGAGAAGAATATAAGGTGTATACATGTTTTCCTTCTCCTAAGGTAATAGTTATGATGTAAGCAAATGTAAGCTTTAATTTTTTTGTTTAAATAAACTTTGAAGGTTCCTGAGCAAGGATTCGTTGAGTTTTTGTGCGATATTTTGCGATATTTTAAGTTATTATTATTTCTTTGCCGTCCGCGCCGCACCGTTTGGTCAGGTAGCGGTATGACGCGGAGCAGATGGGGCGGCAATATAAAGCGGTACATTTATGACACGGGATTTGGACCGGTCCATTCATGCTATTATAAACTGATTACTTGACTAATGTCACTAATTCTATACTTAATAAGTAGTTAATAAGTAGTACGTTTATAGTATAGAGTTAAAAGTATGAAACAGAGAAAACGCGTTTATGACTCCTTTTAGCAGGTAGCGAGGGTCTCTTGAAGTCTCTACTGACCGTAATAAAGTGGGGATTTTTTGATAAACAACACTTTTCGGTTATTTTTAGGTTTGGGATGACAGTTTTACATACAGCTATTTACGAAAAGTTCCCTTTTTTCTCCTGCCATCAAAATTTTCAATAGCAAAGTGTAAAACAAGGGAAAAGATATCCCAAACATGAAAAAAGATATCCTAAAAGTGTGATGCAGTTTTTGGATATACCCAACATAGAAGGAGTAGAAGAAGGAGAAGGGGAAGAAGAAGATGAAAAGAAGAAGAGGAGGAAAAAAAGGAAGAAGAAAAACAAGAAGAAGAAGAAGAAAAGGAGGAAGAAGGAAACCAAGAAGGAAAAGAAGAAGAGCTTGACATATAATGTAAGTAAAATAATGGACGTACGATCAAGAAAATGCGATTTATGCGCGACAGGAGAGGAGTAAATACATTTATTACGGAAATGCTATTAGACAGAGGCGGATAATGACAATAGCGAAAGTATTAAGTAAGAGCAAGGATAGTTACCAAACGTAGAAAGGATAGGGTTGAAGTGAGGACAAAACGTGGCGGAGAAAGTTTCGGAGTAAGTAAAATAAGTGAATGAAACGATGAATGTGTGAGTACAATAAGTATCAGAATAATAGTACTCAAATAAATTAAAAAAAATATATATACTTAATATTGAAAACATGAGAAACTACTACTTATAGAGTAAAATGTGTTTCCAATTTTTGTATTGGCTACTAATTATTATCTTTTTTTATATTTAAAGAAAATTAAAACACTAAAAACTTTGAAAAAAGTACATTGCTATGATTTTAAAGTCATATACTTACAATTTATTCCAACAATTTGCCTCAGATTTAAAAATATGACTTTTGGCCAGGATTTCGGCGAAATCCGCCAGTGTGCGTTCCGGCACCGCGCAGCGTGGCTCTCGGTCCGTCGAAGTTTGAAGCGACGAGAATTGAAAAAGTTGCGTGCCTCCCGCGGTCGAAAGATTTTAATAATTCGCGTGGGAAGCGTAGGGAGTGCGGAAAGCAGCTGAAAGTGAGCGAAGATTGTGGCGTGACGACTTTCAAATGGAGGAAATCAAACGCCAGTTTGTGGCGTGACGACTTTCAAATGGAGGAAATCAAAACGTGTCGACCTCATGTCCCTGTGAGTTTCTCTGTTCCCGTTTCGACGGTGGCGAAACAATCGACGAATCGATGTCGCGGTTCAAAAGCCACGACCCGATGAAAGAGTCGGCCCCAGGGAATGCGTGATGGTTACGTTGCAAGCCTATAAACAAAACAAAAAAAAAGAGAAAAAACAGATATGAAGCTGAGGTAATGAATTTCGACGAGTCATTGATGTTTTCGCTCGCGTGAATAACCCCTCGGAAAAAAGAAACCGTAGTCCAACGCGCGTATCGCTCTAAATTAATAATCTCGGTTCGCCAAATTCGCTAACTTTATCATTGACAGAAAAAACGCGGCGGAAAAATTGTTAATAGACAGGACGCGCGTTGCGGCGCGGAACTTTTTCTGCGCGCGCGTGCTCGAAGCTAGGGTCGCAAATTAACGGGGAATTTTCGTGTCGGTTGCGGCGCGGAGAGGGTTGACGTGCCACCCGAGAGGAGAGGGCGAATCGATTCGATCGGAACGAAGAAGTCGAGCGCAGCCGGTCGCCTGTGAAAGCTTCCGTTCGCTTTTCGATCGGCGTTCTTTTTTGTTTGGAACTTGCACCCCGCCACCCTCTCGCCGCCCACCCCCCTCGGTCTTTCTCTTTATCCAAGAATAGCTCGGCTACCATAATAACCGTGTCGAAAGAATAGATGAGAGGAGAGTAATTCCTGCTCCGAGAAGAGTCGCATCGCGATATATATTCATCCTCGCCTCTCTCCGTTTCTCTCTCTCTTCCACCGTCTGCCCTACTCTCCATACACTCTCTTCTCTCCTCGTTTTCGCTTCTCTCCGTTGCTCCGGCTGGCTGCAGTCCACTGTTTGTCACCGCAGTTTCTCCAGCTAAGCATTGTGCTCGCGCTTTCCCTCTCTTCCTCGTCTTCTTCCCGGCCGTCCACCCCCTCACGCCGTCGCCGCCCCACCGTCGTCGTCCCCTTGTCGTCTGCGTTACGTTTCTCGTTACGATTCTCCGCCCTTACCCTCGCCGCGATCGCCGTGTATTTTTGGACGTGGAAACCCGAAGGAACGGTTCAACGACCCGTTCGTCCCTGGAAACCGGGACGTGTATGCATGCGCCGACTGACGAGCACCGGGGAAAATCGTGATTGATCGTCGTTTTACCGACAACGCTTTCGCCGAGGCTCTCCTCTTAACGAGGGCTTGATACGATTCCTTAGTTCTCGCTCGCCCCGACCCGTCGCACGGGGGCGAAAAATGGTCGACCGGAGCCCTCGTGATTAGGTGGAAATCATACCTGCCTGCAACGAGGGAGCCGGGCGATTCGCGTTCTTGGATCGCGAGCTAGATCCGTCTGGCGGTGATCGATGACTGCGTCCTCCTTTTAGCAACTGGTGTCGCGTGGCTCTCTCTTATTTTCACGCCGCGCACGAGGACCGAAAAGCGTTTTACGTTCAGGATTCCCGTGTTCTCTTGCCGTCCTCGCTCGAGACCTCTTTCTCCGGTGCCCGAGTTTTCGGATATTGCAGCAACGAGCCTTATAGCATCGAATATGCATGAGAGAAATTACGTCGGAACGGGACGCTGAAACTATAAGTTGGAACGAGTGCCCCGAGTGAAACCCTTCGCGCCAGCCCCCGCCGATCCCTTTTTCCTTTCCGCCCGTTCATCCCCCTGTTTCTCCGAGGCCAACCTCATCGCGAAACAGCGCCAACCGCATTATCGATCTCGCATCAAATTAATGGGGAACAAGTGTAATCTCGCGCATGAAACCAGTGCTCTCAGCGACGTCTCTCCCCCGCCACGGACTCGGCGTCGAAGGTTGGACGTAATTCCAGGGTTGCACGCATTTCGGACAAATTGACCCCATAGTTTAATGGTGCGCCGAGTTTCGAGTAGTTGTACCGCGGCAGATAATGGAGGTCCGGGCCGCGCTGTGTCTGTGTTCGAATGATAATATTCGAAAGGCGGCGGTCTCCTGTTCCGAACAAGTGGAAACGGTTGGTTGTCGGCAGCGTCGACGTCGAAACGGACCGTAAATGACTCGTATAATCGGATCCGCCGTTAATTCGCGGTCCTCGAAGCAAGGATAGCAAGATGGCCATCGAGTTCCACGATTACTCGTCTCTTTCAATCGCTGTGCGAGGCGGTCGAAATCGGGGGGCGAAAAATGGGCCAAAGCACTCGTGTGCTTTGAACGCGAAGGATGGAAAGTGGGAAGAGAGGGCGAATGAGAGAGAAGCAGTGGGATTTTTACGAGGACGTTTACGATCGTCGGCAATTCGAGTGCAGATGCTTTATTCGTTTACTCGCGCGGAAGATGAAGCGGTTAAAAGTAGTGTTTATGGATTCGAATCGTCCGATAATCCGCCTGTGCAACTATTAAGTGCTCAATTGAACCA
Organism: Perdita meconis; assembly: GCA_030770465.2. Classification (NCBI taxonomy): domain Eukaryota; kingdom Metazoa; phylum Arthropoda; class Insecta; order Hymenoptera; family Andrenidae; genus Perdita; species Perdita meconis. The sequence continues at coordinate 6,673,841 of JASKOS020000016.1, forward strand.
AGATACGAATTAGGACGCCTAGGATGAAGTACGAGAATGTGTAGCACCGTAGCGAACTCCTGATTTTCTGTTGTCGACGGAATGAAAATACAGAAGCGAGCGTTGCTTAACGTTTAAGAAAGCAAAAGAAGCTGCAGAAGGAAAACACGAAGACCCCGGCAATGAAACGAACCACGTAAACGTCTACTAATTCAGACATTTGACACTCGACAGACGTCCGCAAACTTTTATTATTAATTACACGGAAACTTTCAATAAGTTCGATTATCCTTTCGGATAATTCCATTAAAACCTCGTAACGCCTGGACCTCTGATACTTAATTCCCGCGCCCGGAGGGTTAATAACGGAATCGCGAGCAATAAGCCCGAGTCACTTCCAAGTCATTGTTCTCCCTGGGTGCTCGAAAGTTACGGCGGTATAACTCGAATCAATTAACATCGCTTACACAAGACCAGGCATATTTTCCAAAGTTAATCTTTCCAATAATGCGCTGGGCTTTCTTTCACGGAGGAAACTGCGATTCAGAAACTCGACTTTTAATCACGAAAGTTAGTCAAAGGGACGAACCTTTAGTTTCATCAAATTTCGCTCAAGATACATGTACATACTTAGGCTGGAGTTTTCCTCTTTTTTTTTTATTTCCATTGAATTCTGTTTCTCAAGTACGATCTAACCCCTTTAATTTCACGACAAAACAGATAACGCTTCGACGGCTAATATTTCAAGGAGATTACTTTTCGCGGAACGCGCGGAACACGGGATCGTTGTCTAATCAAGCGACAGCAGACCGCGCGTGCACGCTTAGAAAATCAGCGAGCGCTCTTCCGCGCGTGGCTCGTTTCCGCGATCCGGCCTCGAATCGCGCCAAAAGAGAGAGTTCCTTGGAATTTCGATAACGGCCGGCGGTCACGCAACTCGCCCCCACGCCGCGGCAACACGCAACCGAAAGAGGGTTGGCGCGTGAGTTTCCGGAAACCGCGCCACAACACGGGTCCCGTTCCTCCGCGTCGAGGGATAACGACGATCCTCAACAAAAGCGATCGCTTCTCCGCACGATGTTCCCGCTTGATTTTCTGCCACCACGGTATCGGATCCCAGATCCCTTCGACGCTTTGATCTCCTCCTTCTTCCCTCGAAACTATTTTTCCGTTCCTTTTTGCCGTTATTACAAAGAGGAATTGCACGATACCAGTGTCCGAGGCGCTTATTAATAGGCGAACATCGGGAACAGAGGGGTTGGCGAAACAGACGACCGTGGAAAAAAGTCACCGACGTGTCTCTGGCAAAGGAATTCATTAACGCGGGAGCCGTGTGGCGGTTTCCACCGAAAGGGCCCTTTACTTTTTAGATACAATCCACGATTCTCGCGGCTTAAATCATCGCCACGTCGCTGTTACGCTCGCGTGTAACGGAAAAATGTATTTTTTTCCTCTCCCTCTGTCCATGCATTGATGCGAAGCCCAACTCGAATCTCGGTGTTCCGTTTGCTGCCTACGGTTCCGCGTCGCGACCAAACGAACACGGGATTGTGCACGCGTGAATGGCGGTCCGCGAAATATCGCGGTCGAGGCCGGAACGCGGCGCCGCGCGCGCTCGAATCGTTGGACGCTCATTGGGGAGCTCGGCGGTCGCGAAAGAAAAGCTTGGACTCGGCGGACGTTGATGGAGAGAGGGGCCGGGCCCAACACGAGGGGAGGTAAAAGAGCAAGGGAACTGCAAATAGAGTGTAGCAGGGATAATTGCTCTCGTGATGTCACGGCATTTATCAAATCCATTCCCCCGAGCCTCGCTCGACCTCCACCGGCCTCTAACAGCTCCGAGGAGAAAACGAATCCAGGGTTTCCCTTCGTATCGCCGTTCTTAAAAATAACGGCAATTCTTCCCGCCACCGGACGATCGTTTTCCCGCTGCTTTCTACCCGGTCGCTTGTTTAACTCACTCTCCTTCTCTTTCGATTCCTCCAGTCCGCAACGTGGACGGCCTCGTTCAAAGCCAGAAGACGCGGTTTTATCCCGCGCGCTTATGGAAGATTTGCTCGAGATTCGAAGAAGACTACGCTCCGCTATAGGGTTTGGTGTATCATGAGTTAGTGGGTGGTTCCGCAGAATTGCCGTGGAACGATTTCGAACGGACGACTTTACGGGTGACGGCGTGACGGCGGAGGGAAAAACGTACCGAGCGAAGGAAATTCCACTTCTCTTATATTCTTGATTCAACGCGTTCGATATCGTTCCGCTGGAATATGGAAACTGGGATTGGGTTCCGGAGGAGCTGCGGAGAGGCTCGTGAATCGGCTACGCGAATAGTTCGGATGGCTTGGAAATTCGCCGAGTTTGGAAACTGTCGTTCGAAGGGGTTGCTTCCCGTCCGTGGTCAGACACGTTTTATCCAGCAGTCACGATCGTCTCCGTCGCGCCGGGGACGCGTCGCGATCTCTAGCGTCAGATGCTCGACCCCATTAAATTATTACGGGGGACGGAAACTTTTTGATAGTAAGTGAAAAGGAAATTGGCAGACTTTGGATTATTTGATCTGTGAGGACCACAGAAATTATATGTTCTGTTATTACATTTAGAGACCGAGACACGATTATACGCCTTGTGTTTTGCAATTTTTATAATTTTGAATCGAGGTTGTTTCTATTCTCTCATCTGTGTATATGTATTATGAGAAAGTGAAAAGCTTCGTGCAGCATCTCTAAGTGGCTTCAACAATCAACATGAATATTTAGTTTTCCCTATAGAAATCTGGCACACTTAAATAACGTCCGCTAATGCATACGTTCGCTCAGTTGCAGTCTTTTGTTTAAACGCTTGAGCAAACAGCTCAAGCTTACATTGTCACTCTCGTTAAGCTGCGCGCACGTGAAGCACTGCAAAAATTTCTCTGCCTGAACTTACCCTTACCCTCTCCGCGTCACGAAACGTAACGAGCGCGTTTCACGGCATTAATAAAGTATTTCACAAAATCATTCTCTTTGCGAAACTAAATATTACAGCTTAATATTCTAATTAGCATCCCGGCGAGAGTCTGAAATTCGCTTGTAAGCAGCGAACGAGTTAATATCAGATTACATATCATGTACTGAATATACATAGGGAACCGCGGCGGAACTTTCGACGAATTTAGATTGGCAGTCGGGAGCGATAAAGGTTAACGTGCCCCGTATAAATTCGCCATTATTAAAGTCGAATACCCAGCGTTAATCGGTAACTTTATTTCGCGCCGTCGCGTCGATTTCGGTCGTTTAATTGAGACGCGTGTAATCGGCCGCACCGGGAAAACGATTTTCCGGTCGCGGAACAATGGAGCACAGATCCAGCGCGGTCGCATTAGCCGACATTTAGCTCGATAAGTCGCGCGTTCCGCATTAATGTCATTTCATCGGGCCGCAAGCGAGCGAGCGAGTGCTCGCGGCCCGCCTGTCGTTGCCTTATTAAAAGACTGAAAATTATGGCCGCCGCAACCGCGCGCTCTCGATAAATCTCTCAGCGGCACAATAGTTTCATTGAGAACAGGCCGTGGACCTTTTAGAATCAATCGCCGGACAAATTATGTCCCATGCGCGGCGATTCCCGTCGCGAAGAGGCGCATTCATGAAACCGGATTTCACGTCGGCGAGCATTAAAAATTCATGCGAGAGCCCCCTGGTTTTTTACGATCTCACGTCGCGCTGCGGAACATTTTCTTCAAGCACAATGGAAAGATAAAGCGCATTGTAATTGTACACGCTTGCGCGGGGGGATTATATTGTTGTCAAAAGACACTGCGTTTGAAGAACGGAACGCGCTTTTCAGCCTGGATACGTCGTTTCATACGCGCGGAAAAGGAACGCTTCGCTGAAACGCGCCTCGCGAATTACTCGAACATAAAAACCGGAAAAAGAAACAAACGCGGACATAGATCTGACCAGGAAATCCGGGGGATCCGTTTTGTTTCCGCGTTTCTTCGACGGTTCGTCAATTTTTCATGCGAACTGAATAACGCATATGGAAATCCAATCAGCAGGAATATGTCACGAAGCAAATTCATTTAATGATTATTTGGTCATTCGGTGAGCATACTTATCGCAAATTATTTAAATTGGTTTATTCGCCGCGTTATTGTCCCGATCGACGTGTGCATTTCGTTCATGACGCGTATATATTATTTTGATTTTGTATACCGAAAGGTATTAATCCGTTAATGAATAAATGAACAAATGAACTGTTTTCATTGTTTTCGCTAATACGGGATATACTGCGTCAATTTGCAACGCGATTACCTATAACGTTCGATAATTCGATCTGCGGTAAACTACATAGGAAATTCGCAGCAAAAAATATCGAAAAGCATAGACGTCGATCCACCGATTCGCGAAGAATTCATTATCCGCGCTAATCGACGCTAAACTTGAGCACCGTCAACGTTGACTTCGGTTCGTCGAAGATAACTTTTTGACGAGACAACGAACGATTCCCCACCCTCGACCTCCGTGCAGCAGTTCCTCTTCGTTATCGAGATTATTTTCCAGTTGCAATATTAATTTCGCGTGGTCCGTCGACTTATCTGAAGCTGTAAAACTTGCGCGTGGGTAGAAGGAGGACGCGGTGGCGCGAGTCTCGGGACATAAAAGTCGAGCGGCGGACGAAGCCGCCCTTTTGAACGCAATAATTCGACAAATTGGTATTTCTTTGAAAGCGCGCCACCGTCGCACTGGAAACGGAAGGGAAAATAAAGAAAACGAGTGGCAAACGCGGCGTAACGGTGGCAAGGAGAGTAGTCCCCGCGCTAGACAGACGCGGCAGAAGGAAAAGCTTAAAACGTCCGCGCCACTCGACACGCTTCCTCTCTCGCGTTCGCGCTCCTTTTCTCGCCCTAGACTCGCGGCGTCTCGCTTCGTAACGTCGCCGCGAGATCGTCGTGAAAACGAAACGGATAGCTCGTCCGCGAACGAAATATCGTCGAGGGATCGTTTCCTCGGCTGCCGATACTACAGCTTTCAATAAAAGCTCGTCTATTGTTCCAACTCGCAGAAGGAATAGAACCGGGGAACATATACGGGTTGTTTCGGAGGGATTGATTGAAATTTCGTTATTGACTCGTGGGTGGATATTTCAACCTTTAAGGGTCCACAATTTTTACGTAATACTCCTATAAAAAAGAGTAGAATATTGGTTAGATGAAACTGCGAAGATTATTGAAATCTGTTGAGTCGTATGGAAATATAGAATATTTAATTGATGAAGAGTGTAATACGAAGAAGGTAGCTGAGAGTTCATAAAAATTTGTTTCCTCGGTTCGGTGCATAAAATCCCGTCGCTACCGGAATACCCGGTGTAAACGAGTAGAAAAAAGTGCTATTACTTTTTGCAAGTGCTCAACGGTCCTCAAGGATTCGCGCGCTCCGCTCGGTAAGGCGTCATCCGGAGCTTTTCAGGACGCATTCTTCCGAAAGACAATAATGGTCCCCTTTGGCGAAAGATGGAAACCGTACCGAGCGCGAATATTGAAGTTGATTTTACGTCGAATCCATGTTTGTTCTGCTCGCTGCTAAAGGAATACTGGCCACCTCCTCCTCCCCCAACTATCCACAGTCAGTTTAATTTCTTGCGCACGGGGCACGCGCGGACTCGCGCACGCTCTACAGCAAAGTGGACTCGAAGCCCTCATTAATTAACCTCGAGCAAAATGTGCGCCGACGCGAAAGCGTATCGCATTAATAAAGCTTATATCAATATGTAACGGTAACCGAGAGGATCCCGACGCGGCAAAGTATACGTCGAACAGCGGAATCATTAGACGGCGTTTGAACTGCGTTGAAATAATATTGACTCGGTGAAATTGCGAAAGTCGTTGGTTAATTACAGTCTCAGGAGCGCGAGCGCTGGGGCGATGGGAAAAAGAAGCGGCGCGGCGCAGCGCAGCTTCGGGATGGGAACATGAAAGAAGGGTTGTCGCAATTACACGGACGAGAAACGGTCTCGGTTCCGGGATGACCGTCTGTAACAGACTTCCGCCTCCGCCGCGCCAGGATGTCTCGGTGTTATTCAGCGCGGAGCGTTCGTTGGGAAGCGTATCCGCTCTGAGCGATAGGGTAGTCGAACGCAACGCGCTAGAGAGAGTTTAGAGAGAATGACGCGGCGCGTGTAACTGAGTGACGACAAAATAGCTCGATTAAGGGGCTATAAACCCGTCCAGGAAAAATATATTTCCTTCTCGTTGCCGTGGAACGACGTTATTGGCAATCATCCCTCCGTACGTCCTGGCAGGAGCCTTCGGAGGCGGAGAAATACATACACCGTGGGATATAAAGTCGGGGCGTATCGAGAGCACGAAATCAAAGGTATCGTGGAATGACAATTGTACCCATGTGCTCGCCGATCTGAGAAATCCGATGAATTTTTTGTGAGCCGAGGGAAGGTCCAGATGCGGCTCTGATATTACAATAACAACGAGCACGCAAGCTTCACGGAAGGCGGAGAGCGATCCGTCAGAATCAGTCTGCGTAAAAGTTTAATGAATGACGCACAATTATATCGCGTCCCAGTTTCGCTACTCCCGTGGATTACATTATTTCACGGTATCCGGGCGTTCTCCGGACTCGATTGAATATATCCTACCAGTCGATATCGCGATCGGCGCGCTCGGAGCTCGTAATCGAGTTCCTCGGTCCCATTCGTTCCCCAACATTACGGAGCATCCGCAACGGAGATCTCGAATTATCAGGCTCGAATTTATAATATTATCGGAAAACACTCCCGACTTCTCCCTCGGAAATCCTTGCGTCTCTTATCGCGCTGATATATTGCCCTTAGAGACGGCTCCTTTCGAGCACGTCGAAACACACTGCCACGATTAACGTTCAAGGTGGAACAGACGCCGACGAAATTAGGGGCGAACCTCTCGCCCGGGACTTGGCATGGGGAAGAGTCATAAACATCCTTCGAATTGATCCAAGCGACAGTTCTCGATTCAATTTACGTTCGGACGCTTCGCGGAAATTTCGTTTGGCGTTCTGCCACAACGGCAATATGTCCGGCCCTTTTTTCCGCTTCCTCCGTTCCCGCCTCGATTCGTTTCTTGCCTACCAAGTCCTAGGCAAATACAGGACGAAGCTTATCTCGGGGGCGCGTGCTGCAAGAATTCGATCCCGAAGAGAGAGAGAGAGAGAGAGAGAGAGAGAGAGAGAGCGATGGAAAAGGGAGAGAAAGAGACGACACGGTCTTCCTCCTGACCACGTTCGCCCCGCGCTGCTCGTTCCCCGAATAAAGCGATTCCGAGGCGTGACCTGGAATTTGTCCGACTTTTGAAATTTACTCTATTCCCGGGGAAGAAAGATCTGTCGGATAAGTAGTTTTAAATCTGGCTTACAACGCGCCGCGTGTAACACACTGCGCCGATATAAATTTGCCCGTTTAATAGGCGGACGCGCGCGCGTTCCCAGCTCGCGATATTTCAGCGTGTCCCGTAGTCGCGGAGAGGCACTCGCGAACATAATAAATAACGCTTTCCGCCCGTGACACGGGGACGACGATTAATTTATGAGCCCGTGAACCTTCCCTGTCGGGGAGGCTGAATAAAAGATGAAGGCGAAGGACTGGAACAACGCGAGCCGTATCATTTTTGCCGCGGCTAAGAGAAGGGAGAAGGAAGCGGAGAAGAAGCTAAGAGGATCGATCGGCGAAGTTGCTGATCTTCATTAATGCTTCGTCGCGGCGAAGGGAATCGGTCGATCGGTCGAGTCTCTCGCCCATATTAAGTTATCAGGCTAGAAATGATTTCAGATCGGTCGCCGAGGCTCTCGCATCGTCGCGTTCGACCGTATTATTCATCAATCACGATGCCCCCGAGATACGTTATCGAGCCTCTGAGCGCGCGGCAAGCGGCGCGGCGATCGACGCAGCTCTATTTTCTCGCGCGGAAACCGCAGTCCTGGATCGATCTTAAACGCGTCGATGATGGCAACAACCGGCGGCGGTTGTCGATCGAATCACCGCGCGATCCGAACCGTGGTCGCCGGCTAAACCATCGAGTCACGTTACACGTTCTATCACGGCGAGAAACGATCGCCGCGCAACGTCACCGAAACGATCCGCCCTTAATGGCTCCGCGCGGGACCACTTCTTCGCATTGCTTTCGACTTTGATAGACGAGGAAGGGAGAGAAAAAAAAGGAGAGAAGAACGTCGAACAAGAAGGGAGGTGGGCTCGCGAGACAGAGCGACGGAGAGACAGACGGACGGGGCTGTTTTCAAAGGAAACACCGGGAACGGGAGTAAGTCGCGGCAGACAATAAGCAGTTTGAAAATTTAAATTGTACGAAACGTTCGAGCGTCGCAGAGCTACCATTAAGCCGGGGGAGGAGAGAAGCGTTGTCGCTCGAACTTCCTGTAATATTTAAAGGGAAGCCGAGTTCGGGCTGAATTCGCGATATTTTTCCGCGAGACAACGCGATTTCCCCTGGAAGGCGGCGGCTCCCAGGAAGCGGCAATCCTCTGGAACAGGATGCGCTTCGACTAAGAGACTCGACGCGTACCGGAAAACGGCCCGGAGAAAAATTTTTCTCGATATTCGCGGCGGAAAATCGTCGGGGTCGAGCGTCCACTGACAACCGGCAGTTAACTCGAATCCTCCGACGTGAAAACGGACTCGGAGGGGCGGCGGTTTCGCCGCGGAGAGCACTAAGCGAGATTAGAAGGAGGCGCGTCTCTATTAACCTAACAGTGATCGTGGCGCGACGTCGTTCCTCGGCGCCGTTACTTTCGGGTAATTACTCGTCGTTTCGTCGTGGTTCATCGACTCCCCGCGCCGCGTCGTCGCCGAAAACGATAGCCAGGTGTCTGAGCGATTTCCGAACGGTCGCACCGGGATCGATACGCTGTCGTTCGAACGCGCGACAATAACAAACTTCGGGGTCGCAGTCACGGATCAATCCGTTAATACAGTACATTAGAAAATCAATTAAGCCCGGACCTCGCTTAATCTCGTGTCCAGAGGATTTGTCGGCAACCTTCCGGCCGAGGGGTACTCTTATCTCCGAGAGCTGACGGTTCTCACCGTTCTCAGGGAAAAAGGAGCACGAGGGGAGACCCAGACTTAGGGTTTGCTCCACCATGAAGGCCCGTGGAGGATGACAAAACTTTCGATGTAAAAAAGCATACGTCGCGGAGCAATTTTTATTTGGTATGTTTCTGTTGAGGAGCCTAACGCAGATTTACTTTCTTTTATCAACACATCATTGTTAATGTGGACAGTAAATTTTCTTTAGATATCAGGAGCAAAAAAAAGTTTAGTTAACATTATACAGTCGAGGAAAAGCGGACTATAAATCGTCGAATTTCAGTTGCAATTTAAATATTAACATTGCTAAAATCAAGTCTCTGAGATAAGCGAGGCGATGAGGGAAGTGATTATTTTCGAGCGTTTTAGGGCTTTAAGGTATATAGATTTTGCGCTTTAATTTTTCAAAGATTATCAAATATTTAATGAAAGTACATCGAAGTGCCTGATCGACACCGTCTGCCGCATCGATCGGTGTTATCGACAGTATTCATGAGGATGAATTTCAATTAAACCGTCTGCCGCCATGAACCGTGGAGGCCATGGGGTAAAGCGTAGCAAGTTCGGTTCCCCTGTCGCTCTATGTACTCCTTAGTTCCGATATCTCTCTGTCTACATAGCAGTGCTCAAACTTGGAAGATCCAACGGGCTGAGTGCATCATTACGGATTAATATCCTCCAGAGGAAGCACGTAACCTCGCACTGCCGTTCCTCGTTATCATCGTCGGTTACGTCGAACGAAATGTCACTGTGCGGTTTGCTTCCAGGCGTCTTGAAATCCGTTCGTTCGCTCTGGGCCACTTTTCAGTCTGATTCAAGTAGAGTCGATCCACGGATTTGTTGCTCATTTATTTAGATCCACTCGTCTCGCGAATGTCGCTTTATTTTCCACTCGAGCCTCGATTTTTTAAATATTTATACCGAACGTGTTTTCTGCGATAGTAATCCGGGATATCCTTCGCCCTTGTTCTTGGAATATATTTCCGATTTCTATGATAGGATATCTATTTGTGAAATTTTTATGAAGTTTCTCTTCTGTACTTCCTGTTTTGTTGTATTATTTAATTGGTAGGGTTTTAAAAATTTTAAATGGATTCGGTGAGGCAGAATTTGAGGGAAACAGAATACAGAGAAATAGTATTTATAAAAAGAATTTTGATTATTAATAGAATTAGATGATGATATTTTTAAATTCTGTTGTAGATCTAATATTTATCTGCTAAGTGAAATCTCTTAAAATAAAATTCGTGTGAAATAGAATTATAATTTTTAATAAAGTTATTTCTAATCCACTTTTTTATTTATAGTATACGGAAAATTTCAGGTCTAAGATACCAACCTGTACTAAAATATTTTTATAGATCTAAATAAGGAAAATAAATATTTAATAAGCATAGGTTATTTAATGCTTTATTATCAAATTATAAAATAAATATCAAATTTCAAATTTGTAATTTGTAATGGTGAAATAGTAATGCTAACATTAGTTGCATTTAAGTAGTATTAAAAAAGTAGTATTAATTGAATGATCGCAAATAGACCCTTTCGAATTCTGTATTTCTGTCTAAAACTTTTCAAGTCTATGTTTATGTAACATTATTTTTTTTTATCCAGATTCATAGAATATATTGACAAAGTTTGGCACTTTCAACCCGAGTCACCCCATAGTATTCTCAGTCCTCTAGTAGCTTCCACTAGAAACTCTCATGAATCTCATTTATAGTGCCATAAATAATTATTCATAACCATGTAAATAGCTGTCAGTAATGTATAAGATATACAGCAGACAAAGTAGAATCCTGAATGGCGAAGAAAGGGCTGCGTAAGCACGGACACCGATACCAGTAAGGGAGAGCCCTTTCGAAGCAGTGATTCCACCCCCACCGAATCGCACCACCCTCCCTCCACCTGTCCTCGCCGTCGCGTATGAATGTGAAATATTCAGCGTCGCCGAGTTCCCAGTTACGGGGCAATATTCCCTCCAGACAGCCGTGTAACGCCGGCGTAACTCTCGTTATCATCGTCGGGGTCGCCTGTCTGTGAAAAGTTCCCTCGGTCGCGGAGCTCTCGGCGTCGTCGTCTCCCCCTACGTAGGTGCTGCACGCTTTACCTACATTCCTCGGCGAGGACGCATGCCGCAGGATCGAGCGGCGCGTGCGCGCCGATTCGTCGTGCGCGGTGCCGAACGATTCCGGGGGATGCGTTCAAACTTTCATGACGAAAGCCGCCCGCGAGTCTTTACGCGTTTTCCGCGTCGACGACGGCAGACAAGTATATCCACGGCCGCGAACGCGGACAAATATTTACCGATGGCAAACGTTTACCCTTCGGCAGAGCGAAACCTAAGCTTTGAAGACATATCGCCCCCTTAAGGCCGCGTGCTATTATGCGAGCAAACGTCTGCCCCTGTTTGATATTCCTCGACGTCTCGAGACGCGGAGCCGAGGCGGACGCTCCGTAGTTATCCAGACGTCTCGCGCGAGGATTCCGAAACTCGTTAACGGGAAGCGCGTTGGCTTCGTCGAACGACGCGCCAACGAGCAAAGGTCGATCGAGCCCGCGTTGCCCTCCCGACGCGACGCGGGTCGTTCGAAAATTCGTGGAGTTCCCATTCCCGTTGAACCTCGACTCGATCGTACACTATACATATAGTGAGCGTTCTACACACGTTCTGCGAGCGTCTGCGGATCGTCGCTCGGAGTAGAGTCGTAGAGGTCTCTGTACCCGCGCGGCCTTCGTTATCCCGTACGTACTTACGGAACATTTCACGAGGATACGTATTCCCGCAGGAGAGCAACGCGCACGCGCGAACGCACGGAGTCTCTTTCCCTCTCTCTCCCACCCCCTCCGGACGCGCTCCCCTTTCGTTTGGATCGTACCCCTTGCCCTCTGTTCCCCCACCGCCTGGCAGCCCGCCACGCGACCGTAGCCCCCACCAGAAGCGTGAGCGTGTGTCACGCTCCGGGTAGCTTGGTGCGTGCCCATTAGAAGGAGGGGGTAAGGGGCGCGTGTGCCCTACGCGAGGCCGGTGGCGGGGGCGCGCTGCGCGACCGGTGGTGGGGATGCAACTACGCTCGACCGAGAACTCGCCAGTAGTTTCGTATCAACTCTCGCGCGAGTCGGATGTCGGGTGATCCGCGTCACGCTCTCGCCCCCGTTGCCCTCGACGTCCTCGCTCCGAAAACAAGTAGATCCAGACGGACCGATCAGACGAGTGGATCTCCTCGTTCGACAGTCGATCGCGTCGTTCGGTGCTCGTTTCCGCGTATCCTCGCGCGTCCCACGATCGTCGTACGACCCCGTCGCTCGCGTACGTTCGCGGTTACCGAGGCAATCGGCGGTCGACGACGAGCCATCAAGTCGCGCGAGTGCCTAGCCGTGTTCCACCACGCGCGGATGCCGTGATGCTGCACGCTGCCGGACGAGGATCGTCGAGGCCACTCGACACCCTCCCGATCGCTTCCTCCTGACAGTCGTGAGCCTCGTGCATCCCCCTCGACGACAGATAGTGGTGCTTACTTGCCTTCCCACCCGAGACGATGTCGCAGTGATTGTGGATAGAGAGAAAGCGCCTTGCCCTCCGCCGCTGTTGGATGGATTACCTTGTCGCGGATAAGAGTGGCACTCGGCGTGAAACTCGAACAGTGTGTTGTCCCGTGGCCGTCACCTCGGCCAGTGTGTGATAAAGGTAGTGTACCGTGTGGTACTGGTGTACCTACACACGCACGTGTGACAGTTTCCAAGTTGGCCTGCGGAGACGAGGCTGGTCGGTGTCGAACGTGACCTTTAAGCGTCTCCCGCGGGATTGTTAGATTCTCTGGTGTACCCGGTTCCTCGGTGCGCCCGGTTCACACCGATCGTGGCTCCCTGAGCAATGTTGATATAAGTGTTGTTCACGCTGGGTTTGCAGTGACGATGATGCACGGATTCCGCGCCGCGAACACCGTGGATTTCTTTGCCGTCGACGCGATGACGACGGGACGCTCCTCCGCCAGGGATAACGCGGATCTCGCGGGGAGAGGATCAAAGGGACGCGCGACTCACGGGTAAGTCGAAAAACTGTCTCTAATGGGTCGAGATCGCGGTCTGATGACCCTTTTTTGGCCGGTGTACCGGGTATTCTGTGTCAGCAGCTTCGTTAATGTTCGAAAATTTCTTCGCGAGAAAACTTTGTGAGCGAGCGAGGGTGCCGCCGCGTGTTTATGTGCACGTGTTAATGCGGCACATCGTGGTCGAGAAAAAGCCACGCGAAAAGGCGACTTGGTGCCGCGAGGAGAAAAGGGTAGTTTCGTCGAGGACCGCGCGTCAACGCGTGAAATCGCGACACGGTTTCAAAGGCGGCGAACACGCGCGAACGATTCTCCATCGGCGACGATTTCTGACAGGCCTGGTGTTACGCGTGTCCGTGCGCCGCGTCTTAAACTATTCACGATGAGATCGATATTCCACGGCCGTCGCGATACGTGACTCTTCGACTGCCGACACGGATAGACACTCGGGGATTCGGGTTCCCGGAGATTCCGAGGGTCGGAGACAGCGCGAGATAAATGTAAGGCACGCATCGTTTAAGTATCGATCCCCATCGCGAATAGGCGCCGCTTGATAGGCCGAGAATTAAATGGCGCGTGAGGGAATTTAATGCTATTAGGGGGAGACGTGAAGAAATTTACGCGGTCGATATGAAAACGTTGCGTCCCTGTCTGTTGAAGATACGCCGACGACGCATTTGGCTTTTGGATCGCTGTGATTGATGGTTAGGTTAATGAGCGTCGCATAATTAACGAAGGAAAAAGGATTCGTTGAAACCGATCCTCGACGAATCCCCACGCAGACGTAGTGCTTTGGAGTGTGAAGGGCACGAAGGGCGTCGGTCACCAGATGTTCCACTGACGCCGAAGTGGTTTCGTGCACGACGAGACGAAATATTTCGATACCGACCTGTCAATGACGCTGTACTCCGCGAAGTAAATATTTACGTTGAGTGTTAACTTCTGAACTTCGCGCACTGACTGGAGAAGCTTAGTGGGGCGTTCAGAGGATCAACAATTAGGGGTTGCATTCGTATTTCAAGTTGCGGAAAAATAAGAGTGCTTTCCGAGGCTTGATATTCGTGTCAGATATTTCACAGTAATTCTACTCTCAAGTCAAACTAATTAAACCAATTATATCTGATAAGTCTTTCCCCATTCTAGATCTAAAAATTGCAGAATGTTACTCAGATTTATTCACAACCGCGTGGAAAACATTTCAATCAAAATGTTGGATTCATTGCCCCAAAAATATTGAATTTATAACTTTTAGTTCCACCTTGTCTTAATTAGGCACACCTAAATTCCCCGCTCCCAACGACAACTCACATGCCAAGTAGTTCGCGATCATATTACAAGCTCCGTAGTTCTCAGCATAGTTTGTCGAAACTAAAACTGGAAGGCAGCGTATGAATTCGTAGCAGAAGTCGTGAGCGAGCTGAGGGTGATCAAAATTCTGCGATTCTCGGCGGAGGGTTAATTCTACCTAATAACGAAGGGTAGCTCGGATCCGGGCCATTTTGTTACTTCGATCACGAAGCCGAAGCGCGGATAAGTTCGCCTCGAAATAACGGAATGAAAAAATTGAGACTTTCTTTGCGTTCCGCCCCCTCGATTACAAAGAGAAGAATCTTGCTCGCAATATCAGGTACGCGTAGGAATTTCGGAATCCCTGCGTCGTCGGAGTGCAGCAATTTAAACTTTAATTCCATTTCCGTGGACGATTTGGCAATATTAAGCGACGCTTGAACGGGCACTCCCTGTAATTTCGCCTTAAAGATATAGAATTAAACGAGGGACGGACGAAAAAGCCGCGGAGGAAAAGCGACGAATAATTTCGGGACAAAAGCGACACGGATGCCAGCCGATGTTCGCCAGCGGTGTCCCCGGTTTTTACGCGGGGCCACGGATGTCAATGCGTCCTCTGCGTGGCTCGCATTTGCCTAATGCTCGAAATCCTCGTGACCTCGTGCCTCGTAATCCGAGCGTGTATTTTAATTGGCCCGCCGCGGTTACATTTTCCTTGACGCGACGCGAAATAACGTCAGGGAAGATGTAACCGCGGCTTTAACTCCTTCGTTACGCGACCTCTCCGACCCCGCTCATTTCCTCCCTCCGGCGCGCGTGTTACCCCGTTCCTCCCTCGTCGGAGTTCCTCTTTTTTCTTTTTTCTCTCTTTCCACCGTTCTTCGTGCAAACGCGCGCGTGCATGGTGCCTACACCCTCGAAACGGTCGAAGCACTCGCGTTCATCTTTCATAACTCCACAGCTTTAATCGTACCGTTGCGGAGGAGTTACCCGGACGGATACCGATATCCGCGTTCCCTCCGCGCATCGTCGAACCCCGCGAAAACGAACAAACGAACGAAGATAACCCAATTTTCGCGACCGGCAGTTTTATCGACGCGCACCGCGCCGCATTAACCGCCGCCCTCTCTTTTCGTTTCTTGCAGCCGACGCGTATTGTTTCGCGTAGCTATAATAGAAGAAGAGAACGGGGAAGGGGAAAATACAGAGGAAAAGAGGAAACGCGCCCACGCCCCTCTCCCTCGGCTTTCATCGGCGGGGTCACCGGTTTTTATTTTACGCCGCCGTTCCGCGCGCACGAGAGGAAATTATTCCCCGCGCCGAGCCTCGCCGGTGTATTAGCGAAATTTCGTTTAGATACCGTTATCCGTTCGTTACCGCTCCGAGAACCGCTCAACGTATTTCCGTCGAATTCCGACTGTGAACCGCGGTAGAATTCTCTGAATCGCGTTCCGACCGCGGATGCCTATTGGCGTTCGCTTTCATCTGCAAATAATGAGCTGTGCGCCATGTTTCGCGCGAAAATCCACGCAGAATCGACGGCGACGGCGATTGACATCGAGAAACTCCGCGCGGCATCGATCCGAGGGATGATTTCGTTTTCAATCGGATCGCACCACTTGAATTGTTTCCCGTTTACGAACGGAATTGTAAAAAGAGAGGCGCGGGGACGCAGAAAACGGAGCATACCGCGAGGAGAAAATGGGATATTACTGGGGATATTTTAACGATCAACAAAGATCCATCGTCGTCGGAAAATTCGAACCTCTCGTTTCGCGAAACTGCGGATCCCCCGGCGTGCATCGCGCCCCGCTTTCCCGCGCACCAACGCGGGGGAACGATACCACTGGCAATTTCGAATCGAAAATAATCCTTTTATTTCCTCCGCCGTCACCCCGCGGAATCCGATTGGGGACAGGATTCGGAAGCGAAGCCAAATCCCGCCGCGGCGCGCTGTCTCTTTTGCGGGGCGAAAAAACGGCCACTTAGTATTACATGAGAATACAAACGGGGAAAAGAGGGCGGGAGTTGGTCGTAATAAAACAAGGGAAAAAAGAGGAAACACGTCTCCGACGGTGTTGCAGCGTCGAAAGTTTGACCCGGTTTCGCGAAATTATCCTCCCATTTGGCAGCCGCGTAGTCAGCCTCCGCCGTAAAACCCCTCGAGAAGAGGGAGATGGTATTGCGCCGAACGGGGCTGGTTGCATCTTCCGCGTCGACGAGAGAGGAAAAGAGGAGGAACTCGTAAAGAAGCATACGTTGTCGTAAAGCTAACGGTAATACTGTGCCGCGGCAATTTTTGGTCGGGACCGATAGCCCAGTGTCTCCTTATTTCCTGGCCCGGTTTTTACTGCGCCTCCGGCGAATCGTACGGAAACAGAAACGAATCGACCAAAATACTTCTTGCCGCCGAGGGCACGCTTCCTTCATATCCCCGGTGCTCTTCTAGGCTCTAGAGTCGCGCTCTGACTTCGCGGAGCGTTATTAACGCCGCTTTGATTCGCTCCGACGCGCCGCCTTCGCACGCACGCTGTGGGGGTGGAATTGCAGTTGCGGAAACTGCGAGAACCGGGAGCGTTGAAAGCGTCGAGGATAGACGAAAGCGCGAGGTTGCTTGATGTCGATGTCGTCGGAATTCCGACGGAAGCGGCGAGGGGATCAAGTTGGATCGTTCAAACAAAAATGTTTAGCGAATTCTCGAATCTATTTCCGAGCAAGGCGAACGATCTGTGCGACCCCTACACGACCTTTCATCAAGTCTAATCTCGTTCCATTTCGGAGGGCGGTACACCAGATTCGAGCGATCGAATTGCTTCACTTTCGATCCCGAAATCCGTGATGTGTAACGTACGCTCGGCGTAGACTTAGAGAGGCTCGAACGAGTTACGAAAGCCGCTACCGAAAGAAACTCGTCGAAAACGCGCCGCGATCGCTTTCAGTTTCGTCGATCGAATTTCCCTGTTCCAGCGTATCGCGATCCCGGTTGTCGGAGATTTTCCGGCTCGACGATAGCCGAGGCGGAAAAGCCGAAAGCGACGGGCAGAGGAAGGTAGTCGAAGGCGGTAGATCGACGCGAGTGTCGAAAACATTGACAAAGACCGACGCGCTGGGGCGAACGTTATGTTCCAGTAATTCGGTGGAGAGTCGTGGAGGCGGCGAACCGTGAAATGTCGCGTGGTCTGGGTTGGAAGGGGGAGAATCGTACCGATCTTTGGGCAGATTTGTCGGCGTAAATTCACGGTCTTGGAGGAAGTAGACGATGATATAGCGTCGGAAGAACGAAAGGGGCAGTGGCAGCGGCAACGAGGCCACGTAACTCGTTGGGTTCGCCGTGTCGGGGCTTGCCGGCGACCCACACCCTCCTTTACCCACCCACTTTCTCTCTCTCTCTCTCTCTTTCTCTTTCTCTCGCTCGCTCACTCTCCTTCGTGGTCGATCGATTCGCTAAAAGTAAATAAAATTCGCCCTCCGGTTGCTGGAAGCAGCCCCCGCGTTAGTGTAAGTGTCAGTGTTGGGTGTAATGCAATAAATCAAGGCGTCGATAGAGAGCCGAAAGTCATCGAACAAAGTCGACCCACATAATTCTCCGTCTCGCTTCGTGCTTCGCCGAAGCGGAGAACGTACGTTTCTTCGATGCCCGGCTAGGCCACCGGGATCACTCTGCAAAATCGCTGGCAAGACATGGAAATCGATCGTACCCGGCGCACTTACTCTTTCCTTGTAACCGAGCATCCTTCAAGTTTGTTTCTTCTCAAGGATGTTCGTTAGTGTTTATTGACCTGTCACGGACACTGCGAGCCGAGGATCGGGTTGAGTTATAGTTGTCCAAGGCTTCGGAGATTATATGTAGTACGTGTCGAGCAGCAGAAGAATACTCGAGTGATTCAGATCCGGAAAAATATTAATAATATATTTCGGGATCTCCCGAAATATCTGGGACGAGAAGATCTTATTGATGTCTGTGAAAGATTCGTCGACAGGGCAGCTCAGACACTTGTCTCTGAATTTTTAACATTTAACATCCTCGTACTCAGTCTACAACCATTACGTCATAATTTAATTTTATTTCTATCTTAAGAATGCAATTTTATAAAAAGTAGTGGATTCACACATTTCTTACTATTTCAGTGTCAGATCAATGTACTTTTGAAACCTCAGACATACTAAAGGACACATTCGGAGGCTCATACCTTCAGGAATATCACATAGCGCACCGCACGTGTGCTTCTCTGAGTCACTATTTCTCTGAAAAGCACTATTCATCTTCTAACCTAACGTTCAAAGCTCGAGTCTGTTCCGGCGACCTTACTGACCTGTCCACCAGGAAACCTAGAATTGCTATGCTGCTCTAAAATTTAATATTGAAATTTCGGTTTAAATGCAACTTCTTCAGGGAACTATAATCTAGAATCAAATACCGATTACCCGAGCGATTTCAATAAAGAAAAAAAAAAAAAGAAAAAAAAAGAGTCGCTCGTTTCTCACTGTCACCCCAGTAGGTTCATCCCGTTTATAAGGAAGCTTTAATGCACTCTTATTTCGCAAGACGACGTGCTCGATTTCCGGCTTCGTTGAAACTCCAGATAAAGGAGAAGGCGCCTCCGACTGAGATGTATTTCGCGCGGCAGGCGAGAAGAGGAACACTTGCTTCTTCCAATTCTTCGGGTTGTTATTCTTCCGCGGCGACAATCCGTGCCGTAGACACCACGGAATTCCCGTCGATAAATCAGCCCCCCAACGGAAAGTCGGGAATCGTCGAAAGGAATTCGCGGCGGCGTATCTCGTTTGCAGGGAGGGAATGAAGAAAAGAAAAAAGAAGGGCGGAGAGGGGAAAAAAGGAAACGCGAAAGCTCGTGAACTGCAGAGACCGGGGAACGCGTCGAAGAGGACGGTGGCAGGGAAAAAGGGTGGTCGTCGCAGCGACGGGATAGGCTCGAACGAAGGATGGGTCGACGACAACCGGTCCGTTTTTGCGGACCGCTCGTCCTACCCCCTTCGCCCTGGTAATTGCTTGATCGCAATTTAATTGCGCTTTCGACGCGTTCCAGCGGCGTCGAAATTGAATCGAAAGTTGATCGGGAGGGGAACGCGTACGCCGCGGACAAGAATGGGAACTCGTTAACTCAGACGTTTCAAGCGAGTTTAAGCGGCGTCGAGGGTGGAGGGGTGGTGGTTGTTCGGCCGTCGCGGACAAGTTATTCTACGTATACATTAGAAGTCATCCGCGCGTCAAACGCGAGCGTGTAACAGGTGGTTTCTCACAGAAATGAAATAAAATTAATTTTTGGCACCTCCGACGTGGACGCACGGCCGGCAGTTCGTCACTGTCGTTGTTAATGGAACCGCGTTGCCGCGGAATGCCCACGATCGACCAAACTCGACTCCTTCCCGAAGAGGAGGCTTCCACCTGGAATTAGTTTTCCACAATACGATAAATTGCAATGAAAGATTGATGAATGGCCACGGGGAAAAAGTGTCGCTCGGGAAGGTATTGAGATCGATCGTCGGGGAGAGATGCTCGTTGGAGCGATAAGAGAACTCGTTGCGGAAGGGAATCGTATCGTTTTCTTCTTGCTTCTTTGATGCGGGGGGAGAACTTTTGCTCCGCAAACACATTCGACGCTTGGAGATTTGATGAGGCTTTATTGCGCATTCTTGCGGGTGGTGATTGATAACCGTGATTCGAACTTCGTTTCGGCACAATTATAAAGTAAAAGAGAGGTTGGGAAAAGAAACTTTCGAACGCAATCAGTACAAATCGCGTTGAGTGGGGTACAAGGAGAGGAAGAAAAGGGAATCTATTGTAAGTTCACAAAGATATTGAATTACTCCACAAGCAGCAATTTTCTTTTCGTAAGAAAATTCATTATTTAAAATTACATTCAATCTCTTAATATAGTGGATATTAATTTGTCTCTCCACTTATAACCTTTCCGCTAATATTTGACTCCCATTTAAAAAAGAATAATTCTTGCCTTTGCGATGCATGAAACAGACCTGAGATGACCCAACGATGTCTCAAGAGAGCATCAGATAAACATGAATTCGAAAGGAAACTATTTCAGAGTTATAATTGAAGCAGAGCAGAGTGTCGTTTCGTCTTCTTCGCTGGTACGACGCCGTCTTGGTTGAATTTACATAAATTGAGGGAAATTCAGTGGCGACGAGCGTTGGCCTCGAAACGAAAAGCGAATATCCAGAGCCGGGGACATGAACTGATATATATCGCGACGCCGGCGTCGTCGTTAGATGGAAGTAAAAATCATTGGGCGTTGCTTGGTAGACTTAACTTGATTTCGTCCGGAAGGAGCAAAACTTTGCTGCGAATCGAACAGTTTCATTCGATGGAAACGCGATCGTAGGTTAACGGAAACGAGTTACCTATAAACCTACCGATGTCAAGTGTGCTCGGATCGTGTTAAAGGGATCGCACTGTTTGAAAGCAACGCGAAAAGTCGTTTCATATCGAGCAGAAGCAAAGTAATCGAGCGGAAAAAGATTTCGCGGTGCACGGTCTTTTATGTAGACCCTGTGTTGCGGAGATTCGACGAGGCGATGGAGAGGGCAAAAACGTCGCGCAGGAAAGCTTGGCCAAAAATCATGGGCGAATTAACGTCAATTAATTTCATGGTTAAAGCCAGCACGGTTCTAATTAAGCGAAACGAGAGCCGCGCTCGCATATCACATCGCCATTCTCTCTTTCGTTCTTTTCCCCTCTTTCTGCCTCCCTCCCTTTCTCTCCCCGACTTTCGCCGTTTAATATTATTTTAATGTTTCCGCGTCGGTGTTCATTAATCCCCATTTACGCGACCGTTGCCTCATATTTTTCTAGTTATTAGCGGGCGAGCGAAGCGATGCCGTGCGGTTGCCTCCTTGATCATCAGCCGAAAAAAGCTTTTCCGTGCTTTCGACTGTCCGGCGCGGCGCGCGCGCTGCGGAAACAATTACTTTTAATCGATTAATTCGCGAGCACCAAATATTCCACTCGGTTCGCGTTAATATTCTCATCAGAGGCGCGCTCTCGCCGCGAGGACGGTCATGCGAAGTCGCGCACTCGTCCATCACTTTGTACCCTCCACAAATTAATTATCTCGTAAGCATTATTTTAATTAGCGCGTGCAACGAAAGCTCGACGTGGGTCTTTTTTTTTTTTTTATTTCTTTTTATTTTCGGTGCCGACCGCGTTCCCGACCCCGACCATTCCACCTTCGCCTCTCTCTTTTTCGAAGGCTTTTCCGCTTTCCGGCGGTCACCGTGTAAATAAAAACGAACGGTTCCGTTAACGCTCCCCCGATTCTGTGATACGACGAGTACGACGCGATCACCGTCGCGATTCCCTCTCCCCTCGTCCGGAACGCGAGTAATAGTAATAATTAGAATGGAGTCGAATGAAACGAGTCGTACGCGCGGAGCCGGCCCTTTATTTTTCTTTCCTTCGTGGAAATGGCGAACGTCGACAGGGCGGAATGGTTACGCGTGCACAGTGGGCCACTGTTACGCGAGCCGTCGTCGTTAGAAGACGCTAATTGCGAGTTAGACAGGGGGATGTTCCATCCGGGAAACTCGCCCGTAGAAGAGAAAAGCCCGCGAATCTGGAGTTTGCATTCTGCGCGGCAAGTTTGCGACGACGTGGAAAAGCTGAACGGCGATGGAGGAGGAGAAAATGGAGAATGAATGAAAGCATCGATCAAATTGTCAAGAGAACAAAAATCCTTTTTTTTTTTCTTTTCGCGTTAAACGAAAAGTCGATCGGGTTAATTTTGTGCAATTTAAAGTTCGAGGCTTCTTAATTAAGAGACGAATCCTTAATTAAGAATTGATTACCCTCGAAGTTTTGGATAGCATGGGAAAATTATGCTGTAGGTCACTGCAGTTATCTTGGTACTTTGACGCCCACCTGGCACGGCCGGCGAAGCTGGCGATTCGCTTGAAAGAGCACGCTTCAATTTAAACTTTTCCGAATTCAACAGTGTGGCGGCTAATGAATCAAAATTCGAGAACGTTTCGCTTTCGCGGTGACCAAAATTTTGGATGTCGTATTAATCGCTTCGCACGCACTATTCTATAATGCATAATTGCACCATTGATTAGGAATAATATAATGATGTGCGTACGCTAGAGATTTTCGTGCTGACGCAGCGCAAACTGCACAACTACGTGCGTTCGATTTTCTACATTATTACGCGCGTCTCGTCGTTACTATTTAACGTAACACCGATAATTGCTTCGACTTTACAGTGCGTCACCTCGCTCGATTACGCGCGATTAAAATTAACCTGTAAGCGATCAACGATGGAGAGTGAAAATCCTTGAACCACAGGAGTTCCCTTTAACTCCGCTCGCCCTTTAACCTTCGCTCCTTAGGGGCGAATAACAAGGCGAACAAAGGTTAAGGCTACCCTCGAAACATAAATAAATGTTTGTACAAGGCATTTGCATAAACATACATTTTCTCATCGTACATTCCGGAGGTTTGCATAAATAACGAACGGGGAAATACGGAATATAACGTGGCCCCGATACGGGTTTCCCTCTTGAACGCAGCCCGCGGGTCGTCGTGTCGGTCCGTGGAAGGGCAAAGCGGCACGGAATTAATCGTGAACCGAAGAACAAACGGTTTTTGTCTCGCCCGCGCCTCTGTCTCTCTCTCTCTCTCTCTCTCTCTCTCTCTCTCTCTCTCTCTGTATCTGGGCATGATCGATCGGAAACAAAACATTATTGAAACTGCCTCGGCCGGTTTGCGGCTCGTGTAATACCCATTAAATCGGTCCGCCAACGAACGTCGTAATCGCGACGCAGCTTTCGCGCGAAGTGACCTGTTCGCAATTAGTGATTACCAGCGAATTAGATTATTGACTTGGCGTCGAGTGTTCGCGTAATGTCCGGGCCGCGCGTTGGCCAATATTGAAATGGAAATCGTGTACGTAACCGTAATCGCCACGAGGGCGTACTCGGTCGGCGATAATCCGAACGCCACGCCGGCCCTTATCGAATTTTCCAAAAGACCTGCAGTGGCTCGTTGAATCTCACCGGCTTCGTGAATATTAAAAAGTCGATTCGTTAATCGTTGGTCGCGTCGCTCGGATACCGACACTCGCCCCCCCGCCGCGTTTGTCCGCGATGTTGTTGGACCATTGGAACGGCGAAATTTATTATTCCGCGCAGAATATTCATCAATGATGAAAAAGCCTGTAACCTATTGCGAATGCAAAATGATCAGCGGAATAAAGTCGTATGAACATTTGGAGTGGTTCAACGACACATCGAGAGAATAAAATACAATTATTCCTCTCGTTTTTCCGCAAAACTAATGAAGCGAAGCGAGGGTGCGGTTACTTTTCTACACGTTTAAAATTTTTGCCTAGATTTGCACGTCCTCGCACCATTTTTTTTAATATATTAATTATATTAAATCTGCACGTCCCTTATAACTTATCTAATAAGTTTAGAGGGATACTGTAAATGGGGAAAGAATTTCAACTTTTTTTCTAGGATTCAAGTGATGAAATTGATTTATTTATTATATCAGTAATAGCTCCTATATAAGGACGTTTTGAAGCAAAACTCTGCGCGACAAGTCACTTACTCCGGGTCAGTTCTCCTTCGAGTCCGTTTCATTAGCATTTCCCTGCCTTCCGAAGTTGCAGGTCTAACTTCCTAACAAGGTAATGAACTATGGGCACATAATGATCTTTGCTGTGGTCATGTACCGAGGTACACTCTGTGGCTGATGAAGGGTAAACACAAAGGCAAATTCTCAGTGCTGCTAGCCAGTTAAGCAGACCAGATTTCATTGAAACCAAGGAATTACTTAAGCCGAAAACTCGGTTCTGCTCTAAAAATTGGTGTTTCCTGTAAACTCTTCATTCGAGTTGCCTTTGATTTTCCTCTTGAATCGAGCGGCAGGCATCGACGAGGTCACGAAACGGGTCTATGGAGGGTCGTTCGGGGAAACTCATCGGCGTCGCGCGAAGGTTCTTCAGGGCCGGTCGCGCAATTACCGGAAAGTCGGCCGGAAAAAGTGGCAGAACACGGGGAGGTGACCGGTGGATTGTTTAAAGTATGCCGAGGCGAAGCAACTATTCCCTTTCGCGGGACGATAAATGACGGCCGTTTAAATGTTTGCTTTTTTTACTCGCCGATAGTCGCGCGACTATAAATGGTGGCTGTTTAAAGCGCCTTACCCTTCGGTTTGCGTTTCCATCCCCGGGAGCTTAAGATCACGAAACTCGAGCGTCGAGCGTGATCCGCCGAGGCCGTTCTCTTCTCCAGCTTCCGAAGACGACGGCGGACCGAATCCCGGTTAATCCTTGACGCTGGTTCGCGTTTGCTCAGGTTTTGCTTCGCCGCTGTCCGTAAGATCGATCGACCGGCGAGTTCGTTGAATATTCGACGAGAAATTTCCATGAGAAAAATACACGAACCTCCTGATCGCTTTCCCTTTCGCTGTTTCATTTCGCGTCGACCGCCTGGTGCCCCTCACTTTCCATTTTGCGCGGGATTTTCCCCCAGGGGGTCGCGACGATATGTCGGCGGACACGACGCCTTATAACGTTTGTCTTGCCAGGCGTTCGCGTGCTCGTAACGTGTTCGAGTAAATCGATCAATTGCCGCGGATTGGCCCCTTTCGTTGTAATATCGTGGGACAGTCGTTAATCAGCTGGCAAACGCCACCCACGTACTGCGCCCGGTGATATCGAGGAAGCCGAACAATGTCAGCTCGTCCGCTTCGGCTAGAATTTAATACAGTAGAATTAAATTCGTCGCGCGTGATCGTTTTATCAGCGCGACACGATAAATAACTGGTCGTTGTTCGATAGCGCCGGAACGCCTTCCGTTCCTCATCCGCGTCTGATCGTTTCGCGCTTCGTTTTCTCGTTTTCAGAGAACGCGTACCTACCCTTCGATAATTCAACGGCTGACTATAACAGGTTCCCGCGAAACGCTCGCGCAGTAGATCAATACGCTTTTACAGTCGCTGCACGCAGCGATAATTATTGCCCCGCGCGCGCGATAATTTATGACAGTGCGTCTGTTTTGCTTTTCGAGCTAGAGAGGAAGCTGGAGATAGGAACGGTAGGAATAAAATTACAAACGCAGGCGACAGAGCTTGTATTTTAGAGAGAGTTGTATTTCATTAACGGCGACGCGGGGAAAACGGTCTACGAGCGCGTTTGGTGTTATCGGCGTCGCGATTGTCGAATTTCGCGAGGAAATTTGCAGGTTGCTTCGCACCTTGAATTTCCGACGCCCGTTCTTCTCGTGACTAAATTTTAATTTGCGTAATCCCGCTTATTGCAGAGCGAATTTTCGTTGATTTAGCGCGATGCGACCTAGACGCGCGGCGCGTAATCGAGTTCCCTGGATCGCTCGATAGAACTCTGGAAAATTTTGATTAAAAGTTTGGTCGGTCCGTTCTCCGAGTTCCCTCTGACGTTGTTTCCTCGCGCGTCTACGCAGACTAAACACCAATCTCCCTGAATCTCGAAACCTCATCGTCAGTGGAAATTCGTTTCCCTCGTCAATAATCGAATCGTCGTTCCCGAATGATAATCGTCGTCACGTTCTTCGACCTCGACGAGAGACAAACGAACCGTTCTCCTGATAATGTCCCCCGATAAGCGCGGCGAACATCCTCCCTCTCCCCGGAGCCAGTGAGCAAAAGGCAATTTATCAGGATTCCGGAATAACGTATACGTGAACCGAGCGCGCATTCGCGCGTACGAACCCTTCACTCTTTATTTGCTACCTTCGCGTCGTCTTCCCATCCCCTCCAATAACTCGACGATAGATTTACAGTATTTCGATGTTACCGAGTCCATTTTCCACTCTTCGAATAAGTCCTCGGTTTATCCCCCTTCGATCTCCCCTTCACCCGAACGCGCGTTCGGTGCTTCGGCGGTACCGTTTTCGCGAAAACTTCACGCGAAAGTGCAAGGATTTTAATTTCCCGCCGTGGATCAAGCATTATCGCGAGCGCACCGCCCTCCGATTTTCCGTTATCGCAGTTGCATGATGCTCCGTTTGCGTGAGAATCCGGCGTTAAAATAATTAAGGTCGCTTCCTGGAACAGAAACCATACCCCCGTTATGAGTCTCGGTGTTCAGCCGACTGCGGAACTCATACCGAGGGACCCGAGCGTGTCCCTGTTGATCGTGGATGCAGATTAAGTCAGACCGTCGAGATTTATTTGTATTCAATTAACCCGGTAAGTGAAGTCACGGTTGATCCTAGGTCGTTTACCGGGGAAAGCATAATCATTAAAGTTCGGCGACGACTCGACTCCGACGCGCGCTCATTACGCCGCCGGTTCTCAAACAGTTCGCATCTTCCTCGTCGGTCGTTTAACAGGTTCGCCCGCGTTTTTCTCGGCTCCGTCCGACGCGACGGTCTCGTCGCCGAGAAATACATGTACCAAGGACCGGTGTACCAGTCCGGACCGCGTCTGACTCGGTCCATATTTACGACGCGGATAGGGATGCAAAAAGGCCGCGGAATTGCTCGCTCTGGCCGATATGCATATCGCGACGAACGCGCAATTAACAGACGCGCGGTGAATTTTACAAGCGGAGTCGCGATCGAATTACTCGCTCGGCTCTCGGCAGGAGGATCCCGCCTGTAGGCGCCAATAGGCCCTCTTCCGCGGTCTCGTCGTCCGATCGATGCCGTGGCTCGCGTAGCAGCTCGCCCGGCGCTATTACGCGACATATCTATGCGCTATATCGTGAAAGAAAGAACAAGAAGTTGACCACGAAAGTGGGTTCGCTCGGCCGAATCGATAGAGAGCGAGAGGGAGAGGCGAGGCGGACGATAAGAGGGTCGCGGCTATGCACGATCGTGGAAGCGCCGCAAACATCCCTTTCGAAACGTCTCCGTCGTTATTATCGTCCCGCATCTAGCCGCGATAATCGATGGTCGCGTCGATTAAACGCGTATTGCGAATCTATTCGCCGGTCGTGAATCGAGCGTGATGGGGGACGGTTTATAGTGCCTACACGTACCCGTGCGCCGACGGTAACGGCCGATTGGCAATCAGCATCGCTGTCGTCGTGCAAATTGAGTGTACGAGATTAAAATGCGCTCGATAATCTGGAAATTCCCGATCCTCGGAACCGGAGCCGCGACATCGGCGCGTACGACTGGTTCTTATCGGGGACCGGTCGCAGCTGCTGGTATCTCTGACGATGACGAGACTCTGACAGACGAAACAGAGACTTTCAATTAATTCGACTCGTCCGGTTTGGCATCAGCGCTCGATTCTTAGCGACGCACCGTGTAGTCCGATGGGAGTTATGGTATCTAGGACACGGAGAACCACGCGAAACGCAGATACGCGACGTTTATTGTTGAAGCGTTTCCTTGAACCATCCGGGTGTCAATTTATTCCAAAGCGTAACAATGGAGCGAGTCGGAAGATCGGGGCCAGCGGAACGTTTCGCCCGCGAATCTGTAGCCGACAGTTGTCCCCAATTTCGAAAACGCTGTGCACTCGTCTCGTTCGATTTTCCCGGCACAATACACGCGAATCTGTTTGCAAGCACGGGAACCGCGCCTGTCTCTCTGTTTCTCTCCCTCTCTCATTTTCTCTCTCTCTCTCTCTCTCTCTCTCTCTCTCTCTCTCTCTTTCTGTCCGTAACTCCCCCTTCTTTACGCGCGCGCAATAATTAATCGGTTAAGCGAAAAAAGGGGCGGATGCAAACTAGCGGAGAGACCAGACCAAATTGGTCGTCAAGTGCGTGGAACTGGTTACCAGATCGATAGTCTGTTTGATTTTGAAAGCATGCCAGAGCGAATGCGGCCTTCTGCTCTGTCAAATCTTTCGAGGAGAGCGGTCGTAACCGCGAGCCAATTAATAACCGTACGAATCAAAGGTAATGCGGGCATAAATTTGCGCGGCAGTAGATGAAAGGAGCGGTGCCGTCGTTGTTAATTACGTGCCATTAATTGCGCGGATGTTCGCGATACATTGGCATCTCTCGCGTCGTACTTGAGTGGCGAGTATTCGTTATTTGCCGCGGCGGATTATCTATGCGAAACGGAAACAGTTAATGGGATTGAAGCCCGGCCTCATCTTGACTGTTCGGAGTGCCTGATGTTTTGTATATTTTAGATTGCTCGATGTACCTCGATGCAAAGCACAAGTCTCCGCGGATACAGAGGTCAATAGGAGCTTTCGAAAGCGCGCTGCAAGGGCGAGTGATTTGACTAACTCCGTTCTCATCGAGAGTCCCTCTGATCGCCTAGACTCCGAGGGTGTCATTTCCCAGGAACGGGAAGAATTGGTCAATTTTGTTAGATCAAGGGATCCGATTCGGTTCCTTCCGTTTCTCTCAGCCTTCCATTCGGCTGGCTGGATTAC
Source organism: Perdita meconis (assembly GCA_030770465.2). NCBI lineage: Eukaryota > Metazoa > Arthropoda > Insecta > Hymenoptera > Andrenidae > Perdita > Perdita meconis. Next base: position 6,702,578 of record JASKOS020000016.1, read on the forward strand.
CCCGAGTAATCGAGTTCGTCGGGATCGCGGGCGCAGACTTTCATCCCCGAAGCCTGCCGCTTCAAGCAGTATTGGTCTATGATTTCTTGGACGGGACCTAGACAAGTTCCTTGCTCGCGCAAACATCGCCCCCGAGTTTCCCAATTAGTTTACAAAGCTGAAAACGCTGTACAAATGCTCTCCGCTTCCACGGCCCCGTCCTCCCCTCCATCGACACACGCTGGCAGTGACAACGATGGATCTCATCCCACACTCGATGCACTCTAAAAACTTTGACGCGTTCGCTAACAAAGCAACTGCAAATTTTCACGTTCGCCGCGTTGGAAATCCTATCCGTGTTCGCCGGGACTCCGAAACGATGAGGGAATCCCGTGGAACAAGATGTGCGCACGCGGCTTTTCCCGAACTGGTTTCGTTATTCGACGCGGGCTGACCGAGCACGGCGCATCATCCATCTCGCGGAGAAATAGAGTAGGACGGGGCGAAGCTGAAACTAAGCGAACGTCAGGTCCATCGGACATACCCGGAGGATATTCGATGGTCCAATTGTGAAACGGGTTCGGGACGTGCAACAAACAGCGAACACGTCTGCGCCGCGACCATACGACTCGCGCGGACCCGCCCAGATAAATACACGTTCGCGCGGGATTCTGAAAGTTTCCTTCGTACCCATCCCCTTTGTGCATCGAAGAAAACACGGACGTTGGTGATTCCTGTGGAATACTTTCGATATTCCCCGGAGGATCCCACGCGAGGGGATCGTTCGCTACCGCGAAAAATGATGAAAAAACGCGATCGCCGCGGCAAGAGGAGCGCGTAATTAGCGACGTAACGAACGACGACGTTTATTAGCGCGAAACAGCCAAGCACCATCGACAAACCATATTTAGCCGCACGACGCGCATTCTTCTCGTCCTTGATAGGCGAAACCAGTTTTTCCGCGGCGACTCGCCGGGGACATCGGTTTCGAACCTTAATGAGAACGTCCGTTCGATATCGATAAGATATTCTCGCGTTCGTTACGCGTCCCCGGTGTATCGCGACCACCATCCTGGACTTCCTCCTCGAATCCCGTGGGAAGAGCAGTTCCCGAGGCCAGGCATATAGCCGAGCTCTTTCTCTCTTCTGCTTGCAGAAGCGAAAAGTCGCGATGGACTGGATCCCGCGGGCGCTGCACGCGACGAAACCGCGCGTAAAAACGCTGGCTCTATTACGAGCCAGTGAATATCCTCGTTTGGCCCGCGACGAGGGTACCGCCGCGCCGTTTCAGCGTAAAACACTTTAAATGGAAAACATTGCAGGGTTTTTCCGTCGGCGATTGCGCACCAACCCGACCGACAAACCGGACGTTTATTGGCTAGCGACGTCGCGACGTCAAGGCGCTCTTCTTCCGAGCCGCTTTGTGGAACTCCGCGGTGGAGTCTCGCGGGGAAACCGCTTCAAATGTCATACTTCTTTTTTAATGAGTTCTGCTGGAATAATAGAACTAGATGTATGCTTTTGGGGACGTAGTATTAAGAAGCATAGTTTATGTGACGCAAGGATAAATTGATAAGTCGCTTGGGTAAGAAGGAACAGAAAGTATGTATGTAATATATTTATGGATTGAATAATTGGAACTTGGTGGATACTCGATCTCACTCCCATAAGCAGTAGCGCTTTCGTGGTCAAGTGCCTTCAAGTGCAGCTACGTATCGAACAAATTACCTTTCGAAAAACATCAACGATAAATATTTCATAAACTGTTGCGTCTGAATTCCCACCGTTAAAATTCATTACAAAGAAAGCATTGATACTAAAAATTCCTGGCACTTAGTTTTCAATGATTTGTTAAACGCCATAAGTCATCGAACACTGAATAAAAATAGTAGTTAGTAGATGAACGATTAAAATATAAAATGATTAACTTTGTGACAAAAAACGTTTATTGTTTAGAATGTACAGAATATAAAAGTAGAATTATATGTTGAAGATTTTGCCAAACACAAAGGAATTAATTTCACATTTTTTTTACATATACATATTTAATTCATGTCACTATGAGTGACTTGATGTTTGATTTTTCTGATTCTTGATTCTGCAATTCATTTTGAATTTGCATGCCAAACAAGAAGTTTTAGAAACATCGCCATTTATTCATGCATCCTTACTTCCTAAATAATTATTAATAAGACACATGTATATTACTAATATAAATAAATATAATGAGACAAAATAATAATGAACAATGACAAAAAATTGTACAATACATCTTAATAATCATTACGGTGAATAAAAAATTGTCCGTGTGCATAAATCTGTTTAGAAATTTAATGTATGCAGAATGAAAGATCTATTTATCTACAAAATTTATTCTAATATTTATCGAATAATTCATCTGAATTCCCATTCAGTTTCAAAATCCTGCACTCACGTTTTGCTCGGCAATTTTGTCCTTTTTCCTTTAAAAAAAATAGCGTCACACGAAGCGGTGCAAATTCGACAATCCGAGCAAAGACAGCCGATTCTCTCGAGGATCGTGAAATTGGACAGGATAGCAAGGTGCGGATGGACCGGGTTCTCCTCTTCGCCGATCCATTTTCGCCCCTTTGTCGGAGGGTTCGTCCGATAAAATCTCGGCGAACAAGATCCTCTATCGGCCGATGTTTCTTTTGATCCGGTCGGAAGTCTTTTACGGTAACTCGCCGGAAAATGGGATGCGTTTCCGTCGCAGCCGCTGTCAAGGCTGCGCGTTACATGCATTTTTATCATAGCTATCGTCGGGCGAGCACTTTATCGCCCCGATTCTCTCACACGACCGGGCGTCGAGCGTAGGAATGTACACGCGTGTTGGGCGCATCCTCATTACGCTCGAGGGGGCCGCGTAATATTCGCGAAAGTCATCCAGGTCGCGAAATTTTCACATCCCCTCCTCCCTTTCTCCCTCCGGTAGACGTCGTTACGCTTCTCTGAAGTCACCGACGATGAATCCGTTCGTTTGTCTTTCTCGTTAGAACCATGACCTTCTTTCCTTGCAGCCGGCGCGGGTATTAAATTTGGTTAGACGAGCGGCCGAATTTAGCGACAGTACCGGCGTTTGGCGCAGTATTTATTCAGGAACGTCGCGGAGAATAATACACCCGATGACGCACCAACGATTATTTGGACGTAGGCCTATCCTAATCCTAAGTGGTCCTAAACCGAGTGGAAGCCAAATTGCTTCGCATAGAAACTAGCTGGCTTGATTGCCTCTGACTCGAACTAGCTCTGGAAGCTTGGCAGGTCTTGATTTTGATTAGGCGTTTAAGTTGATGCGCCTCTGATTTCAACCGACTTCTAACTAGACTCGCTACATCTTAGAGTCCCAGGTGTTTCCTAACTAATTCGAGATTAGTTTTCAGACTCTGGGAACTTCGCACTACGCCGCGCCGTCTTCGCGCGCGGGTCAGGGTAACACTCTCCTGTCAGACGGATGACTCCGTTTTTTAAATTCTCACATTCTTTCGGCGAACTCATCCGCGTATCTCCCAACATTTCCAATGATCATTCGCCGATCACAAACCCGTGGGGAGGTCTCCCAAGCGAACAGCAGCAACCGTTCCCCGTGACCGTGTCACCCAGACAGTCGCGAATTCGGTCGCGAGGAGCGCGTGAATCTGTTCGATCGCGTTCTTATTATTCATAGCGGCACATTCGGAGCAGTCAGCCGACGTACGAGCGAACGCGTGAAATTTTCACACCGCTCCTGCCTGCCCCATTCTCCTCTATCCGCGCGTTTCCTCCTCCCATATCCGATTCCATTCCGTACGCCGGATGTTCGAGCGCAAGGGCAGAGCGCATCCAACGCCAGATATCACTCGCCTTATTTTAGTCTCGACTACCCGTCATGAATATCCACGCGAGGACGCGACGTCGCGTCGCTCCTCGTCGATCGTCCTCGTCCCCCGACTAACGTGCGCCTATCCTCGCGATATATGAACCTCTGAGGATCGATCACAGGGAGCGGCGCGTCTACGATTGATGGCGTCTTCGTTAATCGCTCGCTGCCCATTCGTCGGTTGCGTGAAATCCTGCGATCTGTGTAAGTAGCCGAATATAGTGAGGCACTGAGCGGCGAGGATAGCGACGCGGACAAAAGAAAACAACCCAAAGACCCAAAGAAAGAAAGAACCCTAAGACATTGTGTCCTGTACTATCCCATTACCTCGCCGCTATCCTCGCCGCTCGCTGCCTCACTGTATTTGCAATAACGCGTGAAAATATCCTTGTTGTCCAAGCGTTTATCGTGTCTTTAAACTTTGAGCTTCGGTAAGATAGAATGAAGTAGTCACTGATGTTTCCAAGCCGCGAATTGTTTAAAAAGTAGAGAGTGATTCCTCGTGAAAGCTTTCCAATATTATATTAAATTAGTTCGTTATAATATTCAAGACCCTCGAGAATGATTTATGAAGCCCTGTTAATTAAGGAAAGAAAACCGTCAGCCATATCTGTGTGCCATGGCTCCTGCAATAACATATCCATCACCCATAACGTGACGTTTCACGCGTTAAGCTGGAGATTACGTTCGGGCGAGGTTCAAGAAAGGGGATGAAGTATTTCGTCGTAGTTCGAAGAGTTCGGAATCGAGTGTTTGCCCATTTCCCAACACAAAGGCTCAAACTATATTCCATCTAAGTTTTCCGATCGATTAATCGAAGCGTGGCGGGCCGTCGAGGCGAGGCACCGCGACAATGGGTTAAAAACAATTATCGAGTGGCGAGGCTGGGAACGAGGCGGGCCTATCCCACCGATCCCGGCCGGACGATCGTAATTATCCGTCGCGGCAATTAATAGTCAGACCGAGCCAGTTATGCGGGACGACGAGCAAACCGGCCAGAGGTAAATATAATTACAGTCGCATTATTCCTGCAAAATCGAGCTGCGACGCGCGCCCCGCCATCCAAGGGAGGAATGGAAAGAGGGCAGGCGCGTGGGAGAAAGGGTTGGACGGAGAAAGAGAGAGGAGGGGTCCTCGAAAATTATGAGCCCGCGCGTTTCCCGTAACCACCTTTCCGCCCCGTCACTTCTCACCCCGAGGGCCCCGTTCTTCATTCGGCCTGCCGGTGCACGAGGGGCGCATTCATGCGTCGCGGCTCGTGCAACTGCAACACAATCCCTTCGCTTCCAGCGCGGTGTTGTCCGTGCAGCGGTCGGCATTGTGCTCGCGCCGCTCCTTCGCTACGAATTTTTCACCCCCGCTCTTTTTCTTTCGTTGCCGCCCGCTTTCCTCGCGCCACCCAGACATTTACGCGCGCCTCCGTGCACGTTTAACCCCCTTCGAGTGTGTAATTACTCTCGGAGAACTGTACAATGTCGGGGGCTTTCGCTTTTACCACCGGGAAGAAAAGAGGGATGCCGATGAATCGCCCGACGATCGCGTTTACGCGCCGCCGTTCTCCCTGTAATTTTTCATGAAGCGGAAAGGGTATTTTCGAATATCGGGCTCGAGCAGCTGCCAAGTCGGAAAGCCTCCACGGAGCGAATCCATTTGCCGACTTTTCTCCGTCGGTGAAGCTTCCGTCGAAAACGTAGGAAGATCGAGTCGTAGCCGTCCAAGTTTCCAATCATCGATAGATCCTCGACGCGTCGAAATTCATTGAGCAGCGCCGAGTGCGCGAACGTTTTCTTGGCGATTCGCCGCGGCACCGGAAGGAACAACCTGTGGGTTGTTAAACGTGGGGCTCGAATATTTTCGCGGTTCGAAGGGCGAAGCGAGACGATGGCGTGTTAACGAAGTTTACAGCGTAGCACGGCACTGTTATCGCGACTCGTTACAAGGGAATTAAAACCGCGAGATAAACGAGTCACCTGCACGTACGCTCTCTATAGAACGCCAACCACGCTCGCTCTTTTCTTCGTAATTCGACCGCGGCGGTAATTCCACGTAATTAAAGCCCTCGATTTCGTACGTGTTCCCGATTCAATAAATTCGCCGGCCGCTCGACGCTCGCCCTGTCCGACCGGCCCGACGGAATCAATCGAAACGGTTTCTCCTCCGGCGCGGAACTCTCAACGAAGAACCCACTCGAAACCGCCTCTTCTCGGACTCATTATTCTGTCGCGAAAGTTTCGCCCTCTACCCCTACCGCTAGTCGGCACCGATTTCCACCGAAACGCCCTCTAATCACGATACTCGCGAGTCGTATCGTCGAGCAGTCATCGGGAAAGAAAAATACGTGGGAGCGTTAAGTCCTGTTTGCAATAAACACGCACGGTCGTCGAAATGGTCGGGTCATCAACGTAGCTCGATTCCAGATACGACTGCCACGTATCGCGGATCTTGAAAAATAGTCAGACTCGAGTGACTATACCCTCTGCAGACAAGAGCTATCAGTTAATCTATCAGTCTGCCTAAGTAAAACCTGCGTGGTGTTTTAAAGCTCACTGCCGGTCGTGTTTGTGTTTGTACGTCAGACTCTTCGTGCTTAATGAAATAACTCTTAACTACTGACGCTGCGACGTCTGGTATGCCACTTACCGTTGATTAAAAACGTTGAACCGTTATAGATTCTGAAATTTTGCCGTGGGACGCGATAATAAAATAAAAGGTGCAGATTTGTCTCTGTGATCAGTGGTCTGTAAGTACCATGAATATTTTAGTGACGCGAATGATAAAAATTATCGTTATTGGATAATTATGTCCACTTTGTTGTGCGATACAACTGTGAATGTCGTTTCGTCGACTTCTGCTTCTTTGATAACTTACTATTTTTGATAACTTAAATAAATCTGTATTCTTCATACATTTACTATCACTGTTGCAATAAAACCTTCGAATCCAAGTATTCTGTTGCAAAGCTCAATAGCGGACGTGTTAAATCTATTGCTCACGAACCGCCTTGAACATCGGTAAGCATCGGAAGCTGCTTGCGCCATAATCCCCATAGGTGGCCGATCGAGCACGTATCAATAATAATAATAATAATAATAATAATAATAATAATAATAATAATAATAATAATAATAATAATAATAATAATAATAATAATAATAATAATAATAATAATAATAATAATAATAATAATAATAATAATAATAATAATAATAATAATAATAATAATAATAATAATAATAATAATAATAATAATAATAATAATAATAATAATAATAATAATAATAATAATAATAATAATAATAATTTGCAATAATAAAAATTTGCAATTTATGGTTTATAGTTATTATTTTCTTTATATTTGTTGTTCGTCACCTATGGAACTGTAGTTAACTACTTGTATACTAATGGGAATTGCTTCCCGTATATAAATAAATAAATAAATAATAATAATACCCGTTGAAGTCATCGTCGAGCTGTCCCCTGCGCGATCACGCCGCGTAACTTTGCCACGCAATTCATATGGTTTTCCCCTGTCCATTACGAACTCTCGACGCAAAGGCGGAACATTATTGCGGGCGTTAAGACGAAAGACGTCCACTTTCGGCGCTCGAGCACAACGGGGATTTTCCCTCCGCTGACTAACCGACCCGATTTTTCATCGCATTCTCCGTGTCGCTGGCCTAATGGCCGACTCGTATCAATGAAATGGCCGGACAATTTCGCTGATTAACGGACGGCGATACGTCTCTGAACTTGGTCCGCCAAACTTACTTTCCGCGAGAAGGCGTCGCTCCGGCCTGCCAGAGGGTCGCTTTCGCTCCTATTTCTTCCGGCCGGGACGTGACTTTTCACGTCTCAACAATGGTGCAAGCTGTGTTTCCGCAGTGGCACGTGATCTGAAAGCGTACCCGGTCGCGCGCTCCCTTCTCCCCGAGGTTCCGGGGTCGCTCGTTCAGAAAGGGACGACCGCACTACGTATCTGGGAGCGCTAATTCGTCCGAGGAAGTTCGGCGAACGGAACTCATGAATGTTGCCCGGAGCCCGGGGCTCGCTCCCGCGCGGATACTTTCCTCTCTCGTCCCAAGTATCTCTGTTTCTTTCCTCTTCGCTCACTCCCTGTCCGCGCCTCCGGCCTCTCGCCGCTGTTTCGCTCTTTGTGGTATTCCTCTGGTCTCGTTCCGGCGGACCGCTTCCTTCCGTGACACCGGATGTTGGCACTTGTTGCAGAAATTACGAGTTAATCCGATAATTAGTCGTGCAGGACCTTGCACTTCCGGCCGTTTTTCTCTCGTTTCTGCGCGCCACCTACGCCCCCTCGCGCTGCTCCGACCCGTCCCAGTTTCCTCGGTCTGCTGGGGGCCGCGGATCGAAGATAAATTCTTCGTGCAATGCGTCAGCATCCCGCGAGTCGAACGCCTCGGATGCAATCTTTCAACCACTTCGCGTCCTTTTTGGCTCTGCCCCCGAGTCTGCTCCGGATTAGCTATTGCTGCGGAATCGGTTGCCATCATTTTTCTTTCGACGCTGCGAACACGAGTTTTGTTTGATAAGGATAAACTCACACGAACCACTTTCACGACAGCCACAAAACAGTCAGTGACGTTGTCCGATTTATTTGTGTTTGCGAAAAAACGTAGTAGTATGCAGAATCGCAACGACTTTTTGTTAAAAGGGAGATTAAAAGGGAGATTGATTGCAAAGTAGCTCCGTAAAAGAATAAAGTTTACTTTATTCTTTTTATTTATATTTATTATTTAATTATATTTATTATTTTATAAGTTCACTTTAATTGACAATATTCCTCACTACATTAGCTACAGCAAAATTATTTACATCATCTGGTATTTCATCAATGCTTAAACTTTCTCTTAAAATATGCCACAACTTGAACTCAAGCGGAATATCACGTGAATTAGATAATGTCGCGGAGGAACGACGTACCTCGAAACCGTTTCAAATTCGTCGAAAACCCGTCCAAGCGGCTCGACATTTCCAGTCACTGGTGCGCGTCCCATTTCTCCGGTGCCTCTTGGTCGGTTCTAAGGGCGAAAACGGATCAGCGAGCAGCGCGACGTTTCCGCGTCTCTGAATCGCGGAATGCAGGTCAGATTTTTCACCGAAGGATTCCCGATCCGCCTGGCATCGATCCGATTCCGAACAATCGTTGCAATTTATCCGCGTATTCGATTGAGTCGGAAGCCCGAGCCAAATAGTTACAGAAGCGGTTTACCTTAATCAAGATCCGCGATTGCCTATTACCGCACAAAGAGCGGCCCCGATATTATTGGCATTATCGGGCGAGGGGGTTACTGTGACGGGGTTTCGACGGAGATAGCCGCGGGGTTCTTTAGTTTCGGAGATCTCGCGGACGGGCCGCGTTTATCGGCGCCGCTTCCGACGGAATTGGATCGTTCCGTTTTGCCGGATCCCGGGGTTCGCGATTCCGTCGCGGTCCCGCTTTTTAATTGCCGTCGTTCGCGGTCCTTATCGTCGCGCGAAACTTGGAAACGAGCTGGGCGAATTTTTTCAGCGACGAACGGGTTGCTCAACGCGATGGTCGCGCGATAATCGAATCAGCCCCCGAGCAGCGAATCACACAATTGATTTCGAGCGAACCGAGAAACTGAAAGTTGCAGGGAAGTTGCCCCCTTCATTCGAAATGTTCGCAGCAATTAGCGACCTTTTTCGCGAAAGAATCCGTGGACGGTTCCAGAACCGGAGGGACAAAAAGCTTCGGATTAATTAGTAAAGTGAGCGCGGGCGCGAGAGATCCGGGCTCTCAAATCCGGGTCCAGCATCTTGTCTCTCGTTTGTTGTGCCAAAACGATCGCGCCAAATAATCGTCCTCGTCTACGGCAGTAATCTCCTGAGAAGAGGATTCCGTAATGAGATCCTCGAAGCGTTCACGCTTCGAACTCCGACAATAAAATTACGCGGAACTTTCGGGAGCCCCAGGTTCTACGGCGGGTAGTGCGCGCGCGCGCGCCGCGGCGTTAATTGTAAATATCTAATTAGAAATTTTGATCCCTCGGCGTTTCAGACTCCTGACGGGGGAATGAACCGCAATGCGACCAGTCGAATACGAGCGCCGGGGGATAATTCTCCGTAACGGAAGCCGACAATTTTGCCCCGGCGATCTCTACCGCGGCAATGGAAACGATAGGCGAGAGCCGTGAAGTTAAAACGCCCGGGCGTATTTAGTCCGTTATCGCGGAGATTTCAAGTGTTCCGGCTGAAACTCGTGCCGCTTGCCGCGGCAAAGAGAGCTGGGGATGAGGAACAGGAAACGCGAAGTGTTAAGGATATATCTTTATTGCAGTTGGGCCCGCGGTTCCCGGAGTTAATCGTATTCCGATCGCATCGCGTCAAAGTTCAGCGGTCCGTGCAAGAACGCGCGGCCACAATCAAGATACGCCGGGCTGCGGCGCGACGGCTGAGGACCAATTAAAATTACAAAGAGAAGCCGATGAGTACAGCGGTCCCGGGCATTAACTGAACGAGACCTAATTCGCCAGACTGAAAGCCGGAAAGTTCCATTCGATTAAACGTATCCTCGTTTTCAGCTTGTTAAGCCCGACGAATTCTGCTCGCGTTTCGATCCTGCCGATTCGCGAATCTATCACGAAATGAAGCGTTCCCCTTCTAGTTTCCATCGACAGCATATATTTCTCTCAAATTATCCCGCCGAAGGCAAGAAAACGATTATCCCTATCGTTATCTACATTACTTCGAATCTCTGTGTTCTCCTTTTCATGAATTGGAGACTTTGAAAGAATAACAAATTCTAAGATTTAAATCTGCAATTAAATTGAAACTCCCAGTTTGACGAATCGCACTGAACCGAATCAAACGTACAGATTGAATTGCCACTGTAGGTGATTAAGTATTGAGCTCGCATTTTTCAGAGCGTGATTCAACTCGAAACAATATCGCATACCGTTGTCGCAGAAAACGTAGCAAAAATTTATTTGGCAGGAAAAAATTTAATTAGCAGAAAGATGCATTACATGCAGTCCGTCTCCAAATAAATTTCATCAGCCCTACCGATACCAAACGCATCGATACACTTCTACAGTTAATTAGTCGAACTTCCCTCTCTTCCAGTCGGAATTATCGAACTTTTCCGCGAAGCTGTTTCGCCCGGGTAGAAAATTGAACGATTTATTTTTCCCTGGAACGAGTCCGCCCCGAGCGTCTCCGGCTCGCATCGAATCGCGCAGGAAATAAAATCACGAGGAAGGCGGTCGGCGGATGGAGCTGGCTCATAAGTTCGAACTAATTTTTAATGCCCTCCCGGAGGGGGCGAGCAGGTCTTGGCAACGTTCGCAGGACTTTCTGAGGGAAGGTTGCGGTCGTGTCTGGCATGATTTATTCAGACCTTGGTGCGGGAATAAATGGTTTCGCGAGGAGTTCTCGCGGCTCGATGCGACGACTGGCCTGCCGGCCAATGAGGGTTTGCGCGATCGAGATTTGGTAAACAACGGGCTGGTTCGGCAGTCGCGAAGTAAGAACCGACAGTTGCGAAACCACTCGAATGTATCAGGCTGCATGCATACGCCGCGTATCGATTGCAAACCGATCGACGAAACTCGTAGCCCATTGAGGACCAGCCCTTCCGCATCCAGGTTCGAAGAGATACTAAATTCAATTACGTGTTTATCGGGAAAAAAAAGAGAACGGACCGCGATGCGGAATACACGTCGACAGGGACGAGGGCAAAGAGTTACATCCGTGCCGATAGGGAGGGTTGCGGGGGTCGGGAAATCCGCGAATCCATTCGCGTCTTCGTTTCCCCGCCGCCTCCGGTGCAGTCGCATTATCAACGTAATTTTCAGAGGAGTCTGCTGAATCGAGGAAAAATACGAACGATTAGGGCGTGCGCGAAGGGGGCACGGAAAATGAGGCGATCTTCGCTGGGTCGGAGGGAAAAGGTAAAAGCGTTTCTGTGTATCTGGATGCTGTATTAACGCACGAGAAATTATTCTTTATTGCTGCCGCAGCTCTGTTTTGAAAGCGTACTTCTCGGCCGAATACTTTATTGTCTCTGTGTACGGTTTTAATCGCGCAATATTTCAACGATACGATTGCGTTAATAAAAGACGATGGCAAAGTAAAGGCTGTGTAATTACAGCGAAACGTCGAACAAAGGGCATTGAGAGCGGCGAGTTAGTTCAACCATGTTATGTTCATGTGAAACAACAAAGATTATTCCGGCATTGAATGGACTTGATTTGTCAGCGCTCGAAAAATCACTAGCGTCGGCCACTTGATGCGGATCGATCAAACGAAATTTGCGAGACGATTTAGTCGCGAATCTATTCTCACTGATGGCGTACAACGAAACCACTTAAAAAGGATCGATAAATCCAACATCCGTCGCGCTCACCGTTTCCTGCTCGCGTCCACGCGAACAGGATTTATTTTTGCGTCAAATTTGCCAGCAACTGAAAAACCGCCGCGATTTTTTACTCTTGGTTTCGCGACACCGGTTCGATAATAAAAACGTAGCGCGGCCACCGCGATCCTAGTGTTCCGTCGTTCCTGTGAAATTGCGTCGCGTTTGGATCCACGTGAATGGCGAATAACTCACACGTATTTTTCGCCCCTGGAAATGAAGACAAAGCTTTATAGTGGATTTTCTCGGATGCGTGAACTCTTCGTTTCCAACGAAAATACGACGTAGCTTTTAAACCGTCGAAATAAGAAATACAGAGTCCGGAGAAACTTATCAAATCTCTGTATCATTATTTCGCATCGTACTGTCAACTCGGAAAACGCGAAACTTTCCGGAATCGCGAGAACATAAGCACGCAGTAGAATCCGCGATCCGACGAAGTCTATTCTCGTCAACCGTAATCGACCGCGGCGTAACGTTCTACTCGAAACGGTTTCATCCCCAGAATAGAAGATTCCCCGAGAACTTTCTTTACGGAGTTCGCGGCGCAAAGTACTTCTGTCGATTCCGGTATTCTCCAGCCACCTCGCAGTTTTAGGCGTAACGAAGAGGAACTATTGGACCACTTGTTAGACAACTCGGTCGCTCCCAATATTCACCCAGACAAATGACTGGAATTCGCAGTTCGCGCCGTCTTTACCTCCGAAACAGCTCTCGCAGCCAGTGTATATGTATATGCCGAGGCATTGTTTCGCTGACTTTCCGTCGTGAACTCGCCGCGACAGGGAGTTTAGCGATCAACAAAGTTTCCCGCATGCGTTCACGGGTCACGGTTAAACGATAGAGGAGAGTCCTGAACCGATAGACGATACGACGGAACCGCGGCAAATACGATAATAAACAATGTCGACGAGGCGGACTGTGCCACGAGCTCGGCCATAAATTTAGTCGAGTTAGTGGCAGTTAAGAAATTTATACTCCCGTTGTCGACGCTCTGATCGTTTCTCGACGCGAATCCTCGGACGCGTTCGGCCGGCATTACGAGGAGCTCGAAAGCTCAAAAAAAAGCTGCGACGTCAAATATTCAACACCTGACGCTGCTCGAGCGATTTCCGAGAGAATTATCGACACGTCGGTATTTTTAATTCAAGGGTATTCTTAGGAAACTCTGCTCTGAATTAGTATAGAAAATAAAGAAAATGGTAACTTATAGAGCATTGTGAGTTATAATAAAGTACAAAATAGAAGCGACGTCGGAATAGTTGTAAAATTTAGTAGTTAGGGTTGATAATTGATCAGACTCACATTCTACTTATTTATGACTCACAAACTAATAGTTACACTTACACTACCGCCTAAACGTTTGAAATTACTTCGTAAATAAGCGAATCAAGAATTTTTTTATTTAACCACACAGATTTTAATAACTATAAATAATTATACTAGATAAAGAATTTCATTTTTTTTGTCCAATAAATTCAATAAGCAATACTTCAAATTTTTCTAGTATAGAAATTTATTTTCACAATGAAAAAAGTCAAATTGTACAGTGTTTTTTTTAGGAATATTAATTCACGAATAATTTACAATTTCAATTGAGAGAGACATCCAAAGACAATCAAATCAACAGCATTAAAGTAAGCAATGAAAATTACGAGAGTAGAGAGGCAAGAGTTTTCAATTTATGTAACAAAGCTTTAATAATTAAATATATTGAAATTCGAGATACTTCGTTACGTAGAACAGTTTTAATGAAAATTGACAGGTGACATTAAATTATTGGTCGATAGTATATATTTAATACTACAGTCTATTACTTTGCATACTGCAATTTTAATACTTTCAACATTCTTTAGAACAACTCTGAAATTATTCTACCTAGATATTTTCCAATTTCCTTTCTCAAGTAATTTTTCATTTTTTCTCTGATCAGAAAAAGATTGAAATTGCTTTCAGAAGAATTCACCTGATTCTGTATGAAATATTCTACCGACTTCCTAGTTTCGAGCAAACAACCTTTTGTATTCTAAAGATACGCGGAGCAAAGGACTCTGAACGACCCTTTCGATAGGTCAAGCTCGGATCGCCTGTAATGTCCACGATACTCGGCGCGGTACTCTTCCAAATTTAAACGTCCACCGTGCGAGCGACTTATCGCTCGAATTCTCCCTGGAGAGAGCGAATTTGCCACGTTCCCAACCGCCAACCCCTTGCCACATCACGTTTCCGCTTATTCAGCGAGAAACTAGGCTAAGACGGGATGCGGCGGTGGCTTCCTGTGTATTTCCATGGGCGCGAGGAGGAACGGCTGATCGAGCAACGGGTCGCTCGCAAATCAGGCCGAGTTAAACGTATGCATGGGTCCTGGTAAGCTCGTTCCAGCGTTGAACCCGCCGCTTCGGCGTTCTCTCTTTCTCTCTCTCTCTCTCTCTCTCTCTCTCTCTCTCTCTCTCTCTCTCTCCCCTCTCCCCGGCTGTTTAATTCAAGAGGGGGACCATCGACTGGTTCCCAGCGCACGCGTGGCCATTTAAAAAGAACGCGCAATGTCGTCGACCTTGAGGCCTGCCGAAGAATTTCGGTCGATTGGCTCCTCTCGCGAACGACGCGAGTGTGCACCGCGTACGTGTTGCATCGCCCTGGACCACGGTCAAAGCGCGGCACCCGGAGCTTTGTCGAGGCTTCTGCGGCGCTTTTTGCGCGCACGGCTTTTAATTAAGCCGAGATGTATCGACCTTCTCCTTTCGCCCCGGGGCGACCTCCAGGTTCCGATGTTCAATAAATCGTGGATGGCCGCAACCTCCGTGTCGGGTGTTCGCTCGGAAATTTGACGCGTCCGCGGGCGGTGCTGAATTCTCGCGGTAATTTTTACGTGAAAAGTGTCCGGTCGCCTCGCAGACCCTGGGGATTTTAGGGATGAAGAGTATTCGCTAGGATTCGTCGATAGCGGGGATCGAGAGGTCGTCGAGAACCTCGTCGTCGAGTTTTCACGGACCGTACACAATCGTCGATCCGTCGAGGGACATCCGTGAGGCGAACCGTTCCCTTCCCCCCTTTCCTTCTTCTGACCTTTTCTTCTCTGCTCATTGAATCGTTTCGCGGTAAAATTAGCAATGTCCTACCCTCATTTTTCTGCTGCTTTTTATTGCGTGTCCATCTTCTCAACGAAGTATTCTTTCTCGCTCCGATGGTACCTTTTCTCTTCTCGTGCCTTTGTCCGAGCCGAGGACAAAAGGAGAATGTAATTTCTCCAGCTTGCGTTATTTCTACGACCCTCTGGGCACTCGTGACGAAAAGAGACCGCCGATGCCTGCCTTCACCCTCATCTCTTTCCCTTTTTTCTCTGAACCTTCCTCTTCCACCATCGCTCCGTCCTCATCGTCTTTCTTGTTCCTTTTTTCCTCCTTTTCTCTTTCCAGACAGTTGTTGTTCCCGTCGTTATTACCGAGTCCGTCGTCGTCGATGACAGGATTCACGGAATCACTGGCGTCAAATGCTTCATGCCGCGTTGGGCGACTTTTATTTCAACCGGCAGACGTTACCTCTATTCCGGCTTGAAAAGAAACCACCATCAGTTTATCCCCGCTGCCCCTCTCCTTCCCTCGTCTCTACCTGGAACTCGGAATTTTTCCTCTCTAATAAGCAGCCAGAAACGTTGAAAAATGTAACCGACTATTTTCGGTTACACGTGCAACGATCTTCGCGAAAATTACGCTCGCACGCACCGAAAGCATCGAGCTTCAGTCTCGTTATTCCGTAATCGGCTCCGTCGTATCCCACGTTCGCCGAAAGATAAAGATGGGAGATGATGTTTCGGCCTGCGGGATGGCGGAGGGAGAAATATCGAACAGGAATAATGTATCCCTGTGTCTGCAAAAGCTAAGCAAACAGAGATGAATGGTTTCGCGAAAACACGCACGCGATACCCTCTTTTCTCGATCCTTCGCGTTATTTTTCCTAAGCTGAAAGCGTCGACTCACGAGTATCGACGATCAGAAATTCGAAGCCAAACATTGATTACCGCACGACTTGCTTCTCTGTCGATATTTCCCTGTTAATCGACTCGTGTCATTGTCAAGTCAATCTCTGCAGCCGCGTATCGAATGATAACGCAGATGTGATTGGCGAACGTGTTACTATGGACACGAACGATACAGATCGCGCTTCGACTGTCCGTGTAACACGGTTACTTTCACTTCGAAGGAAGTGACGAAATCTCGCGTTTAGGCTTGGCTGATCATGCACGACGCTGACGGTTGGGCGAAGTGTCGATTACCGAGCAAGCTCGTTGAAGTAATCTCGATCTCAAAAGAGCAATCATCATTATTACTGCCATATTTCCTCGTCACCTGTATTTCAAACTTGCTTTTGATCGCAGAATTAGAAAGTCCGAGAAGGGGAAGTCAAGAATATACAGTCTCGGTATCGCGTGTTTCAGTCTTATCAAGCTCTTCAGATTCCACTTTGTGTCTCACTAGGATCCACTTCGTCCCCTCTGTCGTCGATCAACTCTCCCCCAAAGAAGGAGCGAGCGAAACCAAGGGGTATCGGGGAAATCAAGTGAAAATACGGTCCCGTAATTTGAAAAGGAGGAATCGCGTACCTCGCGTTTCGTCTAATCCTCGTATTTGTCAACAGGGAGCTTCTTACCCCAAAGGGGGAAACTTCCCTTCTCGCCGGTTCAGTTTACAGAAACTCGTTTCACAAAGCGTGCCATCCAATGGTGTCCATACCTTCGACTCTTCCTTCAATCTTTTAGCGCCAAAGTCCTCGCTTCTGGTCTCTTTACTTCGTAATTTCCACCGCAACTCTGGTCAGAGGTTCGTGCTCGACGGACAGAATGGCGCAGGTGACTCAAAGGAGCGCGGCGTTAACGAAGGAAGTCCAACGAAGGAACCATCGATAACATATCCTGTCGATTGGAAAACCGGAGGAACGCTTTTCCTTAATTATGAAATGTACGTGGTGGCATTGTAGGTAACAGAAATAAACAGTTAAAAGTTTTCTTAATAAACTTCCAGGAATTGAAAGAAAACGAAAATAGACTAGAGCTGATGTTCCCAGCAAGATACACGATAAAACCCAAAATTTGAATTCAATTTGAATTCCGTTCGATCGCGTGTCAATGCACCGAAGCGAAGATCGAAGTGGATACCCGGTCTTCGTAGCGTCCGAGCCGCTTCCTGCCTCGAAATTATCTTCCTCACGCGAGCGTACGGTCATAGGTCGCCTGTAAAAATGATCCAACTTTTACCATCTGCTCCGTCGGAACGGTTTTTCGCCCAGCTGCACGCTTTTCCGTCTTTAATGGGAATCGTAAAACATTTTACAGCGGTCTCCGGGGAGATCTCCGATTCTCCTTCGTAAGGGAGCGTCATCGAGGCGCCTTCGTTCCCGAATGACGACCGAGTCTCAACGGGAAACGCCGATTATCCGGCCCCGTGGATGGAAATATGCCGCCGTTATCAAAGGGACTCGGAATCCTAGAGGCTTTCGAAATTCGAGTCAGTCGAAACTATTCATTGGCTGGATTTCGGTATAAAGTGTCGGATTGTCAGTTAACTATTAACGAAGCCGACTGCAATGACGGAATCGCGCAGTAAAAGGGTACGTCGGTATATTTAGGCTCGCGTAACGGTGCTTTGACTGCGATGAGCGGATTTACCCGAAAGGATTATCTAATATAGATATCCGGATGGCGGTCGTTCGAAATGTTACGCAATCGAGAAAGCAATAGCCCTCGTCGAACGGCGACTGTAACGATTCCGCGTTCCCTGCCACCGTACACCCTATATCGCGAAACGTTTGGTTTAGTCTATCCTCGTTTCCACCCTATTTATCGGCAGACTAATTTCCCAGCGTCCAATTACTTTTTTAATTAGCCATCCTTCACCTGTCAGAAATAAATCGCATCACGGCGCGTCGATTCCTTTCTCGCGAATCATCGCGCAGCTCTTCTCCCCGCCGCGCGCTCCTTCGATGGGAAAATAAACGTGGCTAGGTCCGTCCCTCCGGCTGTCGGTTACTAACGCGATTACGGAGAAAGGTTCCCCCAGTTGATTCGCCCGGGAACAACCAGCTAAATAAGACAGGCAACAGTATTAATTCGTCCGGCGCGCGAGAAGAAGCGAAAAACCGGACGCAGTAGACTCGACGGAATCCAGTTAAGCGCGGATAATGAACGTGGAATTATGCCAATCCTGACGTTGCCGATTCAGCGAGACCCCTCTCCTTTAATAAAGGCGGGTGGATGTAGTCGCGACGGGTAACGCGCGCAAGAAAAATCGACTCGTAATTGACACGTCGCGTCGGGATCCTCCGCGTGTTCTTGCTTTAATCCTCCGCGATGCTCAAAGGGAAGCCGCCTCGGTCTCGCCATTTCGCTCAAGCGCAGAAGTCGCTCCATAATTCAGACACGAGCTTCGCCGGTGACTCGTTCCCCGCAGACGAATCGTCTCGCCACCGGGAGATATTTGTTCGCGCGCGGTGGGCAACGCGCGACGAATCGATGTGTTGCACCGTCTAGCAACGACCGTGGCGAGCGCAATCGTCAGCGAGACGGATTAAGACGCGCCGCGGGATCCACGGCCGCGTAAAAATCCTCTGTAAATCGTCTACAGTGGCGTCGTGTCAAGGTTCGATCGGAGCTTTCAACGATTCGCCGGATCGTCGAACGAGAGGAGTAGACCTCCGCGCCATTTGGAATATTAGGTTTAGGGATTAAAAGAGTTGACCGATTGGATTGCCGGGCCGGGGTTCGGAACCAGATACCTTTAGACTGCTCCATCAATCGGGCTATCCGGATTATCAACGGATTCCTTTCCTCTGGGTCTAATATTCGAAAATGGTCGCCTCCTGTGGGGAGGAAGAATCTGTCGGGAGTCTGGGGACGGTTCGGTTGATCGGGAGATTAATGCTGAGAATCCAATAAATCGATGACAGGTTGGTGAAAGGATTGTAGCGGATTCGATGTTTAGAGTGTTGCCGGTGGGAGATTGAAGTATTCGGTTTCCTCGAAATAATTTTCACGTAAACGATTCTTTCTACAGGGTGTAACAAAAATGTTGCAGTTCCTTGAAAAGGATGATTCCTAAGATGATTTTAAACACCTTTTTCCTTAGCAAAAATGTTAGGTGGGGCTTTGTTAACGAGTTATTAACAAAAACCCTTGACCAATCAGAGCACGATTACAATGGACGAATTTCAGCGCGGACTTTAATTGAGAGTAGTATTGGTCCGTCATTGTCCGCGCCATCATTAATCCGCTGTACTCGTTCTCCTATTGGTCAACGTTTTTCGTTAATAACTCGTTAACAAAACCACACATAACATTTTCGCTAAGGAAAAAGTTGTTTAAAATCAACTCAGGAATCACCCTTTTGAAGGAACTGCAACATTTTTGTTACACCCTGTATAACATAGGATTTAATTTATCCACCCAAGTGACTGTTCAAACCGGGATAAATGCTCAATTTTCCGACGCTATGGACTCTCAAAGTCTTTTACGTCGATCTCGTTTCACTAATCATTCTTTTAGTTAATAAAGTCAATCGATACCGTTTTCAAAGCTCAACTAGTCACTCAGATATAATTCAACGAGCAAAAGTTACGCATAGACGGTTCGACTCGTGTTCGCCCTGTGATCGATGCGCATCCGCGGACAAATTCAATTCTCTTATACCGGGGAATAAAATTCGAGTAGCATTCACAATAAAGTTCACACGCGGCCGAACAAAATAAAACGGAATAACCATAAGCTTTGGATGAAGTAGGAATTACACGGCGATTCGCGCTTGTTATACCGTGTTGCCGGCGATACAAGAGCGGAATGAAAAATTAATGCACGATCGAAATTGAATTTTCAACCGCGTTGCCAGGTTTACCAATCGATCAATCGTTTCTACGATCAATGGACACACCCGGAATAACTGGGTTGCCTGATAGGTTTATTCCTGCGTAGCCTCGCACTCCCCTATTCGCGGAATACGTATTTGAGAGCACCGGTTCGTTCGTATCCGCTTTCGTGAGATTATTCGAATAAGGCAAGCGCGAAGTAAAATTAGGCGCGTTCAGGACAGACGCAAATACGCAGTCCATTAATTTCCAAATGAGCCGCAATTCCATTTAGTGATTCGATTATTAAGCTGTTTTTTGTTCGAAGAATCCGTTAAAAAACATTCATGATTCTGGTATGTAGTGTGGCTTCTATTAATATTTTGGGTATTCTGAAGCATTCTTTCCAGCCGAATGCAGGAAATACTTGCAGGAGAAGCTAATGAGGTATTAATATCGTTTCTTCGAATATAAAAATATATGAAGTTTACGTAAACTTGAAGGGAATATTGGAATTATTACTGGTGTAGATAACTACTATTAGTGAATAAGTTACAGAAATTAACAACAGTTAACGCAAATTCCCATTAACTTTGCAAGAATATGATACTAATTGTAGTTGGAACTTTTATTTACACCAGAATGACTTGACGGATAAGATAGTAAATATAAATGACATGAATAAGAAATTTTTAAGGAATTTCGTTGGAAATAATACAGTGGAATTAAGAGAATACATTTAACAGGTTATATTAAGTTACTGCGTATAAAATTACCGATTGCAGAAAATTTTACGCGACAATCCTAGTATTCCACATTAATATTTACTAACTCCCATAAATTAAGAAACATCTCCATTGGATATATTCTCGTTTCTACTGTATTTTTTTGTGAAAATCTCCAAAGAACTTTTTTCTCGGTTTCTCAGTTTTATACCCACTCCCAAAGTTCCGCCATTTAAATTGAGAACATTCAGCATATTATTATCGATAAAACGAGGGCTATAAAAATCGACAGTTCCATTATTTAAACTTCCACGAGAAGAACAATCACGTGCATCGTATCTTGAAAAGTCACTCGCAGCGAAACCCCGTGTTCCGTTTCGTCGCTATCGAATAGGTAATCCGGCTGGAAGCTCGAACTGGTATGTTCCGTCATCGATCTAACGAGGCTTTATCCAGCAAAGCGTGACTCTGCAGCGAAAGTCAGAGGAGCGTGAAGAACGACGCGCGTGGCTCCGCTTCATCCCGCTCGACCGCGAGCATCTAAACGAGATGAACGCGAGCTGCGCCTCGTCGTTCATGCTTCCATAGCTTTCTCTCGTTCTCTCGCTTCCTCCCCGCTTGGTTCTCTCTCGTCAGAGTAAATGAACGCCCTCGGGGCGCGGGACGAAGTTCAGCGAACGTTGCAACGCGAAAAGAAAACGTCGAGCGGCCGATTCGTCGGACGCCGCTAAAAGCGGGAGGAGAGCGCGGCGGCGCGCCAAAGAAAGGCAGACGAATCTGGCGCGGAGACGACGAGGGGAACTGGGATGCGAAGCGAAATGGAGTTCGCGACAGTAACGCGGTTACAATTATGTCGATCTGGCGGTAATTCATTGGAACTAGCTGGCTGCCGCGGCACGTTTACGCGAGTGTCGAATATCGGGAGCACGGTCGAAGACAGGCGGTTGTCATGAATGGCGCGGTAATGACGATAATTCATCGCGTTCTGCGTCACGCTTATGAAAAGCACGAATATCGAGGGGGCACTCGCGCGAGCCGCGGCCGTCCGATGCAGCACGATCCGGCGGCGTGGGCGGAGGAGGGGAACACGGCGGGCGAGTAGAGAGATGGAGAGGCTAAACGGAACGGCGCCATCGACTCGGTCCGGCGTAACGAAATATCTCGGGTCCCGGGGGCGAAATAAAAGCAAGATCGTTTCCTCGATGGGATACGATCGAGGAGGGGAAGGAGCCGACGGAAGAGTCGGTATTTGGGAATCGATACTTCCGATGTCGCTCCGAGAGAGCGATGCCTTCGAGGAACTTATTCCCTTCGCAAAAGTTCTCCGCCTCCCGTGAAAATTCCCACCTAACGCTTCACACTCCCATAATTGGCCGGTGACACGAGTCGCTGTCCCCGCGACGCGTTTCTGCGAAAACTGGAAGGATCGGCAGCGAAGATCGATCGAATTCTTTGCTGCCTGACCGACTTCCTCCTTCGAACGTTTCTCCTCCGGGGGATTTGCTCGCGACTTGGTCCTTTGTCGCGTCCTTCGCCTTCAGTCGTTGTCTTACACGACAGGTGCTAGTGGTTCGTGCGTTCGGAGCAAACTGCGCGTGTCGTGACGTCACGAAGTACGTGTGCAAATCCCGTAAATGTACGTCCTTTTCAGTCCGAGCGTCGAGAGTCCGCGGCAAATCCTCCGCTTGTCGCGGAAGGAAAAGGATTTCTAGTGGGGTTTGAACTTGACATAGATTTGGATTATACTTTGCGAGATTTTTAAAATAACAAAGTAGCCTCGACGACCGAGCAAGAAATAAACAATGAGACGACGTCGATCCTTACCATAGAGATATAAGAATAGTGCGCGTGAGAGGGCTGAAAAAGCAATATAAGCTTAGAAATAGAACACTGCATATAGGCGCTTCTTATCCTTGTCTAATTGCATATGCGCACAAGTTCAAGTATGTATTAGCATTTGCGTTTCTTTGACGTAAAAAATATTGGTTATTATGTACACATATTGACAACCTAATTGTTGTTCCAACAGTAGTTTTCATTTGTATCAGTATATTCTTAACTTCCACAATTATTTGTTAAATAATTCTCACACACCAGTGTACATACACATGTATGTAGATGTTAATAGACAAGGACAAGGGCGGCCAACATGCAGTGTTCTTTTTCTAAACTTTTATTCCTGCCACCTATAGGCTAGTATACGGTTTGCGCTCTCTATTCTTATATCTCCATGGTCCTTACCAATCGGATGATTGATCAATTGCGACGAATAAGGTGCTTGAGAAATAGTTACAGAATCCCTCGAAGCGTTCATTGAATAAAACACGATACTTGTCATCCACACGATCCCCAAAGGATCACCGTTAACCGTTGTTCCTCTTTTTGTCGTACCCTCGCCCACCCCCGGCGTCCTTCATCTCCTTCCATGAATCTTTCAATAGAGGATTCGATTGCATTCCAAGTTCTGTTTCCATACGATCCGCGAGCTTTGCTCCATGCGACGCCGCGCTGTCGACCCGGTGTCTTCTTCTCGGTCGCAACCTACGAAACGACGGCATCGCCGGCAGATCTTAACCGAGTGTCTCGCGTGTCTCGATCGATGCGATCCCACTTCCTTTAATAATACACGTGGCCCCGAGTTATTCAGCGCGATCACGACGCGTACGTCGGTTGATAGCGTCGCCACTGAATACCTAATTCGGACGGCAGTCTACCACCCCATCGCTGCGTTTTCGTCGAACGGCACTCGAACGCGTCGCGTCTCGGTACGCCAACATCCTCGAACACGCCCGGAGACTGAACGGTTCGCGTTCGGAATAACAGGACCGCGATAAGAATTGCATGTATGCAAATAATCGCGCCGCGACGCGGTCCGCCTCTCCCCCCAGGTAGATCGTGTTTCGACGCTATCGATTGACTCCCGCGGATGAGAATTCGTGCTCCTCTCGTCAGCGGCACCGCGCGTCGAGGGGCTCTGCGATCCTTCGAGCTGATTTCGACGAGAGCAACCGTGACGGTCGCAGCGAGTCGGAGAGTGGATTTTCGGTCGCGTTGCGCGTTTCGCCCCGGTAATGCGCGAAGGCAAATCCGTGGGATCGACGAAGAGTTTTTCTTCTACGCCCCCTCCCCTTTCATTTCGGGTAATTTCATCGAGAGCAGTCTGGGGCGGAATTCTCCGGCGCAAAGTGGGACGCCGATGCTCGCGGCAGCGAAGCCGCGAGCCGTAGAATCGTTGGAACGTGCTCGAACGCGCCTACTAACCGGGCTAACGGAATAATCAGGCGCGCTTGACAGGCTAATCCGGCGGATAATGAGGACAGAAGTTGAGGGAGTCTTTTCGCGTCGGTTCGAGGCCGATGTTAGCGGAATAATTCAGCGTGGCGGCTGTCGGGTCTCGTTATTGGCGTGGCAGTAACGCGGTAATGGATTCTTACTTAATAATGAGGCCGACTCTCGGATTTCTTTCGGGGGCTCCGTGTCCGACGTTATCCGACCCGCCACATAGTCTCCCGCCTGATTCCGGAAAGGCCAATTCACCTCGAAAAGACGGAGAGGAGGAGACGCGGCGAGCCCCGAGGGCTAAAGACCCTTTCACTGCTCCTCGTAAAAAGGAACGGAATAGAGTCGTCGTCGCGTTTTACAGTGGAGAAACCCCTCCGTCGCGTAATCCAGCTTGATAAAATTTATCGCCCCGACAGAGGGAGAGTTTCGCGGAAACAAGTCGAAAGGAGCCGCGGTGAAAAGAGTCCTTCTCCACCCTCCGGCTTTGCTCCGGTACCATCCTTCCGTTCGCGCTTTGCCATTCGCTCGTCGACGGAACAACGATCAATGATCGAACAATTAGCCCCTCCTGGAATGTTTTAATTGAAAGGAAATATTTCCGTTGACGGCTTTTTGCCCGCACCCCGGAGCACGGAACCGCGTTCTCACGCTCTACACAGAGAGACACATGGGATCTCTATTTAGAATCAGTCCAGACGCAGTGACAGCGGGGCCGGTCTTTCAGCATGGGCGTCGAGTCGAGAACTCGTCGAGCCCGGGGAGGGGTCCACCCTCGGCTCGAACGCGCGTTACCTGGCTGAATGCTGGTTCCGGCGGGCCGAAAAGTCAAACGGGCGGAAAGATCGGGGGTTGCGGGAGGGGGAAGAAACGCGGTTACTTTTGTGACGTTGCAACGAAACGCCGCCGCCCGAGTATCTTTCGAAAGGAGCTTTTAATTTAGCCCCTGCGGTCGCGCGAACGCTATTCCTCGCGAACCTCTGAACAACGCGACTGTTCCCGCCCCGTGAATTAAAAGGGGTTGGAACGGCGGAAGGGAGCGCCGAGCGTTTCCATGAAACTTTCCTGTCTCTGCGAGAGCTATTCGTCTCTGAAGCTTCCGTCGCGTCGCGCATTCTTCGCGTAATTTTTATTCGTCGAGTAATTAAAAACATTCAGAGCAAAGTAACGCGGAACCTCCGCCCCTCCACTACCTCCTCCCCCTCCATAGTTTACTCGGAGTTATTTTATCACCGTTGGAGCTGGGGGAGGACTCCGGGCAGGAGGGTAGAGAGAACGCTCTCGCGTTTCGCCGGCTAGCCACGACCTCGAGAATCGATACACGTCGCTCCACGCCGCTCTACGCCTATGCTCGCGATTTCTCTTGGCCATCGCGCGTCTGGCCGAAAATACGCACGACGTGTCTCGCGGGTTGTTGATCTCCTCGCAGACGGTCGTCGCGAAGAGATCGCCGAGACGCGGTCCCTCGCCGGCGATGCCGCGCGTCTGCGCCTCGTTCGCCGAGACGCGAATAAGGTTTCACTTAAACCAGAAGCGAGGGGGGAAAACGGCGCACGTCCGCGGGCGAACAAAAAGCGGGGCGAGATTCGAGACTTTCTAGGGCCCTCCAGCGCAATTCCGTTGGAGGGTCGGCGGTTCACGTTCGCCGTGATAATTGGAGACGTCTGCTCCGGCAGAATTTCAGTCTTTAACTTTTTAACCGCGGTGCTTTTCGGTAATCTGCGAATTATGCCGGGGGGGGGGGGGAAGTATGACGAATTCTGTTTTGTTTGGAAGTGGCGGCTTTGTAGGATGTTAATTAGAGCCGGGGATTAAATACGTTAGAAATTGGAGGATGTTTCTTGGTTTGTAGAGTTGGAAGTAGATGTAAGAGAATTGCAGATGGTCTATTATTCATTGAATCTTCGATTCTTCAAATTTACATATCCGAATAACCTAATTAATTAAAGGAATTGATCAGGAAGCTGGAAATCTCGGAAAAAAGTTCCAGGAGAAGTCGAATCTCAACCTAGGCAATTCGATTCATCAGCTATCTTTCTCCTTTAATACATCTAATAGAGAACGATAGCTTCAATCAACCAATTAAATCTAATCCTCATCAGGGTATCGACCACTCAGATCGTTAATCTACATGGCGTCTTAACTAAGTGGAATCATCGAAATATTTGTCTGACTTATTATTAGGTATACGAAAAAACTTTTCGGGACAAAATTGAACACTTTCAGAAAGTAAATATGTCAGTAATAAGAAATTTTTCATAGGTAATTTTTTTTTACGAAATTTCGAGGTGATCGATACCTTGTACGAGCATTAAAAATAAATTCAGTGGCTTGAATCTCGAGATATATGTCTCTGAAGATAATTACAATTTCTTAAAAATTTATGCAAATATATCGAGTCAGCCCTAAATGGAAAACTAACTGTTATAGTAAATGGAAAATCAGTAAATGTTATCAGTAATGGAAAACTAACTGTTATAAGTAGACTGCGGAAGTTTATGCATTTATGGCAATTTTCAAATTACTAAAACCTATAAGTACGCATGCAGGTATAAAAATGCAATCAAATATAAAAAATATAATGCATTTTATAATATTTAGAAAATAAAACACACATTTATTTAAGATTCAGTTGCTGTTGTATGTCTATAAAAGTATTAATTTGTATAAACTTCCGCAGTCTAGTTATAAGCGATATAGTAACGAATCATCGCTTAATCTTCCTTTAGTTCTATTAAAAGTATCAAAACGTCAAGGAAAAATGCTTTATTTAGTCCAGAAAAAGTTAACATCAGGTTTATTTGAATCGAATATCAACAGTGTTCTCTGTGAAAAATTTTAGTTATTGTCAGATGCAAATATCTGGAGATTAAATAATAAAAACATGACTACTAAGTTCGTTGAATTTCTTGACGCTCCTCAAGAATATTAAAAAAGTGTATGATTCAGTTTGAAAAAATATCGATGACCTTGAAATTTCATAAAAAAATGACTGGAAAAAGTTTCTTTCCAATTCCCTCCATAAGAACACAGAACCGTGAACGAGTCGCTGTCTGGCCGGGAACGAACTGAATCTCCTTCGCCGACCTCGCGGTCTATAAAATCATTTCCAAAACTCCCAAACGACGTTTCTCGGCAGGCAGAAGACTCGGTCACGGCTTTCGTGTTTCATTCGGCGCGTTCCAAGAACGGCGAGCCTCGAATCAGGTTTAAATTGGCCCGAATTGGCTTGGTCGGCCGCACGGCGCGCGCGTAGCAATTCACCGACTGGTTTCTTTCCGCCGCGACGCGAGCTTCTCGAAGAAGGAAAAGGGCCTCGGGGCAAAGCCCCTATAATCCGTTTACTGTCGGAGGGGGAGGTGGTTGGGCGAGCGGTGTGCCGGGAGGAGCAGCGCGGAGAAAGCTAATAATCGTGCACTTTTCATCCGGTGACTCGCTGCGCTTGCAAAACGCGAGCGCGCTTCGTTCCCCTCCGCCACCCCCGAGGTCCCGTTCGCGCGGCCCCGACCCCCCACCCGGTTTACATTTGAAACGACGACTCGCTCTCCGACGCGGATGGACCTTTCGTTCGTCCCTTTTAACGCGGGAATTGACTTACACCCTCTCGTAATAGGCGGGAATTACTGGGAATTATTAGACGTAAACTGATTACGCGGGGAATTCGAGTCGCGGCTACGGAAATGAAGGGAAAAAGGGAGAAGAGGGGGCGTGAAAGAGAGAGCCCGGAGGCGGAGAAGCGGAGCTAACGAAGATCGGCTTCGAACTTGATTCCTAGTCGCGGGGACAAGTAAGCCGATAGACTCGAGAGGGATCGAGAGCGCGATGAGAAGGGCGATTGGAAAAAGATAGGAAATTCAGCGGTCTTTGACTGGAAACTTGTTAGCTGGTTAGCGCGATTCGTGTTGCGACTGGAAAGAATCGACTGGAACTTGAAGGCGGGTGACGAGGGGGGGAAACGGAATGGAGTCGCTGATAGTCGCCGCGTCTGCATCGACGACGAATTTATGGCGCGTCAAACTGGAAAACACTATACTCGCCTGTATAAACGCCGCGACGATAAACATTCGATGAATTCATCGGTCGCGTTATAACCGTGATTGGACGATGAATGCGCAATAATACCATTAGTTGCCGGGGTTACACGTTATGCCGCCGGTAAATGAAACCCGTCTGTCCGGCTTATCTGCGCCTTGGTTTTCGCAGATTCGCTATAAATGTTTCTTTTATGGGCCGATCGTAAATTCTATACGCTGCGTCGGAGCTTTGTAGACAAGCAGTATAAAGAATAAAAACCCTACGTGAACCGGGAGCTTGCCCCTCCGTATTAAAGCCTTTTAGAGTTACTCTTTCGAACGGCAGTTCTGCATCTTCAACCCCTTAACTGTTGATATGGAGTCTGACGGACTCCTGAACTGAACTTAACTGGGAATTAAAAGAATACGAGAAGGAATAAATATTCTCTTTTTGTAATGAGACAAAGGTTGCTCTCTTTTGTTTCATAATGAAAAATTGAAATGCATTTTAAATAAAAGATTATTCTACGAATCTTGATGTAACCTGAAAAGGGGTTGAATAGTTTCAGATGGTAGAATACAATTTTTTTTTATCCGCGGCTTTGTTTCCGAGAAAATCGAATGCGAATGCATATTTGCTAACGATGTGCTTCGATCAGAATCTGAGGAACTTCGCGTTCGTATTAGTGCTACAAAACACAGTGTCAAAAGTTAAGGGTTAAGGCAAAGCTGTCGTCTAGAGTAGAGCCCTTGAACGAGAAGAAAAGCTTCAGAGAATAACGTTTACTCGCTTGATAGTTCATTCGGATGCTGGAAGCACTCCATGAATATACAATCTTCAGTGTTCCCGACGCGGAAAAGAAACATTTGCAGACCCATACAGTTATCAGTGTGAGCTACAATGCCGGTAGAACGTCGGGATACATATTTTAAAGACTTACATCCCTAAGCCTCAAATAGAAACAACTGGACCAAGCCGTCCTACGACGGTTTTAAACTTCTGACTCTTACGGTTCCCCGTGCGGACAATAGCATTTTATCGATGTGCCGTGCGGAATTCAGTGTGAGATATCGACCAGATTCTCCGCAGTAACATCTGGCGCTATAATAAAATCACCTGTCCCTTCAAGGCCACGAAACAAAACTTTCTTCGGTCGATCCGTTTCCATCAATTTCAATTTAGTTGAACTCCTGTCCTGTTCCAAATTTTCGAGCGAAACAACCACTGTCACAGTAAAATAAACATGGCTAAACCCATGCGGCTCAGTTCATTTCGCTATAACAATAGTTTCAATAGTCCCCAGAGTAAACCGAATCGTATCACGTTCGCTAATCAGATTTTCATAAATAGTTTACCAGGGCAAAGTCGGTTCTTTCCGAGCCGACAGAATGGCTTCGGACGGGTCTTGAATTCGGTCTGACCGACTGAAAGCCAATTAACCGTGATTGTTCAGTCGCGTTTACCGTCGGCTTTCATCCGGAATTTCGACCGCGGCCCGCAAGGCGACGGTCGCACGAAAACGGCCAGAAAGTCAATATCCCGGCAACGAGCGGTCGCGTGAAAGATTAATGAAAGTCTCGTGAAAGTTCTCGTGGACATTTGTCCAAGCGCGAGCGTAGGATCGCGTTTCTTGGACTCCCCGAACTCGACGGTGGCTCTTGTACTACTAAAAAATCCTGGGAAGCGAGATGGGGTTGGCTGTCGATCTCTGCGCGGGCGGACGGAAGACGCCATCAGACCTCTTTTAGAACGGACGAATGAAGGAATGGCTCTGGCTCGGTCATAGTCTACCTTGCAATTTCCGGTCGAAAGTCGAAGAGTCACGATCGATTTTTGCTCGTTCCAACTATTGCGCGAATCGCTCGCGATGTTCGCGACGGATCGACTTTGCCCCGGGCGATTTTTTTTTCCCCCTGAATCCGACCGGAGTCGCTATAAATTATAATCCTCCGCGATTTCGTTGACTCTCTCGACGAATATTGCTTCGCGAAAAGTAATCTCGACGCTGCGTTCACAACGCGAATCCGCGGAGAGTCCTAAATTAGGATTCAGACGTTCCGAGCACCCGCGATCGCGTGTTTTCCGTTCGGTCGTCGCGGACGGATTTATTATTGTCGTTTTAAGAAGCGAAGGGATGCGCGAGAGGGGGTTGTAAATCCGTCGACGGTGTCGGGCGTACCTTCGCGCGCGACTGGAAATTCGTTTGAGACTCCTGTTTCCCCTCTTTTTTTTTTTCCATTTGCCTCTCCTTCGGCTCGTCGACATCCCGAATTGCTTTCACCGCATTATCGATGCAATTGCAGCGTCGGCTCTGCAGACATTGCTTGTTTTACTTTTATAGGGTCTCGGACCGCCTAGACCCCGGCGAAAGGTCCATTGCCCCGGAGCACCCCGGCGAAATCCTTGTGCCGTCGAGCAGACCGGATAACGACGCCTCGCTCGGCGAGCGTGCGATTTTCAATGCTAATTTCAAACATAACTAGCGCGCGCGCGCGAGCTCGCGGCAGTTGACTCGCCAACGAAACCGTGCTCGCAAACACCGTCCAATTTCATGGCATCCGTTGCCTCTCGATTAAGACCGGGAACAATGGCAACGGGCGTACGTGCTTTGTCTTTGTGATTAAAATTTCTGTTGCAACTTGCAACCCTCGGATTTCTTCCGCCCCCTTCTCTCGCTCTTCTCTCCCCTTATTTCCCCCCCTCGGTCTTCTTCAGCATTGTGTTTCGTACCGTGGAACTCGCAGGTGCGAGAGGACGAGCCGACGGGGGAAGGAAACGCGAGCACCTCGTGAAAAGGGAGGCGGAAACGACCGTGAAACGGCTTTCGTTGGCCGGGAAGAAGCATTCCGTTTTACTTGTATTAGCAATTTTAACGCGGTCGGTCGACTTTCGGGCGAGGAAAAGAGAGCGAGACGAGTGGGATTACCCCGGCTCGGTACTCTCGCTCTGCTATTTTTTTTTTTTACTCCTCATCCTCGGTCCCGCTCTCACCCTCCCCCCCTTCGCCGCCCTTTTTCCTCCTTTTTTTAATTTGTACGCTACTATAATATTGTGGCTCGCACGAAGGCAGCGCAGCGTAAAAGCGAGTTCCCCGTGGCAGAAAATCTTTTAAGGAAACTCGAGGCGCGACGGCTGAAATCAGCGGAGGAAAAGCGTTAAATTAAACCTCCCGGGGCACTCAAGCCACCACAACGTCCGACTTAGATGCAGTTTTCTCTTTCTAATAACGAATCCCTGTCGCTCCTGCCCTCGCCTCCCTCGCGCGCTCGGTTTCTCGCAGTTCCGCTCCGTTCATCGATAATTGACGAAGATCGAAGATTGACGGTGTGGCATGACACTCGAGCGTTACAATTTATTGGTTCAAATTTCGGGGGACCGGGCAATAAAAGAATCGTTTGGTTTCGAACCAATTACGCGGGACACGAGTGGCCGAAGTGGGAAACATATTGTTAGAGAGCAAATATTGCTCGAAGGACCTGCGATTTCCTTAGCGCTCCACGGCACGCAAGTCCATTTTCCCGAGGCCCGTGTCACACGGTTCTCCCTTTACTGATCTTTTTTTTCCCCAAATATATATCGTCGTTTCCCCCTCGCAGACACGCACACGTGTTCCTCCGAGGCTAAACAGATTCCCCGAGACGACAGGTCTGCCGTTAAGCGACCTCGTGCTAACGAAAACTGAGCCGAACTCTCGTGTGTAAGAGGGGAAGAATTCGAAACGGCCTTTTTTGTAAGAGTAGGATTATTTCGACGGCTGATCGAATAAAGCTTCCATTTGTACGACTTTGTATAAAATAACGCGTGGTATGCTCGCAAGGTGGAAAGTTGTTTCTATATAATAATCCTATTCCGTTGCTTCCAATAAATTATTACATATGGAAAGCGTATATATTCGAGCGCGGACATGCAGTGACTTTTATGTCAGACATAAAATATTTAATAACCAACAAATGTGCAAAAGCGTGGTAACGATACTCCGCGTTTTAATTTCGTCCCAGAGAAAAAAAATTCGATAATTTTTTATCAAAGAAAAATGAACAAAAATCTGCTCGCCAAGAGTCTAAAAAAAAGGACAAAATAAAAACGAATAATTCATTGCCTGTACGAGACTGAATTTCCACACGCAAAAAGGAACAACGTATTTTAACCCGTCACACCGCCGTACCATTCTCGCGCCGACAATAAATTAGTCACAGCTTGTTCGGAAGATTATATCGGCTGTTTAAAATTCGATGCGCTCGCGCGTTACCGTGTTTTTTTTAACGAGAACAGCCGAATCCGGCGTTGCCGACTCGGTAAAATGAATTTCGACGAGGTTTCCCCCATGTCCGCGAAACGGTGGTCGAACCCGTCGATAGTTACAGGTGTATTTTTCCCCGTGTATTCCCACACCCGTTAAATCGTTATTAAGGCACGACTCGATGGGTCGACGCGAGCCACGAGACAAGCAAACAAGTGAGGGGTGAGGGAACGAGTCACGTCTCTGGGAACGCAGAAAATACGACGACACAATTACCCCCCATCTCCGCCTACCCTCAATTCGGGGACAGAAATTTCTTGTTCGACAGTTTTTTCGTCGACGCTCGTTTCGCTGCGTCCGCACCGACCGTAGCAGAATGAAAAATATTTCCGCTAATGCCACGCAGAATTAAATCGACTGCGAATAATTACGATACCCGGTGTCGCTCGAAGGTATTGCGGAGAAAGGCGAAGGGAGAGACAACGTGGAACCGACGGAGAAGCAACGAAGGCAGAAAGGTACATATTACTTCGACGATAAGAGCATTTCACTTGAGCCTTCGTTGTTTCCTCCTTCTTCCCCTCCCCTTTATTTACGCTTCGCCGTTCCAAAGAATAATTTCCTGCGCGGGAGGTGCACGCTCCTCGCTCGCGACGTCTTTTTCTCCCCACACTGCAGACCGCCGATCGATACATTCAAAAGAAACGGCGGCACGATGCGTGAGTTCACGGGCGACCGTGTGTCGCGGCACGCTGGAATTCATTCGGCGAGCTAATTTCTATAATTGCGCTTCTCACGGTCCTAAAAAGCGTATTAATCCTTCCTCCCTCTTCGGACGATCCGGAGTGCTCCAACTTGGCCACTCGAATTAAATTGCGTCCCACTTTGCGGACTCGTTTCGCACAAGACACTTTTTTGGCGGCAGAGTATTATTACGTCGATCGAAATGAGCGAAACAGAAAACGATAAGAAAAAAGTGTTAAAAACTTTTACAAGTTCAAGTGACACGTGTTTTGGTAGTCGCAGCAATAATTGACTTGAATCACTGAAAGACACGAAAAAGGATATCTTTTTTTTTTATTTCACAGTTTCAACCTCCATAAATGTTGGTTCAGACACGTCCAGCAATTTAGCTGAGTGGCAAGTAGCTACATTGTTTTACTAAAACTACTCGACTATATTTTAGTACATAGAAAATTACTAAAATACCTGCTACTCGACTAAATTACTTGCACAGGAGCGACAAGAAGTTGCTGCGATTTTAGGATTTCATGTCAATGACGTTCTCCGATTTAAGGTCAATTTATACAGCGTGTAAACTATATACGTTTACATATTTTCAGGAGTGGTTGGGGAGCTTAAATGTAACCTCCGTCTGTCTCCATTTTGCAGTAATAATGCTTTAAAGCTAGCGGTATGACTTTGAGATGGATTCTAATTCTGGCACATCGATAAGGCAAACACATAGAAACAAGTAGCCATTTAGGCTTCGCTTCCTCTGTGTGCGTAGCCGATGCTCACTGCTACATATATTCCCAATTTTTAAAGCTGTATAACAATTACACTATAAGAGATAGAAGAAAATGCATCAAGACTCTTTTACTCTATTGTTGCTTATCAATGTGCTTGTAAAGTTTCAGAATCTTCCGACTATTAGTTTAGCATATAGAGTAATAAACTTTAAGGTATTATTACTGCAAAACGAAGGCAGATTGGACGCTATGTCATAGGACATTTTGTGCTTCATTTGAGCTTCCCAACCACTCATAATTTGCACCCTGTATATAAGCAGAACGTTTCCGATTCGGGGCAGAAACCTAAATTAGTCGTGTTTTTGTAGATTATTCTGAAATACATTTACGTGTACGGATTTCTGAATTTTGCTGCACATCTCTTCATGAATCAATTTTTGAGAAACGTTTGAGAAATTTTGTAGAAAAATATTAAATTACATAAAGCTACTGTCGGTTCATAAAGTGGAATATGATGTTGGAAAGAGACAAGACTGTAGTGTTCCGATCTACATCTGATGATTGTTACAAGCATTTCAAGTTGTAAATTTTTACCGAAATACCAAGGTTTCCTGCCTTTATCATAAAACTGTGCGTAATAGTTAACGCCCTTAGTAGAGCCTTCTCGAAAAGGATTTCTATTTTCTGCGACCGCGCTGCGACCGATTTAGTAACGATACAGTGTCCCCACAAAATAATACTTAGCGTCGCGGCAATCCACCGGTAATACCATAGTCTCCCCCAAAGAAGGACGAAGATCTTCCCCCATTTGGGTGGCGATAACGCGTTCGCGTGGATTCGAGGAACTGGTGGAACAGCACGGTATCCACTTCCTCGTTTCCCTGGACTCTATCCGCGGCATCGCGATTTATTTTATGACTGTTCGTCGAAGATCACAGAGAACAGCGACAGCGAGGATGGAGAGAAACGCGTCGGGGTCACGATTTATATCGGGAGTCGCAGATGGTGTCACTCGTTACGAGCAAACAAGACTGTTTACCGGCGGATGCCAACACGCTAGACGCTGTCGCGATTAGTAACGCGAGCATGGCGGGTGGAAAAAGTATCGTTGCGGAGCTACGATATCTACGGTTTATGAATGTCTATTAAGCGAACGGTTGGCACGAAATTGTGCGGCGGCTTTTTTTTTTTTGTAGACGACAGGCTCTGAAGTGGCACGCTTGAGTGCCTCGAAATTTGAGTGTCCTGTCCCTGTTTTCCTTCCGAAGGCGATAATATAGTGGATGATGCGGAAATGGAAAGAGCGCGAGACGTAGGGACGCGATGATATCAAAGCGAATAGAAATTTTAGGGGTCGCGCGGTCCTATAATGAATAGCGAAAAGTACATTTGGCCTGCGGGGTATCGCTTTATACGGCACTCGAGTGTATCTCAGGTACCTCCGCTGTATTCCTTTTATCCACGGCTGTATGTACACATAGTGGGCGCGCGTTTTTCAGCGGAAACAGGGGGATAATGGAATATAAAAATTGGCCGGAGGCAGCTCGCCCGGACAGAAAGTCGCCGGTCATGATTAAAGGCGCGGACTCAATGCCGTCGCGTAACGATAATTGTTTGGCCCCATTCCAACAGCGACCACTGCGCCGGGAGTTTGAGGCAACGATGCTCGTTTGGTGCCTTAAACTGTCCAATAAAGATTGAACTGGAGGTTCGTTGATGTTAAGTGAAAGAAAAAGGAGAGTACAGATGAAGAAATAAAGGTGGGGATACCGGAAGGGGTGGTTGGCGGAGGTCGGTCAAAACTGTGCTTCGAAGCCGGAAAGAAAGTTCGAGGAAGCTTATTCCGGGAAATGGTTTCTTCCCAGGATACAGTTTAACTTAGTGCAACGCGTTTTGTGGCCGTTCGAACACACCGAGTAGTTAGTTCTTCGTTTAGTTAAGGAATTAGCACTTAACTGGCAACAGGAAATCCTGTACATCTGACAATTACTTGTGTTTCAGGTTACGGAGTCACCTACATCGGATATTAGAAGCCAACTCTGATAAACGGTTAGTGACTGCAAGTTTGTATGGGTCAGTTAGGTTTTCCTTTGTTTGAGAATTCTATGCGAGGTGCCTGAGACTCACATTTCATTTACTTAGGAAATGAAAAAAGTGTTGCAACGGGGTTGACTACAATATTCATTTTCGTTTCGTCACCAGCTCCAATGAATGATTATCCGCTGAACGAATCGACGGACATGAATTGTAGAGCGTTCATAGTAATTGATCGTCTTCCATAGAAACTCCTTTAGAAACGGGGAGACACTTCGTCCTCGTATTATGGAAGCTTATCCATCCCGGCTCCTTTGAGGAGATTCAGCGGTCCATGACAAGATATATCGCGCGCATTGAAACCTGCGGAGGATATTTCGGCCACTTATCGTAACCTTATTCTTTTCTAACTCAACAAGTAACCATTTCCGAACATATATCCGTACATATGTCCCCCTCCTCCTCTTCGACGCGTGAAATATTCACCGACGTAGAAATAAGGATTCGACGAGGTCATATCTAAATACAACCTAATTTCTGTGAAGTGCTTAGCGCACCGTGTCAAAGGTAATCGAGAGCAAGACGAAATCGAATCTCGTCGTCCAGATTTAAGAGGAATTGTCGGAGGACGTAAGGGGGTGCGCGTGAGCAGGGACTTGGCGTTCAAAGGACGTCTTTGTGCGTTTATGCGATCAGAAGCTTGTCGACACGCTTAATCCGGTATGCTCCTCGACGTCATTATCCTCCGGTTGAACGTAAACAAACTGGCATATCTGGCGGTCCCGACGAGCATAATCGTCTTACTACATATCAAGGGAGTACAGATGGAGCATCCTATTGGGGTAGGGGGTTCAAAGGGACTAGCCGATGAGTTTTCACGAACGTCACTCAAAGCTCCCTCCCGACGCAAGAGAGAACGATCGTGTACACGATCTCGGCATTCCTGGCGCCGTACAGCTGGCTAAATGGAGTGGCGTTAGCGCTAGTACCGCCACGTGGTTGGCAGTGCGGGTTACTGGTCTAGGGGGTGGAGGGTGTCGGGGGATGAAGAGGCAAGACTACTACGCTAGGGTAAACGGGAGAAGACGCGGCCGGAGGAGACGGTGAGGCTAGATACACGAGGGCTAGAAGGAGAAACCGGTCAGAGAAAGAAGAGGGTGAGCAGCAAGGGAGGCAGACGGAGAGAGAGAGAGAGAGAGAGAGAGAGAGAGAGAGAGAGAGAGAGAGAGAGAGAGAGAGAGAGAGAGGACTTGGACTCGTTCGAGTGAACATAGCAGCGCGAGCAGAGCGCTATAACACTCCCTAGAGGAGCCTCGTAGTGTGGGTGGATGATGTAGGCAGGGTGGGTCGCGCACGGAAGGGGCGGAAGGGGTACGGCAGGGGCGCAGGGTGGGGTTGCCGCTCGATACCACTGCGGCACAGCCAAAGTTGAAGCTACACCGCTGCGTCCCTCTCCCTCTCGCCCCTTTCCCTCCGCCTTCTCCCTCTCATCGTTGCTTTCTCTCCCCCGACGCTCTTCGTCCCTCCACCTCCGTGTATATTTACCTTTTCGTTTCTTCTTCCCTCTCCCTGCCCCGCTCGTTTGCCTGTCTCACCCTCTTGGCCTCTCCGTCGTCTCTACGCCCCGGCGCTTTTCCTCTCGCACACGGGGCGCTATAGTAAACGGCCTACAGCCTTTGCCGGGTATCTACCCCGAAATCTACCCTCCTCCGTCTCTCCTTCCGCGCTCGTCCACCCCACACCCCTGGAATCCCCCGAGGGGATCTACCGACTGCGCTCTTTAAACAACGAGACACCTTTCCCTCGACTACGTCTCAATTCTCGCCCGGAAGAGGCCCGATCTGCCTCGTCTTCCGGGTAACTCGCACACACCCCCGCGCTCTCGTGTCTCCGCCGTGCACGAGCCCCCTCGGTTCTTCGATCGTTTCTCTCTTTATCCACCCTGTCTCCACCCTCCGCCGGGCCTACTCGCTGTCTGTCTGTCCTTTGTTCCATCGCGATCTCTCTGCGACCTGACCTTTCTCCGGTCTACCGTTCGGGATCGATCTCCGCGATTCCGAAAAAGACCATCGCCACGAGAGCCGTCTTACCCCCGGCTCAACGTTCTCTACCCCGCGCGGATGTTCCCTCTGATCCTTTTGTTTGCCGAAAAGCTCGACAACATCCGGCGATATCTCGTAATAGCTCCTTCCAGACGGAATTCCTCGTGAACGATAATCACATTATACTAGGGGTCGGGGACAGATACGTCGCTCGAGGGAGTGGATGGATCATGTACTGAGATCGTAAAGGCAATGTACAGCGAACCACCGAAATCTCGGTCGCTTCTGTCTCAAGACGCGGCCACGGTAAATCCGCTGGGGTGCATCAAAGTGGACCGATGTTTTATTAAATTTTTCCTCGTCATTCCCTGAAGTGTATCGCTTTAGAGACCTCCCGACCGTGCCTCAAGTGCTTCCTCGCAACCGCGTATAGAACGGAAGCACGGTGTTCGGGAAACGACCGACAGTCCAGGAGCACGAAACGTTATTCCGTATGTATGTAGTGCTCGCGAGGCCGTAATTACAACGAAAGCGAACAGCGGGCCCCGTGAAACGAGAATCCAGCGTCTCGTTGCGTCGTCGCAAGGTCGTTAACCGGGTAAACGCGCGAATAAATGCTGGGGACGCGGGGGCGAGGGGGTGGAGGAAGCGGTGGAGGAGAGGGTTCGAGGGCGGACATTTGACGCGACCCGCGAACGGAAAGAGCGCGCCCGTGTAACCGGGACCGGCGAATTATCGAGAGCGGGTCATTATTTGCGCGAACTCGTTTGTTTGGGGACGTCTGTTTATCCGATGACGATCAATAATTTGGCCGTGCGCCGCATTTTCGTATAAATTAAACATATTTACAAGGCCGGCGACGCTATGAAATCGAACGTATTAATCATCGGACGGGAGCGACCGTCCGCTTTCTCTGCCCTTCCGAAAGGGATCCTCCCTCCGCCTCCCTCCTCGCCCCCCGTCGCGCCAGCTCAATTTATCGGAAATTTATATTTGCGGAACGGTGAATTATACCGGCGTCAGGTGTTCAATTTTTCTTCCGCGAAAGCTCGCTGGCCTGCTCGTATTTTTCACGGACTCGATTCTTACCCCCGTCGCGCGTTGAGTACGCTTCCTCGGCACGGGGCTGATCGCTTTGAGTGAGTCTCCCAGCTGCGGCGAAGCTGAAATTAACGGTGTATTTTATTCAACGGTCGTCCCGGGCCGAGGACAGGTCAGGAAGGAATTATGGAAAATCCGTCGATGCACAGTTTCTTGAGGCTCAGTGACTCGACAATGTACAGACGTGTAGTCATACCTAATTTTAAGGAGTACCTAAGGATTACACCATTGTGATAAACGAATCTTCTTGAATCTAATTACACAGCTACTAATAACTCGAGTGTAAATTTCATGATTCCTGAATAAAGAAACATTTCAGAAACATTCAAATTTAATGAAATTTGAATCAATAAGGTGGTCGCTGTTTCTCTGCACGGTGAACATGATAATTTAAGAAAAGATCAATACCTTTAACTGAAATTTTAATTAATATTGCAAAACTGCAGAATAGAACTGGCTCATTGATATCATAGGACTCTGAACCAGGGGTTAAAACGGTTCCGAAAATAACTGTTTCAAACTGTTATATTTCGGTTCCTACTGAAAGGGTTATGGAGAACCGAAATGATGTTATAACTGTTATGGATATATCAGTTCTGGCCTATATCGATTACGGTTCTGGTTCTCCAGAACCGATATAATATCGGT
This sequence comes from Perdita meconis, assembly GCA_030770465.2. Lineage (NCBI taxonomy): Eukaryota > Metazoa > Arthropoda > Insecta > Hymenoptera > Andrenidae > Perdita > Perdita meconis. The sequence continues at coordinate 6,742,211 of JASKOS020000016.1, forward strand.
TCTGGAGAACCGGAACCGTAATAACTGTTTTCAATCCCTGCTCTGAACACATTTATTAAACATTACTCACAGAATCATTAAAAAAAGTAATTAATATTTGTTGTATAATTCAGCGAATTTTTATTCATATTTTTTCACAAACTTACACCTTGTAGATTTTAATATCATTATACGAGCTATATTTAATCTCCCAAAGAAAAATCTGATAAATTTCGTCCGGTTACGTGTTCAACATTGTGTGGAAATAAAAGCATCGAATTGCAGTTGCATCACGCTCGTGTACGGCCGACATTTAAGCTCGCCCTTTAAAACAGAAAATGTAAAATGATACGGGATATTACTCGCGATGACTGAAAGCACGAATGTATTTCTGAACCCGTTAATGAAGGATTAATGAAATTGCTAATTGAATTGTTTTACAAGCAACCAGGTGTGGAATGCCAGCATTGGTACAGGGATAGTGAAATTCTTTCGGAATTATTTCTCCTCCGCAGCGGAAGGTTATTCCGTCGTGTAGAAATTAGCCGAGAGGTTTTTGCGTTCTGTGTCGCGCAGGTATGTCAGCGATTCTGATATAAAACCATAGTTATTTAGCAATATGCACGTTCCTACGTGTAAAGGAACTAAAATTCTCTTATGAGATTCGGCGCTGCTCTGAGTCCGCCAGTGAATATTCTCACGGATGTAACTTCGTCGACGGTTTGAAGGTTTAACGAAGACATCGCGCGTTCATAGTAACCGCCGAGTTTCGCTACGGAACACAGCATTACGATATTCATCATAACAAACGGTTCTTTGTTTTAGCGCCTCCTTCCCCTCCGCTCCCCTCCACAGGCCACTGTCTCGAACAGGCTCAACCCTCGCTTTTGCTTGCTCTCACTCGAACTCTGCTCTCGATCACCCTCCGCCTTTCACTCTTCTTCGCCCTCTTTCACGTTCTCTCGTTCATCCCCCATTCACCCTCTCACACTCTTTCACCCTTTCCCACCCCCTCTGTCTGTTATTTCTGATAGTAGCGTCAAAAGGTCTGAACCCTCTCGTTTCCCAGACATAAACCATTCCCCATTTTCTTTGTTCCACCGATTTCTCGACCCTGTGATTTTCCTTTCTCTCGTCGGCCCAGGGATGTGTAAGTGGGGGGGTGCGACGGAGATGCGCGCGCTCGCGTATGCGTTCGCTCCTCGCTCTCCAAGCTTTGCTACAAATTACATGGCGATTCTCGGCCGGCGCAGCGGCTAATTTGATTCGTAGATGAAGCACGCATGCAATGAAGCGGATACCGAGTGCAAATAGCCCGCAGCTTTTCCCTTGGCGGCCTCCTGACCCGAGCTGAGTTCAAGGAACACGCACGATGCGCCTTTCAGAGCGGCTCGCCGCGAGCGTGTTTCACGAGAACGGAAAACATTCACGAATTAGACGTGAAATGATTTTGAATCTCATGAACGCGATATAGAATAACTGGGAATGGACTGAAACCATGAAATTGTTGCCTTAACAAAAGATTTTCTTCCAAAGAAATCGTGGAAAAACCTGTCAGAATTCTATGCACAATATTTACGCGCTTTTCCCAGCAGCAGTCGGAAGTTTTATAAACTACTTCGCCTCCGCGCACGTAAAAATCTATTGTGACGTGTATTTCCGCTTTTCCTCAACGCAAACGTTCCGTCTAATTACCCGAAAAGCGATCTCGTTACCTCGACGGAAAGGTATCGTTTCGCGGCGAGCAAACCGAAATTAATGCAGCAAACACAACAGTTTCCCTCTCATCGATCTCGCGCACCCTTGAATAAATAAACAGACATTGGGAGCGGGCCGCAGTTGAAATGAGTTCGCCTCGGTGGGCGCGTGGGCGGTCTTTGAATTACCACCCAATACTCAAAACACTCGAAAGGGAAGAGAACTCTCCGGAGCACGATAGGGGGATCGATGAAGCGTCGATGCGTTCAAAGGCAACCCCCGAATCGGGATCAGTGGAGCAACGACTCCGTAAACAGATTCGTTCGGTCACGTATCGCGCGATTTATTTCGCCTCCGCTGTAGCGCGCCGCTCGTCGGTCTACCTTGCTCCCGACGCGTGTCTCCCTCGCGTCGCGACAAAACCGGGGGGTGTGGAAACAAAAGCAGCTAGCATTTCGCCGTCGAGCAGGTAAAGGGGTGAAACGTCGGCTGGCAGCGCGTTGTTTTCTTGCTCGTTATGTTCCCGGTCGCTTTATGCGGCAGACACGTCGCGCTCGCGAGCGCTCTCCAAGTTTTCCCGTCGCCGTATATACAAGGGGCTCGATAGCGATTAATAATTTTTTCATTGCGCTTCGCTCGTGCCAGCTGACAGCGGGCAGATCTCAGAGGCGGATAACGTTCGGTCGACGCGGGAAAACCGCGCCGCTGGAGTGAGGGATGTGCGCGGCGTGCCGCTCGAACCCCGAGGAGCGTTTCACTGGGAAATCTTAAAGGGAACGTATTTCTCGTTACAAAACAGTCTCGCCGCGGCCTGTCCTTCCCGTGAAATATTCCCGCCGCAGTCGATAACCGCATCGAGCAGGGGTCGGACGCGTAGAACGTGGTCGCAAGTCGTTTCGCGAGTTTTCCCTCCCCGACCGCGACGATCGAACCCACTTCTAGCAGTTCTAGAAAAACCTCCGCCGACAATTACGGTTCCTCACGGCACCGTGCTGCCAGTCACATCGCTTTCTTAATCGCTGCACAGTCAGAAGCTAGAAAAACGTTCAGTCGTAATTATAATCCAAAGTGGGGTTCGTATATCATCGACTTGTACTACTGCGTAGCTAAATGCAACGGTTGATCTACTTCGTAGCGGCGATCATTTTATTCTACTTAGGTCCAATTTATAATGAACGAATTCCTGACAATTATTATTCAATTTTATCATATAAAACTGCTTTCTTTTTCCATTGTCGATGTATTCAAAATATTTTATCATCGGCCTAGAATAAAATATGTTCGTTGTTATCTCGAAGTCTAAGAGTGGCACAAAGCGATCGCGAATCGATAAGTAATAAGTCCGCTCGCGCGCCCCGTCTGCGTGTTCCTTCATTCTCTGGTAAATTATCGAGGCACGACATCGATCTTGCGAAACTTCCGTTTTTTTTCTCTCTCCTCGATGATCTCGCTCTTTTTCTTCCCTTTGCTTTTATTGAGCCATTCAGGCGGAAGATGATGGAGCGACGGCGTCACCGGCGAGTAAATCACGGTCTTCGAGCGAATTCAACGGCAAGTTGGCCAGTTCCGGGCGGCCCGGTGATCGATCATCGGGTTCGGGAGCGCTTTGAAATATGCAACCCGACAAATATGAAGTCGTCGCGAAATCAATGCGGCAGCACGCGCCTCACGAGCCCTCCTACTCTCCTCTGTTTTACTCCCCGTGTATATTCGCGCCCTTGTTAGCGGCGTTTATCGAAGCGTTTATGCGCTGTTTCAGCCTAAAGCGAACCGGTGTCACGTGCGTCCACGAGCAACGCGCGTTTCATTACTATGGTGGCACACCGTCCACGGTCATCGCGTTTCGTCACGTTCACCAACTTTGTGCCGTATCCGCGGCACTTCCCGTCGATCTATCTCGTGAATACTTCACAAAGACGCCGAATACTGCGCCGTCGGCCATCCGTTATACACTGCGCCGCTGATCCACGCGTGATTTCTCGTTTCTGGGAAAAGGTCCTGGTTTATCTACTTCCTAGATCCTTCACGTTAAACCTTTCCTACAGTTTAAAATACTTATCATTCTTAGGGTCTCTTTTAGATTTTTTATAAATTTCGGCCCTATAGAAAAATCGATTTCCTTCCTTCTTTAAATAAAGTAGCACCGCGCTACTTATTCCTGCACCCGGCACAAGACCTCAAACAGTTCTGTCGGTAGCTAATGCACCAAGTCGCTGTTGCTGCATAGGTAGTCGGGTATCCAGCAAGTACTTAAAGTCTCCGACTAATTGATGCCATTTAACGCGAGCCACATCATCTTTTACTTAGCCCCGGTAGTTCGTTCTTCCTTGCCGGTGCACGTGTTTCCGTGAGAAAGTTGTAGTGAGTTGGTCTGGAGGAATTTTCAAAGACCCCGGGAGGGTCGTGGAACGCTTCAGTCACCGTAAACAAGGGTTGCCGATGCATGAACGTTCCGGAGAAGAATGCGGAGCCGCGGGGGTGACGCGCGGGAGAGAGGTAGAATATTGGCAAATATTTAAATAAGCCGACAGAGATATATTTACGAAACGCCGGTCGATCTTCCTCGGTCCTTCGTCAGGGGAGTGCGGGGGCTTCCGAACTCGAGGCCCCAACGAAGCAGGGAACGCGTGTCCATAAAACTAGATCGAGGCTAAGGGTACTTCGGACCGCGGGAAACTCGCCGAATTAAACTTGTTTGTTGCGGCCGGAACGTATTTCAAGTCCTCCTCTGGAAGCCTACGTCCTAGATTACAACGGCGCAGAAGTCCGCGATACTGTAACCGATGCGTATCTGTGGATGCACGCATTCTTGTTGTACGAGTTCTGGGAATTTCTGGCCACGGCGACACGATTCCGCGCAACACGGAACTACCTCTCTCTGTCTCTCTTCGTAGATACCATCGAGAGACGTATTTTTCGCTGGAATCTCCTGAAATTTTTATCAACCGTAGTTCCGTTGATTTTTCACCTCGCCTTCCTGGCCCATTATTACCCACGTTTCTATTAACCCCCTTGTTTTTATTCCGCAGTCGTGTTTGTCTTGTCGACTTGATAGTACCAAAATACGGGGATACCGTAATCAATGGAGCTATCCAGGTCAGCGGATTCCTTCCCTGCGAGCACGGAATTCCAAATGGCAGCTGCCTACGATTCCATCTTCGCATCCAGCTAGTCTACAAAAGTAGAGTGGCTCGTTTCAGCGATCATCGTGCATTTTTCATCCGGGATGTCGATCGTTTCGCGGCGTGTCCATACCCGAGAAGCGAGAGCGCAACGGCGGTGCTCGGATCGTTTTTCAAGTGAACTGTGAATTCGTGATTTTACGTCACTCGAGAATCGATGGGAACGGTCGGACGTAAACGTCACGGTGTTTCTTTCCATATCTCGATGGTTTACGACGCTGTTGGGGCATCGATGTCGCGGACGACACTCCCTACGTCGTCGTTGTAACTCGAAGCAACGTTTCTGAACGCTACAAGAATTCACATTGTATAGTCGACCTCGAAATCAATAGTCTCAATATCGCGAAGACCGATCTTTTTCCCTTTCACGAACGCGCGTTGACGTTTTAACTGGCATCGATTGACGGATCGAGATCGCGGAGACTAATTTATTTATTTATTTACGGGAAGGAATTCTCAGTAGTGTACAAAGGAATGAATAGCAGTACATTAGAGGACATATTAACTAAAAAATTGAGTAACAGAAATAATAGAAAAAAAAAAAACAACAAAGAAAACAAAAAGCAAAATTACAGAAATATACGAAACAAATTATAAAATGTCATAGATTTGATTTTTAAAAGACATTTGTTTATTTATTTATTTATTTATTTACGGGCAAGAAAAGCCCTCTAATGTACATTAATACAATAAACTTCGAAAATGACAATATAATATAAAACCAAATAACAATTAATATATATAAAAAATACCATTAACAAAATCTTGACAACACTAAAAGATGGCGAATAAGAATGATTAGTGTCTAAATTTACAAGTGTCTCATATAACACAATAGAGCCGCAGAATATATTTAGGCCGCAAACAATTGCATTTGCTGTCAAGCACATACGGTTAGTTGTGTCTAATCTAGAGAATTTTGAGGTATAGTTTACCGGGAGAAACGTTTGTGACTTTTTTAGAGAACGTATTGGCGCATAGAAATTAATGAGTTCTAGGATTTGGGGACATTTAATGAAACCACGGACGATTTTGAAAAGAAACATCAATTTGGAAACTGTTCTTGTACTATTTAAAGACAAGAGTCTTTTCATAACAGGAAGATAATGATGTTTACCCAATTAGCACGCTTGTTCCTCCGCTTCATCCGACTGAGTCAGGGAATTCCTCGAATCGATGCGGAGGTCTGAAGCTGTTCAGTTCGATTTAATAACGTCAAGCTCCGCGGATGTCAGTCGGAGCGAAGAAAAAGGCGGGAAAAGAAAAGACACTGTGGAACGGGGAGAAGGGCGCGGCGACTGAGCGAGTTCTCAGATTCCTTCCAAGGAGCCAGCTTTCCCCGGGCTCCGTTTCCAGTTTTTACACGCGGTCTTTCCTATAACTTTCCACGCGTTGTGCATTGTTCAGCAACTTCTTCGATGACGACGCTCTGGCTCGTCGAAGTTTCCCCGGCTTATTGGATCCGCGGACCGCATACGCGCGTCTCGCCTGCGCCCTGAGCTCTGCTAAAAAGAGCAAACAAAGGAAGCGGTTAACAAGGAAAAAGCAAGGTTCCAGAGAGACAACTAGCTGCGACCCTGTTAGCACTCGAGGGATATTCGATCCTACGTCGTGACTTTAGCTGTTGCATCAACTTACCCCATGATGCAAAAGATTAACCCTGGTGCGCCCCTCTTGAAAAGCCTGCCGTGCAATACATTTTTATTATCAGTATAGATACTGCACAAAAAACAAAAGTTTTAGTAATATTGTCTTTAAACGTTTCTGGAATCGTAGAGAAAATAAAATGCATGGTTGAATGGGAAGAACCCATGAAATTCAGCAGGATTTTAATCCTTGACTCGAACTAATGACGATAAAAACAGGGATGATATTGTATCAACTAGAGATAGCAAAGTTTGAATGAGTGTTAATCCTGCAAAGTCTGTACAGATTTTCAACCCTGATTACTTCACTATAAGACCCTTAAGTACCCCAACCATAGAGTTTAAATGTCCTTCCAAATTCTCTGAAATCTGGTCGCATTTTCCACTGCGCTCATGTACAAGCTCCCTCGAAATAATCAACCGCTAAATAAACAGCATGATTTCGAATCTATTTCGGGTTTTTATATCTCACATAAAATTCTATCGCTTCCTGAGTAGACGAAGGCGAAAATTAACGCCCATGCGATAGGCAACAACACCGATTGTTCGTGCAATAATTCGATGATCAGTCGATTGAAATACGTAGACGCGAAGCTCGGTCAATTAGCGTAGCGATTCTCGGCGCTCGTGGCTTAAACCCTCTTCGTTGATCGTCACGATTCGAGTTCACGGGACTTCCGATTGCCTGCGGCGACAAAGAAGAAGGGAATCTTGGATGGGGAAGGCGGATGATGTCAAGACAATAAGTTTCACGATGAAAATTCTGACGGGACTTGACCAAAAGGAAAGAAAAAATATCGTTGATACGTGGAACGGGGTCAGGGAATTTTTATCGGCATGCCCCGAATGTGTACCTTGGTTCTACGTTTTTCTCTTTCTCTGTCAATTTACCCCCTAGCTGTGACCTCGTCGTGAAAGCATGTGGGACTCCGGTTTCGGTGGTAACTAACGCAATACGGTAGTTTATGACTTTTCTGCGAAAAATATTTTCATTTTGGAGATATCCGCATTTTAAGTTCAGTATGTCGATACTATGTATCGGTTACATATATATTTTTAAATGAAAGCATTTTTTTAATGCGCTTTTCGATAAAAATATAGATTCTACTTTCTGAACTTCGGTTGAACCCGTAGGCGGATTTATGGGCTGCAGCCCGAGGCCCCGTTCAATCAAAGGGTCCCCTTCACGGTCAAACAAGAAAAATTAAAAACAATTTAGAGTACAAATGTATAAAAAAATATATTATGCAGGGTGTAACAAAAATGTTGCGGTTCCTTGAAAGGGGACATTCCTGGGGTGATTTTAAACAACTTTTTCCTTAGCGAAAATGTTAGATGTGGCTTTGTTAACGAGTTATTAACGAAAAACACCGACCAATCAGGGAGCGCGTACAGTGGACGAATGTCAGCGCGGGCTCCAGCTGCGAGTAGCATTGGCCCGCCATCGTCCGCGTCATCATTAATCCGCTGTACTCGATCCCCGATTGGTCGGTGTTTTTCGTTAATAACTCCTTAATCAAGCCCCACCTAACATTTTCGCTAAGGAAAAAGTTGTTTAAAATCACCTCAGGAATCACCCCTTTCAAGGAACTGCAACATTTTTGTTACACCCTGTATACAATTTGTTCGTACCTAGATAAAGTTTGAATAAAATATCAAATGAAATAATAAAGTTTTTCAATGTCTGTTGCCTATAATTTTTCCTATTTAAGAAAGGGTGAAAAAACAGTTTTTTGACAAAATGGCGAATAAGTCGCCATAATTAACCCAAAGTTCAGTTAATTTGGGTTAATTACGTAGGCCTTCCAAACAGTGTTAGCTCAGGGCCCCCAAAGCTAACGTTCCGCCTCTGGTTGAGCCATAAATTCTTCGAAAATGTGACTCGCGACTCTTTGCCTTCCAGCTACAGAATTATCAGTCTGAAACAGGGAACCGATAAAATATCTGATAGTCGCAGAAAATCAAAGTCTGTCACAACTTTGTGACACCTGTAAATGTCAAGCAATTGCGCGTATTTTTACTGTCGGATAATGTATAAAATGGACGTTATTTCCGCATTTGAAACACTCGGAGGATTCGCAGAAACTGTCTGCGAAGCACGAAGATCGTTTGAATTTCTGAAACCAGCCTCACGCTCGATTACCCTCTCTCCGTATCCCTCTCCCGGGGGAATCTTTCGCTGGGCTGGGATTCTTGATAATTTAAAGGGGCATAATTAATCCTCCCTCCACGCGGCAAGGTGTCCGATAATAGATGTCGCTTTACACGGTCGCCTCGGCCGGGGATTCCTCGTCGATCGAGGCCAGCGGCGAAGATTGCCGCGATTTGCATAATTTATCGAGTGGCCGCGTTCGGATTACCCAAGGCTATACATTCCGCGTGAAAAACTGCCGCGACGGAGCACCGACGGGGCCGACCCGAGGAACAATACTTCCTCCTGCTCCTTTTCTCGGCCCCCGGTACAAAGGAAAGTGGAGCGAGCTTCGCCTCCTCCTCCACGGCTACTCAAATATTATGAAGTCCGTAAGTTCTGAAAAATTCAAGATCCAAACTCCCGTCCCTCTTCGTCGTCGTTCTACCGTCGCCGATTTTTCCTGTTTTCGTCGATGCTCTTGACGTCGACGGAACGAGCCAATCGAATTCTCGAGCTGCCGTCCCCCTCCCGCCGTCTGACCCGTGCATGTCAAGCAATACGAAGACGCGTACACGTCGCGCGTGACCCTGTATCTCGCGACGCGGCTCCTGAATCCGGGTTAAAAGCTGTGTACACCTCTCCGACGAGGGAGCCGAGGGACGCGGCGGGAGCCCCTGGGAACAAAGAATCCAAGGAAAAAGAGGGAAAACGAGGGGAAAGAAAAGCGAGCGACTCGAAACGAAAGCGGGGAAATGGGGGAAGTTGGTGAAAGGTGAACCGGAGAGGCGGGGGCTTGAATCGAAAGCGAGAGAGAGAAGGGAAGAGAGGCTGGAGATGTTTAAAAAACGCGAGTTCGGCGGGACGGTTTCGAGGAAACGAGGGGAAGAGGAGGGGGTAGAGTGGCTGGGGAAGAAAAAAAAAAGGGGAAGATTAAAAACACAAAGAAAGAACGGAGCGCCCGAAAAGTCATGAAGCAGTGACGCGAGGCGGGACGCGGTACGGGGATTAATAGAGAGACCGAGAGGTAAAGGCGGTCGGGAGAAGGTAAACGCGAAACAGCATCGGGGCGCACTCGACTTTTCCCTCGCGAACGTTTCGGGGCTCACGCGGAATATGTTTACCGCGCAAAGGCTGCCTCGCGAGAGCGCCCCCATTCCCTCGGTTTAATACCGAGACGAAACGAGAAAAGTGCGGCCGCGGAAAGTGCAAAACTGCGACCGATCCGGGTGGGACCCCTGGAGCTCTGTTGATATTCGCTCGTAATGAGCTCGTCGAACTTCTCCGTCGACCGCGCGGCGAGTTACTCCTTTCTGGCACGGAGTCGCGCGCACTGCGGATACTATGTGATCCGCTATGCCACGCGCTCGATAGTAAAAATTCAGGACACTCGTGAACTCGCTGATTAATCGTTTATGTAGGTACACACCTTTCTCGGAAATTAAATCACGGTCAGTGTTTGTGAATGATTGAAGGACCAGCTATTAGATTGATTGGCAGAATATTGCATTAGAAAGGAAAACGTTTGTAAAGTAGATATTATTATACAGGGTGTTAATTTCGATTATAGCACTTAAATTCCGCTACTATTGAAGGTTAAAAAATAAAGATTAAATAGGATATAAGTGATTTGAAGGCGTACATTTGATGGCGATAAAAACCATCCTGCAATGAATTTTTCGTCTTCAAAGTCATTGAACTAATCCTAATATTTACCGGTATGTAAAAAAATTAATTTGTAAAAAATACAATGAACTTGTAAAACCGTTAAAATTACCTTCATAGGATTTGTTGCATCATTACCAGATGCACGCCATAAAACCATTTACATCCCACTTAGGAATGTTTTTAATTTACTTTTAATAGTAACGGAAATAATTTAGATACTCGAGTTAAACTTAGCTACCTTGTAATAGAAGTACGACATGTCTCTATAGTGACATATCCGATAAACAGCACTAATATGTAACGTCGAAATTACTGAATAATATGATTAATCGTATTTTCCAATTACTGGAAATCTACCTCAAATCTCTAGAAACTTCACAATGATAATTGATGTTCCGAAGGAATCTAAAAAGAGCATAAAAATTTCTGAAGCGTGCGAAAAGTAGAAAGTACCAATTCCATGTAGGGACAACATATCTCTCGAAGGATTAGGATTGCCGTTTCAAACGGTCCTGATTGAGACCTTTGTGTCTTTCGAGCCGCACGTTCCGACACTTGAAGCGTATTTACTTTCACGTCTGACCGATTTTATGACCTCACTATATCTTTTCCACCAGCTATACAACTCCTCGCCCTAGAAACAACGGGATAAACCCACGACGATCGAAACGTTCCCGTGGTTGCGCGAACCGCCGCTGTGAAATTAACAGAATTTGCTTGGCAACCCGTCCCGCACTTCCTTCATTAACCCTCCACTGTGTTTCCCTAATTCGTTTTACGGGGTAATGAAAACTACGACTAAAATTGCGCGACGTGACGCTTTGTCTTGGTCGTTCCCTTGAAAACTGAGACCACCCTCGAAGTTGAAGTTACGTACCATTTCGTCGTCGTGCTTCTAAAGCTCGTTCCGCCGTCAAACACCCCCTATTTGTCCAGAAAGTCCAAAAAATGATCCGAGTTTCGAAGCGTTCGCCTCGAGGCGCTGTCGATACGATTCGCAATCGGTCTCGGGGCATTGACTGGCACGAGGAAATAAGTTTAAGAAAAATGGGACTCTAAATGTGTCTGACAGAAATATTTAGTCTGGAGATGCCACGGCCGAGAAAGTTCCAGTCGGTTTCGGGTTCGACCGGGTTGCAGTGGCAACGAGTCGAACGAGGACGGGTCGGACGCTTTCGTGGAAAAGTCAACGGAGAGGATCAGCGAGTGAGGAAACGCGTGAAAATTGAAGATCGTCAGATTTTTTTGAGTGTGAAGGAAGTTATCTCTCGAAATTGTATTCAGTTCTGTTCCCATCTCATCTACGCTTTTCATCTTCTTTTTTTTTTTTATTTCTTTTTAAGTGAACGAGGTGTTTCACGTAACTTCATTCCCTGAAATATTCCTTTTTGCGAAGATGAAGCTGCTGTGGTAACTGGGCTTTTTTCTGAATGGAAAACTAGGGTAAATAGTCGTAGTCTGGCTAGTTATCCTGAATTCGCTGAATCTTTACGGTAAGGTATCAGACATCAGATTAAATTCATACAATTTTGGACTTATTCACTAGCGAACACTTGAATAAAGTAGCCGTTTCGAATTTTTCAGCTTTTTTAACCTCGGTGCATTTCTCTCGAAAATTTTAATGTGTAATAATTTATGGTGTACATTCATCAAATATTAATTCACAGAATATATTGTGCTCCAGTGAATTTAGAAGAAGCAACAATTAAACTTACAAAGTACGCGTGGAAAAAGGGTTTGAGTATTTCCAGGCTCTTCGAGCATCCAACAGTGAAATTCTGACTCGCGAACGCGACTATTATAAAACACGGTGGTAAATAAAGTTTAGCGTTGTTTTCCGTAAAAAGTAGGAAAATGTCTGGCTTCCTGACGTTCCCGGTTTCATGCGCACTAAACCAACAGTGTTTCAGTATAGAAACGAGCAATTGAATGCGCAGTCAGAAATACCTTCTGACGCATTCTTCTCCCCTCGGCTGACCATGGTCTGCATCGCGTCGCGTTCCGTTTCTTGTTTCTCGTTCTCGCGCGCCACCCTTAATTTCCTCCTTTTGTACCGTAAATGAAATCGTGTGCGGTGACATTCAGCCCCTGAACGCGGCGAGAGGTTGGCTCATCCCCCTGTTCTTCCCCCTCTCTGTTTGGAGAACACCGTGTAAGGGGGGGCGACACGGTGCTCCTTTTGTCTCGCAACCCGAGTGGAATTTTTACGAGTCGAATTCCGAAGCGGGGCCCTCGCCGATGTTCCTTTCGTCTGGTCCTTTTGTGTTCGGTGTCGTTAATTATAGTCTGGCCGCGGACGGAAACTTTCCACTGTCGGAGCGCGCTTCCTCCCTCCCCGCGAAGGGAAATCGAAGTGCAGTCGAATTCTGCCCTTTCCTCCCACCTTCGAAAAGTTTGCGGAACAATACGAGGATCGCGAGGACAGGGGCAAAAGCGGGGAAGCAAAGAGAAGTCAAACTCGTTTAAGGGGTCGCACACGCCTGGATACTTTTCGACGATCCACCTTTGCTTTTGTAGTCCCCAGTTATACTGCGATCTCTATAAATAACAGAGTTACGAGTTCTTGGAAAAATCGGGTCTCGAACGTGCGAGATCGATGTACAACGAGGACATGTTTCGCATTCGTCGAAACCTTTTCTGGTATATTTTACGATAAAGGAATGCGAAGCTTCGATCTCTTCAAACTTTAAAGTAATGCATGCTTTTCGAAGATTTTCGGTTTATTTCGTGCTTCAAGTGATTTGATTATATTTCGAGTATCACTTTTATACGAGAGGAATGCGAGGGAACGTATACCTTATTTTTTGAATCGATCATCTGGAAAACAGATATAGAAGTTCTAAAAGCGAACGGTATGCCTTCAACCGAATTCTCTCGCACTTTTCGTTTTAATTCGTCCGGGGATGTGCAGGCCAACCGGTTCGATTCAGGTGGATCCGCGGGGCTGGGTGAACGCGTCGATATCGGCCGGCGCCTTTTCAATTAAATCGACACGGACAATGGGTGTCCGCGGGTACAGAAGTAGACCTTTCATCGATGTATCCGTGGCTGGCCTCTAAATCCTCGCCGCGAGAGAAAAGAAAGCGTTCCGGTGCGCGGACACACGAATCCGGGGGCGTGTGTGTGTGTTTGTGTGCTGGCGCGGTCGCCTCTCGTACACATATAAATCGAGGGGAGGAAATAAATCGTTTACCAACAGAGACACCCGTCGCGAGCGGATCTTCACGGTTCAGGGGGATCGGCGGCCCCGCGCCTCCGCTCCGCTCGCCTCCTTTTCTCTTCGATAAAATACACTTAAACCGCGCATCGCCAGACTCTCGATACCGGTTCGCGCCGTTCGTCCCCAGTTTACTTTATCGCGAGAAATATATCGCTATTGGTCTAGCAAACAGAGATACGAAGAGAAAAGGGCGCGAGCTTCGGATGGGAGGAGTCGATACAAAAGCGATAGGGACGGCGCGTGTGTGCGGGACCGCGACGCGGCGTGGTCGGGACGCACACTCGTCGCTCGCGGAATTTCTTACTCGACTGGAAATTCAGCCGACGGCCGGGTCGACGCTCTATCCCCGACGGGACAGGCGCAATAAATATCCATCGGACGGGCCAGGTGCTAAGAAAATGGATCAACTTAGCGTCGCGGATAAAATTGAGTGCAGCAGGAGCGAGTGTGTTTGATTTATCGCCCGATCCGCGGGATATTACTCACTCGACGCTGACGCGCATCTTTCGCCTGACCTCGCGACGCCTGCCGACAGCCGCCGCCTCCTCCTCGCTTCCTCGCCGTCTCCCTGCGCCGCGTTATTATCGCTGTGTCGGGCTGGAAAAGGAAATAATGCGAGAGCACTCCGTTCGACCGTCTCGAATCCTCGAAACGCGGACGTCGCCGGCTACCTGTCGCCGAGAGCCTCGCCAGGCGATTTGCGCGCCGGCGCGGCCGTCGCTCTCGTTCGCGGTGATTTTCTTTGTCGAGATTGTTGGTTCCGTCGGTGGAAATCGGGCACCCGCTGTCGCGCTTTGTGCGCCGTAATAAGACGAGCAACTTGACGAAATGAATCGCGATGATCGCGTTCAACGCAATTGCACGCTAATAAGAGGATTAAAGTGTCTCCGCGCGAAGAGTAATGATGTCTCTCCAAGGCTAAAGCGCAGCGTGTGCTTTTAATTCCACGCGGATTCGATTTTCGCGGCAACTGATGCATTCGCGATAGTGCAAACAACGTTATAAGCGCGACACATTAAATCAACGAAAGGGAACGTACAATTATGGAACGCGCGCCATGGAAAAATATTTCAAGTTTCGTTATTAATTATACCACAGCCGTATACTGATACAATTAAGCCGAAGAGTCTCGTGCTTGTGCAACGGAGAGGGATCTATTATTCGTGATTGATTCCGCTCGTTTGTCAACACGCCCCGGTTGATATTCGCCAATTTTACGTCCATAGCAGTGCAACGGCACAAAGGTAACGAAAGCAGATTAACGTTCGGCTGCTGTGTGTAAATATCGACGCTGGAAAAATCACCGAAATTAAAACAACCTATAAATCAATTGTCGGCCGTTGCTCGTGGAAACTTTGATGTCGCCGAAATGTTAACGGCTCAAAACCCTTAACGACATCGTCGCTGAACGCGTTGCGCGTTCCAACCATTTACCGTGAAGCTTCTCTCGTCGCACGTACCGCGAAAAATTGCCGAGCGAGTTTCGCAATCACGCGTGGATTCGATGTCTTTAGACTCGATATTGGAGACGTCGAAATCACTCGACGGGAAGGAGAAAACGACGTTGAGACGCGACAGGAAGCACGGGCGAAGCTCTCTGAGAGATTTCCGGCTGCAGTGCCGCGTGACGTCTCGCAAACGCCGCGGCAAGATTATAAATTAAGAACCGTAATCCTCGCGCCGCACTCGCCGTCCGTGGAAAAGCTCTAATTGTAAGTGGACAAAGTGAAAACTTCCACGGTAAATTCTCGTTAATATTTTGAGTCGTTCCACTCGCGTGAAACCTGCACCTGGCGCCGCGCTTTGACGCTTCCGATACTCTGATTACAACCACGCCGAGTTAATTTTCATTACCATGACAAAACTGTCGATAGAATTCCGCAAAATCGAACTCCGATATCTGGATTTTCGATTCGGGTAAAACTTGACTCGCGCATTGTCGAGTGTGGGCCAATGATAAATCGCGTTCCACCGGAATGTAGGCCAGACGCGGCTCGCGCCTTGGTTCTAGACGAAACCCAACTCGCACTTCATGGAATTTCGCCCAGACCCGACTTAGGCCTAGGCGGAAGCTTAATTCAGATGTAACCGAGACCCGCCGAAGCCTTACCCCAAACCCAACCTCAGCCCCAACCTCGATCCTGCCCTGACCCCACTTTAATCAAGTCCGACACGAATCCACCGCCGTAAAAGTTAATTAAAACGTTTGCAACGAATAAGCTCTTGGTTTCGTAGCTTCGAATACGGGCCGCCGAGTATTAATTTCGTTAATATGCGGATTTTCGTGACGCGCGGCGCCGCGTCCGCCCTCTCTGCTGCGGGTGTTGAATTCACCCCTAATGAGAGGGAAGGTTTTTCGGCGAAACGCCGGGCGTCGGTGTCGCTTGGCTTTTCCGCGCCACCGGCACGACGGAAGAAAATTTCTATCGATCGAGTTTCCGCGGAGTGGCTCGAGTACCCTCTTACCGGAGGTGTCAAGTCGCCCCGGGGTCGTTTCTGGTCGCCGTGTAAAAGCATCCCCAGGCGGACACGTGTGTTTTTACTCCGTCTGACATGTCCTGACGGTTACAGGCTCGTCGCGCGGAACGTGACGCTGTAACAATCGCCGTAATCACCCCTGGCTACGACGCGGCGCCCGTCCTTCGATAGGGAAACCAGAGACGTGTCCCTCGACACCAGGGAACAGGGGGGTGGGAAGGGGACAACGACTGCCTCTTTTTCCCCTCTAATCCCCTAAGCGTGTCTCGTCGAGTAGTCCTCATTGCCCATTCATTTCGCTGCTTTCACGACACGCGCGTCTGGAATCTCGCAAATTCCTGCATACTTCGCCGTCGACGGTCGCTGTCGCTCCACTTTCGTTCTCGGTTCCGTTCGCTCGCGGATCCCGCGCCCGAGAAAAAAAAAAAAGTGTTGCGTTGCTCTTTCTCTCGACGTCTCGAACCGCCGAACGATCTTTCGATTGCGCTCGGGGAAATCGGCTTTGCCCCGGGATCCGATTCGCGAGTAGTTTCGACTCGCTTTAGTCGGACGTCGAAATTATCGACGACTCCCGCAGACCTTTGTCGGTCATCGGGCGGCGCTAACTGTCCGCGGCCGATAGTCGAGGAAATGCTAATTTCAAGTGTTCCCTCTGGCACAGATAACAGTCGCAGATCGAGCATTGTCTGAGCGCCGATTTAACTGACGCTTCCCCGTTTGTCACGCCGCTGTCTCAAGTTGATAAGGACCCATTGATCGAGCCACGGTCCTTCTCTCTCGCAGTCTGCCCTAACGATTCCGAGGGAATCCCAGGTTTCATTTACTTTGCCGGCAAAGACAGCCGTGTTCAAAGACGGTCATTAGAAAAAAAACGTTAGTTCGCTGGGCGTGGGAGGGAGAGGACGTCGCGCGCTTTCAGGCTCAAAGGATACGCTCCGGCCGTTAGAGGGTCGTTCCACGGAACGTGACGTTCTAACAATCGTCGGGGTGGCACTCCCGCTCACCCTGCCAAGTAGCGTCCTTTTTCGAAGAGGAAAATTGCGTCGTGTCCTGGCGAAAACGTGACGCGCCGCGCCGGGTGGCCTCCTCCTTCGCCTCCGCTTCTCCTACCCGACCTTCTCTTTACGTCTGCGGGGCACGATCCTTGCTGCGTAACCCTGTCGCTTCTTTATTCTAGCTGCGTTCTGTCCCGAGAGAACCCGGTTACACTAAATGCTTCTCCCGATATCGGCTGTCTCGATAACGGCGAACGAATGTCGCTCGCATGCGACCCGCCCGAAATCGACTCGATCCAAGATAATCATACAATCGTCTCGCTAAACTGCCGCAGCCGGTGTCGGGGTGACTAACTGGCGACCCATTTCCACAAACCATCCCCTATTTTATCGCGTTACAAGAAAGCCACTTAAAGCTTTACACCTCTTTTTCTTTAATAGCCGTCAGTAACGCATAGGGTTTGAAATGCAGATTGTACTTCATCAACATCGAAACACCAAACTCACAGACGACTGCATAAATTTGTATCACTCAGTTCCACGCACCCAAAACTCGAGGGATACCCAGTCAAAACAATACACCCCCGTTTCACTGGAAACTACCCGTTCCCTAAACACCGCCAGCGCATAACAAGAGATCCAGACGTAATAAGTCCGTCCGCAAGGCTAATCACTGACGAGGGGGTGTTTTTCCTCGGGAATTCTCACGGCGCTCTTTTCTCGTGCCAAGCCCGATAACCTCGGAGCATATTTTAGCCATTAGAGGCCGGTGGCACGTAACGTGACGTTTTAACGTTCTTCGAAAGGGAAAATCCCGACGCGTCCTCGGCGTGCCTCGTCGCCATCGCCCGTGCCCACCCTCCCTGGTCGGCCCGCTCGGGAACGGAATGAAAATCCGGGGGGGACAGGCGTCTTGTCAGGTCGCGAGAGACACGCGACCCCGTTCCACGTTTCGGTGGCACGATCTAATTCAGCCTCTGGCCAAACGCCGACAGGATCTGAGTAATTAGACGCAACTCGACCGATGTTATTTGACGAGGAGCCAACCCGGCTTATCCAAACGACGTAACATTCCACCGGCGAGGAACGCGTTACCACCCCGGAGCCCAGATGCCTCGTAAATTCTCCCCCGGAGGATTATTAAATATATTCGTCGCATTTTAGCTCGACCCCGTTATTTGGTTGAACCTCGGGAATCCTGCATCCCGCTTTCAGAATTCGCCTCTCACTAGTGGATTAATGTTTCGGCAGAGAAACGTTAGGACGTATCGTTGCCGAAAGTCGAACACGAACGACGTCGATGCAGCTTCCGCGACGCTTTGTTTATATTCGTGTTCGTGATAATATTTTCCTTTCAACGGAGAACCGATGCCTAGCACGTCGCCGTGTACGTATTTGTCGGCTCTAAAGCTCCTTACACTTGAATTTCCATAGATGTTTCTCTCCGCTCTCGGTGGCTTGTCTAATCAAAGTTGCATCCAGCGGAGAAACGCGCTATAGCCGGCATAGTTATAGCTCCTTTGACTGAGGTGAGCTCGGAGACAGTTTACGACTGGTTCTCGGATCCTCATAATATTATACGTCACCGAATTGCAGTCACGTTGAGTTTCTAATTTCTTTTCAAGGATTCGTGATTGGAGCTCGCAGGAAGAATGATCCGCTCGAATTTTTCATGCTTTCGCCTCGTTAAGTGAAGGCCTGAAAAATTTCACCGAGTCTCTGCCAACCGCTGTATCCTAAATTTCCGCGAGTCTCACTCCCGGCGTGTTTCCCTCCGGCCGAGCGAAAAAAAGGATTCGTAATTTTTCTAGCCGAAGACAGACCTGATTCATGCGTTAAGCAAACAGCCTCCGGTCCCGGGCTTCCTGCATCCCGGCGCCCGTAAAGCCGCCGACAATTTCTCAAGCGTTATTTTCCCCCATAAAACCGAGCGCGACGCGGCAACGCCTGCGACGATAAATCGATGGTCAAAGACTGGCTCGCAGCTGGAACACGCAGTTACGTCGATGCCCATCGGCGCCCGCCAATACGACCGCGAAAAACCATTAAAATTCCGCATCGCGTGGGATCCGCTTCGAAACGCAACCCGCGAAGCGTATTCGGGTTGCAATCGAAACGAGCTATTCGACTCGCGCAACGAAACGCTCGCAAGGTGGAATTTCACGGTGAGCGTAAATTAACGCGCGAGACGACCGCGAGGAGGTCGCGCGGGCTAATTAAAAAAAGGCGAAACCGCGACGCGCGCCCGCGTAATGACGATCCCCGATCCGCAAAACAAAATATCGCGTTCGTCATCGGATACTTTTACGGCGACCGGTTGTCCCGCTGCTTTCTTCGTTTACGATCGACGCGTCGAACGATACGTTTTCGCTTGCGTCGCGAGACATCCGCGGTTTCAGCCACGCGAATACGATCGCGTGTCAGCGGATGCGTCCAACCTCGTCGAGCAGTCGATTTTTTTGCCGCTTTTGCTCGTCGCTTCGAACTAAGCTGCTGAAGTATCGAGTGCGACCTGTTGGTCTGCTGTCCTCATTTTTTTTTCTTGTTTTCTTTTGTAACCTTCGGCGGTCGTCCGGATTGAAGCATCTTTTATACGAGAATAGCGAGTCTCCACAATATGGCGAGATCGTAAATTGATCCGACAGCGAAACTAATTTGTGTGAAGAAATAATTTAGGCGTAAAAACTCTAATACTTCTTTCTTTCCAATGTGTGTGGTGCTTGAAATTTATGGATAGCCGTTTAGAAATGATTTAAATTTTAATATACTACCGGCTAAAAGTTCTGAATCACCTTTCAAGTTTAAATTTTATTTGACAGAGTGCCTTCACGTTTAACATAAATAATGTTACTGAAGCTTGTTTGCATGAATGTAGAATTTGTCGCTTCTTTTATTTATTATTCAAAGTGATTTTAATCTGGGATTACTTTAATGATATAAATAAAGTATGCCGTTTTCGGCTTATCCTCTCGGATGTCTATCTTAGCAATTTAATGCTATATAATGCAATGTTTTCTTCGCGAGAATAGAATTCTATAGTAGAAAAGTGAGAAATATTGATTATTGAATGTGTTGACTTGTCTAAAAATTTCATACTTATAATTCATTTATTTATCATCCATAAAAGCTTAAAATGTAATGAAGAGTACCATAATTATTTATAGTAATTTAAACCTATATTTTCAACAGTAAAAGTTCTTGTTTCCTTTATAAAATTGCTCCAAACTTGTGAACTATCGGATATAGCGTAGACTTAAATGCTGTAAGGAACGGAACTATTAATCAACCTAATTGTACCACAGTATTGCTCTAAATCTTTCTCTAAATTCTAACTGACTCGCTGTGTTATCAACGCTGCTACATAACTTCTACATTCGGAAACAATTATAAAGAACATCCAAGTCGAAGACTTTCGTTTTCAAGTGTCCACAGTTCAAATCGAATACAACCAATTAATTTGATCACGTTTTTCAAGAGGTCCGTGAACGCGAATATTGCCACCAATAGTTCGGACGCTATTTCCACTTGGAGGTCTGTAATAATGGAAGTAGAAAAAGGTAAGGGGAACATCGCATCGGGGTCGATTGACAGTCGCCAGCCGTTGACCAAGAGCGATGACCAATTTAACGTCAATGCCCGACGACAGCGGTTTTTAAATGTTTGCTCACAATTGGCACTTACGCAATTGATTCGACGTGCCGTAAGACGAGCCAATAAAAATAAATCCGATTCGAGCGGAACGAAGAGCTCGAAGTCATCTCGATTGTCCGAGAACGGGAGTCGATTTCGCAGTCGTGTTTATCCTCGATGGAGAGAAATGGGTCCGTCTGTCGGTGTAACGTGTCCGTTCGTCGACGAAACTTTGCCAATATTCGCGTATCGATGAAGCCAGTGCGCGAAGGCAACGAGGATACACAGCGAGAAGTTGGAAGTTTGCTCGGGGAAACGGTGTTCCACGATGCTCAGGCGGCCGCAAACGAGACGCGAAGCTTTTAATAACAACGATCATCGGGCAGACGTACTACTGCCGTTGTTTCGAGGAATTTTTAACGAGACCGCGAAAACAGAGACGGGCTGTAATTTACAGCACGTTCGTTTATTAACACCGAGGAAGATTTCCCCAGGCTGTGATCATTGTTTATGCAAAAGACGGCCGCAGAATGTACGCGGCGGCTGCGGCCGTCTCGTTGTACACAGGCTGCAGGCGTTTCGAGGCCCAATTAACGGCGTGTCGTGCGGTCGGCAAACGAGTTTTCGTTGGTGGAGAGGCGTCAAAAGGTGGCCAGCTTGCACGTTCAGCTCTATAACGTAGTTACGCGTTAATTGCGAAAACCGCTTGAAACGGGCTAAGAATTAGTAGCTATCGCCGCGGACGCAACTGTCGATATGTCGATAGTATTTGATCAAATGCTGCGCAGGGGTCGAACCACGATTTTCCTCGAGAAGAGCACACAGAAACTAAATGTGTAATATCACCTCTGTACGAGATCTTGGAATAACATGTACTGCAAATCTATCCTTCACTGAACACGTTGAGCGAATTATCCTAACGGCGTCTAGAGCTCTCAGTCTTCTCATGAGGACTGCTTCTAATTTTAAAAGAGTTACCACCTTCAAAATCCTTTACTCTGCCCTAGTTCGTCCTCACCTTGAATATTGTTCACCCATTTGGAATCCCTATAATAAAAATCATATATATTCCATCGAAAAAATTCAGCACAAATTTGTGCGCTTTGTATTCTACAAAATACATGAGCCTATACCAAAAACCTGCCATAATTATGATGCCTATCTTAATCTCCTCAAACTTCCTACCCTTGCTCAACGTAGACTTAGATTTGACTTAGCACTAATTTTTAAGACTTTAAATCATTATATTGACTGTCCCGATCTTTTACGTCTAATACAGTTTAATGCTCCGCTTAGAACTCTCAGAAACTACCCGTTATTCCATGAATCTTATTGTAGATCCAACTTCTCTGCCAACGAATGTATCAGACGTTGCTGTAGACAGGCTAATATGTTTGCACACCAACTTGACTTCTTTGGTTGTTCGACTGAATCTTTTTCTAATCAATGTAAATGCGTCTCTAACAGCGAATCTTAATGTTATTTTTTATTTTAAGTGTATCAAAGGGGGCCACCCCGTTAATAAATAAATAAATAAATAAATAAATTTAGAAAGGCTACATTTATCTCAGTCTTACCTTGACATCATTCCACAAACACTTTATTCAAAACTTCTGTTCATCCAACCTACAACTGCGGAGACTATTATTATTTAGGTACAGTATCGTGGAGAAAACGGCCATCCGAGTTTAATTCGAATTGTAATTAAAGCCACGTCTGAAGTTCATTCTATCGCGCGAGACCACTCTCCAGTACCGCCCAATGATTTTCCGCATCCGCGAATAACCAAACGCACGCCAAATACAATGGCCCGGCGTAACGTTTCTAAAATTTTGAAATCTTCGGAGCATATTTCGTGTCCCTAATCCCGCACCGGTCCGTGGAAACCCGGCGCGGCGTATCGTATTTTAAAGCACGGGCAAAACGAAACTGCATAAAGTTCAGAGGACCACTTTGAACACGGTTCCGCGGGTTCGACTCGCTGAAGCACTCGCGGCCCCATCTATCTTCGGAGCCAATTTTCTCGAAAACGAAGCGCGCATGGGAAAAAACTTCATTCCACATTTTCGATGTATTTTTTTCGCGGCTGGTCTACTAGATAGCGCGGCGGAATCGTCTGCATTCAGATCGGGGCTGGGTAATTTGAGGCAGACTGCCGGCCGGAGGAACGAATTCGCGTCGGCGGCCGCCGCGGCGAAACGTATCGCGGCCGTGCTATTAATCATGGAACAACGTCGATAATATCAACTCGTGCCGTGGCCGATAGTGGGGGAAAAGCGGTTCGAAACTCGAATAAATTAGCCTCGGTACCGGCAACGGGAGGTCGGGAGAATGCGTATCCGACGAGCTTCGCGGGAATTTCGCTTTTAATCCGGATCGCTGGTAAATAAGCGAACGAGGAAGGACGAGCAAGTTCGGTTATAAAAATCCGCCGGTCTTAATCGAGTCTCGGGTGTGCCGTTAAAAAATTGAGAACTTTGTGTTCATCATTCGGTGGAACTGCGCCGGTCGACGTTCTCCGTGGGAAAACCGCGAACGGAAGGAGAGGAAAAAAAAAAGGCAAGGGGAAGGGGGCGCGGGGAGGTTGAACTTATTGACGGCTGGCGTTTTAACCTTAAAGCGGGTAATTGCGAGTCATTGAGGGCAACGCGAGCACGAGGGAGGAGGGGCGCGCGACCGCGACAGAATGGACACTCGTTATTCGCGCGAATTATCTTTCGGCGGCGCTTCCTTGAATGACGTACCGCGAGCGAGTGAACGAGCCAGCCGGGGGTCGAGCTGAAGCGGCGTATTGGCAACGGAACAATTTCTCGCCCCGGGGTCGTTAACCATCCCGTCACGGTTTTCACGACGGAGGTCGGCGGCGACGAGGGTCGATCCGAAAGTGCGCGTCGTTGAAAGATTCATCGTCGAGAGGGAAATGGCGCGAAAAGAGAGGCGAGACGAGTGGCTAGACGAGAAAGAAAGAGCGGAACAGTGATGGGGAGAAGGGGGCTGGAAAGGGATGCGAGGGGGTGATTCGGTCTCTGCAACGAATTCAGCGGGAGCTTTCAGACTCGCTACCTGAGAGGTGAGCGTTGAAAGGTCGGTCGGTCACTCGAGAGGCTACGATCGCCATGCCATCGCCTCTGCCTTCCCCTCGGCTCGAATGCAAATTCGGTTGAAGTTTTGCTCGTTTCCCTTCGTCCATCACCCGTACCCCCCCCCCCCCCCCTCCCAGATCGATCGACTTCTTTGGAAGCCGCTGCAAATGAATCGCCCGAGCACGAGATATCATTGTGCCGTCGAAGTCGTCGGTTGAATGCCCTCGGGCCACGCGCGCGCGCGGACCCGCTATTCACCTCGCTTCCGGCTGTTTAATGTTGCATCGATATTCTTCGCCGCGACTCCAGAATAAACCCTATTCGAACGCGCGAACTTCACCGACGGATGCTGGTGTCCCGCGTAACGAGTGCTGGTTCAGACTAGTTTATCCATCCGCGATAACGAGAATAACGCACGACGGAATAGGTCAAGACTGGATTCTGTGTCCCGGCATAATAATAACAATTCGAAATCGGAAAATCGTCTAATGATGTGGAAGGAAGACACAAATGTATCGTGATTTTCGTAAATCTTCGCGAATCTACTTATCAGCTCAAATACGTTGGAAATATAAATACGTTTACTTTATACCTGCCCTATTTTATAGTTACTCTGGCTATAGACTCATGCGAGCTCATCAACTCGTTCGCTATAAGCTCGCTTAATTTTATAAACTCATCCCAATTTATAAGCCGCTCTGGACTATAGATTGCCTACCTTATTTTCTCGTAAAATTTCTGGATATCGTCTAACAAGGGGAAGGCACGGCTCTTCTGCCGCTTTTGGAACAGCACTATATGGAAGTTGTAATGTACACATAGTATAGAAAAACCATTTGGGCTTTCTTCAAAATGGGCCTTAGTTTTTGAGATATTTTAATTTAAAGTTTTTATGTATGTACTAGTACGGTTGCATTAATGATAAAACCATGAACGGTTCGTAGCTGTGGAGCTAGGGTATAAGATTGTCACGCAAAAGTCTGGGCCCGCACGTGGGTGAATTTTTTTTCTCTTTTTTTATTCTTTTTTTCATTTTTTTATATATTATACATTAATTTTTGCAATGGAAATATAATTTCTTATATATTTCTTATTAATGTATTGTATTTATTGTATTGCTCATGTTATTACACACTGTAACAACTCTTATCATTTCTTCTACGAATGTCTTTATATTATTGTACTGGGGAAATGCTCTTTTTCGTAAATTCTTCATACCGAAGGTTTCGACGTCTAGGATTGTGAAGCAGAAATCATTGCAAAAATTAATGTATAATATATAAAAAAATGAATAAAAGAATAAAAAAAGGGAAAAAAAATTCACCCACATGCGGGATCGAACCCCAAGACTTTTGTGTGACAATCTTATACCCTAGCTCCACAGTTACGAACCGCTCATGGTTTTATTATTAATGCAACCGTACTAGTAGATACATAAAAACTTTAAATTAAAATATCTCAAAAACTAAGGCCCATTTTGAAGAAAGCCCAAATGGTTTTTCTATACTATGTGTACATTACAACTTCCATATAGTGCCGTTCCAAAAGCGGCAGAAGAACCGTGCCTTCCCCTTGTAAGCCCCGATGCACACGAAGTCGCTGCGATCACTGCGATTTCATATCCAGTGACGTTACCCGATGTATTTGTGTTTGTGAAAAACATAGTAGTATGCATAATCACAGCGACTTTTTTGTCGCTCGTGTGCATCGGGATTTAAATCACTGACTCCGCGAAAATTCACGCGAATTCGTACCCCCCGTAACCGTAGTGTCAAAACCACGCGATAGAATAAACGAAGGGACAAGTGCACAGTGGAATAGTAAATTAATCAGGGAACAAGCAGCCTGGATGATGCGATAGCACGTGAAGTGTCGTGATACCGATGTCTATCCTGGAAGTTTTATTTCACTTGGGGTTTCGAGTGTTCCGTGATATCGCGTGGAGTTCGAGGAACGCGATAGAAACGTGTGTTCGGGCTTAATGCACTGTTTGCTCGTGTTACGTGGGTCCGTTCGTATCGCCGCCAGAATCGGCGGTAATGGGGTTCGAGAGAGTACGGGGGGAGCGCGGCAATCCAGGATCCTCTTTTCCACCCTTTACCTAACGGCAACCCCTGCGGGAATGGCCGCCGGATCCCGACAACCCCGTGCCTTCTGAGCTGGTTAGTTTGCCCGCGATGGATTGCGAATAAGGAGAGGTCTCGTCGTGCGTCTCGACGTCCAGGGGATTACCCCCGGTGTTGCTCTGGATCGTCCGACGGTCGTAGTTTGCAGGATTCGGGGATGGTTGGAATCACCCGGGCGCGGCGCGGTTGGGTAGAAGGGCAGACGCTGTTAACGAAACAGTCGATACTAGACGCTCCTGATGTTTCATGGGATTTGGGGGAAATAAAACAGAAAACGATTCTGGCGGCAGATACAGAGAGTAATTAAGAAGAAAGCTTCGGAGTTTTCAGGATAGAAGTACTGAAAAAGAATTCTGCTAAACGTACAGGTCGTTAAATTTATACTTCCAAAACTGTTTTGTATAAAATTGTATTGCTAGCTAATCCGTTCGCAGCTACAAATCTCTTGAAAAATAACTCTGCTTCTGGTATTGACAGACTTTTGTCTCAAAGGAAATCTGAACACATAAGGATTTTCTTACAATCTGTTCCGTCAATTCGCTCGAGTCGTAACTTTTCGGAAAGAGCTTGCACCTCATTCCAATGAAATTAAGAATGCACTCTTCCTAATGTAATCTCGAACAATCACAGCGCTCAAGCTAGGTTCCAATAATTTCTTTTACTCCACGGAGTGGAATAGTACCTCACCGCGAATAACAGCCCAGTTCCTTCGATCCCGGCGAAGCAATCAAGTTTCAAAGTCGCGCGTGCCGTAGCGCATTCGAATCGTCTCCTCTCGGATCATTGTTGACAGACCCAGCGACACCGTCGACGTGATCAAACGACGTCCCAACCTACGAATGTGTATTTTCGTAACCGAAACCTCGCGCCGGAACAAAATCCCTCGCGTCGATCCTTTGCATCATTCTCTCCCCCCATTTGCCGAGTATCCTTTACCGGAGCGACGAGGCAAGAAGTCCGAATTCGTACTCCTTGACGGTGTCGACAGCCGGAGGTTGCCTCGTTCCGAACGAGTATACCGATGCTCTGGGGTCGCAAGGCACTTCCTCGATGGTAGGTTGCTCTAAATGTGTCGACGTAATCGTCATAGTTTGCGCCGGGAATCCCGGCGTGGTTGTGCCAGCCTGCACTTCAGTCAACTGTTCGTAGTTGGGAATCTCCTTGGACGTGCAACGTCGGAGTCAGGATTTCGTGTTTCGCGTGAAATACGCAGCCATTGCGGACGGAAGGAATAGAGCGGAATACTGAAAGCAATATGAAGAAGGAGGGGGAGCGAAGATGGTAGGCTAGTCGCGTGTCGGGAATTGGGAGACCAGACACATTTCCCGCGTAGCTTTTAGACAACCGGGCGCTAAGAATTGAGATATTCTAAATGGAAGAAATACTGCGAGTTCCTACATAGAATGGATTAGGTGCCGGGAAGACGGCTGCATTGAATATGTGACATTCGAAATATTTCGAATTCGAAGATATTTCGGTGTGGTGTTCCTTCGAATGTTAAAACCTGAAGGATTTGTTTGTGGCATTTCATTATTTCCCATACTGCTTGCGAACTTCATTTTTGATTAGCTTCGAAGAGAGTCAGACCTGCTATATACACCGTTGACTGCTATATACACCTGTATACATAAAAAGTATCGATACAACAGAGTCCACATTAAGGAAAAATATTCCGAAAAAGTATTTCGATGACGAGCGCTTCAACTTGGAGTATGTCACAGTCAAAGGGTTAAAAGGGTTAAAATTTTCTTGAATATCCAACCCCTGAGATGATTCCATATTATCATTTGATATGTGTGTATTATGCTTTCCTTACTCTTACAGTGTGCTCCGTCTCTAGGAAATCGCACTAGGAAAAAGTAGAAGACTAGAAGACAATATTAATGAATCAGGACCCTTAGAATTGCGTGCTATTTGTAAAATCTAAGTTAATAAAGTCTAAGTTGTTTACTGACACAGACACTCTTAAGCTGCTATACTGCAATCTTGTGCATTCACACTTAGAATTTAGCTGCATTATTTGGTCACCTTACCAAAAATATCTATGCTCTATTATTGAAGAAGTTCAGCATAAATTTTTAAGGATCGCGGCGAGACATATGGGATGCCCCTTAACCTTTGATTGCAGAAACTATACTCCGATTCTTTCTACCTTAAATATGTTAACCTTAGAAAGTAGACGCACCATATGTGGCATCTGCTTTGTTAGAAAGGTTCTCTGTGGCACCATAAACTGTCCGAAAATTATTGATCTATTTAAAATCTGTGCTCCTTACAGGGTGTCTAGATTTTCTCATACTCTATTCGAATAGCAGCATCGTACATCTTATGGAAAATTTAATCCCGTCAATAAAATGTGTATATCGGTTAACAAATTTAATAACGAAATTGATACCTTTCAGGGTTCCGTAACTGTACTGAAGCGTACCGTGAGCGCTAGTTGTAAGCTGTAAGTTAGTCTTGGCAATTATCTATGCTCATCTATATTTTTTTCCATAGAGCCAGAACATTTGTCTCTGTATTTCTTCTATATGTACATTATGTCGTCCCGCCTTATCACTGATTCTTTTTTTTCTTTTGTTTCTTTTTTATTTGTACTAAAGGGTGAATCCCGTTAATAAACATTATTATTATTATTATTAAAAAAAATGCGCAATCAACCAGGGAAATACCTAAATTTTACCTTAATGTTTTAAAAAGATCATCCTTGTGTTGACTCGTGATTCTAAGATTAATGGTCATCCACGGTCACCCTAGTTTCGTCGCAAAGCGTTCCGTGTTATCATGATCACTGATGCTTGAAATCTCCTACAATAATTGTCACCCCCAAAATTATTCGACAACCGCAGGAACAATTTGAGCAGCGAAGATGGACGAGCAGTTTCATATCCGCAGTAAGTGTCGAGAAATACATTCGATCTGCCGGTACCCCCAGGGGTATCGCTTTACACGCTACTTCAGCATGCTTCAACTAGTTTAGCGTCCCCTTCTCACCCGCGAGACACGTGACGGCAACCCCGTCGGAACCGTAGGAATCAGCGACAGCTCGGCAGGCGTTCATGAACCACGGAGGATTTGCGCGCCGATCGCCGCGTAAGCGCGTATCGGCGACTTCCAAATTAATTGACCAAAAAACGAGCGTCGGGGAAACCCGTCGAGAGGGATGAGAGATCGAAGGACGGTCACGTATTCTGGTCCGGGAGGTAAAAAAAAAAAAACAAAAGCGTAGGCAGTCCGCAATGCGTCGAATAATGCACCGATGAGGAAAAAAGAGGCGGAGAAAGGGGAAGAAGAGCGAGTGTCACGCTCCGCGAACTGCCAGCTCTTTTTACTCGTTGCACGCGAATGCATTTCTGTCAAGCATACCGGGCGCGCGTGTGTGTTATGTGTTCGAATAAATTTGAATGCGAATGAGCGCGATGAAAAGGCGACGGGAGAGGAACGAGGAAGGGAACAGGCGAACGATAAAGAGACGAGACGAGACGGGGGGGCGGCAGGTGGGCAGAGAGAAAAGGAACGGGCGGGAGGAAAAAAACGGCGGGAGTAGTTGTTTCCAGACCGCGTTTCTGTTTCTGCTTCAGGAAATTAAAATAAATTGCGGCTGATTGGGGTTCGACAGTCGAAACTGACAGTTGCCAATTAACCGACTGACCGTATCCTTGCCGCGCCCCTCGAACCCTGGGGGGTAGACGGTTGCTCGGATTCTATCTTTTAATTGGGAGGACAGCAGTTCGGATTAGCCGTTCTCTTAACTTTGAGATAGATCAATAAAGCTTGTTTGCAGCACGCTCTCGGCGGCTGTCTGGCCGTTCGCGAGCATCCAGTTTCCTGGAAGATTGCGTCTGTGCGTCGATATTTTTCTGTTGCCGCGATCAGCTCGCGAACGGTTCAAAACGAGAGGAAAGAGCGCGACGATGCACAGTGGACAAAACCCAATAATCTGAAGTGTTTAATTCACAATCTGTTTTATCTTAAGATGTTAAGAAAGGAACGTAGATTTTAATACTACCCATCAGGTTTTATGAATTTACTAATTTGTTGCCGAAATTGATATTAAAAGTTTATTCCAAATTTCGATGTATTTCTTCAAACACATGCCATTGGCTAAATGTATGTGTTTTTCGTTTGATTTTTATACATCGTATTTGGTACTACAATCCTTTTAAAACTACAGAGCAAATTTTTTATAATAATAATTTATTCGAATTTTTAATGTTAAATGTTTATCACCTTTGAGAAGACTTTTAAAAAAAACACCAAAAAATACCTCCGTAATTTTTTTTCTATTAATTTAGGAAACATTAAACTTTATATTAGCGTTAACTTTAGCTGCCCGAATTTGCCCGAAACGAAGAAAATAATTAAAATTATCATTATCAAGGCACTCACCGTTCAGGCCTTTAGCGATTAGCATTTGAGATTGTTTCAACTAACGTTCAGCTTTTCTTTTCTTGTTGTTGTATTTTGAAATTTTAATAAAAGAATGTAGGTCTTACAATTTCAACGTTTGTAATAATTTTATGAAAAAATGTTTTAAACGAAAGTTAGACAGTTCTTATTTGATAATACATTTCAATAATAAACATTGCCGAAAAAGTTTCTATTTAATTAAAAATCAATATCTCCTCAACAATTTTTTATATAATTGTATATTTGTCATGCATTAATCGATGTATTCTTGCATTTTCTTTAAAAAAGTATTAAGGTACATGGGTAAAAAATTAAATAGTTTAGAAGTTATGAGTTTCGTTCCGAACGTCCATATACACGACACACTGTACGATGGAGAGAAAAGGCCGGAGTTGCTATCAACGCCGCCCCGTCTCACTCTCCACTCCCCCGCGTTCCACGCGAATTCACGCAACGCGACTCCACCGCCGCGCCGTTGTTCTTCGCTTTTTCGGCGGTGACCGCTCGTCAGGGTCGCTCGCACGAGAAGAGGCCAATTTCGTGGCGAGCTCAGCACCCTATCCGACTCGGCACAAAAGACTTTAATCGAACTCTTGTCGCACTGCGTTCGTGGGCAACTCGACGCGGCTTAAAATATTCCATCCTGCGTCGAGTCACTTCAAAGTCGCAGCATGCGGAGCGCGTAATGACACGCGAGGGTAGTTCGCGGGAGGGAACCGTCAAAGAAGGTAATTGCCGCTCGCGAAAGGGGGAGGGACGAAAAATAGGCGCATTCAGATGCCGGAGCGAAGAGGAGTGATAAATTAATACGACGACGTGGACAGCGAGTTAATTGTTCGCCTGAACGGTAACAAATGGAAATACGGAGGGCATTATCGTTACTCCGGGAAAAATATCGCTCGGATAAAACCGCAACTGCCGGCTTATAGAGATATATATTTAATTAGCGCGGTCTCTATCTTGCGACAGAGGGGTCCCTTTCCCGACCCCAGACCCTTTGTTCCCTCCGTTCCCTCTGTGTGTGCGTGCGACGCGATACGGGGTATCGCGGAGGGTGATCCACTCTGTGAACGTACGCAGACACTGTGTACCTGAACACACTGTTTCCATTTCGTTCGACAAAACAGACTGTCCCCTTGCTAATACGATGTGCCGATCGAAGGCCTTCTTTATGCGAGGGAGTGTAGAAAGGAATCGATAGAATAGACTCTACTGGACCCGTCGTGACTTAAAGTATTGTGGGTTTAAAAGAAATTGCTCTTAACTACAAGGTGCATTTAATGAAAACTGAATGAAGTTTTAATGAAGATGGACATCCGTTGAATATTCATGAAATATAGTAGTTCATCACTGTGGACGGACATCAATCAATAATATGATTGATCGTCGAGTCAAAATACTTGCACTAGGATTCCGATGCGGTGATCGAGTTAACGCGAGGATAGATCATTATAGTTAGAGATAATATGACCTGGCCCGAAGGTCTTCCTCAAACGCATTATTCCAAAGCCGGTGGGGGCTCGTTTGACAGTTATAGACGCCCCACTTGATACAATTTGCGCAACACGCGGGAGCCCCAATTTCGTATTCATACGAGACAACCAGTTAAACTCGCGGCAGCGGCGTGCATTAGATCATCGTCAAGCAGCGCGCACTGGCTTGTCTAAGTTCGTTCCCGCTCCGATCCTAATCCGCGTCAAAGAAACCCCGCTCGGAGCCAGACCGGAGCGCGAGAACGCGCAATTGGTAACCGATTCGCAGGGAGCGCGCGTTACGCTGTCTCTTAATTAAGCTGCCGGTGTTCGTCCCCGCGATTTGCATGCATGCATAAGCACGTGCGTGCGCACTGGCTGCATAATCCTCCCAAGTTCGGAAGATTCTCGACGTGCCCGGTCGTCCCGATGTTTGAGACACACCCTCGCCTCTAGTTGCGGTCGCCTCTGGACTCCCGAAGTCGGGTCTAACTTCGAGGCAAATCTTCGTTCACGGGACAGCGCACAAGCTGTGAAATTAGTAAACGCGGGGACGGAAGCGTGACGGACGGTAATCACGTTCAAACGACGAGATTAGGGCTCCGGGATTCGAGTTTCGTTTTAAGTTCGAAATTGCTGCGAAACCGCGGGGGGAGAGGGAATGGACTATCCTCTGGTTACCCGATGGTCACGATAAAATGTCCCTTCCCCTCTCCCCCTCCCCCCGAAAGATTGTAATTTAACCCGGAAGATGGCAAGCAGAGATTGCGCTTCGGGGAACAAGACCGCGGCTTTTTGTCACGCGCGAGGAATTACGAGGGAGGAGGAGCGAAAAGTCGCCGGGCCACGTACGAGCTGGCCGGGCGGAGAGCGAGCGGGTTCGTTCGAGCCGAAAACAGGGAACCTGGGGGGATCGATGCCAGCCACTGTATACGTAGGAGGAGCTCCGGCAACGGGTCACCGAGAGAGACTCGGGGAAGCCGGTGAACGATCGTCGATCATGGTGGCTCCAGCGGCGCAGAAAACTCCGGGAGTCGTCCGAGACGCGGGTGTATCCTCGAGGAAGGGGTCGTTCCGTTCCGGCAGGTCGGCCCGCCGCGTTATAACGTCACGAGGTCGTCGGGCCAACCTTGGCCAATATTTTCGAGCCCGGGGGTCGCCCCCTCGACTCCTCGCTACCTTGGAACGGATACGGGAATTAATCGAGTTTCTTGAGGCAGCGGCGGGGGGCTGGCCGGAACTACCAGTCGAGGGGGTAGATGAATCGTTCGATCGCGCGGCGAGGTTTAATGGATCGACCGGAATTTTTCGTCTCGATAAGCTCGGGGAAAACGGGTTCTGGTTGCAATTCCGGAGAAGGCCAATTGAAATTTTCGAGCAGTATGACTCGATGGGACGACGATTAAAGCCCGAAGAGCGCTCGTTAGCGCGAGGTTTTTATCCTGGTGTTGCGAACCGTTGGATAACTCTGGTCTCTGCATTTTAAATGTGCTTCTCATATTGAACTTCGAATTAGCATCGCGTGCTCGTTTCACATGGAGCGCGGCGGACCGTCTGTCTGACCAGCGCTGGGGTGATTCTACTTAACATTACCAGTGTGGTATTTGAAGATGAAGAGTAAACCACGTTTTCATTTTGCGTATTTATTCATGGGGAACGTTTGATTATGATTGTGTCTTTGATAAACCATAATGTTCGCCGATGATCTCCCTTTTTGACTTACAATATTTTATTGAAACGTTCGAGGTAGTTAGAATCGTTTATTACCTTTCTTTCGACGTTGATATTGCTGGAAAACCTCCATTAATATGTTTTCTATTATTATTCAAAATTTCAATTATTTTATTTATTAAAAATAAGAATGCAATTCGAGAAAAAATTGAATTATATTTGACTAATAATCTATGGAAAATAAAAATAATTATTCATTTTCTAGACTATAGATCTTATTGCTTCTCGTATTTATATAAAAATTAATCTTTTATATTTAAATTAAATTAATCGAAAAAATTATTAATTTTTTCAGCCAAAATATGATATAGGCAATCACAAAACTTATGGGATGATTTAATGTTTCCCATCAGAAGGCATTTAAATTTAAAATTTATTATTAAGCGTAAGTTAATTCCTCTACTAAAACGAATCTAAAATCCCCACTGCATCATTGAACGCAAAACCATTCTAGCAATTCTTGGCA
This sequence comes from Perdita meconis, assembly GCA_030770465.2. Taxonomy (NCBI): domain Eukaryota; kingdom Metazoa; phylum Arthropoda; class Insecta; order Hymenoptera; family Andrenidae; genus Perdita; species Perdita meconis. The sequence goes on from JASKOS020000016.1 coordinate 6,776,126, forward strand.
TACATTTACCTGACTAAAAAGGTTTAAAAAAAAAAAACGAAAAAACTGTGACAGTAAACGTGTTAATACGCGCGGTAAAAATAGTTCTATAAAAATACTTCAAAGTCGCTTGCCGATCGATATCGAAGCTGCAAAGACGCGCAACATGAAAGTACCTTTTCCCCGAAAATGTTGGCTTGAGAACGACCTTAGAGAATAGCGAAGCTTTCCCTTGCAGAACCTGATAAATCATTTGCATCGCACAGCCCTGTGTTCCACGTTGGGGACGCAGTTACCCGAAACTAAAATAAAAATGAGTTCGGAACGGATGTTGTTAGGCTGTATCGAGTTGATGGACGTTAAAAGACAAAGTCTGGGGAAACAGTACACGGTGGATATTCCTCAAAAGCAATCCCCATAGACCGGGTTTATTCGTTAAATCCACGATGAACTCACGTCGCATCAGTTTCTATGGCATTGTACACAAAGACTCCTGTGTCCTGTTTGTACAGTTCTCTTTCGCAGAACCATTTCCTGTCCCGGTATCCTTTTCCGGGCGTACGTGTACACGCGTATATATATAGACGCCAGGACGGTCGGGGGAGGCTGATTCCAACTGGCCGATAGGTTGCCGAAATTAGAAAATACCGGCACGCCCCGAGCGGAAACAATTATTTCGCGCCAAAGTCTCATGAAGTACGTGCGATGACTCGGAAGAAGTCGGCGCCGCCCCGCGGACCCGTGGACGAAATACCTTCGTATATTTTCTGCGCGGTTTTCTTCGTGTTTGCCTTCGTATCTTGGATACCTCAAAGGCCAGAGGAGCGCTCTGAAATATTTACAAATTCCTCGGTCCCGACTTTTCCGAGTCCCACGACAAAAAGAAGAATACACTCGACTCTGTGGATATTTCCTCGCTTCTTTCCTCGAGGGCCAACTTCCCGGGAAGATAGAAGTTTACGAGTTCCTTCGCGACAATCGACGAGCTTCGGGGGCTGAATTTCGATAAAACATTCGCCGAAAAATAGCGAAGGTGGAATAGATTATAAAAATGGAGCAACCCCGCGCATCCATAGTTGCTCTATCTACTCGTATCTCCTCTTGTTCGCAACACTGTGAATATCATTTACCGGCGATGATCGCGATCTCCGGCAGACGATAGATCGAAGCTTCGAGCGTAAAGACGCGAGGATTAACAACTCCGCAGTTACGGGTTTCAATAAACTCGGCGGACAAGATCCCGATTCGACGGCCTAGCGTGAGCAACCACACGGCAGGGGTTCCGTGATGTATATTGGATCTCCGTCTCTCTAATGGTAATCTTTCGAGCGCGATCTCTTCGCGCGAGCGCGATTTCTTTTCCGCGGGGTTGTGCAACGAAAACCTGGGGGCGAGGGAGCCGCGAAGGAAAGCGTGTAACCCAGTTGAATTTATTTTAAACAGACGGGCCCCGCGAGCCGTAACTTTTCATCGATAACATTGCCCGCTCCGACGGACGGTTATAAAGTAGTTAAGTCCGCCACTGTGATTTATGGTCGACACGGCAAATCTCATTTCGCTTCTCCTTTTTTCTCCTCCGATTTTTTACCATTCTCATGGCCGATAGACGCGAGCAGAGGCGGGTGCGGGGGGCGTCGGCCACGCTCGGCTCTCCCGCGGGAGCTTAATTTGGTAGCCAGGATAGATTATCAATCATTAAACAATTTTCACTCGCGAGGCGCGAGAGCGAAATCATGGACGAATGTCTGAGCGAAACCGGCGACCATTAATCTTCGACCGTTCCGAGACGAAATAAAAATACTTCCGCGCGTCGCGCGGGTCACGCTAATTTCCATATTTCTGAAATCGGATTGGCAAAGAGCGCAGCCGTTTAAAGACGAATCGGGAATTCGCAGGAATTAAGGACATTGTGGCGTGCGCGATTCAATCCCACCCCTTTTCTCCTTTCCGCCGGAAAGTTTAACGAACGTTGTTTCTTTAAAGCATCGCAGTTTTAACGGTTCTCCACCTAAAAGGAAGTTATTACAATCGTTTTAGTTGGCAGTAATGCAGTTGGCGAAACAGAGTTAAACCTTGTGCCACTGTTCTACAATAAATTAACCTGTTAGATAGAAACGGAGAGGGGAGTTAAGTCGTCGTTTGAAAATCCCTCTGCACGAAGGCTAGACGAATTAACTCTTCGCTGAAGTTGAATAATTAAACTCGGTCGGGAAAAGGGTAAATATATCGTTTGTTTCAGGACACCCATTATCAAGCCACTATATTTTTCAACGGCTTTTTCATACTTTACTCATTCGCCGCTTGCAGCAATAAGTAACAAAAGTATCGCGACCCTTTTCAAACTTCTAGCGTAAAGAATCACGTGTATTATGCTGAAATCTATTGTTCCAGTTTTATTTACCATGCACACAAAATAACTTCGTCCATTTACCCGGGTTCCAATTTGTTCAACCACTCCCAAAAATAATTGCTACATGTTAATCTAAAGTGCAGCGCGCGTCGCGGCTCAACATTGTTCGAATTCCGTACGAAACACAACGTCAAGAGCTCACACTACTCGACGATATGAATTATATTAAGAGGTTCGTAATACCGCGGGCGAATTCGGTGCGACAATTACGTACGACAAAGTTCACTGGTGCCCGTGGAAGGAAAGATTAATCCCGTTGGCTTTATGAATCCACTGTCCCGACGCAATACCCCTCCTTCCACAGTTCGCAATCCTCGGTTATTTCCGATCATAAATAATGGAGACTCTGTCTGCGGCCGCGCATAACGTCGACCGAATTAGCCGCGAGTGGAAAAAGGGTGGCTACGGTCCGACGCAGTAGAAACGGTCGACGCGGTGTCAGACGCACGCGAGCGTGACCTTCGTGTGTGGCTCTGTTCGCGGAAAGCGTCGCGCGTTTTCATGCTGGCGGCGCCGTAGATTCGATGATTCCGCGTTCTGTGTTCAATTTTACTCCTCCGTAATTAAGAGCACGTGAAGGCGGAGAACGTAAACGTTCTCGTGTCGTCCAAAGAGGGTCGTAGATTAATAACTCGCCCCAATGAAAGCGTATACCGCGAATCGTGTGATAAATATTCATTAAAACAATAGCTTCACGCTCTGTTTCCTCCAGTTTCTTAAAGGCTGGTGCGCACTATGGCGAAGCGCTGCGAAGCGAAGAGAAAATTTGATAAACAATTGGATCTTATGGCGCCGTGCGCACTAAGCTGAAGTGCAGCAGCCAATACGAATCAATTTCTTCGTATTATTTCTTCGTATTAAATCTCGAAGTAATTAGAGATTTCATTTGATCCATCGGAAGATCGTGCAAGATTTCCCCGTTTTCAATGTCGCTAGAACAAAAATACCACGAAGAACATCTTTCTCGCTTTCCATTCCGTTCGTTAGGAAACCGGCTTCTCCCGATTCGACGCATCGTGTCACCTTTACGTTCCCCAATGTCTGCCTCATGACTTATTCATGCCGTCTGTGAACGTCTCCAGAGAGTCATACGATACGTTAAATATTTGCAAGTGTTCCCCGTTTTCTGCGCGTTTCGCGAGTCTTCCTGGTCGCGTTTGTTGCGCGCGAACATTTAGGAAAGCGAATTATCCCTTGCCGCACATCAAAGCCGTTGCGAAGCTCAACGGAATCACTGGGATCAAACAAATATTCAACGAGTCTTCTGTTCGACGAGTTTCGCGAACGATCGACGGGAACGGTGTCGCGCGGTCAAAGCGCGAACAGAAAAGAAGCCTTGTCGAGTTTTCCTCGAGACGCATTGCTAACCCAGTGAGACCGGGTTCCGCGGTCGAAATCGCTCTGAACTCGCTTTTGTCGCGGGATTCGTTGCTCGTGGCACGGCGACGCTTGTTTTTAATTACCCCCCGCGACCGAGAGAAAGGCGGATTGGTGAACGGAAGGGGCGAAGAGAGGAAGACGGGAACGGCGAAAAATACCGAGGGAGTAGCGCGTGCACCGCGCGTTGCCCGACGTAATCTTCCGAAAGTCCACGAATTACGTTTTTTAATTCCCGCAGCCTCGCCGATTACCCCAGAATGAACCGCTCGCGTATCTGCTTTAATTTTTATTTGCATTACCGGCTGGGGCTTCTTTTAACGGCGTGTCGGCTCCCCGAAAACAAGTACTCGCGGTTCTTTCATGGCCTTTTTCTCCTAGAAATAATAGGCTTCCTCTTTTGTTTTTGTTTCCGCGAAAGGGGATTGTAATGGAACAAGTAAAGTTAGGATGTTATGGGTCCAAAAGGAGAACGTTTCTGCCCGGGAGTTGAATTACGAGGAAACTGACGATTGCATTACAGCAGAGAGGAAAACGAGGGGAAGCACGGGAATTATGATATCCAGTTTCAACTATAATTCGAGTGAACTTTTATATGAATAGAAGTGATGAGGAAAAAACTTATTCGTTTATTTATTGTTCGAATTATTCTTTAATCCTATTGTGAATTATTTGTACAAGATGTCCTTATTTTTACTGCTGATGAAAGCAAATTGAACATTCGTTCATAATATATATCGTTATTTCTGTGTGATTCCGTTTACTTTTCTTCATAATTTATAGATTCCGTTAAATAATAAATGTTGAAACAAAACCCTATTCATACAGAAGACGATAGAAGAAGGTAAAGGAAATCAATTATTCATTATTTACAAATCATGAATACACGTAGATTCCACTTATTATTTGTCACCCGTCAATCGGATTTTAATTTGTCCAACACTGCTTCCATCGTTACTCGAGGCTTGAATGCATTAATGGAAGTGTTCGCTCGGAAGCGCTTTTATACGCGTATAATGTATTCACTCCCAGGATTTAGCTGTTGAAGCTCGTTTAAACGATACCGGGAAACGCAGATAAGGAGATACGAAAATTTCAGTGAGCGAAGCGAGGTAGGTAGATATCTGGAGCAGATCCCTGCTCGCGATTTGGGAGTGTTTGAGGGATCCGTCCCGGAGGTGGCACGTCTCCCAGAAATCTACGACAAAATTTCCGGTGACAATCCCAAACGCGAAATTTCAAGCAAGTCTGTCGTCCTCCCCCCCCCCCCCCCCCCCCCGAGGGGGGGAGAGATTGTAAACAGTATAATAATGACTGTTCTTATTATCATCCGGCACCGGGGGCGGGAGTTTCGCGAGAACTTGTGCCAAAATTTCGGTTCGCAGTTCGCGACTGATCCTAATTAGCAATGCTAACGAAAGTTGGCGAAATAATGAACGACGGTATCCCGTATCGAATTAAGCGCGGCGCGAGTGGAGCGCGTTGACGCGTAACGAGACCGGTCTCTCGAAGAAATTTCACCGAATATCCGGGAACGTCGATTCCGATCGTCCCCGTCTCCCCGTCCACCCTCCCGCGTTTCGAGTTCTTCCCCGGTTCCTCGGCCCTCCCTAATTCCCCTTGCGTCGAGCGGGCGACCGTCCCTCGCCGGAAGTAACAAGAAATTAATAGTGGTGGGCTGCTAAGCAAAATCGTGCGGCGCACGGTATTACCTTCTTTAAAAGGTGCGCTGATTAAGAGCGCCCTCGACCTACTTAACTTTTTTTCCTTAACCGCCGCTCCTCCCTCCGACGCCGGCTAAAATAATCGTGAAATTAAACTCGCGATGACTGGGCTATTTGAAAGTTAAATCCATGCCGGCGCGAGGAGAGCGCCAGAAGGGCAATCGTGTTATACCGCTGGCAAACGTTTCCTTTTTCCGTCCTTCTCGTCGACGTTTTCTTCCCATTCGGTCATGGTCCCATTGACGCGAGCTTTTTACCCACGTTGAAGCATCTCGAGGCCTCCACGAGTCTCGCGCCCATGTAACGTTCGCGAAAGCCCCAACTAGAGCGAACTTCCCGCGATGCCATTCACCGTGCTCCCTCGTCATCCTTCATGCCGCCGCCGCTAGTCATTGTTCGCCTAAATAAATACCGTATGGATAATAGAAGCGTCTAGCCATCTTCGATAATGGAACCACTATTTATCTCGCGCTCCTTCGAGCTTCCCGTCATCGAGCACACTCCTTTCACTCGAGCTTTTTGTTCCCGCGGCTTTTTGCCCGGCACCGTCTCGAGGGGATGTGTTAATCTATTACACCGCCGCGGCAGGATTAGGCCGTGCCATCCATTGCTTCCCAGTTATCCCCGGCTCCCTCCGATCGCAGAGGGGTGGATGGAAAAACAATCGGGCGACGTTACCCGACAAAACCCCTCCGCGCCGCAAATTAAGATCGAATCACCGGCCGTCGTTCGCCCCTGAAACCTTCGACACATCGATTGCCCCGTCTCCTCTTCTCCCTACTCCTAAACCGTCTGGACTACTTGTTGGGGTAACGAGCTTCTTGTCGAAAATATCCGTTTAATAATCGCTAACGATTCCAGGGACAGGGAGAACGCGTCGTTTCCCGAGCGGTTCGAGGACTCGCGGGGCAATTATGGTTAATTACAGAACGGGACGGGTTCTTTATTAACTTTTAATGAGGAGCTTGCTTTTCTTTTTTAATCGTTGTATCGAACGGCGTTACGCCGCGCGGATTAACCGCGACTAGGACTCGAGACGACGTCGTTGTCGACAGGATGCCACTTGTCCGTCGACGGATACAATAGTCGTCGCCCGGAGCCAACAAAATCTCTTCTTTCGCGGTCCACTCGGCCCGTTTCGAGTGCGATCATCGATACGTCGGCTGTTTCAATTATCGATTTAATGATGCTGTCGTTTGATTCGGAGGGGTACGGCTGTTCGAGTAAAGGACCGACGGTGGATCTGAAATCGGTCGCGGCCAGAGGGAGACGTTCGTGATCCTTCGTCCTTCACCCAGTTCGCTGGGCAACGGCGTGTTTCGTTATCAAGCTCGTTAAATAATCTTGAAAACCGCTGAACTCGCCGATCGATCGCGCCCCCGCGAACTTTCGCGACGCCAGGGGTACACGCGAACCGAAGGAAGTCAGATTTATTCGATTAATATTCCCGCTGCTATCAGATCCGTCCACTACATGCGGGTTAACTTAGCGGCAATTTGCGGCTAATTTAGTTATAATTAATAACGGTTTGACGGCCGCTCGACAGACCCGATTGAAAGAGGACGATTCGAAACGCTGAAATTACAATGTAGATCTGGTAATGGGTTTCGACGTACGTTCCATTGATATTCACACCGTAATTCCATCGGGAATTTTAATTCTGTTCATTGCTACGAATCGAGCGCTAAAGGAATCCCATCGAACTAATTAATCGAAAATATATTGCGATCGCGGTCCGAACCTCGCTCAAAGTGGTGGAAAAGTCAGACGGCAACCCTCGAACGTCTCTCCTACACCCACAGACTCTCGAATCAATCTCCACACTCGGGACGCGTCGCTCTGATAGCTTCCGTCAACTTTCGATCATTACGATCCAACGTAAGAAGCTTATGTCGCAGAGGGTGGCGATTACGGGAAAATGTCGCGTAGCTGTATTCAGTCGCGAATACGATATTGCCACGTGGCATGTGTTCACCCAGAATGAGGGCCGCAGGATATAGGATGTCCTATGGCTTTGCCTTCAGCTGTGGACGCGTAATTAATCGAAGATTAATCGAATTACCGCGTATTGCTGCGGCCTTGGTGGCTCGGCGGCGCGCGATCCAAACGTCAATCGCAGAAAGGACATCGAGCCGACTGGTTGTCGATCGGATGGCGCTTTGCGCGACTACTCGGGCGCCTCGATTACGTGGCGGACCAAGCTGCCAGTTTGGCTAGACGAAACTCATTCCGACTGTTATGGCATCGCTTGATTATTATTGGAAATTATGGGGAAAGGTTAAAGCGCTCATAGAGACACCGGAAAATCGGATTTTTAAGTCTGGTGATCGTAGTGAGCGTACGAAGATGATTGTTGATTATTATAGAAGCGTAATAAAGCGTTGTAACTCTTCTTTGTGTTTTAAAAATGATATTTGATGAACTATTTCTGTGTGTTCTGTATTCTACATGATACATCATTGTGTGAGGGTTCTTTATTTTATTGTAAACAAGGAAATAAGAAATTCTTGAAGCTTGAAGTAATATCAATTTTATTTATATCTACGAAATTTGGCTGATGAAAATTGCTGTTTATCATTCCGTTAATCGATTCTGTGCGGTATGTTGAATAGAATATTAATTATTATTAAATACATGAAGCAGCTAATCTAAATTACCTAGTATACTACACCTGATAACAAATATTTAACCGATTGAAATAAAACAGAATTATTTTTTAATTGTATCGATTTTTTAGATATCAAATACAATGTTTTTAATATAAAGATACATGCGAATGTTAGATCAGTTTAACATGAAGTAAATACAAAAATAAATAAATGAAATTTTTGTTTATTCTCAAAATAAAAACAATAAAAAAGAAGAAAAATACTGGTCGAAAACATATTTGGTTAACGAAAGTATCGAAAAAAATACAATATTCGTCATAATGTTTGTCTTTTTGTAAATTTATAATAACAAATCCTTTTTTACCGGAATTTCTACCAGCTTTTTTCCACCTAGTGTTTTGCTTTTTTACTATTTCGACTAAACACTTTTGTTTTTTTTTATATTTACTTCATGTGAGATTGATCCAACATTTTCATACGTTTTACATTTATACCATAAATTCCCGAAGTTTTGATTAATTTAGTTTTGCTGGGCTTGGATGAAAACTTTTTACCGTTGTATTTATATCTACACTCGAATAGATATTATTAAAAGGTAAAATATTTTCTAAAATAATGAACAATTGCAGTTTAATCTGACTACGATTTTTAGGCAATAGTCCAAAAATTTCTTGATATAAGAATGAACTTTAATCGCCATACATCTAAATAAGGTTTAAATACTTCGTCATATTTCATGTATGTACTCCTTGCATAAATATAAACTTCTACATGCACATGTACAAGAAAGGAACTAAATATTTCCTTACGGAGTCTGAGGCTACAAATACTAATAAATAATAAAACCATACAGAACCAAAAAAAAAAAAAATAACAAATAACAATTTCTTTGCTCCTAAAAGGCAGCTATTAAATACTTCTTCTGTGTTTACTAGACTTAAAAAACTGACTTCCTTGATACACTTCGATTTACTCCAAATCCTGTCTCCTAATTTCCAGCAGCAATCGAAAGATTACCTGACAGTTATCCACGGTTCGGTTCACTTTGCGTCCACGCGACGGGCGCGATCGTCGCAGACGTAGCGGAGGTAACGCGAGCGGGCGAGCGTTCGTTCGCGGTGGATAATCGAGCCGTTTCGCGGAGCCTTTCCGAAGATAAAATAATTTGCGACGTAAATGGAGGCGGCGGGGATCGTAATGGAATAACGAAGCCCCCTCCTAGCTGCGATAATGGAGCGTACGTGTGCGCGGGGTAATACAGATGGGATGGGCCCAGCCGTTATAACGACGGGCGCGACGCTCGCTTGAACACCGAGCAAAATAACACCGGACGCGCGATAATTTTATTCCGCGGAAAAGTATTTCATGTTTGCGACCGGATAGTAAGAAAGGGGGGCTCTCTTCCATTTCTCCTCGCTCCGCGCCGCGCTTTCCCAGTCCTCCGTTTCACCGGAAGCCGCGTTAAATTTTCATCCCGTTAAAAGAATTACTCGCGACGAGACGTGCCTCTGTTCCTATTCAGTCTCGCGTTTATTAAAATCACTGCAAGACGGTGCAATTATCTCGAGACAGCTTCCCTCCGGGTTCCACGGGCGCAAAACCCGGGAGATGCGTCTTCTCTTCGATTTCACCCCTTCACCTTTTTCCTCCGTTGCCATCCCTCCCTCCCTCCCGCCTCGTTTCCTTTTTTACTTTGCTACACGTCGTACATAAAACCCGGAAGTTATTTTCCACGCGACGCGGAAAAGTAGTAGACGGGGAAACGTTGTAATACTGCATTTCAAAGGATCTACTATTAACACCTGCAACACGCGACTTACATTCATACATCGGGAGATTTTTATTTGACTTTAAGAAGAGCTGCGCGAAGCTAGGATTTTACAAGCAGGAAACGTTTCAATGCGCACATGCACGCTCCACATATATATATATTTCTACGCATCTCCTTGCGCTCTTTATAATGCCGTTAAGTTACTTTGCAATATGGAGCTCGGAGAATGCTGTTAATTCTTCAAAGACAGGACGTTTTTACCTGCGGATACACGGCGCGAGTGTGCGCGAAAATTATATCCATAGGAAGCACGTTTTTCGTACTTTAAATGATGCACGCGTGTGCAAGCCACAATTTTTTAAAAAGCGAGTCACAAACATTGCGCCGAGTTTAATTGCTGGCGACTCGTTTCTATTTTTTTGAAAGTAGTGAATTAAAGAATATACATAGTATACTTCTAAAAAGCAAAATACGGTAATTACTAGAGCCTCAATTATCTCGGTTTTTATTCATTTGATACACTGGCGATAATAGTAAGCTAAAACTTCGAGCAAATCTTGCAGTATGACTTAATAATACTCTGCCAATCATTACCATGTTATATCATAAATATTAAACCGGTTAATCAAGGTTCGTACACAAAACATCCTTCCGCTAATTTATCTACACTCCACCAACGCGGCAATCAAGCTCAGTTTTCTGATCACCTTATATGCGCGTTTTCCCTGCACACGGTAATCTCGTATGAATCATTTCCTACGCGGACGGCGCGTCGCGCAGCTAATAGACAATTCCCATTTTGCTCCCTCTTTTTTTTCGGACCGAACGAGCAGGGTGAGGAGGCGTGGGGCCTCCCCCGCGTTGGCCCGGTGGGTTGAAACACGTCCGACTCTTTTCGGCGGGGAAATTTATACCCGCGAGCCGAGGTGACAGCGCGCGCGACTGTAATGAGGAAATATCGTTTCACGATATCGATCCGCGCGGCGAAAGGTCAACCCCAGAAGGGGTTGCCGACTGACGAACCCTCCACGGGCGCACGTACACGCGTCGGAGCGAGCGTGTCTGCCCCCCGGTACGTTCGCCCCTGTCGCGGATATTTTGATTTTAGTAATGAGACAGGCCTCTGTGATTCGAGCGATCTCGTCTCTCGGTTCCTCTTTTCCTCTCGACGAGTCGTTTCCACGGGAAACGACGGACGGCGCGGCGTTTAAATATAAATTAACCGATCGATCTCGTCGCCCGCACGGATTTTCCGATCGCGTTTCGCGAGTGGACCTGATCGCGGGTTTATGAAAGTTCAAGGCAATAGGATGATATTTGTTCCGCGAAGGATGAGAATCGGTTCGATCTTCGCGGAGGTCGAAGGGCAAGGAACAGTCTTCGAAGAATGACCTCGAGATGATTTGAGACTATCGCGTGAATCATAGGACGAAAGACGAGCGGTCCAGAGGCATCATTCTCTCCTCGAAATGATCATTCCCATCGGCACTGCAAATATTGAATTTACATGGGTCCTCTCTCGTTTCTGCATTGCAGATGTATGCGCTCTGGGAACGTGAACCGCGGACACGTACATATGTATGGCCGTGCGTACGTATTCGTATGCAAAGATGCGCATACAGGCGGGGAGAGTGCGCGCGTTGTTAGCGCGGAGCGTCGACGGCGTTCGCCGGGTCTCGACTCGCGGCCGGCGCGCGCGATCTCGTTGTATCAACTCGTCGCTAATGAAATCTGATTCAGAACGAACGTATTCCCCGTCGGTCGTGCGATTTAATCCCCTCGCCGTAAAGGAGCCCTCGACACGCCGCGTCGGGGCCGACAACCGCTCCTCCAGGGCCACTCCAGTTGTAATATCACGCCGCGTCGACGCTGGCCCCCCGATAACGATAGCGCGATGACGAGTGCCACTCCGCTGCGCTCTCTCGTTCATCCGAGTCGCGTGATCGAACAGGTGGAATCGACGATATTGCAGGGTTTGGACGTGTGTGGGGGGGGGAGGGGTTTCATTCACTCGAATGTTTGGGAATGCAAATCGTCCGGACGCGAACTGAATTCGACTTTTATCTTCGTAACGCTTGCGAGCGCGCGCGGACGGAATATTTCGAGCCGGGATCGAGGTGGCTCGCGCGTCCGATTAGTTTGTAATGCGGGACAGAAAGGAAATCGATTAATCGGGATCGTCGAGACGAGATTTGAATACCCGTATCCCCGCGTTTTGAGCGGAGCTGTACGTGGATCACCGACAGATTTCATCTTGTCGGGGGATTAATATTCGAGAATGGGTCGCAATCTACGGTAACATGGAAAATCGGATCCCATATGGACGAGCCCGCTAATTCTGCTCCGATCAAAAGGACACGTTCGAAAGCGTATTTTACCTGCGGCTTGTGCTTCCGCCTAGGTAACTGCTTCGCAGTTCTATAAATATCGGCTGTTTCATTTCCCGCGTCCCCGGCTCAAAGAGGATTTATTCGTTTAATACTCCCGTCTTGTTAGAAGGAAGGAGACTCTCGTCAGATCCCGCCAGCGAATCTAGTTAAACCCGTTCCCCCTCCACGCGAACTGACGCAAAAGAACGCAGATGCTCGGGGGTCAAGACGTTTTCTCTCCCATTTCGTACGCTTCAGAAAGCAAGCGGCGCGGCGTCTGTCCTGGACGCAGGATTCGCCCAGGGATCCTCTCCGATATCCTCCAGATCTCTCAAGATCTTAAATCACGTAGCCGTATCTGGAACGTCTCTTGGACATCGGGGGTTTTCTCATTGCGAGCTGGCTAACCTCCTGTCAGAGTGCATAAGTTCAATGCTGTGTACGTGCCCGGGCGGAGGATTTTCCCGCGATACCCTTCGCGATCCGGACAGGACTAAGAAAAGGACTGAAGGGTGCGCAGGGAGATGGGCAGGGCGGGGAAGGATGTTTTCTCGAGCATAAAAGGGGACACGTAACGCGCTTAAGCCCCCGGACACTCGCGCGAAACGGACCGCCGCCGAATTTAACCGTGGGTATTGTCCCTGCACTTTGCAGAACGTCTTGTCAAGTGTCCTGTTCCGAAAAAGCGACTCGAAACCGTCACTGGGATAAAATACGGACCGCGTTCTTGCGTCCGCGTCTAAGTCCTTCCGCGTCCTTTATTCGCGATTCCAGCGAACGTGGTTCTCTAACTGTCTTGAGGATTGTTTTTATTAATCACTGGTACAGTAATTGATTTCAGATCTTTCATGGGTTGATATTGTTTTGGTTTATACGATAAAGTTGGTCATCATTACGATATTTATTCTCTGAACTGGAATCTTTATTTTATTTTTATTTTATATATTTAACCAGATAAAGTACATAGAGTATATGGAATATACGCATAATGTACATCCTATAGAGTTAATTTCGAAATTAACTGTACACAGGATAATAATAATATAACAATATAAGTAATACAAGTAACACATTGTGTTATGGATAATACTATAACAATTTTACTGCATATTTACGTAGAAGTTTAAGTTAAGGTCTATTTACTTGTATCCAATTTTTTATTTTTGTTTTTTCTTAATAGTGTCTTTGCTAAGTGTTAGAGTTTTTAGCTCGTTTGGCAAATCGTCGAATACTTTTATTGCACAAATATTGCTACTTTTAGTACTAATAGTCTCGTTCATTAAATGTAAAAGGTATACTTTTGTTTCTGGTCACACTATTTGAATTCAAAAAATAATTTTTTAGTTTACTATAATGAAAAAGGATAGACTCTAGTAAAAAAGTCTGCGTTAAATTTAATGGAAATTTGATGATATCAGTGCCTTTATTCTGGGATTTAGACTTTCTAGTTATTGCAACACTTGTATCCTGTATTTTCTCTTATTCAAGGAATAATTACTTGCAAAGGGTCTGAGGACTAATATTTTATTCAAGACAAGTGACGCACTGTATGCGTCATATAGTATCTATTCAATCAAACCGCTGACACGGCAGGTGCGTCATATCCGCAATGTGACTGCAAACAGAAACTAATGCTATTTTCTGGGGAAACTCTTCTATGTAGGTACTCAAAACTCGATTTCAAATGCATTAAAAAGTATGAGCATACCTCGAATATTCACAAATTTATTTTAAATTCTTTTAGTATTTTAACATTTGTACGGAAATTGGGTCAATTTGACGCAAAACGAAATTGCTAATTCTTTTTTTTTTCGTTGTTAATGTCTTATTTGAATTAATACCTTGAGCTGAAACGATAATTACCAGAACTAAATTTTAATTCTATGCTAAATATTTGTAAACATTTCACCAAGCCTCCGAAACTTTTCCTCTAAATTCTATGCCAATGAATCCCACCGGAAGGGCATCGCCCGCTCACGGGAGTTATTAGTAACTTATTTATGGGGTTATCGCCAAACGTACGAGAGCAAGACCGAAGATAGGAAAGCCGAACTTTCGTCCCTGTTAAATCGATACCCATCGAATTGAGCGAACTTCAGTGGACGGGGGAATATCTACTGCTTGCGGTGTATGCGAAATGTACAGTTGCCGAAAGCGGAAGTTATCGCTAAAGGAAGGAATTCAAGCTGAAATCAAAACATCATCGAAAATCAAGACGAACAATATCGAGTCTTAAGTCTACAAACTCCGATGAACAGTGATTTCGTCTACAAAGACAGAAGATGCAAAACAGGGAAGTTAGTTAACCGATCGAACTGTCCCTCGTCGATGATACACTTTATAATATCGCCCCGATGACGCAATTGGCTAGGAATTCGATAGAAACACTTTTGGCAGTTCCACTCCCCGATTTTGTAGCGCAGTTGCGCGTTTCGAATTCTTGCGCCAACCACTGAATTCCCCGGAATGGTAGTATCAGTTTGCAACGGGCAGAGAAAAAAGCGGGAGTAGGTCGAGCAGAATCCTGGCTGCGCCGAAACGTTCAGTAATATCAACGTTCGACGAGAACAAAGGCCGTCGAGTCGGGGGCGAGTTCTTTGGCCACGCTTGTTTATGGATCCCATAAAAATAGTTGGCAGCCGGTGAAACCGGTGGCGGGTCTCACGCGAGTCTCCACAACGCTCGCTACTTAAATAAACAACGGTCCGGTGGCGCGGTGGTTAGAGGCGGTGTGGAGCGTCGGAGGCCGGCGCGTGGAAGTATCGCGGCATTTCCGGCGGGGCAAGGAGTTACCGAAAATAGTGGACCACAGGGCGCGATGTTAATTAAAACAGGATCGACGAAGAGAGAGTGGAGCTGGTGAACTCGCGCGAAACGCCGCGCGCCGTTGCGTCCCTATTCCCGAAGCCAAGGTCTGGTCTGCCTCCGCGATTTCGTCCCCGTTTCGGCCTCGTTCCCAACCCCCGCGCCTCTGTCTCCTCGCCGGCTCCCTGTCCAACCTCCTCTCCTCGCTGGAGATTGCGTCTCGAGTTCTGTCGGCGCGGCGGTACGACGCTATCGTGGTATCAGTGTGTCTCGCGCGCCTGCACACGCGTCAGAGCACCATTGTGGAACCCGTATGCAGTAACGGGCCACACACGGCCAATGTTGATTGTTGTGTGTGCACACAATGCGTCCCTGTTGCTACAGCCGCGTCTCGCATCGGAACGGGGTTAGGCCGGGGCCAGGGATGACAGTTTTCGTTGCGCCGTGAATACTGATACGGACAATCACGGGCTCCGGGAAAACGGTTACGCGATAATAAATCAATTTCCCAGCGACGCGCGCGCCTTGGGACTCGGTCGCGAAACAAAAAGGCTTTAATTTGACCTGACATCTGGTTGTAATTGAAAGCTTTCAGCTTTATTAATCTTGTCTCGAAACAAGGTGATTATAACTCGACCGAGGTGGCGCATTTTTCATTCTTCGAGAGAATAAAAAGACTACCGAAGTTTGGCTGCTTGTTTCCGAAACGATGATCGCCTTTCGATGGGTTCATTTCAACGAGAGGAGAACGGTGAGTGACGCGGCTCGATTTTGATCAAACTTCCCGCGAGTATTCTCTCAATCGACGTAAGAGTTTTGTCATTTTCACTGGGTACCACTTTTGGACTTTAAGGGAGGCAGTAAACCCTTTATCAAAGTCGTTCTTTTTTCTCCAGTTAAATAAGAGCTTTACTGTTTTACGAGGAACATAAATAAGCGACGTAGAAACTTAAAAGGAAAAGTTTTTTTTTGTGAAAAAGAAGAAGGCAAAAATTCAATTTCTGTGAGAAATTGTTCTTCAAAACTTTTGTCATCTATCTGAATTTTTTATTGGATTGACACTCTTGTACTTACTTTGTTAAAAATAGTAATTTCTATTTAAAGTTACAAGAGAAATACTAACGTAATCCGGTAAAATTCTTTGGCAAGAAGAGAGAATAATTGTGCGAAGTTTCATCAAAATCCAGGTGCGTCAGTTGCCAACTTTCCCTCGTTAGCCCAAAATGCTCTAAGAAACATACACGTACACGCATTCTGAATTCTAATCTTAATTCCCCCGGAGCTATCTTGAATACAAACGTTGTATAAACTCTTGCCGAAAGTCGCGTAAAACGTGGGTTCCTCGTCTGACCCAATTTCGTCTTATTCTACTATCGATCCTCAAAAAACCTTGGAAGTTAATAGATATTTAATCGAAATCCGGCCTGGACCGATTATGGATTATTGGTTTGGAGGAGGGGCTGACTGCTCGGTAAAAATGATATATTCGAAGTGGTTCAACCTACTTCGCGGGTTTTTTCACGCGTCAGCTGGTCGCCTCGATGCGGCGCGGCTCGCTGGAACAGTCGACGAAAAAGCCAAGGAAGTACTAATGGTTTCGTTAATGCCGAGCAATCGACCGTGAGATAAAACTTGAATTTCGACGACCATTCAACCATCCCCACCGCTTCGCGAAATGTTATCTCTACTGTTCCTATTTCCCTGGAGCTACCGCCACTTTACCCGTACAAAAATCGGGGATTAGTTTCTCCCCGTTGAAAAGACAATTTGGTTCGCGCGAACCGATATCCCGTGATTTATGAGAGAGTTATAATGGAGTAGGACTAAATCGAATTGACTTGCCCGGGACTTGGAGTGGTGGTCCGAGTGACAAATCCCGCCCATGAACCGACATGTTTCCACAGCCAACTAAAAGTTGGGCAATACACGGAGAGTTCGGCCCCGCGAAATCTCGAGAGACACGCGTTCGCAGCAGCGAAAGGAGATACGGGGACGCTGTGATTGCGCCGCGCTGTATGCTCGGGCAAATTTATTCATCGGATTATTCAAATTGAAAGGCGTACACGAGATAGATATTACGGTTTCGTAGTTATCGGGCGCCAACGCAACGTGGCGAGCCGAGGGCGAAGCAAAACAAAGGCGAGCGTATCGAAGTTGCCGCGATCGAATCCTCTTCGCCTGTTTGTCTCTCGACCGAAGAGAGCATTGCCGTGATTGACGTTTATCTAAAACCGGCCGGATCTCTCGTTTAAAACCTGTAACAGCACTCTCTGTTCACGTTTCCGTACTTTTGTAGAGTCGCGCGAAAATTTTACGACTACAGGGCGCTTCAGAATCGTCGGACAAAGTTCGACTACATCGCCTGACCATGCATAGGGTGGAACTACTGATATTCGTGAAAATTCCACGGCGCTCGGTGGTTATTCAACCCAGGTGTTCAGGGCGTCGGTAGCTCGGGTTCTTTCACGACCAGTTAATACACTGAACGGTTTACCACCTACGGCCCGCCCAGAGCGTGACTAACACTTTATATCACGCACCGAAGTTAAAGCTCGATGCGGAAAGTACACGAGAACGGGACATAAAGTCACGAGGGGGCTTGTAAAAATTAGGGAGCAGACTTATCGATCTAGAGAGAATTTAAAGTTAGGTCTTTCTGGACCCTCCCTAACAAATTCAGTTGTCGAAGTTCAGACGACCTTACGGGAGGGTTCCGGTCCTCGGAGGGTTCCGGCAAATTTTGTCACGTACTTTCCCCGCAGAGTTCCTCGGCGGCTGTGTATTTATTTGCAGTAGAAATTTCTTTCTACCGAGTTACGTCAACTTCCCTTTCTCTCGGCGCGCCTAATACGCCAAACACTCGGCGCTACGATTCCCAACGGAGGCCCGTTCCCAATCGCATATCCATAAATACAGACGTGCGTGGTTTGCGATCTGCATCAACATATCACGGTTGCACAACATCTAAATGACAGTGGGAGGAATCGAGCGCGAGAATCGATCGCAAAGCGGCTGCGGCCGGTCGTCCCTGGCGGAGGCGAGAGACTCGTACGTTTGATAGTAGGTCACGCGATGACAAATTGATCAGAGATGCCGTGTTTCGTCGCGGATCCTCGATAGCTCGACGACGCAGGGTCTTGTATCGGTTGGTCTGCTTCGTGGCGCATTCGATTTTCGTCTCGCGTCAGCCGCAGCGTCGCCTCGTAACGGTCGTGACTTTCCGAAGGAAAGGAAGAAGAACGCGACGAGAAATTTCCGTTCTCCGTCGACGGTCACTTTTATTCCGTCGCGGTGACATGGCGGTCGAAATTTCGATGACGCGCGTAAGCAACCGCGCGACAAACGAGTGCGTTTGTTCCGAACCGCACCGAGCGTCGTCTCGTCGCGCCGATAATTGCCGCGCCATTCAAGTGTAATTGTTCGAACGAGCAGCCTCGGCAATTAATTATCGCGAGGCGCCGCCGCGCTGCACTGTTTTATCGGTGGAGCATGATCTACGGACGCATGGTTACACGGTTACGGACAGCGGACGATGGATGGAGAGCGGCGGGAAGCGAACAGTCGCGCACGCTCGCTCGAAACCGCGCGAATTTTCGACGCCTGAAGCCCGATAAAAAGCAACGGGACCGTATGATCGAATCAATTGATACTGGAGATGACTGCGCGCTCGACGGCGCGCGATCGTCGATGAAAAGCGCGCCCGACGCCCTTCGGTGTAACTTCCTGATGCGGGGTGACCGATTATCTTCATTACGCGTCGTCCTGCGAACTTTTTAATTGTCCGCGCCGCGCCGGCCCGATCGCTTGCGTAAGGGATAACGAATGCGTCCTTCTTTATTGTTCCTCGGTTATTTCCCGTTGCTCGATGGGATCGTTCGTTTCACATCGCCACGATTATGCTACTAGTCCGGGAGTCGCGTAACGAACGGCGCGAAATAGTAACGGTCAAAAATCGTTGATTTGCGAGGCCATCGTTTCCCAGATTGGGACGTCGATGGAGCGCGCGCACATCCGAGAAAAATACTGCCCGTTGGACTATAAATTTCAGAAATTTTTCACCCCTCGACGATTATTTACCGCATCCCCGTCGAAACACCGGGCGTAATCCTTGAATTATAATGTTCCATCGCAGCGTGAAATAAAGCGTGGACTTTTCGCCGTTGCGATGATCTAGATTGGTGTTCATTGAAATTATTAAGCTTCGCATCGTGGGGATCTATGACTAAACAAATAAGAGTTCCAGCGAGCTTCGTCTTCGGGGTAAGTGAGTTAGTGCCGACAGTCGAGAACGAAAGAAGCTTAAGGAGGTATTTGTCAGAATTTGATTTCTCTGAAATCGTACACCGGAACTATTTCCATTTCTGTAATCCGTATCAATACAAATGTGGGAAAAAAGTGAAGCGTTCGCCTCGGTGAAAAAGACAGTTAACCTTTAGCGATCGATGAAACTCGTCAGTTTCTTCCTTTTGCTTTTCCGTTCACAGCTGCACGGATATAGATAATCTCCACGTGGCGTTCTTTTCTTCGCCGTTGGCGAAACGGTATTTTCATTTCCCGCGTCGGTAGGGTTAAGGGACTGAGGCGCGAAGCTCAGGTGAACGCGTTAAAGTGGACCCCGCTATCGATTCAAGCCGCAAAGCCGCAACAGCCGATCCAGGCATTTGTCAACGACGACAGGAAACGTGGCCCACATAGAACGCCGCGCCGCGTAACCCGGACACATATCAAAGTTCCGTCGAGACGGCATGGGACGGGCAGGAACGGCACAAGCGCAATTATTATTACGGCCCATTACTTACCCGTGTACACCATTGAAACGTGGTTCGTTCGGCGGGCAGCGACGCGGCCACGGGGTTATTATCCTATTGAGCTCGTAAGAAACGGTCGACCGCGATGTCGTACGAGCGTCTTACGACATCCTCCCTTTGTCGTGCAACGGAACACGCGGCGACAAGAACCGTCCGCGACTCGTTGCACTGTCCGGATCTCCGTCGGCGTGTAAGAAACACATCGTCCACCTCGGGTAACGAACCTCTCGAAGCCGCGCGGGTTCACGTCGAAGAAACCGCGTAGCGGAAGCTGAGGAAGAAGCGGATAAATCGCTTCATGGCATGGAGGGTTCAAGATCTTTCTGTGTTCGAGAGGTTGTGACGACCGCGAGAGCAATCTTCTCGTCACGCGGACGCGACTTAAAGGCGAGTGGAGCGTCGGCCGAACGAATGAAAGTTAATTGAGAGGTCGATGAAACGATTAAGAGGCTCCGCTCCGTTCGTCGCCTGACTGTTGCGCCGCGCCACTCGGGCGACGGACGCGTTTTACTGCGGAGGTGGAGCCGACAGACGACGAGGACAACGTGTGTCACGACGCGATCGATGCCGCGGAGAACTTCGCGGCGTTGTCGGAGGGTAATCATCGCGAATTGCGTCTCGTCGGGTACGCGAAAATAACGGGAGCGACGCGGGGGGGGGCGCGTCTCCGCTGCGAAGAATCTCCATATCGATCACGTCGCCGCGGGCTATGAATGTAATTGTCGCGGCAACGACGAGAGGCCGGGTTGATTGGGTTTTATTAAAGTATATCTCGATCGTTTAGCGACCGCCGCGCTCCTCCTCGCCGCGCGCCACGACAACGGAATCGCTCTCCCTTTGAACTCGTAAAACGTCCGACGTAATAATTGCCAGCGGCCGCTGTATTTTTCGCTGCTACGGCGAAACAGCATTACCCTCGTAAAAAAAAGGTCCCTTTCACCTCCCCTTTGCCAGCTTCATAATGGTGGCATCACGTGTGCTACCGGCTGTACGTTCTAGAGCGCAATAATAAATTGCTGTACAAGCCATAGTTTTATCGTCCCATTTGCCGGCGACGACTTTTCCTCGCTCTCCCGCCTCCCTCCCACGCGCCTTTCCGAATCCGATGGGACCATAAAGATAAATAAGGACGGCACCGGAAGAGAACTGGCCAGAAGGGGTCCGCGAGAGCGCCGTCTGCAAGATCGTTAAACAAGCTTCGACTGGCGGTACCCGCGGGAAAAAAGGAATTAAATAACGAACTTGCTCGCCCTTAGCCTTAACGACGACCCCGCGACGAATATTATTACGCCGCTCGTAAGTGCGTTACGGTCGCACCCCGCCCTCGCTGTTAGCGTCGCCTTTATTCGGCGTTTCGACGCATATAATTCGATTGTCGACCTAGCGCCTCTCCTTCGCCGCCCGATCGGCGCGCGGCTACGAGCGGTAATTTACGATGCGGCGTTGCGCTTCGGCCGCGGCTTCACTTCGTAAATACCCCGCTACAGCACCGGAGATTTGTAATGTTTGAGGGTACACGGCGATCCTTGGTTGTGTGTCGACGTTTCCAGGCCGGAAATGTACTGGGGTGGATAAGAAGACTCGAATTACGAGGTGCAACAATTTGACTCTGCTTAAGGGAAACAGACTACATGGAAACGCACAGAACAAGAATTTTAGTGTAAAACGTTTCAGGTAGAAATAGAATAGCTTTCAGAAGAATATATTCTTCCGAAATTGAAAATTCGAAAAACAAAAGTGACAGGGGGAAATCAAATAATTCGCTGCGTGGTTCCGATCGAGTCATGGAGATTCCATCTGTACCAATTTTTGCGCAAGTTATTACTTTGGAAGTTATCACGGTTATTCCGGGTATTCCATTTCGAATGATTGAAGCTAAATTATCTTCTAAACTAATGGTTTTTTTTTACACGAATAGGTTGATAGTTTTTTTTTTTTTTATATACAATTATAGGTTGAATCGACTTGCGTAATAAAAAAAAATATATCAAATTCATTCAGTTACAAAAACATTAATCATTTCAAACTATATCAGCGTGGAAACTATTCAAGATTTATCGGTAATATTTTTTATTAATCGAATCGAAGTTTCTGTTACATGCTCCACCATGCATAAGCGATTATATTGTAGAATATTCTATTCATTGTTTCGGTTATATTCAGATAAAGAATATTATTTTTATCACGGAAATGTTTTTTTATTCTACATTTTTCTTTTATACTTTGAATGTTTTCATATGCATTTATTATCTTCCTGATTGCATAACATGATTCCTCCCTTGTGTGATACTGTGAAATCTCAGGAACCTTATCAAAAATTTTGAAACAAACGAAAACCTAATTTTTACACCTAAAAAAAAGTAATATAATAAAGAAATAATTCTTTTTGCGTGTATTTCTAACCTTATCGGCTTTTTCATTTCCAGCGCGAGAACAAGGTCGCCGCGATCAAGATCGACAATGATCTGGCTGTCGTTGCTGCTGGCACTGGGAACGAGGACAGCGTCCGCCACGAACATGACTAACGTGTCGCCGTTCGCCTCGACGACGAGGCCGATCACGACCACGGAAGTGGTTTATCAGCGGTTCGCGATCGAACCGATGGATCAGACCGCGGTGATTGGCAGCCGAGTGACCCTTCCTTGCCGAGTCCTCGACCAGAAGGGGCCCATTCAGTGGACGAAGGACGACTTCGGGCTGGGCGCTGTCAGGAATCTCACGGGATACGAGCGTTACGCTATGATCGGCAGCGACGAGGAAGGTGAGTCGAGCCCGAAGAATAAGTGGAAAGGAAATGCATCTTGCGAGACAAAACGCGAGTTCCACTTCCATTGCGAATAAGTTGCTTTTGACGGAGACGTTTGCACCATTTTTCAACCCTTTGCGCTCGCGTCGCCTTTAATCTGCCGTCTCTCAGTCGACTCGGAATTCATTTTCGCGAAGACACTTCGCGCAACGCGAGCGAGAGAGAGGACGGCATTTTCCGAGGTCCCGTCGCGAAGCCACTGGCGCGAAAGGTTACGGTACGATCTTCGGGATGGTTGTTTTTGTAAACTTCGTGGAATTAGAATTATACATGGTCGTGCGGACCGCCTCCGCCGCGGTCTCCGAAGAAACGAACGAGAAGAATAACGCCGGGAAACATCCCGAACAGTAACTTAATGCATATTTATGACGAAATCCAGGAGGAAAACAGTGGAGTCGGTGCCGGGGATCTCGCCGGCTCTCGCAAATGCACACGATCGCACCGAGGAGGTCAATTTTCTCTGGTTTTCACTCTCTCGCCGCTCTTGACCACCCACTTTTTCAAATGCATTTCTTATGTAACTGCAAACATTTCCCGGCATAACTTCCATCTACGTTTACCTTCCTGCACTAAAACTTTCCATCTCTGGTCACACTCTCTCTCTCTCCCTCTCTTTCTTTATCTGCGCCCGAAACGAGAAACTGTCCGATATCAGTTTCCCACAAACAACCCCTCCGCAAAAAGGAAAAACCGACGCTTCTGATAATCCGTATCAATAAAGATACTCGAAAGCGGAGGCGGTTCAGCGCGGTGAAAAAACAAAAACCTACATGTGCGCACACAGGGACCGCGTGCCCCATCCATCACATTCAGTGTCAGCAGACGTACACGGCACAAAGGCCCGCGATGTACATCTAGCTGCAGTGACGTCGAACGGACGCGCGAATGGAATAGATATCCAACCGGATGACTGTGAGCAGACGCGCACGGGCGCAAAGGGTTGAACATATTTTTCAGGCGAGCTAGAAATCGAATGAATCTTGATGGAGGTCACTGTCCGACTGACAGTGCTATTTCCTTCGCGCTCGTTTTCCCTTTTTTTTTCGCGTCGATCCGGCACGCAGCTGCGATACACCGCGACGGGCCAGTTCGCGCGGGTCAAATTCAATTTCCTGCGGCCGCCTATTGATTTTTTGTCCTGCGAGAATGAAAAAAAAAACACACACACACGTACACGCGAGCGCGAACACAGACGCGGAAACGACGCGCGGCGGGGGAGACATAGAAAAAGGGCGGGAGGCGACGTGGCCTTGCGCGGCACGACGAAATATTTTACGTCGCGACGTGACGCTCGCGTGCACGCGCGAGGTCAAACGCCCGATCCGGCGAGGGTGCTGGAAAAAGACCGATGGCCATGTGAAATTCATACGCGGTCAGCGAGCGATACACCGTTTCCAGGCTGCCGGTATTCGTCGGCTCACTTTTCGAAAGGGTCGCGACAACGACCGCGTCTTTCGTCGGGAAGACAGTGAACTGAGGGGTTCGGGAGGGTACGAAAAATTCAGAGCCATCGCTCGGGGGCGTTGTTTAGAATAACACGGCGTTCGGAGTCGGAACAGCGAGTAGAACTCGATAACGCGGCCGCATTAAGCGCGCTGGCGGAAAGTTAAATTGCTTTTCTAACGAGTTGCGAAAAATGTATGCCGCGATGACGTAACATCCGCTCGTCCGCGTAGAATCGACGTTAGAAAGTCGCGGGCTACTGCGCGTTCGATCTTGCCTCGCGATAACTATTCTTGGAAACGGTTCGACGCAGACGGTGGTGGCAATTATCGAATGATAATACCGATATCAATTGACGGACGATTTGCGACAATCCCACGCAGTGCAGACAATTCAATTTTAATCCCCCGATCGATCCCGTTTCATCCCGATGCTCAAACTCGTGCGTCTAATTACGTCGCCAACAGCTTACTTATTCACGACGTGATCCACTCGTCGGTTAATCATAATCGACTTACCGTGGCAGCAACGTTCCCGATCGTTCAGCCGGACGGACTGGTAACAATCGAGAAGTCCTCGAGCGGTTCGGCTCGGAGCGCGAATGGCGAATTTGCGTTCGACGGTCGATCGGGAAAGGGCGAACCGGAACCATTGATTCGATTACCTGCCAATTAAGCGGCGTGCGAACCGCAAAGAATTTTGGTAACGGGGAAACAGGCGATCTAATCGATTCGCGGTCGCCGGGCTATTTTGCGTGGCGCGGGCCCCGCGCTGACCGACAGATTTAGCAATTTCTCCATGACCGACAGCAAGCCGCGGCCGTGTGTCGTCGCGCGTCTATCCGCCGCGACACGTAATATCATAATACACGGACTGTTGCGGGCTTGGTGCGAGCCGCACGATTTAACGAGCCTCCGCCACGCCCGCCTCTTCTCTCATCGTTCTCCTTCTGTATCTCGACAGTCCCAGTCAGCCCGAAATCCGCTCGACACTTTTTCTCCTCCTCTCGGCCGTGTCTAATTCCGCAAAAAGTGACGCTCTGCAAAAAGCTCCGCAACACAGTTTCGAGGTTTATCCGATGAAAAATTCTCGCGTTCCGCCCGCGATAAACCATCGCCCAGCTACGCGCGTATATTCGGGCGGGCACAGAGACCCGACAGCCCATATGCTCTCCTTTGCTTCTATTTGTTTGCCGCCGCGACAAGGATTAGCTCGACAGCCGATTCCGCGATATGCACACACATACGCGCGTGTTCGCGCGCGTTCCGCCTTTGCGTCGATATTATATACGCGCGTGCCGGTGTAGCGGCCGAAACTGCGCCCGCGTGCACGCGTCTCGTCGGTGCACACGCGAACAGGGAAATGCAACCGAAAGCCGGAGCCCGCGCGCCGCACGCCATGCCGCCCCCGCGCGCGCACTTTCGTTGCAATCACGGCCGCTCGAAACGATAAGATTCGAGCAGGCGAAGAGGCAATTTAAGCCAACGGCCCTTAATATACCGGGTGTACCGCCTAACTCTATTACCCGAGCTATTTCCTTCGCTTTTCGAGGTTCGCGGGTACGCCTGGCGTGTGTCGATATTGCACGGCCTCGCCGGGAATATTTCGCGAGGGAAATGTTTCCGTTTCGAGGGGGAGATATTAGGGTCATGCCGGGCTCGTCGCTTTGGCCGTCGCGTTTCTGTCCGTATCGGTAACTGGGACGAACTCGTTCGTCTGTTATTGAAGGCCTGCAACGTCTCTTCCCTTTTTTCTTCTTCCAGGAAAAAGCAGTTTCCCCGTTGCGAAACTGGGAAAAGTCTAAATAGAGTATTTCTGGAAGCCTGTCACGATCAGATGTTTCGTTACCGGAAAGTCTGATCACCGAAGAACTTGGACCGAGCTTTTCCTAATATATACTTCAGAAAGCGCAGACTCTGAGACCAGACGCCAAATATTCGCCCGAGCAAATACAGCTGCATGCGAGCTGCTATCGTCGCACAATATCCCTACGTCGCGTCGACGTCTTCACCCTCCGTCGGAAGAATCGCGGAAAGTGCGTTAACGCCGTATCCCAACACGCGCCGGCAACCCTCTCTCCAAACAACTCAGTCGCGGCAACACTTGAAAAGCTTTCTACCGCCCCTGCGGTTCCGACGCAGTCGCGATTTACCCACGGCAAACAAATCTCCGTCTGGAACAGAGAGCCCTGGCGTCGAAGATTGTCGATACAACCTGTTCGAGGCGGGCCATGAGAGATCAGAAGAGTTTGCGACACGGTGTCGTCGCGGGTCTCCGACCGCAACTCACGGGACAAGTATTCGACAATCGGAGACGCTTGAAGATACGACTGCAGTTCCGTTCCGGATCCCTGGTTTCCTTTCGCCGAGATGGCCAGAAGTTCACGGGTGACAATGGAGTTCGAACGGGGGCTTGACGCTCGAGTTATTCTCAATTCGCGCGACCGTGTAGATTAGTAAACAAAGACCGCGCGGGGACTCGTCCCTGACGCGAGGCGGCCGTGGCTGAAACTTGCTGCGAAATTGAACGAGCTGTCGTCACGGTGGCTGATATCGATGTATCGAAGGCGGGGGCGGCGAGTCACGGCTTCCCGTCGTCCTGACGGCAACGCGCAGCTGCCGTCGCGTACGTGTCTACCGTTTTAATCGACGGATTCGCACATATCCGGTGGACGACATCACCCGAAAAGTCTTTAAAACGTCGCTAGGGATGGAAGGAGCCCTGGCCAACTTTAAATTAGTTCCGAAACATTTGCCACACGCCCCGCTGCTTAACGCCGTCGTCGCGGATCAATGGAGGATCCATCGTGGCGGAAATCCGCAAGTTACGAGCCGGTGCGAGAGATGCTAATCGACCGGGTGCCGTGAGGATCTGCAACCGGTTGCCCGTGACTCGAATACTGCGCTTGGTTGGCTGGTCAAGGCCATTGAGAAGAATTGATTATGAAATGAATGAAGAAGCGCTGGTAATGAGGGAGAAGTGTGAAGCTGGCTCGCAGATAATGGAGGAGATAAGCGTTGTCCCTCGGTGGTTTCAAGAGAATTTAAAGCCGTTCGTCGCGATGGAAGAATCGAGGCACGTAGCGAGACTGTAAAAAGGGGATTGCGACCTTTACAGCGAGGCAAGTGGCTTTGACAGGTCAGTTAAAGACGAGGTTGGATCTATGGGTCGTGGCTCGAACAAAATGCCGCCGCTTCCTTGGAAGGTCTCAATCAAAGATAAAAGCAATAAGGCAACGGAGATGAAGGGGGAAATGACTTCGTTGCGAGACTCGGTGCCCAGAAGAAAGGTACTTAAATATTACCCTCAAAGGTCAAGCTGTCAAACGAGCTCCTCTAATAAACTATCAAGCGCAGACGATGGAGAAGGCGGTTACGATAGCTGCCAACCATCGTGAAAACGCTTGCAGACAGGTCGTCCAGCGGAAGACGTCGCGATTAGATCGTCCAACGTGACCGGCCTCGCGCAACTGGTTAAATTAATAGCCGATGCCCCGACGTCTTATTTGCGGCTTAATTGCGAACCACTCGCTTGGACGCGTCTAGATTTCGCGATGATACGTTGGTTCGAACTCATGATAGCAATTGACTGTTTCTCGTTTCGCGCAAAGTGGATTCTTCCGCGGCCCCGGACAGGATGCGAAACCTGCACGACCGGATCTGTCGGTTTCCGCGGCGATTGACGAGAAAAATGATCGACCGTCCACGAACGGCGCGACCGCTGAAGCCGAACAAAGATCCCCAGCGTTTGCGCGCCGTCACCTGGGCCCAGGGCGTCGCAATTTTCCCTCCGCTCGGCGTCCCTTCGTTAAACGCGGCGTGCGTGCGCAGGGAAGACCCTCGAAACGGCGCGTAATATAAGAACTCTCGAAACGGCAATTTCCCATAAATAAGCCTTATCGCTCGTTAATTCCTCGTAACGCGCTTTGCCCGCCGGCACTGAACGCGCCCCTATTCGTCGTCGCTCGTTATCGATCCGACCAATAAATACATTTAATTAACACAGGAACCCTTAAGTTGCCTCTAGTTAACAGCAAAATTTGTGGTTTATACGGGTAATGGACGACGCGGTCCCACCGCCGCCATATATTTCGATCATCGGCTCATATTAATCGCTCCGCGGATAGAATCGCCCTCATAATTCCGCGATTTTTTTCAACCGGTGATCGGCGCGGAGTTATCAATTATTTGCGAGAGGTCCGAGAGCTTAGAAGGCGGCAACGGCAGCCGATGCAGGAGCAGAAACAGCAGCAACCGTCGTCAGCAAGATCGGTAGGAGCTGCACGGTTAGCCGGACGAGCAACCTGCACGACCGGCTCCGCCCGCTTCGAAACGCGGCCTGCTCGATTAATCGGCCTTACCGGTTCTCCACACCGCTCTCCTCCTCGCCAGAGGCTCCCTCGACAGGTATCGCATCTGTCGAGCGTGTTTCCAGCGCCGGAGATTGCCGATCCTCCCACGCGTTGGCCTCGCAGGACAAGTATGGGATTAGAGTCTTGTAATTTATGAGCAGTTGATGAAGTTAATTGTACGTCCCTGATGGTTGGGGGTCGGAAATTTTCGGAATTTATCTTGCTTTGGATGGGGGAACGATCCTGGCGTATAGATAACATGGAATAGCGTGCGATGATCTCCTGTTTTATGTTTGTATGTATAGTGAGAGAGAGAGAGAGAGAGAGAGAGAGAGAGAATGTTATTGAGTTGTACTACTGCAAACATTTTTAGAATTGCTTCAACAGAGTTTTTTTTTTTAAGGAAACTATGAAACGTTTTATGTTGGTACTTTGTGTGAATATTTATTTTATTTTGCTAGCTTTTGTAGTTTCTAAGTAAAGAATAATTAAATTTGATGATATACTATTGTGTGCCTAATAGAACCTAATTATTCTACGTATCTCAAACAAAGGAAACTAAAATAAAACTATATTGAAATTAGAAAATATAATTTTATAAAGAATATAAAAAATTTGTTTAATAAAACTAGAAAAGTTAGAAATGTTTTCATAGAAAAGAATGTCTGAGCGAAAGGATAAGAGTCCAGCAAACCTTTCCTTCAAGTATGTATGAATTCATAAATTTTCAAAATTCAGTCATAGAGGTCTGCAAATACATTTTTAAAACGCCGTTTCTTAAAAAAACTGCAGAAAGCAAAATCGCCTTTTTGAAAATTCCTTGCTAAAAGACAAGAAGCACAAAGTGCCATTAACATTCAAATACGAAGTCGAAGTTTCTCATTGAAAATATTCCTGAAATCCTCTACGAAGGGCAGGTAGCTTTTGAGGGATCAGATCGTGTCGCTGGAACTTTCATTTTTAAAGGTGCCAGGAATTAAAACGGAACGCCGAGAATGGAAACGTACGCGGAAAGTTGAATATTCAGCCGCGGCGATACCTTCTACCGGGTATCAATACATCAGCAACGATATCGCGGCGGATTCACGATCGGATAGCCATCGATAATGCTCAATAATGGGCGGAGGAGAAAAGAGGTAGAAGCCCGATGGTGTCCATCGAGCGGTGCTCCAGAAGAGCGCCACAGTGTCTCTGAAGTATAACCGTGGAAAGAAAAATGCGATCGGCGGGAACAATGCCGTCCGATGGAAATCCGGCTCTCGCGACACTCCAATCCCCTTTTTATGGCCGCGGCGAAATGAATGCCCCCGTATGAATGGGGAATTAGGTTTTTGCCCTGGCAATTTTCGCGAATTCGCTTAAACGAATTTTCGGCTGGATATCGCTGCGCGCTCCTTCGGGGTTACGCGTCGCAAACGAGGAAGGGGAACACGGGAGGCGGTTGGCGGATTTTTCGAGCGAGCTATTAAGACGAACGACATCGGGCGGAGTTGAACGAAAACCGGGGATCGATCGCGATTAAATCGGAAAATTCATGGCCGGGCCCCTGCGTCCCGTAGTTCAAACGAATTCGTTATTTGCTGCAGGTTCGGTTTAATTTAACGGGCACGGCGAGGGCGGCGGGCGTTGCGCGCGGAATTACTGCGATATGGATCTGCGCCGTTATAATGGTGAAATTATATCGAAAATGAGCGAGGGAAACGCAATCGTTGCCCGCGACCGACTTCCTCCCGATATCGTTCAATATTGAAACTGACAGTAAATAAGCATCGACTCGTTGCTAATTTCGAATTTGCTCTATCTGTTTCTCCAGCTTCTCGCCGGTAAACGCGACGAGATCGTGCGGTTAAACGAGCACCGGTTAAGTTTGCGTTTCACGCGTTCCGCGTCGAGAGCTAACATTTCGCTGAACTGCGAACGAACGCGCGCTTTTCGTTCGCCTCTTCTTTTTCCCCGTGCAGATCCATCGCTCGCTCCGTGAGCGACAATTATATTTCGAAAATTAGCAGCTTTCGCGTTCGCTTGCTACGCGTCCTAATTAAATCTGCACCTCGTCCCTTTCGCTTCTCGTTTGCGGTGTACGTACACAAAGTTCCGTCCGCGATCTGACCTGTCACTCGGTTGGAACGAACGGACAATTATCGCCGTAATGCCGAACGAGAATCGGACTTCGGTAAAATAATTCCCGCCGCGAAAAACGAAGCGTCTTCTCGCGGCCACGGCGAGAGTAGTTCGTGCAGCTTTTACTTTGTAAAAAGTATGCGTCCAACTTCACCGCGATGTCGGGCAAAAGTCCGTTTCTCGTTGGTTTCCGGCGGGACCCACAGCGACGCTGAGAGAATTTCATGGCGGATACTGCGAGCGCGATTAATGGCGGAATCTCGGGCGATAAAGGGGAGAAGCGGGAGGGCGAGGAATAAGCCGAAAAACAAGAAATTGCGAGCGGCAACAATTGGCCCCGACAATAGGTCCGCGGTTCGGTGTTGTCGCAGATTTGCAGCGATAACGGGACCGGATGTCGGACAGTTATCGTCGTTTCTATCGTTTCGTCGGAAACTTTGGGTCGCGCTCGTTGGTCGGGCTTCGCGAGTTCGCGTTCCGCGCGCGGAGCAGTTTTACCGAAATCCCCCCCTCGTCCCACATCCTCGATACATATGCTAATACCGAGCGCACTAGCCCGCGGGACGCATTTTTTTCACGCGTATGCATCCCCGTACGTATGCACACACACGCGCGCGCGCGCGTTCGTGTACACTGTCAGGGGGCGGGGTATAAATTCCTCGGCGATAACCAGCCAGCGATCTGTATCGCCCGACCTACGATTCGAGTCTAATTATCCGTTATCGCGCGCGCCATAAATCTGCGGACAATGTCCAGCAGCGACGAAGCCTGATCTTCAGAAGGCATCCGTTATTAGGTACACGCATAGAGAACCGCGACGGCAATATTCCGGCAACGTAGCGCACATCCGCGCGATATCTGATTAATATCGCGCGCCCGAATGTGGCACGTGTTCGCTGGTGGCAACAATATTTGGACACCCGATAGATATCGGTTACACCCGGCCGAGTATAATTGCCGGCAGCCGACACGTGTCACATTCGCGATCGAACCGATGCATCGGTCGTTCGAGGCCCCCGTCATGCCTATAATAAGAACCGAGCGCCGATCGATCGCGCGTAGAAGGGTTGCGCCCGAAGGTGGAGCGTTGAAATGTTGCCCGTTCTCTGTCGGTGCGCTGATTTCGAGTGCAGATTGAAAAAAAAAAAACCAGTGGCTGGAGAGGGGTCGAGTATTTTCGAGTGAACTTTGGTTCTGCGTATTGTGTGAATTGTATCACTTGTCGTCGAGGAGAAATCGGACTCGATTAACTGGAGTACAATACTAGCTGCATCGAATCAATCGATCGGCGGAAGTCTATATTTTTAGATGAAGCTATTCTGTGCTTTCGCGTGAATCGCGCAACTTTACGATTTACACAACTGCAAATAATATAACCACTCGGAAGTAGATTGAATCAGTGCGCTTTGCATGTAGACTCTGTTTTCGCGTAACGATATAGTCTCGTATTTCTTGGAACTACACGGTGCCAGCGACGGGCTGTTCTCGATTTCGCTGATACTGAAAAAAACGGCGAGTCAGCAAAATCGACGCGGTCCACGCGACGAAGCGTCAATCATGAAGGACAGAGAAAGCGCGGCACTCTGTCTCGCACCGGCCTCCGTGTGCGTACGAAACCAGCTTTTTCTACTGTCTAGACCGCCTCCGTCGATGTAGAAAAACAGCCGATTCAGCTTTTTCTAGTCGATTCATCGACAGAGGCAGAACGTACGCACGCGAAGGACAGAATGAGGGTACCACACTTCATCCATCTTTTATGAATGAATTTTTCGTGCGAAGGATTACATACATCGTCACTCGGTCTTTTCATTCTGTAGGCGGTTGGATGCCTGAGTTTGTGTTTACGTTTCGGTTATAATGTTTAGGAGAATCTGAGTTGTCGGTCGGCCTGGATAGCTTAATTGGTTAAAGCACTCGCCCGGAAAGTGAAAGATCCGGGTTCGAATCCCGGTCCAGACAATCCGATCGGCCAACTCTTTTTCTCCTACAGTTTTCAGAAGTGGGATTGTGAGCCCTCGTGTCCTGTCTTTGTGTTTATGATTTGTTGGGATTTTCGCGGATACGTGGCCGAGGGCGGCCACATTTGTCAGGCTGGCCGAGCTGTAGGCGGTTGGATGCCTGAGTTTGTGTTTACGTTTCGATTATAATGTTTAGGAGAATCTGAGTTGTGGGTCGGCCTGGATAGCTTAATTGGTTAAAGCACTCGCCCGGAAAGTGAAAGATCCGGGTTCGAATCCCGGTCCAGACAATCCGATCGGCCGACTCTTTTTCTCCTACAATTCCCAGCTCGAATCAGTCCCACAACCATCTCCGTCTCGCGATGAAACATCGTCGCCGGTCCCAAAGAGCGAGACCACGTCGAAGCCTCGATTATCGGGTATAAACGACGCCGCGATCCATTGATAATCGTTCAGTGATATTACCTAATCGCTGGGGCACGGTTCAGCGACAACCGACCGATTATGAGAACGCGGTTTCCCAACGATTATTATCCACTTTGTGCGCGCGCTCGTCTGCAAGTGTCGAGGTTACAACTGTCCGCGGAGGTGGAGAGGTGGCGGCGTATTTCAAGAGCACTCGGTACCCTTCATCGGAAAATACGAGCGAGGCGAGTTAATGAACATTGTCTCGCGACGGAAGCGCATCGGGCGCTATCTGAATTTCCATTACCCACGGGTAAGTTATCCTGTTCGGGCGTTCCGCAGGGGATTAAAAAACCATCTCCTCGGATCGGCGTTACCGGGAGGGGAAGGGATCGCGTTAACGGGGAAGGACGGGACGTCTTTATCTAACATTCGCCGTGAAGTTCGCCCCCCGGAAGAAATGGAGCAAAGCCAGGGGAAGCTCTAATCGCCCCGGCTCCGCTGCACCGTTTCCAATTCCCGATTTTCAGGGTTCGATGCTCGCCGATGATCGGATCGACAGCCACGTTACGA
Organism: Perdita meconis; assembly: GCA_030770465.2. Classification (NCBI taxonomy): domain Eukaryota; kingdom Metazoa; phylum Arthropoda; class Insecta; order Hymenoptera; family Andrenidae; genus Perdita; species Perdita meconis. Next base: position 6,809,635 of record JASKOS020000016.1, read on the forward strand.
GGGGGATGCCGTGTCGTCGTCGTGTCGTCGACCAACCACCCACACCCCGCACCCCCGACCCCACGCTCACCCCTCGTCGCGTTCCAAGTACACAGCTATGCCGGCCGTGCTTTCCTGAAATTTACAGACGCGATTAATGTCACGGCTGGCTCGTCCGGCGGTCGCCCGCTCGCCTACCCAGCCCGTTTGTAGGCCTAACCGTTACTAATTTCGCCGGCGAGTTATGGCCTCTGCTACCCCACGCGACCCACGCACCCCGTTTCATTAGCCCCCCCGACGGCTTTCCCGCGATTTTCTTTCTCCGGCTCGCCGGGAAGCCGCGATATACGGTCGACGGATTTCTTTCGCGAAAGGGAAATTCTTTGAGACCTAAGGCTCCCTCGAATTAACGCGAGTTATTCGCGGCCGGCGGTGAATATTTCGCGGGGAGAGATTCGCGTCAGTATAATGCGGGTGGTGGCTTATGCATTCGTTCACACTGACGCGAACAAAAAGTCCCGCTAAGACTGCGAATTTGTGGCGCTTTTTTCCACAGAGGATTGAGGTCACTCCTTAAAGCGGTTGCTGAACGTAGGGAAATTAATCGAAATTGTGAAGAATTATTATATGTTATTTAGCCCATCAAAATCGGGTTCTGTATCTCATACGGACTAAAATTTTATGCATTTTTAGACCACATGGCAATTATTTTAAGAATAATTGAGTCGCTTATTTTGAAAGCGACTTCAATTAATTTGCCTTTAAATCGAGATATTTAAGTGAAGAGACATACGAATAAATTTGAAAATATTGGTTACTGATAACATAGTAGTATAATTTTTTTGTATTTCTAGAAACAATTTATTAACTTAATGAGTTTAATAAACATTATTTAAAAAGTAAAGCACTTTCAAAATTAATGAAATAAGTTTTCTAATTTTTGAAAATGCAGAAGCTCTTTGAAGAAAATATAATATTAAAATGAAACATTTAATCGCTTTTCAAAAAAAGTATGCATTCACATTATATTTAACCTTCTCTATTTTGTCCATGTGAGAGGGTTTTAAAATAATCATAGTATGCAAATAATCATAGTATTCTGTAATAAGTCCATGAATAAAAAAAAAAAAAATGAAAAATTACGTAATATTGTAATTGTTATAAACACTAACTCAATCTTTTCAAAACATGACCTTGAGCCATTTTCAAAATAAACGACTGAATTATTGCTTCATATCTTTAATTTTCACAGTATTTAAAAATCTGAAAGCAACACCCTTACATACATTAAGTAGTTTTTTTTACAAAATATAGTTAAGAAACTGTAAAAAATGTTTTGAATTAATTACTGCAGTAACTGAATCGAAAAGACCCCGACGTCAAAGGCTTAATTAACCTTGTAAAAACTAGGAAAGTTTGTAAAGAAAAAAATCATTCAAGCAATATTTTTACTGTGCGTATAATATAGATAAGAGCAAGGGAAAATTTATACTTCGGGTGAAATAGCATACAAACTTTACCACCTTTACTGAGAATACCTCGCGTCAGTTTGAGAAAGCCGTAAGTCCCAGTTAAGTCTTCTGTATGCAGATAATCTCCGTGTCGGTGAATACTTACGTCACATAAGAAGAAAACTTCTGACTAATTATCTACCCAAGTGATGTTGGAAATGATACGCTTATGAGAGAAAAAAAAAGGGTGAAGAAATCAAACCGCGTGAAGTATACGCAAAGTAGAAAAAGACCGTCCGCGGTCGGACAAAGTTTTCATGCTCGCGCGAAAGAAAGTTAAAATTTCTCCACTCCCACTGCATATATAGCGGCCAAAATTCTTTCCGCTAACCTACTTACGCGTGCATACACTCTTCAACGCCATTGTAAGTAAGATTTAAACAAGCCCGAACATAATTCTGAATGAATTTCCATGTCCTTAACGATCCTTTCTGGTCATAATGTTTTCGGAATAATTTAACCATAAAGAATGGCGTCGCGACACGGCAAACTGTAATGGTCTATCACGGCTGCAGTGTGAAAGGAGCAGAACGTAAGAAGGGGAATCGGATTGCCTATTGTCGGACGTATTTCCCACACCGGAGAGCTTTACGTCCCGTCGCGCCTTCTCCGGTAAAACTTATGCAAATTAGTAGTCTAATTATTTCGAATTCCGTTTAAAATTTCCTCGGTTACTCCGACTCTCCGTCCCGCCCACCGTTGCCCACCGGGGTCTGGGCGGGCTTTAAAGTTTACGCAATGAAATCCAAGGGTGAGGGAAAAATGACGACGGGAGCACGAATAAATCCCAAGGAAATTACTCGTAACGTTCCACGGTGAAATGGTTCGCGCACCTGCCGCGTGTCTCGCGTATCAGCATGCAACCGCCTTGCGGATCCCTTGCGACGCATTATCAACGGGTCGCTGATTTGTTCTTGCCATAAACGCCGCGCCGGCGCACGATGCGCTGACCGGCGCAATGTTGTAATTATTGTCCGCGCCCGGCATCGACGCTCTCTCGATGCCGCCGATAACGTTGCCGATGAAACGGCTAGAACGGCCTGCTTTTAATCTGCCGTCTAAATCGCGACGCCGATCGTTAACAGTGAAATTAATGAACATTAATCCCCTCTCCATCCATTATCCTCGCGCGTTTTGTAACATTGAACGGTAACGCCGAACCCGGGCGTTCCTTTTTGCCGCGGCGCGCGGTCAACTATCGATGCCGGAAAGTGGCCCGGCTTAACCCGTTAATTACACTACACTCCGTATGTATGTATTTGCCAGCGTTTGCGCTCCCTCTGCGCGGCAATCGATCAACTTCGGTTTATTTTTACCGTGCCACGCGTGTGTCGAACGCAGCGTTGAAAAATATAAAGAAACGCCGCGGCAGGCAATTGTGGGGTCAGTTTGAAACCGGTACTTTCTGGTTTTGTAAATCGTAAAATAATTGCTGCGGGAAAACCAGTGTTACTTATGGTTGCGTGCGATATTCCCACCATTTTCGCTGTTTCGCTTGACCGGTAGATTTTATTATATTTTCCTGTTTCGTCGATTCTGCGAGGGAAATGGCTGAACGTTGTACAACGTGAAATTCCGCGCGTCGTATCACTGTCTCGACGAAATTAACTATTATCGCTCCCCATCTAGGTGCTTACAAATGACGAGTTAACTCGTCCCGCTAATGATCAGATTAGAGGCGGGGCCGGTTGTATCGATCGGCGATCGTCGCTAAGAAAATTACCGTTTACTGCCGTTGCACGAAATTTACGGCGCAAACCCGACCTCACCTTATAGGTAAGGTCAACTCTGCATTATCGAGATCCGTTTGATTTACCGTAGCAATAAAGCCAATGCGTAGCCCTGCGCTCCCACCAGTTGGTATAGACGCTGTTTGCTCAGTTGCGGCGCCAAACGGTCTACGATTGTGCCAGGACGGCCGGAACTACGTTCCTGATTAAAGGATTAGTGGTTTCGCGCCAAGAGATTGCCGATTACGCTCCGGCGATATCGGTAATTCGCAGATAGGTACCCCGGGCAATCGAGCGCGACGTTCGCGAGATGGCTCGACCCAGTTACGATAAAAACGAGAGAGCGAGAGAGGGGACGAGTTAGCGCGGCAGTCGCGCGTTTATAAAACGTCGTCCCTCGCCGGTTAATGGATCGTTACCTTCGACCTGTTCGCGGCTCCTCGCTCCTCGTAACGCGATATCGCGATAGCATTAGCATTTCATAACCGCTAATTGTCGATCGAAGGGAAGGAGCCGCGAAGAAACGGGCCGTTTAAGCAAACACGCGACGTTACTGTTACGTCCAGCGTCCATTAACGACGTTTCTGATGGTCCCACTTACCGTTGCGTACCGATCCACATTTACATCGAATCCCTTTCATTAAACATCGCACGATACCCACGAATTTTTAATGCCACTTTATTGACTCGTTCGAAATCGCGCGTCACCTTCGAACCCTGTTCTCCGCGGTTTCCGGACGACTGTCGAAGAGACGGGATCGTATAAAAGTAATTGAATAGAAGGAAGAGTGCATGGAAATTAGAATTGATATTGGTTCGAAGTTCCAGTAAAAAAAGAGTCGGTCAAAAAGAGTCAGAAAAAGGATTCGAACTCTCTGAATGGATTATTCATTCATTCCTTAATTTTTCTCCTTTTATTGTTTCCCCTTTAATGGAATCGCCTGGGATGGTATAATAGTTTCACGTAAAAATATCGAAAAAGCATTTGAGAGAAAAGGGAAATGGCCAGTCCGCTGTGACAGCGCGGTTCCCCGCGGTTTGACGAGATTCGAAACGATAATGGCGTATAATTCCCGCTGTACGTGAATGTAACGGAAAATTGCGATCCAATTAACCGAAGTAATAATGACGGTAATAGCCGGGCTGATTGACATACCGCCACGGTAAATCTGGATTATTAGTGTTTCTGTGTCAAAATCGACGGGCCGAGCGCGTGCGCCGTCGAATGGGTAACTTATTAGTTAAGCATTGCGATGAAAAAAAAAACTGACCAAGCTGCACGATCCTGCTATTTTCAGTCGTTTATTCACATTTTTCGTTTTCCGATTATCGTCCCACCACTGTTAAAATCCAACCGGAAAAGTGGCCTGATTTTGTATTCGAAATATCCGGATATTGTGCGCTGTTTCACGTATGCGGCGTTCGTTTCCTGTCCCGGATAAAAGACTCGTGCGACCCGTTCTATTAAAACGCTGGCAATCTAATGAGAATTTGGAAACTCCGAGAGGGTAACAGATTCTTAAGTAATGAGACTATTCAGCGAAATTAAATCCGAGTTCTTGAAATACCTTCTTAGATGTCGCTGATCACTTAATCAGCTTTTCTTCCTCCTCGTAATCTGTTGAAAATTGGAATTACCGTGTGCATCGAAGATATTTGCTTGAACGTGTAATCGCGTCGCTTTCATTCTTGATATTTCCGGTCAAACGTTTCCACGGGTCATCCCGATAAGAAATAGCATCCTAATCGATCTGGTTATGGCATTCGCCGACTCGAGAGGCGTATCCACCTCGCAACGATAAATTCCACTTAGAAAGCCGAGGAGTAAATTCCAAAGATGAGAGGGGGGCTATCGAGACGCGCGGGTTAACCGAAACGCGGCAACACATCGTGGTTAAACGTTCTCCAGATCCAGCAGCGATCTATAACTCGCAGCCCGACGATGCGCAATTAATCATAGTTGCCTGTAGTGGAGTGTTCGTTACCTGTTCCGTGTAATTAAAATTAATTATGGCCGTTTGTAATATCGCCGACTGCACACGGACCAACTAATTGTTCCTGATGTATTGTTTCGCCGCATCCAGTTAGTCGTTAAAGCTCTTCCAGTGCCTCCTCTCCTCTGAAGGGTTGCAAGTCTCGTTCTCCCTCCGTCTCTCCGCGCGCGTCTCGCTCGTCCGCCCTCTCGCCGCCTTCGTTGCCCCTTGTTCGGGTCCGCTTGCTCGGAAATTTCTGGAATCTCATCTCGCGTAGCGGGATTTCTGTCCGCGAAGTTGCCGAGTAGACGTCACGCCTCCGAGAACGGTCGTCCGGCGCGCGAGCGTCAAACTTTTGCACCTGTAGGACGTCGTTTCGTGGGCCGCGTGAAACGGGTATCGCGGCGTACCTGCGCGACGCTGGAAACGAAACTTCGCCAGCCGCTTTATCGCCATTTTTCGTTCGCGTTCTCGGCATTTTCCCGTCCCAACCCTCCCTCGTCCGAGCGCGACGCGTCTCGTTCCACAGGAATTAAACGCGGACCTCCCTCCAAGCCGCGGAGTTTCCGCGGTTCCAGACTTGCCGCGCGACTTTTCCAGCGAAGCCCGCTTTTGTTTACGGGAAAGTTGCCGGTGCTCATTGCTCAACTTCGAGCCCGAGTTGGCCGTGTCATTGGCCTTGTCGGCGTCGTTCACGAGGCGCGCGCTCGCGTTCCGTGGCGCAAGTAATTACCGAAGCGACGCGACGTGGAAACGCGGGCCGGTGTCGCGGCGCGGCGGGGCGGTACTAGCGGCTTCCTGGCCGCTTGGAGTTTCAAAGTTTCGCTCTCGACGTCGACTCCGAGAGAGCGCTAATTATTGTCCGTTCTCCCATAATGCGCGGCGAATCCTTCCTTCGAGTTCGCCGTCGCGGTTCCCGCTGGCGAATTATTTTTGAATGATGGCGGAATCCGGCTCGGGGAACGCTTCAACTTTCGCTACCGGATATCGCGGCGCGCCGACCCATTCCGCTATACCTCGCGTACCTTCTGTCTTCGCCGCATTGTTTCGCGCGGAAACCACCGCGACGACGCACGCGCGCGCGCGAGGAACGACGAGGATAAACGGCTGAAAACGAACGGAAACGAAAGACCGTGTTCCAATTTGTACTCGCCTCCAGCTTCGACCCGTCCAACCCTCTCCGCTTCGCCCTCGTCGCGGTAAGACGCGCGATCCCTTTATCGCCGCGACGATGCGTCTCGCAGCGAATTTTCCGCGGCATCGCGACGCGCCGGAACCGAAAACTGAGAGAACCGCACTGCGGAACCGGGGCCCTTTCTGTTTTCACGGACACGTTAATACGCGTATTTGCCCCGCGGCTTTCAGCGCGAAGCTCGCCGCGCGTAAAAGGAACGAAATGCGACGTTTATTGCCTTCTCGGGGCGGATCGTTGTTAGCGAGACGCAAACACAGCGAAAAGGTTTGTAAGCCGTGTAACCCCACGAATATTTGCGTTCCGCCGAGCGTATGATCCACTTTCGACGAGCACTTCGCTCGCAGGTAGGATATTAAGTAACAGCAGTTAATAGAAACCTTCTTGTCACTATTCTTGGGAATGTGGAGTGTTCCTTTATTAGAGACCACCATTATGGGGGTAAATTTCATACGCCGAAGAAACGAAAAAAAGTCTTCTAACGTGCAGAGGGTAAGATTATTCTAAAAGAAGCCGTGCGAGGATGAACTAGAATGTTATTAGTTCATTTAATCAGTAATTATACTCTATAAATACTCTTTGGAATAGGAGTATATAATTAAAGACGGCGTTATTTCTGGGATAATTTAATAATAATATTGTTGGACGAATGTTCGAGAATTAGAGATTTTTAACGAAGAAGTTGGAAATTGAATAAAGAACTTGTTTTGAAATTCAGCATCTGTTTCTTATCGATGAAGGAAGCTTTCAATAAGAGGAATACAATTGATAGAACTTTGAATTGAAACAAAACGAAAAATACAAAAGATACTTGTAACTCTAACAGATGCTTGTTATTTCGCTTTGAAGTATTCAATAGCATTATGTAGGCATGAAATGCAATATTATCTGAATGATAGACATGATTATGTTTGGTGGAGCGAATACGACAAACCCAATTTTCCATGACTCTCGAACATAAATTAGGTTGAAACTCCGCCAATAACATTAGTTGATATTGGCTTTAGGATTGTCAACAGTTTGTGGTTTATTGGAATAAACGAGATGCTTAACATGAGTCCACAAGAAAAAGTCGTCAGTTCTCATAATTCAATCCCATTTACTGAAAACTTCGGCATAATATTTTTCCGACGACACAGCATTTCCATCCCCACTTGAACCTCCAACATTCGTCGCATAATTTTCCCCAAAATTCCGTCCACTTTCACCGGTACGTTTTACCATTTCGCTCCGTTGAGTCCGCCGTCGGAGTAACACCAGCAACAACGAACCACCCCTTGGCCAAAGTTCGTCCCTCTTCGGTTCCACCGAAGCGAGAACCGTGAAGCGCGGGGGCGTCGATGGTTGAAACAAAAGCCGAAAAATCGAGAGCGAAAGTTCCGCGGCAAGAACGGGAACAATTTATCGCGGGAATAATCAGTGGGTGCGTACAAGTGGGACGATTCCGTTTTTCCATTTGCGGCTCCCCCTCCCTCTTCTTCCTCCGTCCTCCAACCCCCGGTTTCCGGTCGTCCGGTTGTTCGTTCATTTGGGTTTCGTCCTATTCTCGTCGGAGCCACGGCACAATCGGGGTCCCGTGCATGCCGTATACGCGCGGCTCGTTGAAAGTTGCACGAACGGAATAAAAGAAGCGACGGGCAAGAGGGAATTGGGTGGGCGGCTCTCCGGCAGGGTGGACAGAATGATAGATGTCTGGACGTACGGAGGGGTGAAAGGGGGTGTGGATTCTCGCTCGCGAATAAATCACGCGGCAAACGAATTTACTTGATCGCGCGATTGGTCGTTGCTTGTTGCGCCCCTCTTTGTACTCGGCGGCCGACGGGAGTGTATCCTCGCGATTTGACGAGAGAAAACGAAAGGGTTTGCTTGTTCCGGAGGGGAGTGATGCGATGCGATAATAGACGGAACGGGGAACGGAGAAACACGGGAACGTCGAGGAACGAAACGTTCTAATTCGCGTCGATTCGCGCTCGCACCTGCGGGGCCGCGTTGTTCGTGACAGCTTACACGTACACGCGGAGATTTCGAAATAAAACCGTCAATCGGGGAAATTTCCTACGTACGGGCCGACGCGCGATACGATCGAGCAGACGCTCGTAAACCGTTAGTTTCAATCAACGGGTGTAAATGGTTTTCTAGCCGACCCCTGGCCCCGCTCCATTTCTCCTTCCGCCCCGGCGAAACACCGACTGCGTATCAAACGAAAAACTCACGACCGGTTCAATTTGCCCCGCGGATCGCCTCCGAAGTGTTGGAATTCCGATCGCGCCACGACGCCCGCCTCGCTAAAAATTTATCGCGACCTCGCGCGAGATTCCCTCCCGACTGGCGAATCGGATAATGCGAACTTGGACACCGTGTATCGATGATTGAAAAAGTTGGAACGCAGAGGAATCACTTGCAATCGCACTTTAAAAATTATTGTTTAATCCTAGCGCTGTGCTCGGCTCTCTTTCAACGTTAGATAATAACAATAAAAATCGTGCGCCTTCTGATTTTATTAAGATTTCACATTAATCATCTTGGTATCCTAACGCAGACTACACACATTCGACATTCGTATACGAACATTCGCTATTCACATTAAAACTTTATTTCTTTATTAATATTATGTATTATCGCATTATGCTCAATTTTGTTATTTTAGTTTTAGTTTCAGTTCTAGTTTAATTTTAAGTTTCAATTGATGTTCTTTCCTTTTCTTTCTGGGTTAGGTTGCAAAACAGTCTATGTCTGAACCTCGCCTTTGCCGAAGACAATATGGCAATAAAGACGTTATAAATAAATAAATAAAACATGTGTGTATGCATATACGAATGAATGTCCATACACTGAACGTATACAACGAATATTCGTACAAATGCTGAATGTGTGGAGCCGGCGTAAAGAGAAGGCTTCTTTTCCACGCGTTCTCTATTTTTCTAATACACAGATTACCTATTATCTATCATCACCGAAAGAGCTAAACATGAAAGAAACCTCTAAACAAACGAAGTCACAGAGATTACATAGATCACATAGATCACAGCCAATGCACTGCAACCTCTACTTCTACCAATAATGTCAATACTTCGTTATTTACAATTACTGGTAATTCGATTTGGACCATTTTATTGTTATTGTCTCACTTATTTTATTAATAAAAATATTGGAAAAATAATTAGCTTTTTTAATTTGAAAATTCAATGATGGCGTCTGATGAGCGTGCGGTAAGAAATAAATACACATCGCGTATTCTACTTCGAGTCGTAGTAATTCATGTATGTTTCATGTGCTACAAATAGAAATATTCTAGGGAATTTTTCTCTGCACCACCATGCACGTATGAAATTGATGCAAGCATCCAATATTTTTATGACTTTTATTAACAAAATATGTAAGACAATAACAATAAAATGGTCCAAATCGAATCACCAGTAATTGTAAATAACGAAGTATTGACCTTATTGGTAAAAGAAGAGGTTCCAGTGCATTAGCTCTGATCTATGCACTCAATGCAACTCAATGCATGTATTGGAACGAACCCAGAGAAACACAACTCGCTGCAGAAAGTTTGTCTCTGTCTCCTGCAAGGCAAACAGGGGATCGAAATGCATGCACGATCACGCAGAACGTTGAAAACTCCAGCTCACTGTTATTTCTTTTTTTTCTGTTCCAGGTGACTTCTCGTTGCACATATATCCCGTGGAGCTGGAGGACGACGGCACCTACCAGTGTCAAGCCTCGCCCACGAACGACGGTCAGCCAGCGTTGCGCTCAAGGTTCGCGAAGCTAAGCGTCCTGGTGCCGCCCCAGAAGCCGAAGATCCTCCAGGGCGACTTCCTTATCACCACCGAGGACCGGGAACTGGTGATCGAGTGCGTCAGCGTGGCTGGCAAACCGCCTGCAGAGGTGAGTCTTCCCCTCCGGCTCTTTCTGCTTTTGCTTTTGAATATTGATTGGAGTGGGTGAGCCAAGAACTGGAGCGTTGTGAATAGATTACCGGTAAGATAAGCGCGAGTACAGTGGTATCGAGTGAGCGGAGAACTTCGACGCTTTGACCTCACCGAAATCGAAGATCTCGGAGGGCGATAGTCGACCTGACGAAGAGTCGTCGACGGTATTGAAACTGCGATCTCGGGGCATCGAATTATTAAGGGGGGAGAAGGAAAACGTGGGCGTCCTGGTGAAACGAGAGCTGGTTTTAAAAAATGGAACAAGAACGGGGTGAACGCGAGAGCCTCGGGGGTACGGAATAACACGGTAAACCGTATTACGTCGTCGGACACGTAATTACCGCGGGCGAAAGCTTTGTCCTTTCCGCGTGACGCTCGTAAAGAGCCGTTGAGCGTCGGGCGTTTCACTGAAAAATATTCTTCAAATGCCTCGGAATCGTCTCGCTCGCGAAACCGCTGCACCCACCCGGACCGAATGTCGACCAACGAATCCGTGTCGCTTTGGCATTCGTCCCTCTGCGACGCGATAACGGGCGACGAAAACGCTTTCAGAAGCGGGGCAGAAGTGACTCGACGAAATGGCAGCTTGACCGAGTTCGGATCGCGCATCGTCGTCACTGGATACCGCGAAAAAGGGAAGCGGATCTTTGTGGGGAACGACGGGGGCCTCGATGCGCGCATCGCTGATAAAAAAAAAAAAACGCCGCTAGATAAAAGCCCGGCGACTGGGAAAATCCTTCAACCGTTCCGCTTCGATTTCGCCACCCCCGCGTCTTTCGCCTATTTACCCTCGCCAGGACTGTTTTTGCACGCACGTACGCTCGGCGAAATAGCAGGCCGACGAGAACGGCCAGTGCCCTTTCAATTCCGCTTGGCCACCGATGCCATTTGAATAATAGTATCATTAATCCCTTGGCGGGCAAGTGCTGCACGTACTTGACGTTCGCCCCCTAACATGCGTTATCGCGACGAAGCGCTGCGATCGATTTTATCGAGTCATCGGACGCGTCGGGGAAGACGGATCCCTCTTGGGAGCATTCTGGATACAGATTCGCTGGGAACACCGAGTGATTTAATAGACGATCGGGTAAACGCAGCTATTACGCGATAAGTTCATGGATAATGAACTCACAAGTCGAGGAAAGTACGAGAGAAAGTTAAAAAGTACAGTACAAGTACAATGTGCTGGAAAATTAAAATTGCAGGAAGCCATTCTATGTTAAAACGCTTGAGATGTGCTACGCTGCCTCTGATTCTTCTTAACCTCCGTTCATTCTTATTTTCTACATTCTCTTATTCGCTATATTATACATTAAATTTTAATCTTTTAGGTCAAATACTTTTTGGGATATAAATTGTTAAATATTTGCGTAATTTCGTCATCAACATGTATACTCTACGTTGGAGAAATATTCTTGTATTTATGTTCACACTAAAATCAACAGAATTAAAGTAAATATATTCCTTGCTTTTGCATATAATAATTAGACCGCGGATTTTTATGCAAAATAAAATTTTTACAAGCATAAATAAAGAATTGAAATTTGAGTAATAATATTTTTAATCTTTTAAATATTTTGACTTGTATTTTGGCATATATTTACAGTCTATTCGATTTTTTGCATGCTTAGCATTGCCATAAATGCATAAAATCCGCAGTCTAATAATATTAAATAAACATTTTTAACTTTGATTCGACATTAGTCCTGCCATCAGACTGACTAAACAATAAATGAAATAACCTCCTCATCGGTTCTCTGAAGCTTTTCTCTATAAAACAAGAGGTTTAAACATTCAACTTCGACTGCCATGACATTAAATATCTCCGAAATTACTTTAGCTACAAGATTAAAATTTTGCTCGCATTGTTTTCACAAAAGGAAAAGCAAGTGGTCCGATTTTGAGCAAAATCAGAAACTGCATGGCATCCTCGTGCAATTAACGCGTAGAATGGCTCCGAGATGAAACGCACTGTTTGTCGAAATTACTGGGGCCGAGTGTTAATTAAATATTCGCAAAAATTTGGATCAAGGGACCGGTGGAAACTCCGTCGACCGACGCCAACACCCTCGACACTCTTGCGCACGTCGACGAGCGAGTCTGTGTGGACGGCAATCATTTCAAATATTAGGTTTTGGGTAGAACGGAACTGGTCGTCGACCCAGATAGTTCTATTGATTAGAGCAATCTGAAACTGGAAGCGAAAGATCCGGTCCAACAATCCGGATCGATCGTTCCTTCTCCGGGTCCGGCTGGACACGCGCAAAGTGGCCTAAGGGGGGAAACGCGGAGGAGCGAATGTACCCCGGGAGGCCCGTACGAGTTTGCTGCACGTCCGAAATTCCGAATTCTAATTTCATCCGAGAGCTTATTGAATCGACGATGTAATAAAGAACGGAGAGGGGGGGGGGGAACAGGGGTTGCGGAAGCAGGGCGAAACGCGCGCCTGGATATCGATGATGCCGCGTTAATGCGGCCGACCGATTCGCGACACCGCGAACAATTTCGCAGCGGCCGGGCTTTTCCCGCTAATTCACCGTTCGTTTTGAATCGCGTTGCTTCACCCCCCCCCCTCCCCTCGCACTCCTGCGATTGCATTCGTTAATACAGAAATCCGGTTTCCGATCGGCGACCAGACAGCCGCGAAAGAACGCCTTTCGGCCTAGATAAATAACGAGTCGCGGGGATTGTCGTCAATGCGGGGCCACCGGCGAAAAATTAATTAAATTTGTTGCACGGCCGTTCGTTCGGTCGCTCGCGGCCGCCGCGAGCCTGCCGCGACCCACGGTTTTTAATTAAAATTACGCGAATCCCTTGATTAATGTCGCTACGCGGGAACACGGATTCGCAGAGGAGCCTGATGGAAAACAATGCTCGAAACGTTCCGGGCAGACATTTTTCCGTTACGAACGCTTCGGGCGAAGGGTGATCGTCGAAACCTCCTTGAGTGCTCAGTGAGCGCATTCACGGATGCATCGGTAATTTATAAATGCTTTTGCCACTGGGTAAGATATTGACGTTTGAAGACATTTAACCAAACAGAAACTGGGTTGTAGCGTTTGAATTAAAAACTGGAGAGGATGCGAAAATTCGTCTGGTGTGAATTGGTAATAATTAGACCACGAATTTTATGCATTTATGACAGTAGTGAGTATGCAAACAATCTACGAGATTGTTAACATAAACTAAAATATGCATAATATCAAAAATATAATTCAAGTTAGAAAGTTTATAAAATAAGACATACTTTTATTCAAGTTACAATTGTTTATTTATGTTTGTAAAAATTGCAGTTTGCATCAAAATCCATAGTCTAGTAATAATCGTACATTTATTATTATTTATTATATACGAAGGTGTATAAAAATGTTATCAGTAGACTGCGGATTTTATGCATTTATGGCTATGTTAAGTATGCAAAACATCTAGGAGACTATTAACATATTCCAAAATATATAAAATGTCAAAAATATAAAGTCAGAAAGTTGTGAAATTAGAATTTTTAGAGCATTAAACACACTGTTTTTCCAGTTCCAATTCTTTATTTGTGCTTACAAAACTCTTATTTTGCATAAAGATCCGCAGATCTACTTATCAGATATCAAAATATATTAAATATTCAAATAACAAGGAAAATAGATATTTCAGTAAAAATTCCTGATATTTCTCTCGAAATTAGAAATATCGTGGGTAAAAAATGGGTCGTCACCAGAAGCGCACCAGGTTTAAATGTGGCGATGGTAATGCTCGTTTTTTGCAAACAACTAAAATTGCCAGCGTCGAAACAGGTTGTACTATATTCGTATTTTCTCGTGAGCTATCGAGAACGAGGTTGGGATTCAATTATCATCGGTCGCCATGGTATCGTTTGCTCGACCATTCGATCGACGTTCCTCCGATTTCATAAACATTGCCGCCGACGACAAAAACGTGGAAACGATTGTCCACTGGTAAAGATCTGCGCGGCGATTCTCGTTGTACACAGATACATGCCTTGGAACTGGAACTATTGCTGTTCTGGAATTTCGGTTGGATGGACCGAGGTGAACTTATAACGGTCGAGGAGGTCTGTAGTCCGTGAGCAAAAGGAGGAAGCTAAATATTAGACTGACGGGACTGTTGAGCGACAAATGAAAATTATTAATGCATCCAGCTCGAGAATGTTGAAAAATGAACGTCTTAAAAGGAGGAAACTTGAAACGGAGTTATTTTATCTTTGGTAAATGATAGTTTGGTGAACAGATAATTGCATGAGAGGAAGAAATCGCATGATACGATAATGATACGAAGAAACTAGAAACTGTTATTCTAACCGTATAACGTAACCGTATATTTAATCGTAGCGACTTTTTACGTTTATCTTTGCAAGCACTCGAATCACGCCTGATCACCGCCTCCGGTAAAAATGATTGACTGTATCAGTAATCAGCGCTTATCAACGTCGAGAAGAAACAGTTTATCAATGACCCAGGTAGCACAATTAAAGCAATCGCGCAGCAAATAGAGCCTCGCGTTCGAGTTTCCATTCATTAGACCGGTTCCATGCTTCCCCTTCCCCTCGCAACGTTGCTCTTCGCAGAGTTATTAAAGTGCGCCTCGAAAATACGAAAAGGAGCATTGTAACCGGCAAACAGTCGACGATATCGTTTCGGGAATGGTCCATTGCGGCGTAGCGTCTGCAAATGATGATCAACGAGTATATTCGCCCGCTACCCTACGTGGTTACTAGTTTGCGTTTACGCGAGAAACCAAAACCCTGCCTCCGGGCAAAAGGAAACACACACGGAAATGAAGGGAAACGCGAAAGAGCGTAATCGTCGAGTATCGTACCGATCCGTAATAATTCGTCGATTACACCCGTTCTCTGGCCGCACGATGGGCGAATAATCGCGAAACCCATCCGCAAAACTCCGAGCATTGTTCGGCCGCTGAAAGCATCGCGGCGGAGCACAAACGCCTCTTGGATCGATCCGCTCGCGATAACGCGCGCGTGTGCGGCCTCGGTTACCATTTTTTTTTTTTTCCTTCGAAAAATGTTTTCCATTTGTGCGCACATCGCGACCGAATTGTCTCGAGTTACAAAAACGTGGAGATGGAACGAGTCGGGGAGAGGAAAAGCGCGTCGCTGCCAAGGATGCTCTCCCGCTCTCTCCCTCTTTTTCCCCCCGATCCAACGGGTTATCAATAACTGCGGAACCTGCTAAAACGGGAACGACAATATCGCGTTCCGACGGGACGAGGAGAACGGTCCGTCCGTGAATCCTGCGAGTTATCAAAAGTGAACGGACGATGGCAGCGCGGGACAGAGGAGAAAAACGAGAGCAACCCCCGGTACCGAAACCGTGGTCGAAACGATCGCGATTACGAATCGCGCGGCGACCGCGCGCACGACCGTGTCGCGTTCGCATCGATTACAGAGCGCACGCAGCTCGGCGATACGCATCTGTGAAACACGACTCGCGTACAACCCGGTCGAAACCGCTTCTCATGAATTTATTTCACCGTTGCGGTGGCGTAATAAGTTCCTCGAAGGAATTCGTCGGGGAGAAAGGAACGAAGAGACAGAAGAAAACCGGCGAGGGCAGGAGAGACACGAAAGAAGAGCAAGTTTCCCATGCGCTTGAAAATCGCCGCGATAATTAAAACACCCGGCGCATAATGACACGGGAAACGATCGCCGTCTGTCAGAGACGCTGCTCATTTTAAACGCGGGAAAACTCTGCCGGCAAAGCGTTGGATTGACGGCGCGATAACGATGCGGATAATTGCGTTTCATTTAAATGAATATACGCGCGGTGAGCGCGAGCGCGCACCGGCCGTTCCGAGCGTTATATTCGCGGGTTCTCCGATGCACCGCGTAAGCGATTACCCCGCGAAAATTCTACCAGCTTTCTCGTCGACCGATTGGAAACCCCTCGACTTTTCATCGAGCCGCGGCTTCATTCGTCCGTGTATTTCGCCGCGTTCGGTAACGCGCGCTCCGCGATGCACGATTTTCTCTCGTCGAAACGGCATCGGCTATTCGGAGGAGAACCGCGGGAGGAAACGCGGGAAATGAAAGGGCGATGGTAATACGAAAACAATGAGAGGAGGGGCAACGACGTGGTGAAGGTGGAAATCAATTGGCGAAATTGAGGATGTTTAGCCGCCGGATGACTGAAGCGATTTACGAGCGACGAATTCGGATTTTCTCAGAAGCGAAAACCCTTTGTCGGAGGACTCGGAAGAGATTTGATTTTATATTTCTATGGGGTAGAGATAATGACAAAGTACGCGTGTACTCGGTGTTATTAATTGTTAAATATACGAATCCCGTTGAACGACTCTCGAGCCCGGGTTTCGTTATGACAAGGCGCCTTATCCAAACTAGCCCCTGCGATATTAATTTCCGGGGCGAAGGTGGCTGAAAGGGTGGCTCTTAGGAGGAGGTGCTCAACAGAGAGTCTCGGTTGCAATTTGAACGAGCTTAAAAGCTTAAACAGCTCGAACGGCTTTCTCGTCAAACACCACTTTTTATCCACGTCAAATAATTCATTTACGAGGGGTTCAAGCAAGCTCGCCCTGTTCGTAATTTATGTTACAATTTAACGAGCGTTTTTCCGTGTTTCTCGAGTTGATCGACTGACATGAGCTCTTCGATAAAGGCCTTTCATTACGCGAGGTGGCCGACGACGGTGGGGACGGCGGAACGTTCGGCAGGAATGGATCGTTAGAAGTTCCACGATTTTTGCCCCGGGGTTACGCGACTCTTGACATTTTTTTTTTCCCGCGTCGAACTCGTCGAAAACTCCGTACCGTTCGAGATGAAAATTTATCCTCGACGAGGCAAAGAAAACCTTCCAATTTTCCAAGATTAACCTTACCTACCGGTTAATTAGCTGTTTGGAAGGAACGCGCAGCGAAAATATGCCATTCATTTAGCCGTCGTAGTATCTATTTAGGGATTAAATTTCGCTGTAGATATAAAATGATTCTTGAGTTTATCAATTTTCGATCTTAAACAGCGCACCGGGTATTTCTACTTTCGATCGCGGCAATTACCATCCGGCTCGCACGACTTTTCCACTACCCTCGGAAACTCGCCCTCGATCGGTCTTCCTTCCCCTCGTAACTCCGCCTTTCGGTAAGTTTCTTTCATATTGTTGCAGAAACTTGCGCCGCAAAACATCGTCGAGTTCTCGCGAAACAAAATTTCAATATCGCTGTCGCGCTCTTAATTCCATTGCCGGGGGATCAAAGGGAACCGTTTTCACCGACCGCTTCCACGCGAATAGCGCGAATTTAAGGAAGAGAAAACGCCGCCGCGGTGATCGCTGAATACATTCATAAGAGGCGACGGGCGGGGCTTTTATTAAAAGGGAATCCTCGTTCCCGGGGGCGAGGGCCAATAAAAATTAGGGCCGATTGAACGATACGAGCGAAACGAAACCTCGCACCGCCTCGCTACTGGATACGAGCCAATTGCACCTGCAGAAATTAACGCCGATGTTTGCCCGTCAACGTTCGAACGGCCGCATTATGCGTCACGCGGTAACGAGGATATTGTGCTCGAATATTAAGATCCCTTCTGTATAGTATACGTTTCAAATGAACAACGGGAGTACGCTACATTATTTTGATGCTCTCGAGCTCGATAACCGGGAAATAGATATTATTATTAATGATTTTTTAACCCCTACGGGCGGTTAAGCGCACTCGAATTAACGCGAGTGGCCGATATATTGGCAGGAATGAGAATACTCGATCAACTCGAATAGGAGATTGTTTTGTATTACCGCAACCGCAAACCATAAATTATATTGGAGTACTATTTGTGCCGGTGATTGTAACAGAGGAATAAGTAAAAAAAAAGAAAACACAAAAAAATTGAAATTTTTATTTCTTTGCTGTTACATTAATTAAAATCTTTATATCATGGAAATTTGTTTCATTTATTCGTGAAAGTTTCATTTTGATAATGGCGTAAGTCATATTTTATGTGCAAGAGTTTCGAAATGTGTGAGAAAAACAAGTAATTCGATATTTTTGTATTATATCATTAAATTTACATTCATTATATGCAGATATTCATTATAAAATATGAAATATATATTCTATTATTAAAGTTTCAATATTTTATTTATGTTTCTAAAACTTTAATTTTGCATAAAAATTCACTCATAAATTTTACAAGAACAAGTTACTCATAAAATTCTACAATGATATACAAATTTCATGTTAGAAAATCTTACGAAAAATTGTATTTTATAATAGAAGAATATTTATTTTAGCAAAATGTATATGACATATACCACTTTCAGAATCACCAGCATAATTCTAATAGAGAAAGAATTGGGTTGTTGTTATTTTCTTGGAAGGAAACTAAATGTTAAAGGTATAAATCCGATCTCTCGATTTCTATTATCCCAGGTATACACTTATTCGATGTTCTACCGATAAGTGAGAGCAGGAAAAGTCTAACTAAAAAATGAACTGTTTTAATGACGATGTGATTGAAATGAGAAAATTCTACTGTATTACGTCAATTGAGTGTAATCCTAGTGCAATTCTAGAGATTACTTAAGAAGCAATGGGTATCCTAACAATTTTGGACCAATTTACTCGAACTTTCGCAACTCTCCGGAGCCATAGTCGGCGCGTAGACATTTCGGTGGCTGACCATAACGCGGCGTAGGCTTTAGCACCGTGAACCAATGGGGACAAAGCAGCGCAACAACGGGTCATTGGACGTGAATACGCTCCGAAACGCTCGAACCCGCCAGAATCCTTTTGGCACCCATCCAAGTTGCGCCAATTCTATTGAACTTGCTCGGAGGCTCATGGGTTCATCACTGACACCGCCACTCTTGCAAACGCGAAACGTGCAGCAACCGCGAACATCGAAGCGGTCTTCAGCCCTGGAGTTAGATGCTTTCGAATCGCTCAAAGTCTTCCCGATCTCCCCGAAGAGTCCTCTTTTTACCAAGTACCGAATAGCCGGCCGTTACGTTCGCGCCGGATAGTCTTCATCGTGATTACTCTCGGCTCGGCGAAAGACCGTCCAATTCGACGCTGCCTCGTCGTCTCATCGATTTGTTTACAGAATCGTCTTCCTCCGCGGATATCAAATAGTCGAGCAAGGCGACGGATGGTTTTCAGCAGCGGCAAACTGTTTGTCTTTCCGGTTCCTCCAATTCTCGTAGAATATTGTCCGAACCACTTTAAACGGTTCAAATCTAGCGTACGGCGGGAGACTCCGTTCGAGATGAAATTTTTATTTATCGCGATACTGGTTCCACGGAGACAAATAGTGCCACTTTCGTACGCTTTCGACAAGGTGTATCGAGAGGTACGCAGGCACTTGGCGGGTTCGAAACACCCGTGCCGACATTTGCGACTTGTAAAGAGAACCGCGCAAATTTTTATGATCCGTCGCTCGGGGCGTAATGCATTTTTACAATAATCCCGGGGAATCTTTTTAGCAGCTGAGTGCTTCTTGAGCGACGAGCGGCGTTCCATGAGCTTTCGTGCAAGTTCACCGTCGGTTTCGCCGCGTTTCAATACGCGCGTCTTTTGCGCGCGCGCGCACACACACACACAGACATGCGAAGCACACGCGCGCCAATCGCAAAAAATCCGCGCATCGTTGCCTCCCGAAAGGATTCTTACGCGGCTTTTACGCGACACGGCGAAAGGACTTTCTGGATTTCTGGCGACGGGGAGAGAGCGAGAGAAGAGAGAGTACCTTTTCCATTCGTCGTGCGGCGAGAGACGCACGCCGCGGATGTCAAGTGCACACGACGTCGGTCGAGGTCCCGTGTTCGCGGCTGGGAACGGTTACACGCCTCCCGACGAAACGCCGAGGATGGTAATTATAACGGTGTAACGCGTGTCGCTCGATGACTCGCGCGAGCGAATTGCCGCGCGGTCGCGGCGGATAATTAATTTCATTAGGAGAGCAAGTAGTCGTTTTTGCCCGGCACGGCCGTGGCTCCTCGACTTTGTCGTACCCAGGGCTTCATTCGTGTCTAATGAAACCCGATGAGATTCATTCATCCCTCGCGAACCTCCCTACTCCCTACCCCGCTTTGCTCCCCTCCGGCTGCTCCTGTTATATTTACAACCGCTTAATGAGGTAGCGCCGTGGCTCGCTCGGCCTCGTACGCGCGCGCGTAAAAAAGGAGCCGCGTAAACGAGCACCCGTGCGCGCTCGGGCGACGAGACGAGGAAAACCGACGCGAAAAAAAAAAGGTGGAAAATCCGACGACTGCGAGGGAGAATCGTCTGGCAGATTTCCGCGTTCTCATGGAACTCGGTCGGGAAGCTAGCAAGGCGACCGTGGCTCGTCGTTGCGTTGAAAATCGAGCGTGTCGCTCTCCGAAAGTTGCGCCGATCCGCGCGCGCCCGACCGTTGAAGCAGAAAGCTTGCTCGTTAGGAAGGCGACGCAGAGCCAATTTGTTCGATCGAATTATTGAACGTGGTACAATTAAACGGAAGACGAGCGGACAGAAGCAAGGGAGGGACAAGATCGTTCAACCCTTTTCATCCAATGTTCGATCTCTCCTCGTTGATAATTTGACAGTGAGATGATCGCGATTTCGAACGGATCTCGACGGTATTTATTAATAGGTGCGTTGGCACGGCGCTGGGCGACTGCCGCGAATTATTCAAGAACAGTTCGAAACGTATCAACCAATCGTGTTACTAATTATGGAGGAGGAGCCCGTTGCACGTCGATGACTGGTCGAACTTGTGGTTAATAGCATGCTCGTAGAGCACTCGCGAGCGTATTAGTCGGGGGCTGCGGAGACGGTGAATGGAAATAAAATTGTGCTCTCAGGTGATCCGCTTTTTGATGACATTCTAGCGGGAAGGGAACGATGGAAGGGGAACGGAGAATATTCGAGAAACGTACTGAATTAACGGGATCCTCTTCTGTCTCGAATTGCGTTACCAATTAACGTAGAACTGCGGAACACCGGTTTGAGTTTCAGAAATACAATCGCTTTGGAACGATCGAATACAGAAAGAAATATCGAGTTGTACACATCAGAATGGCTTAGTACGTTTAACGACATCCAAGCGGTTGTAGACGTCGGGAGTAGATTCGACCTACTATTAACATTTAATGTATCTACAAATACTTCTTTATCAATTTGGCAGTACGTTCACTCGGTTTTGAAATACTTGTATTTACAAAATTCCGTGAAAAATGTATATCGACCAGGCACATACAATATTCCGTGTTTCCAGTAAAAATTTCTCGAAAAAGACACCGAGCGTGGTCAATGTAATCATAAAAAATAAAAAAAAAATCCGTTATACGCTTCATGTATACATAAGCACGTGAACCAAATTTGAAAGATTTCTGTGTTTCGAATAAAATATTTCTGCTCCATCGAATCGGAACAAAAAGGGGATATCGATGCGACAGGAAACCAAATTTGTCGCTTACAGTGGATAGCTCTCTCGTGACGAGAAAAACATCACGTGGAGTCGGGATGAAACTTACGATATTGCGCTTGACCCAGTGCGAATATTCAGAGCGAGAGGAAGCTGCGGCCGATCTTGTACGATCCCATCTTCGTCTCTGTGCCGCGGCGACGCTCCTCTTTCCCGGTTCTTAATTAATTCCATAAAGAACTATAAAGCACCCTTTAACGAACCGGCGCGGAAACATTAAACGAGATTACCCGCTTACGTGGAATTATAAAAATATAAGAGCGTTAGGGGAAGCTCGGCTGGAAATAAACTTGGCTGGAGCCAAGGTTACGGAGACATACGCCGTATTCGCAAAGGAGGGGTCTCGCGCGTTCGAACGATCGACCGACGTTGAACGATATTTAGGTCGTAAAAAGCCGTTCGATGGAAGGAAATCGGTGAACGCCGCTCGAACGTTCACGGTGCATTTATTTAGGGTGGGACGGCAAATCGATCGGGCGACCAAGCGCTTCAAGCTTTATGATCGCGATTATACGCGTAGATTCTGTAGCGCGACCGCGGCCTCTTCTCGTTACTGGCGACAGATAAAATACGCACGGCAATCCGAATCGTACCGTCAGGAACCGTGGAAATTTCTAATTAGAGCGGGTGAGATCGATTTCCTAGCGAACCGACGCCGACGGAAGCTAGCTGAACGAATATCGATGTGTCAAGATTCGTACTCTGCAATTCGAAAGAATTTTTCAACGGAGGGATCACTCTTTTTGCTCGAAACTCAATTTTTCATCATTGCATCAGTAAATTAATTCTTGTAAACCTGTTTGGATATAAGTATTATAAAATAATAAGTAGACTTCGAATGTTTAAGCAAATTCAAATTTTTGCGGACAATAATATCGAATAAGATTATTTTCTATTTTATAAATACTGTAGAATTTAGTATATATTTGATATGTTGTGTGTTTTAGAACCTGCGAACAATCTTATAAATTTTTTACACAATTAAATTTATTTATTTATTCACGGACAAAAACCCTTTGGTACAAAATACAAAAGAAAAAGTCCAAGAGTATAATTAGAAATTACATTATTCATCTTATGACTAAATATAACAATATGACATGTAGATAGGTTAAGAGATAATTGATGTTCATCAATAATAACATTTCTGAACGTAAATGATAATTGCTGACGTACTAATTCTTCAAGAGTTTTCGGCATTACATTTTGAACGCTGACAGGTCTATAATTTAAGATCTAATAAATAAATTGAAGATTTATTAAATGCAAACTATAAAATTCTTGACATGATGAAGATGCAAGAGTTGAAAAATATTGGTGTTATACCATCATAACCACAATTATTTCTAAGATTTTTTATGCTATTGAAGACATCGCTTATACCAATAGACATTTTAAATATGTCAATATTACAAGGAAAGTCTTGAGTATTGATGGCTTCAGAGGAAGCAGTGTCAGATTTCAATTCGGTTCAGTTCAGTTTCAACAGATTCAAAAGATTCAGCAAAAGCATTAGCAATAGATATGTCATCTCTCAATAGGGTGTCATTATGACTGTAATATGAAGAAAACGATTTACATTTTTCATAGAGTTAATAAAATTCCAGACAGCTTTGATATTAATAGGAATACCTTGCAGCTTTAACAACGTGATTTGACCTACATCTTTTGGATAGTATATCGCACCTTGATCTCACAGCAGAAAAAGATAAGTAATCTTCATACGATTTTGAGATCTTAAATTGTTTATGCAACAATTTCTTAAGTTTAGAGGCGAAATAAGAAGTCAATAGAGCCATCAACCGATAAATTACTTATTTTTTCATCCCAACCGATGTTGAAAAGATCATTGTTAATTGCAGTATAATTAGCAAGATTGAAACATTTTTTGATGGATAGAAAAGAAGAAGAAAAAGAAGGAAAAAAGGAAAAGGGAAGAGTGATGTCTAAAGGTGGATGATATGAATCCGGATTGATAATAGGTTCTATTGATGAGGAAATGCTGACAAACAAGAATTTAGCTGATACAAGTTAAAAAGATTGAAGTAATTACATATAATATCAACAATAAAACTTGTCATAAATGCATAAAAATTCGCAGTCTAATAAGTTACCGTTATAAATTGAAAGATCGAAGAAAACCATCTTCCTAGAATAACTCTTATTACTCTTCTAAACCGACTGAAACAGCAGAATAAGGGAAACGAAAGTTCACCCCTCATATTTGCATCTCCTCGCGGATATTTCGTAGCTCCGAGTGACCGGCCTTCCATTATTTTTCGCACTGTGAAGTCGAGGATCCATCAGCGCGATTGCCACCCCCGCAGTCGCCGACGTAGCTGGAATTAAGTCGGCGAACATTCTCGCCGTGCCACGTAAGGGCGCGAAGAGAGTACGTATATTTTCCCGAGTCAAGATGCAAGAAAAGTTCCTTGCCAAGGGGGTGGTCGCCCCCTCATCGAATATTCATCGGGGTGAGAAAAAGAAATTTCAAAGACCGTCCATCCGGACCCGACGATCTAGCGTCGCTTCTTTTTCTCTCGCGTCCCTTCCCTTCTCTTTGCCTTCGTGCTCGCCGCGTCCTCGCGGCACTCGCGGCCCCTCCGACAGTAATTGCGGACACGTTTTATTAAAATTATAACGCGGACCGTCGCTTCGCGCGGCCAAGTATCGTAAATAGTGTGCTCGAGCGAGGCGAGCGAGCGGGTCTCGCAGTGATATGAGAGTGCAAAAGCACTGATGCAGCATGCCTAATTATAGACGATACGATCGATTCGCGTCGGTGCAGCCACGCCAACTCTGCCTCGTCTACTCGCGCTGCTCGCCACTGCCTCCTGCCTCGGCGTGTACACGCGCGATCCCGATCCTCGATTCAGGCGATTCAGAATGATACGCCGAAATTTTTGTCGGCGGTTTGTTTCCATCGGCCCCGGGGCACACACGCTTTCATTAGAGCGGCCGATTGTAGGGTTCATAGGAGAGCGTACACTGCTCCCGCGGGTTCCCACTGAAAACAATCGATCGTCGTTGGCCGGTTTGCTCTGTGACTCCGGTCGTTTTGACCGCGGATCTCGTTAAGTATCAATCACGCGTTGAAAGGAGTGGAACTTGATCTTCCAAGAAATCCTTCATAGGAGAACGCTTCCCCTCTGTGAGACAAATGATCCACTTAATCGTAACGAATTGTAATGTGCCTCGATTCTTACGGGATGAATTGTCCTGTGAGTGAAATTGCGCTACTTTAATCTTTGCTTTGAACTTCATTCGTATCCATCATAATTGGAAGTATGTCAAAAACTAACTTGTCTTGCTTACAACTACACGATTCGTTTTCAGGGCGCTAATAAATTGGATGAAAAAATTTCGCGATCGATTCATGCGTAGTTATTTTCGATACACATATTATTTCTTTTTATCTTGGAGATAAAATCGTCGGAACAACATTTTTTGGGTTTTATAATATTAAAAGTGTGTATTAATTTTAAGTATGTCCGGAAAGAATTTTGCATTTGGATGATATGATATTTCCTGTCGATTGAGAGGTGCAGCGTCAATTAGAAACGTGGGAGGAGGAGAATTAATTTCGAAGAAAAATTCCAATGTTTGGGAAGCTCACAATGAAGTGATGGTTGCCAGAAATTGGACTAACCTGCATCCTCAACTTACTGGGGTCGTTTGGAGCCGACCACCAGGAATTATCGTGACCGAATTATTGAATAAAATATGACGGCGTTTGTTATAATGAAATAACTTTTGATATGCGCGAACCGTGCTTCCCTCCGAATTCTGATGCAGTCTTCGACATGCAATAAGTTCTAATCTGATTGATGTCCCAGCGAGACGAAATTCCCTCTCTCCCTCGGGACAATAAAGATGGAGCAACGTAATAATTGTTCGGTGGATGTGAAATGAAAATCCAAGTAAATATTCTCGTGTTTCTAAAGCAATACGAATCTCTGCGATATTAAAAAAAAATAAAACCACGTTGATTTGACGAAAGAAACTTCAGAATTTACAATTTCTGAACTTCTCAACTTTTATCGAGAAATATTTGCTTGTAAAGGTCATTTCGTTTGCAGATCTTCCAGAAGGATGAGAGAGTAAAGTTTAACGTACTGCGTCGCTTCGTTTCAGATCACGTGGATCGACGGGCTGGGAAACGTGCTTCACAGAGGAATCAAGACGACGAAGGAGCCGTTCGACGACGGCCCTCTGTACACCGTGAAATCCGTCCTAAGGGTAATGCCGCGGAAGGACCACGACAACACGACGTTCACGTGCCAAAGTCAGAACGCGGCGGATCGCACGCCGCAGAACGCGAAGCTGCGCGTCGAGGTGAGTGCCGAGCAACAAACGATAAAAGAAACCTGGACCAGAAGGCGCTTAAAAGAATCGCGAGCGAAAGCATTCGAGGCGTTTGTCGTCGCGAGCCGGTTTTTCGAACGGGCAAACGAGATTAACGCGCGAATCCGGCCAGAGACGCAGTAACGAGGTGAAGAATAATTAACGTCGTGTCCCCGAAAACTGGTCCGCGCCGTAATCGCCGTCCGACAGGGGGCCACTTTCAAACCTGGAGCTTTCATCCCACGGACAATGAAGCTGCGGCCTCCGCGAAGCTCTTCGGGGTCGGACACAGAGTGGAGGAAAGGGGGGAAACCGGTCGGGATGGACCTCTCTCTCGGTGGTCCTTAAAACGGTGTTAATGATTCATAACGACGCCGTAACTCGTCGACGGAGATTAGCGATCCGTCCGAGCGGACGAGGGGCGTCGCGCTTCGGTCGCATCGTTCGCTCGGACTTGTCGCCGTCGCGATATTAATTGCTGAGAAATTACGTCCGACGGAAAATAAAGTACGCGCGGGATATTCCGGGAGTCACGCGAGCCGGCGCGGCGCGGCGCGTTCCAGCGATCGATCGCAACACGCCAGCCCACGGCCGATGATCATGAAAGTTTGAGCATCGGCTCGCGTGACGTCTCGAGCATCCCGTGTACTGCCGCGCCCCTATCGAACGCTCGCATCTCTCGGCTTTCAGGTTCGCTACGCGCCGAAAGTGTCTCTGAGAATCCGCTCGGGGCTGGGCAAGTCCGGCCGCATCGTCGAGGGAGCGGAGCTCCGATTCAAATGCCGTGCCGAGGCGAATCCGCCGAACGTGGAGTACAGGTGAGTGTGAGCACGCGAGTAACGGGAGCACCGCGGTCTCTTCTCGCTCGCGCTGTGGGCGAGAACGCGGAATGGTCGATAATCGATATGCGGGGGAGGGCATTTGGTGAATCTAAGAATATTTCTGATAAACGCGAGTTGAACGACAGAGCGTCTGTTGTTGCGTTGACCGACTTCCGTGAAGCTCGTCTTTTTAGGGTGAACTGTTGATTTTGCTAGAACTTTTATGCCTGAAATATTATGCGTAGTCTTTCCCGAAAAGGGAGAGCTGAGAGCTTGGGATTTATGTGAGGTTTCTTCTTTCAAAAGAGTTTGTCAGTGTTAATGGAAGTTTTGACGTACTGTTGAATCTGTGATAATTAAATGCAGGAAAATATAGGAGAGCTTTTGGAAGGGGTTTTACACGCGGAAACCTCAAATAGCCGCAATCCAGTGAAAAGCTCCAAATACCCTATCTCGGTCACTCATGTATCTCGAATCGCGGGAAAAAAAAAATCTAACAATTTCTCTCTGGTCGGTCGCTGGCAATGGCAACGGAAGCGATTCGCCGATTTCTCATTCAAAAACCCCTAATCTTTCGATTCCATGGCTTTTCAAACGGAACTATCCATTTTGCGCGACGAGCCAGGAGTGGCGCCATTGGCCGAAATCGGGGCAACGCGGGGATGGAATTGAACGCGCGCGCCCGGTTCTACAGGTTTTTCCGTGGATGGAGAACGCTTATTTCGCGCGTTTCCAGTGGACACAGAAGCGTTATTTTATCGAGCGCCGGCTGAAAGAGACGGCACACACCGTCGCGTCGCCCGGGACAAAAGGAGAATTAGTGGGCAATCGGTCGCGCCACGGAGTAGGCGAATAATTGATGCCTCTTACAAAGAGGAGGCGATGCATGCAACAGCAAAGCTGTTTGCGCTCGCGGAGCCGATAAAAGGGAGAATCCCGGGGAGAAAGCGAAAGCGATCCGCCGTGCCGACGGCGCCGTGCTTGCGAAGTCCGTCGGCTTAAAAGAAAACGGTAAACAGCTTAATTAAGTGGTGGAGCTTAGGGGAACGAAACGTGGAACTTCACGAACTCATGTTAAATAGAAATCGTTAAAAGCCGCCGCGTGTTAATCTGAAGGACGAAGTCGAAATTAGCAGCGGAATCTTTCAGATGTTGAACCGCGAATTAATGAAACATCGTGACGGGCGTCCGACGACGTCCGAGGAAAGTTAGTGGAATCTTTTTCAAGAGACAAGGACTCGTCATTTATTTAGTGAACGTACGTGAAGCCCATTCGATCGATGAAAACCGGCGCCTCTTTCGTTCATTGCCATCCAAGGCGATCCTCCCTTTCCCATCGATTGTACCGCCGCACGAGATAAATCTTGTGACCCGCGTCCCCAGCACGGGCATAAACCACGATCACGAGGAACTAATTCGCGAAGGGTTATCGTTTCCGCGTGCTTGCCTATTCGTGGACCAGCTGGGGAAACTCGTATCGATCGAACATCGGGAGAAACGATGGGTGAACAGACGCTTATGCAAAAGCGTCGCGGAAGAAGGGGCAAGAAAGGAACGGCAGAGATAGGGGCGGAAGTGGGAGAGCAGTAGGAACGTGAGAATTTAAAAAAATGCATAATTATTCTCGAGCTTTCACAGCCGGAAGTCGGTCGACCGCCTGTGACTGGCCTCTTTTTGCGCGAGCACCGCGCAAATTATCGCGCAATTACACGCTCGCCGCCCTAACCCCTTCCATCGTTCCCTCAGGTGGTTTATCAACGAGAAGAAGGTCATCGGGGATTATACCACGGAGATGATCATCCACAACGCGACCCGCGATCTTCACGACGCGATCGTAAAGTGCGAGGTCCACAACGACGTCGGCAAGAGCGAGGAAACCGAAACTCTGGATATTACGTGTAAGTATGCTACTACAACTCTTATTTGGTCGAGAATCATTTAATATTTACGTTAGATTGTCACCTTGATTGTAGTGATTGTACCTTGATAGCATTAATTTACGGAGTCGTAAGTGGTATTAAGAATTAGTAAAAGAACAATAATTTTTGATAAATACAGTAAGAAGGTATTAAGTACATTTTAATCTAGTTTATCCGCATAAAGTAAACAATAAACAGGATTAACTCGTTAGGAGTTCACCAAAAATATAGTAATTTTTTTAGCAAAGTTTACTGCCATCAAATTTAGACCACTGAAAATTTTTAATATTTATCCATGCTTTTAGACGAACTGAAAATTCGCAACAAATTTTAATAACAAAGTTGATTCGCTGCTAACGCGTTATACACGCGCATGTAATCAATTTAATTACCTACAGAAATTGACATGTACTTTATAAATTAGTATATTTTAGAAAATGCAATATTTTTTATAACAGAGAAAAAAAATTAAAGTAAAGTATTAAAGTACTCATATGCAGGTGTCGTAGATGCGTTTAAATCTACAAAACTTGTTTCGTTAAATGTTGAATTAATTCAAAAAGTCTAATATTCGAATTTCTTTATTAAAAAGTTTCTAATCCTTCGAGTCTACCGAAGGGAATTATAAAAAAGAAAAATCGAGATGACCTAACAGCAATAATTTTACATAACAGCGTTGTAATAGCAGAAATGAACTTTTCCATGTGACCTCAACTCAATGCCCAATAATTATTTGAATTATTTACTAAAAATATCTTACCAAAAATATTAAAAAGAATATTCTACCAGCACCAATATATCCATAATATCAAAAATTCACCAAATCATCCTGATCCTCATACGGTTCATGGGACTGTAAACGTGGAGAGATTACGTAAGGATATCCCAAAAATCCCCGAGAAATACATAAGTCCGCATCACGTATCTCGACACCGATAACAATAGAGACGCGTTTTCCCGAGGTCGCGCTGAATATCCACGCATTATTATTCGCTGACTGCGATCTCCACCAATATCCCGTCGACTGGTCCAAAAGAGTGCCGCTTCTCTAATACAATTTCGTCGCGTTATTTAGCGCAAGCAAAGGATCCAGTTTCTCGAGTTTCGCGCGCGCAGCGAGGCATCAGCGAAATTCCGGCTCACGCTTGTCAAAAGCGAAGCGAGAGGATAAATTGGAGTTCTTAGGGGAGCGTTTGTCGGCGTATTTTTCGAGCGTGGCTCACGGTCGATTTATGGTCCCCCTTTTCCGGGGGGCAAAAGTGGCGAACGTGATCCCGCGGTAACGTGGCAGAAAATAGGGCAGGTTGAAGCGTTTCCGAGGCGCTTACAGTCCCACGATTCCTCCTTTTCTCTCGCTCTCCCTCCCTTTCTCTCTCTCTGTCTGTCTCTCTATCCTTCCTGTTCCTCCCATGCTGTGTCGTGTCGATCTCGAGGGATTGTCGAAGGTCAAAATTGAATTCCGCAGACGGGCCGCAGTTTCGGCACCCGCCAGTCTCCGTGGAGACGCAATACGGCGCGACGGAGATCTTGCAGTGCGACGTCGACGGGAACCCGACCCCTGAGATACGCTGGTACTACGAGGACTCGGACCGACAGGTCGCCACCACGCCGAACATCAGCGTCGTGGTGAATCACGAGACGGCCGGACGGTACCACTGCAACGCTTACGTGCCTGGTTTCCCGGCGTTGACCGGATACGCCAACATCTACATCCGGGCGCCGCCGAGCATCGTGTCGCAGCGGGTCCAGTACGTGCCCGACGAGGGAGTCGTCAAGGTACTTCCAAAAGTTTCCTTTATTCGATTCTTCCATACAGAGCCACCTTGAGGCGACGCGGTTGCATCGTCGCGGTTTATTCGCAACTTGTGTAATACACAAATTCTTATCACAGGCGACACACTGGGGCGATAGATCCACGCGCGGGTTTTTGATGAAACTAAGGATTTTACGGATCAACGCGAATTTTTTAACATGTATTTTACCGCTGCAAACTTCTCGTCGCGAAAGATATTCGCTGTCTATGCGAATTTTCGCGCTGATCTGCGGGGTCCCTTCAAACGTGGACTCGATCGCGGACAAAACCCAAATGCGGCGTCAGCCTAATTATCTACGGTTCGCTATATTAATTAAACGTGTTCGTCAGCCACAGCAAAGATATCCGGCAACAACTTTCCGTCAAAGCTTCCGAAACTTTGACGCGCCGGGATTTCGCGCGTTTCAAGACGATATTGCAGTTTCGATCGAACGTTCATTTTCCGGTTCGGTTTCCGATGTCCCGTAAACCCGACGAGCGTAGCACGGGCCCGATTTATGCACCCATAACTTGCCCCGGCGGGGATTCGCAACGAGGCATTTATGGAAAATATGCGAAAACTGCGTCGGTTACAGCGCCGCGCGGTGGTCGCGTCTCGAAATCCACGACCCGCGTAACGAATGGTTCGACGTAGAACACGGTACCGACGGATATTTCCCGATTTGGGTCAATTCGAAACATTCGCAGACACGCGTAGAGTGGACATCGACGAGCCGCGTTTTCGCGATCTTTTTTTTTTTCTCTCTTGTTCCGTTCCACTTCTACCTTTGTTCCTTGTTCCCTTCCCCCTACCCTTGTCGCTCGTCTTTCCCGGGTTTTTTTTCCTCTGGCCCCGTCGACACACATCACCCGACGCTTTAAAAAGTAGTAACACAGTGTGCAGCCGTCGAGTCGATTCGATGCGCGAAGGGGGCGAACCGGAGGCCTTTTTTTCTCATTCGACTGTTCCTTCTCGATTTCGCAGGTGAAGTGTACCGCGATATCCGTGCCAAAAGCGGACGCAGTGGTATGGAGCTTTGCTGGTCGCGAGCTCAATTTCTCGTCGAACAATACGCCTTTCTACGTGCAGGAGGAATACATCGGCGAGAGGGTCGTCAGCACTGTCACGCTGCTCGATCCCATATCCACGTACTTCGGGGATTACAACTGCACAGTCACGAATAGCTTCGGCACGGATTCCGTCATAATCAAGCTGACGGCACACAGTAAGTTCATATCCATTATGAACGACCTTTTTCGCTGTACATTTCGCTTCCAGCCGAGCGTCCCTTGCCCCGCGACGTCGCGCTCTCCCCGCGGCTGCGCGCGTTGAAATTGCCGGGCTGATCGGCCGGAAACGGAGGAACGACGTCGGATACGAATCGACGCAAGGGTTCCGCAGGAAAAATGCACGCCGACACCTTCGACGGGGAAAAGGAGAGCGCGACGGAGTTCCGGTCGGAAGCGAGGGAGTTCGCAATTTCGGTGGTGTCTTTGAAGCCAATCTGTTGAGGGAATCCCGCGATACGAAATTTTGCAACGCTGTAATTTTCAGCGAGTCATGAATTATTTCGCAGGGTGTTGCGAAAGGGTTGGTCAAAAGTTTCCGATCTAAATCATGTACCAAGTGCCCGACACGCCTGAATAGAAACTGTTTTAATACCCGGTACGCGTAGTTAAAGTGTTCGGCTAATCCTTTTGAAGCAGCCTGCAATTCAGCGGCTGATTCCATAAAGTTTCGTCGGCCGATGGCCGCGGCGTTACGTCGTAAATTCCGCGGGATTCAATTAACCGACGTGGCCCGAGCGTGGTCCGCGCGCATTCTGCGTGCACTTCGTAAAATTTAATCCGCCTCGTTAAGCAGTCGGTCGCACTCGCGTCCTCGAATTTTATTTTCTCACCCTCCTACGCCCGCCACTCGTCGGTTGACGTCCGTTCCGAAATGCGACAGACAAAAACGAAGACACCGCGCGCGCGCACACACGCGTATGACGGAGAAACGACGTTTCTTCCGTCGAGCTGAATAACCGAGATTTTAACCAGTCGTGACGTTTAGCGTTGATTCCAGTCGACTGGCAACTGATCCTCATCATCGCTGGATTGATCCTCTGTGTGATCCTGATCGGCGTGATCATTATACTAATTCTGCAGTGTCGCGACCGCATCAAACAGCCCCGGCCGAGGACAGCGCAGACCCAGGAGACTGATATGCGTGAGTGGAATATCATGTTCGAATGAATTATAATGCCATTAGTCACGCCGCGCTTTTCCACCGTGGTTTTTACCTTTCCGCGCCGCTCGAGACTCGCAATTTCGTCATTCCAACTCGCGGCAACCGTTCCTTCCGCGCGAGAGACACGAACGTTATCGCTCGACATCTATCGTTAACGATGCGGAAAAACGATCCGTGGATGAAGGATTGGTTATTGAATGCAAACGAGCCCTGATACATTGCGTTTAATCCTCGATAGCCAGGGCGTAGTCCGACGTGACCCACGCTTGTTATTTCAACGAATCCTATCCGACCGGTCGCGCCAATTGAATTTATTATTTATTAACAATTCGTACGTTCACCGAGGCTCGTTTACTGTTTCGTGATCCGCGATTTTAACGTCGTACAGAAACGCGGTAATACGTTTGAGTAGATAAAGTCTATGTCCCATTGTATTCTTTTGATTGGTTTAAATGCTCGCCACTATTTCGTTACGGTCGAGCAAGCCATTGTAGCTCCGAGAAGCATAACAGACACGACGTCCTTATGATCCCAAAAGAATCTCATCTTCATTCGATACGGTTTTTTCCGCTGTTCGCCGACAGAAGAAACAGACTCAAACGCGGATCGATATCGAGAGAGTGACAGAAGCAGCAACCTCTCGGATGTCAAAGCGGATATACGAGCGGGATCGAGTGTCAGCAACGCGGAAAGCGTGACAGCACTTGACAGCGAGGGCGAAGGAAGCACGAGAGGTGTCAACGCTTTGGCGCTGGCTGGCCCCGTCCCGAATCCTTTGGGCTATCGTTACAGCGCCGATTACACGGAACCTTCGTTTCCACCAAAAAATAACGTAAGTATCGTCGGGTACCTTACATCATTCCTCCATTATCCGCAGAGGCATAAAGTATAAGAACACGGGATACCAAATTTTCTAGCCGTCAAAACCAACAATTCCTTAGTTCCATGTGCCTAGAAAAACAATGGACAAAAGAAAGAATTAATGGAAAATTCCATTGCAACGTAAATGAACGATAATAGCTAAACGCACAGAGTTCAAAGGGTTACCATGTTGCAGCAAAGTCAACTCCGCACGAAAGTTGGCGCATGTCGTGCCCCGCGGGATTAATATCTCTTGCAAGTTTGCATATTTCGCATCCCCACCCGCTTCGTCCATCCGCTCAAAGAAGTTTGTTTATTAAAAGGCTCGCGAAAAGAACAAAGGAGGTTGGCAACGACGAACAAAAAGCATATTCAATTCCTTCCCGGGTTCCATTCGATCCCGCGGAACGAGCCGTTTGGAAAAAACGACAAGCCGCGACGAGATAACCGACGTTTGTCGCTGATATTTCTGCTCGTTTTCTGTTATAGGACGGCAGTAACAATAACGGTTACGTGCCATACGTAGACTACACTCGCGACTACATGCCGCCCACGACGCAGGGGGTTGGCGCGTCTAGGGAATCCTTGAGCAGGATACCGTCGGGCGGCATCCTCGCCTCGAAGAAGATCGGCCTGAGTTCCGCGAATTTGGGCAGTTCCACGCCTCAAACGACCCCTGCGATCGATCCGCGTTTCTCCGCAACGTATGGAAACCCCTACCTCAGGTAAAGTTGCAGCAGCAGTATCAATGGAACCCTCGCGTCGCCTTGTGTCATCGAGCGCTCGCAACCTGCCTCGACGCGGTATAATAGAGGCGGAACCTTTGACCCATTGTAATTGTGTTTCGCCGCTGGTAATCCTACAGAGAAGCGTGGACCGCGACGAAAACGATTCAATTATAGCCAAAGGGGGAGTAGAGTCACGGCGTTCGGTCGATTGGCAGAAAGATCCGTCGATCGCCGGTGTTTTGGGCATTTCGTAAATATTTGACGGCCGGTGATTTGTTCGGCATTGACAGAAAATCGGTTTTCACTCTATTCCAGTCTGGTCAAAATACTATTTTCGCTTCTAATTAAAATTCACCGATTGATACCTGTCGTCAATAAATAGTTGCTGACGAGCAAGAATTATACAATCCGATTAGAACTCATAAGATATTCAAGAGTGCCATCCAAAGCAGAAAACGGGACGATTTATTCCTATTTATTTCTGTGCATTCGCACGGACGAATTGGATGAATTAACAATCCCTGACGGATGCACAAGAATTATATCCAAGAATCAAGGCTCTTAAGTTATTCACGAGTTTCGGAAGTTTCAAGAGTTTCAAGAAACTTCCGGCTTCGAATAACATTCGTTCAGTGAGGCGATTCGCCGCGTCTTGATCCCATTACTAGTTACAATATTTACGACCTATCGATCGACGGATTTGCCACGACGGGCGTGATCGTTCCTGCAGATTAATCATATTCCGTGTAAATTATGAATCGTCCGTCCTGAATATTTATAACGCGGGGTTCGATTGGGCTCACCGTGTTTTAATATTAATCGAGGGTGAATTTGAGGGTGTCCGCGCGATCTCGAGTTTCCCGCGTCGGTCTATCCTCGCGAGAAATCGTTCTGATTGTTTTTTTTTTCTCCCGCAACAATAGAATGTCAGCGGCGGAACAGCTGAGACACGCGCCGCACACGGCCGTGCCGGGAGTAACGCCAGCACCGCCGCCCTACACGCAAGCAATGAGAATGAATAGCTTGAATACCTTGAACGGCGCTGGACCGCAGGTTAGTACAATGACAGCGAATGTGTGTCAAATTCCGCGACGTAGTTACGACATCTCAGGTACATTCCTACGCTCACCTGAACTAGTTCATGCAAATCTCTCGGAGATAGTTGCACCGTGGAATTGATCTAATCGGACCGATTAAATCGCCCGAGCCTTTCCTTTCATACGAGCTAATCGGTCTGTCGGAATTCTGCAGAGGCGGGAAAGGACACGTAAGCTTGTGCGCGGTTCGTGGTGTGATGAAGAAGGGGAATAATCTTTGTTTCAAAATAGATAAGACAGTAGAACAAAATTATTTAGTAGGGAGATTGTTCTGGAGACCAAGGACTGAGAAGTGAAACCAAATTGGCATTGCCATCTATTATCGGTTGTATCTACTTAGGGAATCGAAGGACAAACTGTGTGGTCGGTGAACTGAATCATAATTATTTAATGGGAGGAATTGTTTTGGAGACAAGTGATTGGGAAGTGAAATCGAGAGTTTCGCTCGGTGTCTGTCTCCTAGTGGCTGTATCTACTTGAGCAGTCGAAGGATGGACTGTGAGAGAAATTCAGTTAAGAGGGGTATTCTAATATATAACTTTTTTACATCTTCTGCTAGTATGTATTATAAAATAAATACATGTAAAAAGAAAGATTGTATGCAATTCATGAAACTTACAGTGTTATAATAGTGGGTGGAGTATAGTAGATAAAAATATTAATTTATGTGGAAGTTATTAGCGATTACCGACAGTCACTTTACAAAAAATAGTTTTTCAAAAAAACTTCAAAGATTTCGTTAATTTGTTAGTTTCTCTTCTGATTAATCAAAGGAATTTTCGAAATATTATGTTAAAAGAAAATGGTAACTGTTTAAAGTAAAAGCTTTAATTTTCGGGATAAAAAACGGTCATTTTTTGTACATAAAATTTAAAATATACATTTAAAAAAAATCCTTCGATCAACCACTAGATTTTGATATTTGAAATAAGCTCACCAAATTTGGAAGAGATTGGTGCAGTAATTTTTGAAATATCTTGCTCACCGTCATTAAAAACGTTGTTTCGAGAAAAATGCGTTTCAAGTTTCAGAAGCTAATTACATTTAATGAAGAAATTAAATTGTAAGTGTCTGTATCTCTATGCAATTTAGTCAGACAAATTTGAAACTTTCAGAGAATATTTCTAAGATGAGATACTTTCAGAAACTGTCGTTTTTGAAAATTCGATTTTTTTCGACTTCCTGACTGGGTATAACCCTTTAATTAAATAATTTGACATTTTATAGATTTCAGCATCTGTGAACAAGCTGTAGATTTTTGCATATAATATTTCTTCCGTCATAAATGCATAAGAATCCGCAGTCTAGGAAATACAAATACTTCGCAATTTATTATTTTCGATGAGCAGATCCGGACCAATTCTAGACACCATATACAAACTTCTTTTTTCTGGTCGATAATTGAAATGTCTATCACAGCAACTCAATTTCATTTTTTTTTTTGTAAAAAAGAAATTTTTATTCTAATTTTATTAAATTTATACTATAAATTATTTTTCTTTTTAAAGTAATTTCTAAACACTCTTCACACATTAATAAATACGTAGAAAAAAGCATACATCAATCATTTGTATCGTTTCTTTAACGAAAATTCCGTAAAAGAAAACACTTCTTACATTAAAATATCCCTCCAATTTCTGTAGGATTTTAAATAGAAAATCGATTAGACAGTAAAACATTCATTATCCGCCTCATTGTAATATAAAATATCAATAATTTGTAGAAAATAATCAAATTATAGTTCAAATTTTACGCGAGGTAAAATTGTTACTACTCTTACCTGTAGTTGGTGCATTAAATAGCTAAAATCCTGAGTGATACAATTTAGAGATAATTGTAAATTCAATAATCGACTTTCTATAGTAATAAAGAATTCATTCAGCCAGAATAAAAATAAAAACTGACTAAAAATTCCTTGTCTCTTATTACATCACGAATCGCACCCAAGTACTACCGTATCAGCACGAGTCCTTCGCCACGAAATGAACCACCCAAAAAGGAATACAGTAAGGCATAATTTGGCATAATATCTGTGATCTCCAGGCTCCCCTTTCGGCGCACTACATCACAGGCGGGCCTAACGGAGGCGTCGCGACGGTAAAGCGCACCTCGGCGGTCGGGACGTTAGCGACGCACGTATGAGGCCAGGGGGTCTATCCGAACTAGAACCGTCGACGTTCGGGCCTAACTAGTACCGCCTTCGATCACCGACGAGCCCTCGGGGAGGCTCACTATGCGAGCACACGCTCAGCTACATTAATACCGCGCGAGATATCTTTCACGGACTCGCTATCCAGAAGCTACCGTCGTCAGAGTCCCCAAAATATCTGGTCAGATCGTCGCGCTTCCATGACCGCGCATGGACCAGAGGTCGAACGACTGCTCGGAGAATCCAGAAGAACGAGCGAGCCGAACGTGAAAAAGCTTCGATTGAAAGGACGGGCGCAACATGTGCCGGAGAACGGCGAGATGCTAAAATACATCGAGCTGGTGCTTCGACAGTTGCGGAAGGCCAGCAGGGATCACAGACAACTCCTGGAGCAACGTCATCGCGTGGACATCGCGCAGCCGCTCGGCGAGTCTTCGAGGTGTCCGGAGTATCAGCGGTCCTGGAGTGTCGCGAGTCTGCAGGGTCAAGCGATCCGTGACTCCTGGGAGAAGCCTCAGCGAGAAGGTCGAGCGACGGAGATGCGAGAGCTCGTCGGGTATCCCCAAGTCCCGACGAAGCTGTTGGCCAAGAGGAAGACGTACGCGGCTGGTAGTGTCGACCTGGAGACGATGGCCAAGGGGACTCGCAAGAAGATGAGCATGTCCGGCCGGCTGGGTTTACGATACGTTCCTGCTTACGAAGGAATTGATACCACGATTGTTCGATGAATGACCGCAAGCAGCTACTTAACTGGACAGGTACGACGCATAAGGCTGATGTCGATCGTAGATCGGCAAAAACTGTCGTCGCACCTGTCGGCGGTTCGACCGATATGGGCACGGGGGAGATGAACCAGTCAATTTCAAAGGAACTCGTGCATCCTTTGATCGGCTTCGAGGAATCGTTTGATCTGGAATAGACGTGGAACACGGGTACCGGTCGAATTCGTCGGAACAGATAGGGATCGGTGTTCGCTGCGCAGTGATACCATTTTAAGAAGACTGAACGAGGGAAAGACAGGTTCCCTGATCGATCGAGGAACAGCCGTGCATCCCTTCTGCATCGTCTGGTAGCCGAGTATGTCAGCGGAGAGGTAAACAGTAAAAGGTATCAACTACGAAAAGGCTCTGAGCAGGATCGAGAGGAAGCAAAGACGCGAAAGGGAAGGACGACGGATTGGGTGTCTCGAAGGTTCGCGAGGACGAAGGACGGTGGTTGGGTTCGTAAATCGAAGGGGCTCTTCGGAACGAGAACAGACCACTCGGTATCGACAATCTTTTTATTCGCATAATTTAGATCTCGATAAGCATTTAATGAAATCGAACACGAAGAGAAAAACGAAAACGGGAATCGAATCTCGTCGCGGATCGTCGTGCGATCGCAGTAGCAGTCTACTTAAAAGTGGAGGAGCGTCGGGTCGACGACGTAGCGAGCTTCCTAGGAGGAGTTTCGTTGTTCGAAATAATATGTGATATGCAGACGGATGTCCGGATAGACGGACAAGCAAACGTCTCGGCTGCTACTCCGACGTTACCGTGTCGCGCTGCCTTTTTTTTTGTTAATCCGTAGCGATGAGAGGAATCTAGATATCGCGCGGCATTCGCGAGCGAGCGAGCTAGACGAGGATAAACGAGGTCCTGACGGTCCCGTTCGACGTGGCCGCTCGCGGTCTCGCGATCTACTTCCGGTCTGAGCAATCGGCTACGAACGAACGCGCGTCCGTGAGGAGATCGACGAAGCGTTCGACGTTTGCGGGCCGACGTTTGTAAAATAGATAGCTAAAATGATTAGGTATATATTATATATATATATATATATATATATTATAAATATTATATACACCTGTTGTCAATATGAACATAGGGCCTATAGTTTGGTGGCGCTACCAGAGGAAAACTATTGAATCAAGCTCGTTCTCGCGAGTGGAACGGCTTCGTGTAAATAAGTACGTAATGATATTAACGAACGAACTATCGAAAGAAGTCAGCGTCTTAGGTGAAAGTTCGTCGCGCGGTTTCGTTTCAAAGAAGGGGAAAGAGCGCGACTTAAAAGAATTGAGGAGTCTCCGCTTGATTACACCCGTCATTAAGTTATTCTCGTTTCTCTCGAATGTATAAATTTCTTTTCGGTTCGCTCGCGATACCCGTAGCTTATGGACGAGGAGACGGAGAAAAAAGATCTCTATCGACGAATGTTTCTGCGTTTCCTCGACGATGATCTATGAAACGGCCCCGGAGTCAAAGGATCCCCGGGTTCATAGAGCGCGACAGAATAAAAAACGAAGAAAAAAAATTAGAGAACAGAGAGAGATATATTCACTGATTCGCGTCGCGATGATTGTACAGCGAGAAGAATACCATTGATTACGATAACGAAACAGGGTAGCCTATCAATTATTAAAAACGATTCCGAAAGAGAAGGCTGCAGACTACAGCGGATTCGAGGGACAGAGGAGAAGGGAAGACTTCCGACGTCGGTGGTGGCGGAAATGGTGAGACGAATGATGGAGCATTGATCGTCGCGCGTTCAGAGCTGGGAGAACGAATATACGTTTCTATTGTCAGAGGGATATCTTTATATTGTAACGTCGTGTAACATAATTTCTGTACATAAACTGGAATTATTGCTCACCGTATCTCGTAAGATTTAGTTAGTTTTGTAACTGTGAAGAAGAAAACACTATTGTGCATATCCGACTTTACGCGAGCCGCTTCTAGGCGAACAGTTCCCCGCCGAGGATCGCGCGAACCCGTCGACGAAGATCGAAAACAAAAAAAAAAAAGAAGAAATGAAATCAGTATTCGTACACTTCCTTCCTCATCGAAGACTCGTTCTCACATTCCGCGCGAATCGTCTCACGAAACGATCAGTTCCTTCGATCGCGCTGGCGACGTTGCGTCGAGGGGAACGCGACTTGAATGAGATTATACGGTAGTATTATTAATCGTACTTATAAGGATCTTCGACTAATATCGTTCGATTGTGTTCTTCGCTCGCTGTGACGTCGACCAGCCTCGTCGACGGGTTCCCCCCGCTGAACCGGAGAACTGTTCACCGGAAGACCAGCTTATTGTACATCAATCAGTCTGTACAATGTTCATGCTGATGTTACTGTTAACTATTTAAAAGCGAGCGCGTGTATGTGTGAGTGCGTGTGAGAGAGAGAGAGAGTGAGATTTTCGAGATTTTCATTCGAAACGCGCAAACGAGCTCTTCTGGCGCGCGCGTGAATCACACGCGTAAACATGTATGTAAATGTATAATTGCTTGATGGAATTCCGAACTGTACAGATTCAACGGAGGGAAGAAACGACGCGAAACACACGTACACACCACGGGGAGAAGTCTTGTTCACTTATAGCGTATTCGAAGAAACGATTGCATACACATTCGCGAGGCCATGCCGATGAAAACAAAGAGAGATAGAAGGATGGAGATAGAGAGAACGAGAGACAGAGATCTATACATACAGACACATGATTTCTATTATTAAAGATGTAGGTTAACGAAGTATACTGCGGGAAGTAATTACAATCAATGTACTGGATGGCCCGGGGCGATGTTAAAATTAGAAAAGTTTATGTCGTTTGAATCTTAGAAATTTACGCCTTCTTGCCGCCGGGCCGTCCTATACGTATTAATTGGTTATCTGTCAATTATTAATTAAATTATATCGATTTCTTCGCCTTTAGTCAAGGGAAAAGGAACGAGAGCCAATCCCCCGACGGCGTTTCCTCCTCGCGCGCGAGCCGCGTTTCCCCGTATCGCGCGAACCCTCTGCCCCGCGAGGCTGACACTCGACCCAGCCTCGAGGCCAGCCCGCGAGGGACGGAGAGTGTAAATACATGTATGTACGTATCTTCGAATAGTTTATTTTTCTATAGTGCAATCATTTTCCTTTTCGTGCAATTTACCCCGACTGTCGTTGTTTTTCTCATTGAAAAGTTTATGTTCGCGCGACACGCGCTCGAGATCACGCGCACCGCCGCCGCGCGGCTCGACGAGGAAACATCGCGACGACGGCTCGGTCGCGCTGTGTTGTAAACCGCGAAATTCTTAGGCGATCTAACGAGTCCTCTAGCGAATGATTTGCGAGAATGAGAGCGCGAGAGAAAGCGAAAAATTGTGTAAGAGAGAGAGAGAGAAGGATAGAGAAAATATTGCCTAATCGGGTGAGCGAGGGAAGTTTTTCAAATTTGTTGATACATTTCATACTTTACGACTAGGAATTATGGCCTATTGCTACTATTTCGCAAAGTTTATCCATCGACTCGGTC
Source organism: Perdita meconis (assembly GCA_030770465.2). Classification (NCBI taxonomy): domain Eukaryota; kingdom Metazoa; phylum Arthropoda; class Insecta; order Hymenoptera; family Andrenidae; genus Perdita; species Perdita meconis. Next base: position 6,851,619 of record JASKOS020000016.1, read on the forward strand.
GTTTTTATTCCTTCCACCGTGACGCATTGATGCGCGTTCCGTGATTTAATCGGAACGTCCCCTCCTCCTCCTCCTCCTCCCCCCCCCGTTCCGCGCGTGGATGAACGGAAACGAAGGAAACAGGAACAACGTTCCCGATTTGATAGGATGTGCCATAGCATTGTTCGCCATGTAAATAACATTTTGACGCTCGGGTCTGATCGTAAAACGCGAGACGAAAAGAAAAGAGGCAACGAAAAACAACCGGTCGCCGAGAAGAACCATAAATCATCCCCTTGATCCCGATATCGTGTGTGTTTGCGTGTGTGCATGCGTGTATGTGCGCGCGTATTAAAAACGACCGAGTCGTCTCACCTCCCATCTACCCTCCCCCCCCATTCGTGAAACGGAAAGTGACTTTTTAGGAAATGAACACTTTTTCGCGTACTATTCATGAAACTGCGTAAAACGCGTCACATCGATCACCCTGCATAAAACTATTTCGAATTCGACTGAGCGATGCATAGGAGAAAATATATATAATATATATTATATATATATATACCCCCCATATTTTTCTCGATGTTAAGCTTTTTTCTCGGAACGCGTGTACGACGTGTAACGCACACCCGGCGAGAAGGTCAATGCGAATCGTTGCGAATTTTTCAAATATCTGCGTGACGTTTGTACAACTTGGAGGATCCAAGAACCGCACGATCATTGTTGATCGAATATCGGAAGGGCGGGAGAACAAAGGGGGTGGTCGTTCCACTGACGACGCGAACTTTACTCCGGAACGACTACCCTACAACCTCCGATCGAATCGCACCCGGAATTTCGATGGAACGACGTTTTTCTACTATTAATTACGCGATCCTCCTCAACCAACACCATTGTTTATATGATTAAAAAAAAAAAGGAACGACACGAAAGAAGACGAAACAATTCAACTATCCGAAGTACACCTTGTTACGTTTTTATGAAACAAAAAAAAAAAAGCTCTCGAAACCGTACGTACACCGTGTTGTGTAGTAATCTCGACCAATCATTTTTTATAATCGCGCCGTGAGTACACATCCGATTCCTCATAACATACTCGTCTCGAACGACAGCGCTTGGGAACAATTCACGAAGCCACATTTCTTTCTTATGATATCGTCCCTCCCGAAACAAAATCGTGAATCTCGTGATGCATCCTGAACATCGACTCGTCTTCGATACGATAGACTGTCCCACTTTCGTGAAATAAAGAAAACAGAAAGATAAGAAATGAACAAAAGACTGTATCACCGCGTAAAATTGACTGCATTTCGAAGTTTCGAAGGGGATACACGAGTCGCGCGATTTCGGATCCGCGGGAAAAGGAAGCGAACGACGGGAGACGTTCGTGGTAATAATTAGGGACGTTCGCAATATCCCCAGAGGGACGATTCCACGGGGAACGGGGCTCGTTATTACCGTCGTTTCCCCGTCGTCGTTTTTCTCGCCCCCTTCGCCACCCCCGTAACGTTGTTCCGCGAGAAAGTCGCGCCGCTCGTGGTCCGAGCTCCTCGACACAAAGAATCGCGGCGTAATTAAATCGCGCACAATGGAATTTCAATTACGTACAGGTTGCAACAAGGTTTCTTGCAACGCTGACCGGCTCCGGCTAACGAAGCGCCGCGAGTGACTTTGAAGAAGCACGACGGGTGCGTAGACGGAAATTTTTCGGTGGGAATTCATTTCGACGAGACCTCGGCGCGCGGCGCGGCCACAATGGCCCATTACCGTGATAATGCGTGCGCTAATTGTGGGGAACGCGAAGGGGAAACCGGGACAGGGAGGGAGGACGTTGGTCGCGGAAAGCAAATTAACTGAATGGAACCGTAACTCGAACCGAAAGAAGGGGAAGGGGGATGGAGAGGGCAACTCTCGTAACGCGATCAATGCAAGAACTTTTGTTGCAAACGGTACGTCTCGGATACTATCGCGCGTCGGATTGGCAAAGTTCGCGAGCCGAGCCGCGCCGGAAGTTCGCCGAAACGCTATACCCCCCCCCCCCGAACCCCCACCCAACGTTTGATAACTACTTTTTACCGATCCGTTTACGCGCCCTCGGTAACGGGATCCCTCCACACTTAGAACCCGCAACCTTTTTCGTACTCGATCGATTGTTCCTGTCGCCCGGGAGACTGTTTCCTCGATGACACACGATCGGTTAATCGTCGGTAGAGCGAGCGAACGTCGTTGATTTCGAATCGGTCGATCGAAAGGTCCGTCGACGAGGCGACGGACGCGCGCGCGCGAAATGGAACTCGAGACGCGAGGATAAAGGGAAAGAAATCCGGTGTAAATATTTCACTCTAGAGATTTGAACGGCGAATCATCCGTTTTAGTGTACATTACTTTGTATCGTACCCTGCGGAACGATTAGCTAGGCACTTTCGGGGTCTCCGTGCGAAGAGCAAAGGGGAGAAGAGAATAATCTGTTCCTTCTTTCTTCTTCTTTTTTTTAACCTTTCTTTTTTTCTTAATGGTCGAATCTTTCTATCGTACCGCCCGACAGAATTGAATCGCCGTGGAACGCGATACGGGAATTTCACAGCTCCGTTCGGTTCTCGTGTTTCGAGAGCAACCCCCGCCGACATAGAGGAAACACGAAGGATAACGCCATTACTCTCGACGGCCGTTCGGTTTCGTTCGAACGCGCGTGAGCGCGAACCGTGTCAATTTATCAGGAAACGACACCCTTTTTTATCGTTCAACAGAAGATGGATAAATGTCGGTCGTTAAAGTCGCGCGAGGAGCCTCGATCGTTCGTTTCCGTATCGGTTCGGTCGTGCAACTCGATTCCTCGCATGTACCTGCGGCGTGAAAAGATCGGTCGGGCGCGAAGGGGACATCCGCGGTGAGAGAGATCACAGGCGTCGTTCGCACAAGATCTTCCGTTTAGCGAGAACGAAAGGAATGTAGATAACGAACGAGCGAGAATGCGCGAATGGAACGAACGAGTGTGAGAGTGAATGCTAAAAAGAGAGAAAGAGGAAAATGAAATCATTTCTTATTGAGAATTGAACGCAGCGCAAAATCTCTAACCCCTTCGACAGTGTGTGCCAACAATCCCCTTTTATTCCGAGTGTAGCTAACGTCTCGATTCGCGTTTATATTCATTCCCACCGACGCATCGAGCCGCTCGGGCTCGTTTCGGTTGCATCGCGATGCCGCGTTCCCGTCGCGCGCCGTAAATATTGCTGTAAGAGTTTAAGTACAAAACGAAAATGAGAAGAGAAAGTATCGGTTTCCGGAGTGTTTTCCGCGTCGCGGCAGTCGATAGACATTAAACGCGTGCACTTATCAACGGTATCGTGCTGGTACGCGCGCGATAAAGTTTGCCTTTCTCGTTTTTGCGCTTTACCTCGCCATCCGCTCTCGTCGAACTTCATCGTTTCTCCCTCTTCTTTTTTTTTTTTTTAAACTGACTTTTAAACCCTTCCACTACTCCCCGTGCGCGCGAAGGATTAAATTTTACGAGACGAGACACGTTGCTTTTCTTTCTTTCTTTTTCGCGGCGAGAACGAGACGGAAAAAAAGAAGAAAAGAAACGCCGAGACCAAAGAGAATGTTTATTTTAATGTTGTGTATATTAATTGAGTTTATGTAAGTGCAACGCGCTCGTCCGCGCGGTGCGCCGAATGCTTTAATTATTATTTCCCTTCTTTTATTATCGCTATTATCAAACTCGTATTATTTTATACGAGGTAAAAAGTATATGTTCTTCTTTAGATTAAGTTTTCTGTTGCGTGCTCGTAATCATCGCGAATCTTTTATACTTAAGATGTACATTTCGTTTATACACCAATTTAATCATCCATCGTGCATCACTATAAACATTATCTATTATTATTATTTATAGTTAATTGGTTTACGTGCTAATTATTAAGCAGCCAGTGCCGTTTATTTTATATCTCTCCGTACAGTGTAATGTGTATCACCGCTGTTATCATATTTTATTAAATCTTTGCCATATAATAGCTCCCGTAGTCTCAACGTTCTCCCAATCCCCGTCCCATTGCAACTCCTTTTTATCAATCCCTCTCAGTTTACGCGGCACGAGGGCGAAATCACTCCTCGATCCTCGTCGTCCACGAACCTCGCGTCGCGGCTCCGTTTCATCCTCGGCTCCCGAGCGGATAGTTTCCCAGACAACGTGAGGGAAACGGGAGGAGAGGACGATGATATAACGAAAGCACGAAACGTTATTCGACGCGGAACAAGTGGATCGGAATAAGGTGAAACGCGGGTCGCGCGCGTACAATATCGAGGATCGTTTCGCTTTTCTCTACACGCGCGGCACGTCGCGTCGTCGCAAAGCCACACCGGAACGTATCGTCGCGTTTCGCAACCCCCGCAAATGGACTTCCCGTGCGAAAACGAGCGAGCGATCGCGCCTGATCTTTTTCGATGAGGGGGGTTCGTCGCGAGCCCGAGGTGTTCTCCTCGCATTTCTTCTCCCCCCGCGGAGGGGGGGATGCAAGGTATTTCCCGTCTCGAGTGGTGCAATACGTTATCGTTGTCGTGGCGACGATTCATTTCATCGCACGATCAAAAGCTCGAGGGGATCTCTTGGACCTTGCGACGCCCGAACAGAGAAACGACGCTCAAACGTTCGACTGTATTTAGGGTCGTTGACGGCGTCGCAAGGCCCATGAACCGTCGCTTCTTCCGTTACTTATTGTCGAGTGACTTTTGCCCGAATCGAGACTCCTCGAGTCCGGTGGCCAAGCCATCGACCGTCTTGTCCACCTCGAGGGAGATGGAAAGAAGGAAAGGAATATAGATGATTTCACATAGCACGCAGTTCAATAAAACTGTAACAAAAGCAATGAAAGAAAATAATGCTATTTTTATATGTTGCATCGTCTGCCGTGGTGACCTATAGTTGTACGAACAGTACCGTTCAGTTCCTCCCTGGTTTTCGTTCGTTGTATCGATATTGGGCCAATTTCGTGACACGTCCTTTAGTTTCCTTCTTAACAGTTTCGATAAGGCGATCGTACGCGTGTATCGTGCCGGATATTCGCTGAAGGAAAATCGTTCGTTTTCGATTTTATAACCGAATTCGATCGTTTCTTAGATTTTTCAGTATTTTTCGTTTTTTCTTTATTTTCGACTATCGTTTGAGTGGTGTCGTCAGAAATTGTGAGAAGCATTCTCGTACAATTCGACGAGGAATGTCCCAATAATAATTAATATCATCACATTAGCAGCTTAGAAATAAAAACGACGAAATATTTCTGAAGATGATCCAAAGGATGCTCTTGCTCACAATTGATCTAGATTACTACATTAAGATTTACTATTATTGTATTATTATTACTATATCTACATTCCTTTTAAGAATCTACCACTATTACTTTACGAAACCATCTGTAAATAAGTATTTTGTATTCCTGCAAGAATAAAATTAAGAATCATTACTGTCTCTTTCATATTCCTACCACCGTCGCTGTTCCGAGAGGAATTTTAAAAGATTCAGGAATTATGAGAGTAAGAACAGGATCGAGGAAAATGTCGAGTTATCAGTTTCGTAATGTTGTTTAATGAAGTACACGCCAGCATACTTTTCACAAAACTTTATTCAATCATTTCTCCTTTCGATGCTTACAAGAAATCGATTATATATTTTCAGTTCGAAAAATATAAACGATTTGATTATAAATACAGGTCAATATTATTAACGATAATAAATTAATCCTTAAGTAGGGCATACAGAACGAATTTACTATCTCATAAATGAATCGCTCGAATCACTTAAATCATATTTATTCTCAGTATTTGTAATGTGCAATAATGTCGTTCAGAACTTTCACGTTGACAATAAAAAATAATAAACTAGAAATCCAAATGAATACGAAAGTATTCAGACCTTGGAACTCCAACAAATATGCAGAGAACAACCAAAGGCCCTGACTCAAGATCCAAGTAAGGCATAAACACAAAGATCTAGTAAAACTTATTCCGAAATGCGGGAGGCACAATGGTAGAAGAGATAAATACCAGAAAAAGTATTGTGATGTTAAGACTGGGTTATAGGTCACCATTACCATAGCTTGTGCAAACATTGCAAACGGTAGCTCAGATTTCCTTGAAAATTTATACGACAACAGCAGCAGCAACATTAACTGTGGTAAGAAGGTAAAAATTTTCTGAATAATACTAGATGGATAATTGGCGGACAAATACAGCATGTAAAAGTAAACTGAAAAATTATGCTTGGTGTCTTTACGTATCACATGATAAATAAGACTTTCATAAAGATACTTGTACCCATAAAAATAATAATTTACAGCGGTCAAACAAATTATTAATGATACACAACTGTTTACCAATTTCAACTGATTCTTGTTTGGTATTAAAGTATTTCTGTTGTTCAGAGAAAAGTACATAGGTATACTAAACACAATAGGATATAATCTAAAATGAATTGATATACCATGGAATAAACCTGCTAGAATAAATTTGTCCTGTTGAAATAAATCTAACGTCAGCACAACTAAAAGAACTGCTAGTGAATCTGCGTTTCCTCTGGTCGATATTATAATTGTAAACGGATTATATAGCCATATCAAAGCACAAATATTTTGTAAGTTTTCACTGCATTTTTGTCGTGTTAGAATTTTTTTTATTAAAATTGCTATCATAACGTCAACAATGGAAAATAAGATTTTTCCGAAATTATGATGTAACAGGATATTTGGCGTTAAAAGTAAAGCTAATAAAGGCGAATAACGATACGTATCGCGCTCGAAAGGGGATCGTCCTTCTACCATGTGCCTCGCGGCATCCGTAAATACCTTGTAGTCCACATCAGTGTATGGAACTTTAAAGGTTTTATCGTGAAAACTTGAATAAACTGTTAAAGTTACTCTAAGTAGAAAGGCAAACAGGCAATGAGCCTTAAACGAAACCTTATCCATTTTTTAAGTGAAAAATATATTCCTTACAAAGCGTAAATACCAATCGAGTAATAGAAAAATAATAAAGGATTCATCTAATGCTATTCTAATATCTACAATCTAGTGTTATTTTTTGCAGCGGCTTTCACTAAGCAATTTTTAAATTCATTGAATTCACTTTCACAAGCATTCTTTTGCAAATCAGACTTTGCCAATACACACGCAGCGTATTTGGCCCCAGATTCATGGCATTGAGCAACAAGAATTGGATATTTTCTAAATCGTTCCTTTGCTTTTTTCACTGCTTCCATCTTTAAACGTATCTATACATCGTATTATTTATTACATATTAATACATGTATTTACTATATTATTTTACATTACTTCTTACAACACTTATATTTGCATGTCTCTTTTGGTGGAACTCTTTTGGCAGAGTAAACTGACTCAGCGACGACAAGCAATGCCAGAGCATGCAGCAATGCATTGTGTGGCCGCATGATTTACTTTTGTGCTTTCCTCTGAAGCAAAGCCAAAATATTTATCCGTTAATATACGTTCTAGATGGTAAATAAGCAATATGCAAAACGAATATTCATCAAACTTACATAATCCACTGTGTTGTGCTCGTACTTCTTAGAAATGTCGATACCGTCGCAAACCGTTGACACAGACTTGTGCAATATGCAACACTGTCTGATTTCTTCGATTACAGCCTCGCAACGTGACGGTTGGTAAACGTTATCTGAAATTAAACAAATTAAACGTATGTAAATTAGTAACGTATGTAAATAGAGGTTAGGTACGATTTATTCGACTGTATTGAATACGGTATAAGGAACACACACCCCTTAAACACTGTTGCAGTTTGCAAGCAAACTTTTTACAGGGATCAATGGTTTTCATGCAAATCGTCTAAAATTTTTTCACTTTATAACATTTTAACGAAATGGGACTTACGTAATCAGACTGTGATCTGACTGACGTGACCAATACTGGACCAATACGAGTGAAACGCGGCGCGTGCTACGAAGGAACTCTGCCAATAGAAAATATCTTCAAATACATCTTTGTTTTTTTTCGTACGTGTCACGGTACCGATAAAATTAGTAATCGAATAATTAATGTCAAATAAAACATTTTTAACACTTTTACGTCGTGCAATGCTCTTGGTACTGGTATTCAAAATATTAGAATAATATTATTGACGTTGTACTTTAGTTCGAAGTCTAGATGGCACATTGCAACGTGTTCTGTCAAGAGCAGCCGACAAAAGTGTATACACATACTTAGTCACTGTATGTACTATAATCATCAACGAATGTTTTCTTAGGTTAAATTCTGTAAATTGTGCATCGCGATCAATAAAAGTACGATAATGTTGGGGAAAATTAAAACGAAGCAAGAAAAGGGAGGTACGTGACAAGTCAATAATCGGCGATTGCTATTTCTCATGTCTGACAGTTTTTGTTCCCGAATGCTTCTCATTTTTCTTAGAGGTTATGTTTTCTCACAGTTATGTGTTATATACTGTGTAACAAAGATTTAATATTTAATTTTTGCATCGATATGACAGTGAAAAATATTTCGTACTTTCTGTGTTTACATCGTCAAAGGAAGTCATTTATTCTATAATCTATAAGCTGTTTGTGTATGTAAAAAAAAACGCCATTGCTAGGACAGTAGAATTAAATTCAATTGTTTCCTTTTAGAGATTATAGCTTACAGTGAAGCAGCTGTCGTAAATAATGCAGCTGTGGTTGAATACTGTAGGATATCGATGGCAGCTTTATCCGGCGGTACAGCCGGTTTATTAGGGTTAACAGGTTTATACGGGTTTGGCTTTTACATTTTTGCAGTGTTTGGATTGTGGGTAAGCAGAATTCCGAAAAGAAATGTTGTTCCTTTGGTAATTCTTGATCGTTGAATAATATTTTCCATAGGCGATGTTACTACTGAAAGCTGGAGGTCAATGGAAGAAATACTTCATAAGCAGACGAAATCTTTTGACAAGTGGATTTTTTGGAGGACTTTTTGTATCCTTTATTCAATCGTAAAATACTTTATTGATCAATATACATATGTTTTCCTTAATAGAATTTATTACGATGCTGCAACAGACATATGTCTTATTTTGGACGTATCCTTTCAAAATACTAAATACTTAAATAGTAAAAGTGCTTTGCACTTATTGATTATACTTATTTATTCAATGGTTACATTTAAAAATTGTCCTTAATGAGAAATCAGATTTTTATATGGTATGGTCCACGTCTACTGATCCAAAGAATGTTTAGACTTAAGAATTTATATTTTTTAACTAAATAGGTATGTCGTTAATTAATTAATTATATCACAAACAACTGCAAGTTACTAGCCAGAGTAATAATATTGTTGAGGAAGCACTGCGTGACGTATTGTACATGTATGTATATAGAACACTCTTTCAAAAATACATCTATTCCACAGTTTCACTGGCCCTGCCCTGTCCATTATTATACCTTCTTCAGGATACAAGAACACGAATGACTTCGATAAACATTCTCGAATTTATATTTATTTCTTTGTTCACATAAAATATACATATAATAAATAACAAGATACGATACATAAATCTTGTAAACAAAGTGTTATAAAATTCTACCCATCGTCTAGAAATAAATCATCTAATGTTTAACAAATTCGTGAACAGGTTTCTGAAACATTAAAAGTAACATCATAATAAAACGTTCCCGCTTTCTTCTTACCTGACTAATTCAATCAATAAATGATATCGCGTCGATCTCGTAACAAATGAAACACTATAAATTCAAAAATAAAACTTCTTACGTTTAATTCTCTGTACAATGTAACTTCTATTACACCGCATGAATAGGCGATTAACGATCTACACATGTAACTGATGTTTGTACTCGACATGCTCACATATTTATTGCGTTTTTGTGACGCATCATTGGCAACGATTAAGTTACAGTGTATCAGATGTTGTCCGCTCGGGTATGGTCTTCGAAAAACTTTTCCTGGCAGTGAAAGAATAAAGTTTCGTTCCTACCAATCGCGTCACGTGTCTTAGCAATAATTTCATTTGGCCGGCCGCGCGACCGGGCACAGTTCTCTTTTATGTCGCCGTTCGAGAGGCCGGGGTGGGAAACAGTGCACGAAAGAGGGTCGATATCCTTGCGAATCAGATCTTCGTTTCGGAACTGTCCTCGGGAGCGGGTGCGCTCTCGCGTCGACAACTATCCGAGATGTCCTCGAGAGGCGTTCCCGTTTCGAGGCCCTCCAGTTTCCGTTCCAGATCCATTTTATCGAGCTCCTCTTTGCTCAAGTAATAAACTATTCCCGCGCCGTATCCGTCGCCCAGAACGTTTATCGAAGTCCTGATTCGGTCTCTTTCGCAAGCAACAGAAGACATTAATTACGGTAATTGCTACGAAACGATGCGCCGCGATTTGCCGAACGAAACTCACAGTATCCAATCCACGGCGAAAAGCAAAGAAACATCGTTCGTCGGCAGACCCAAAGCCGTGAGCACGATCAACATGGTAATCAAAGCGGCGCTGGGAATACTCGCAGCTCCTATGCTCGCCAGGGTAGCTGTGAGACTACGAATGAAGAGGGTTTTGATGAAACAGTAACTTGGTTCTCTGTTGCATTTGCAATACAAACCTGACTGTTATAACTTCACCCATTCCCAGCGAGATCCCATTCATCTGCGCGATGAAGATCGCAGCGACCGCCTCGTAAAGCGCCGTTCCGTCCATGTTCACCGTGGCTCCGACCGACACGACGAATCGAGTCACTCGTGGATCGATTTTATTATTTTCCTCGAGACACCGAAATGTCACGGGCAAAGTCGCGGCGCTGGAATCATCAGAGACCTCGATTAACACGGTTACTCGGTTTTAACGATGTTCCGGCAAAGAAGGTGTTCACCTCGACGCCGTTCCCAAGGCTGTTAGCAACGCTTGCATCATCCCTTTGAAGAACGTGCCGGGGTTCTGTTTGGTCAAGAACCAGAATATTGTTGGTAAAGTGATTATCGCGTGAATCAGGAGACCCAGCACGACCGTGATCATGTACAGACCCAGCATCTGAGCAGTCGCCCCGAGATTGTTGATCGACATGATCTTCCCCGCGATCAGACACATAATCCCGAAAGGGGAATACCTGCGTGACACCTCCTCGTCTAATCACCAGTCGAACGCGAGGCGAGAGAAAGTTTGTGATTCTGATCGCTCACCAGAGCACGATGATGCTGACGAGCCGCATGATGATGTTGTTCAGCACGACGAAGAAGTCGACCATCAATTTACCTCGGGGACCGCTCTGTCCCGCGAGGAGGCCGAACGTGATGCAGAACATTATCATGCCCATCACGTTCGTCCCGTCCTTGTAAATCAACGTCGGTTCCATGATGTAATCGCTTTGATTCGCGCTCCCTATCACCACCACCTTCTTCTTCACGTAAGTGGTTTGCGCCTGTTGGAAGCACGCTTGCACCAAGTTCTCCGGCACCATGTTCCTGAAACCGAGATTATTTTGCTCGACGACTTTCGACGTTGTTTTCCGTCGCGGCTTTCATACCTGATTATGTCAAGGATCGCGTCCAACGTGGAAATCTTCGTGTCGTCGGTTTTCGGCGCGATGATCGTGCTCTTGATCCTAGGATCGCCCGGGTGGATCATGAGGACCATCACGATGCCGACGACGGCTGCGAGAATAGTGGTGACGGAGTAATACGTCAACGCGCGGAATCCCATTCTTCCGGAGCTCCTGGCGTCCAGCTGCGCCATTCCTGAAGGGAAAAAGAGAGCTTAGGAATCTACGGCGACTCGAGTCTCTTTCTTCGCCCTCGTTTAGAGCGATGCATAGTCACCGGAGATAAGCGAGGAAACAATGAGCGGTAGGATGAACATCTTCAACGCGCGCATGAGGAGCTCCCCGGGGAAATTGACGAGGCTAATCGACTGCGGAGAGGGATTGGCCAGCCGACCAAGAAACCCGAGTATCAGACCCATCAACACCCCGGCGATCATGAAGACCAGAAGCAGGTTCTCCCCTATCCAGTCCACCACCTACGTTCGAGTTGAAAACGTTAACGAAATGCAGGCCGAGGCCGAGGGAAATCTATGCGGAAAACGTATTAGCTACTACTGATTGCAATCTGTCGAGCGGCGTCCTCTTTGGTTTGGCTTCGCCCTCCTCCTCGGACGCAATCTTCTCGATCTCGTTCGAACATGACCTGGAAATCGTTCCAGGTAAACGGAGGAAGATAATTTAAAGAAGTTCCTGGAATCTTACGAGGGAGTCTCCTTGACCTCCGACGCGCCCCTCAGGACCGCGATCGCTTTGGATATGCGTTGCCCCAGCGACATCGCGGCTGATCTGTTCACAGGTCGCTTCAAGGGTTCCTGGAGAGTCTTCCTCTGGGCACGAGGAAGATCGCGGTGGACACTTTCTCTATCATTCCGCGGTCCTCACCGCCCGTGACATCTGCTCCCACAAACAAAGAATTGTTACGCCCGGACTCTAATGTTATATTACTGTGCACGTCCTCGCGGAGGGTGACACCAAGCTAGAGGAACGGATTCCTGAAAGGAGGTCACACCTGCGACCGCGGTATCCTCTGCGCCCGGTCCTGGATCACAACACTGGTACCACGGAATCGTAGAAAGGTCCAAGTAACATTCGTAAACCGCGGATCTTGGCGGGTCTTTAACGTGCGATGGGCTGCCGAGTGACTACCGTATGATCGAAACCCCGGGACTAGGCTAGGTATCGCGTAGTTACGATCTGCCATCACGTAGATAATGTGCCCCATCCAGGAAGTTGATTAGAGTTCGCGAGGGGGGCAGGGGGTGTGAATGGCGAAAGAGCAAAGGGAGACCGGTCGGTGAGGGAAAGAGAGACGGCGCGCTACAGGAAGAGGGCACTCATCGCCGCGGGTCGCACGGCACTGAATAAGCAGAAGGGAGAAAAATGTGTACCACGCGAGTCCGTTTCGTAGAAATAGACCCGTCGCTATTGGATCCACGGCATCGGCTAAATTGCTCTAAATGGAGAACGCGAGCGGTTCATCCCTTGACAAGCCGCGAACCCCCAGTGGAATCATTAAAATGTATCACAGTAGCGCGGCGTGTAGCATTCGCTGCTCACGGGAGCGTCGAATGCGGTCGAGTCGATCGCGACGCCGTCGACTCCATTCGAGGAATTGTGTTCATGTTTGTCCATACAGACTTCGACGATATTCTCGTACGCGGGCGAATTTTTCTAATGGGTCGCTGAAAGAAATCATTAAGTCATTGACGAGTTAATTGTGACCCGGCTAAAGCACAGACCGACGGAAAAGCGGGGTTGTGGGCGTAAACGGCACTTAAGAGACGTCTGCGAGTCTCATCAGGCTCTCGTCGTCTGGAAGACAATATCGTAGCTCGTGATCGCCGCTATCTGATCGAGTGATCAATCGCGATCACGTCGAGGCACGATGCACGCGTTTCGGTTCCCTCGTCAAAGGAAAGACCGAGACCGGGAAACCGTCTCCTCCATAGCCTTGACCAACATTCGAAATTATGAACGCATGCAAACGCAATCTCGCACGAATCTTGCAACCCGGTGACTGACGCTCCTCCGTCGACGGATGAAACGCGCTTATCAAATTAGCACAATAGACCACGCTGTGTGCGCTGTGGAATCTGTTACTAAATCCAAAACTGATCGTAATCTCATTGATTTTCTCCCTGGAGCCTTCGTCGAGGGATGCAGATCACAATTGGAACGCTCATAGCGGATTATTTTGAAAGCATGCAGGATACGGGCCAATTTGTAGGGCCCCTTTGTATATCCGTTGGGAGGTAATCATGGTTATGAGTGACTATATGTACTCTAATATCGAGTTCACGGCGGATCGTACAGACGTGCAATATGAGAATAAGTCCACTCTCGTTCCGATGGCGCAATTCGTGTTTTTCTTTTGCTTATCCCATGAATGTATTTTCAATTAAACCTTCAAAATCAAAGGGGAAGTATCTTTTGAATCATAGAAATTTCACAAAAAATGTGTATATAGTTCAAGGTCACCCTTTTTTGTTACTTAGAATGCCTTACTTAGCCTTCTTTAATATAGAAGGAAACCATAGAGAGGTGTATTCGCTACCATTCAGAATCAAACGAAATATTGCCGCGAGATTCTGTGCAGATGCCAAATGCATTTATCGAGTGGAGATGATTCGCGAAAAATGATAAGGGAAACGTAACGTGACGCGTTGCATTTCTCAGTGCCGGTTCAAACAGATAACATCGATGTTCATTTCAACAGACGCGTAAATCAAGATCGGGGCGGGAGAACTCGACCCTTAAAAGACGAATTTTCTGTGGATCGAATCATTTGAAAATCCTTCGCGCGGTCAAGTCGGATCTCTCCCTCGTTACACTGCATCCGTGTATGTTTTACTGAAAACATGTTCGACAAATTTACGTTTAACGTAATATTTCTAGCGATACTTGGCACGACTTACGCAAATCGCAGAGGTTTGTGGTGGAATGCGGAGAACGCGCAAAGACAACAGGGGTGAGAAAATTTGGTCGCTGGATTTTCTGAAACTTGAACAAACGCTGGAATGTCTACTTATAAAGTTATTTCGTTCCAGACCTAATATATGCGCCGTAGAAGTGAACGACGACATAAATTACTCTTATTACACAGAGAGTCAACAATGGAATCCGCGGAAAATTTGTGGCAAACAGACGTAAGTATGATTTCGTGCCGATTTTAATATGGACACTCTATGAAATCTTCAATATTTGTATTTGCTTCACAGATTTGTAAGGTACGAATGCTGCGCAGGATATTACAAAGTTGCTGGACATCCTGGATGCATGGGAGGTAGAGCAAACACCCTTATTTTCTTCCGTATACATTTTAGCCGCCTTCGTTCGCATTTTCATTCTGTTTACAGTGAAGCCCTTGATTGACGTGATCGAGACAACGCGGCGTGTCGGTTCTACCAAGTTCGCCCGATTGATAGAAACGTCAAGCTTCGCGGAGGAATTGAGGAACGGCCCTCCTGTAACCCTCTTCGTCCCTTCCGACGAAGCTTTTGACGTAAGTTTAATCAGTTCGACGTAACTTTTAATTACTCCACGACGTCCGCAAATTCTTTTCAGAATTATTTGAGGATAAAGGGTATCTTGCCGGAATGGTTGCTCGATGGTAACAAGTACATAAACTTGATCGCCAATCACGTAATCGATAAACGCGTGCTGTCAAACCAGTGGCGGGCGAATCTTTTGATTCCGTCAAAGCTCGAGGGGAACGTTTTGCGAATCAATAAATTTGCCAGCGGTGTAAGTGCCCGACCACGTAGCGTAGGCGTGCTTCAATTTAATGACGAGCCTTGCTTAATAATCCTATGCGTTACACAGATGGAAACGATAAATTGCCATCGCATTATTCGCAAGGATCAAATTGCCACTAATGGCGTTGTACACGTAATTGATGGGGTATTGGATCTTGCTTTGGCACGAAACTCCGACATAATCGAGTTAGCGGCGAGAGACGGTAGATTTGGAATATTTACGAAAGCTCTCGAAAATACCGAACTGGGAAACAGAATTAGATTTAGCGATACACCTTGTACGATTTTCGCGCCCACTGATGACGCTTTTCGCGAGATTCCCAAAGGACAATTACACGACATATTGACGAATCCGGAATCTTTGAACGGTATTTAAATTTATATTAATAATTGATTTTTATTATTTTGACAACGCGTTCGTTTTTCAGCGCTAATTGCGCATCACATCGTTACGCATCCTGTGTGCGCACCGAATATAATTTCGGAGTATTATGCGACCACGATGCAGGAACAGGATCTTACGCTAAATTGTGGTCTCCATGGGCCCGTTGTGGACCAAGTTAGCTTAAAAAGCGAGATGTACCATGGGAAAAATGGATTACTGTACATCCTTGATCGTGTATTACTTCCAGATAAAGGTACATACAGAATTTTACCTCGGAGAAACTTGGAGACTTTCGTTTAAAGAACTGTATTTTTTCTTTTTTTTTTTAAGCAAAAACTATTTTGGATTTGATAAAAGAAGAAGGACTATTTAAATTTCTGAAACTCATCAAGATTGCCGGATTGGAGGAAACGTTGGAACGTTTGAAGCACTTTACAGTATTCGCTCCTTCCGAGTCAGCTTTACATTGTACGTGCTCAATAACCGTTCTTTGTTTCTTAAACAAAAAATTGTGTTACATTTTCTTTCATAGCTCTGTCTAAGAAACAATACATGGAGTTGCAAGGAAGTCGAAAAAGTGCTCGAGATTTCGTTCTGAACCATATTGTTACGGGGATGTACTTGACAAACGAAATTAGCAGTAATCAAGTGCGTCGTTCGCGAGTTTGTTAACTTTTCTTTTCTGCGACGTCCACGTTAAACTTTAAATTATTACAGATAGCTAGAACTCTCGAAGAAGGGATCCCCTTGCGCTTCCAAGTATATCGAGGAAACTTTGGAATAGAGAATGCGCTAATTGTGAAAGCTAATAAGGGATGCAACAATGCTGTATTACACGTTATCAGTCATGTCTTGTACCCTGCAAAGGAGTCCTTGGACCTTATTTTGAGAAGAGAAGGCAATTTCAGGTAATCTTTTAATATTTAAAATTCTAAAGTTATTAAATTGTTATCACGTAAAATTATTCTAGCATCTGGCTCGATGCGATGGAAAGAATAAAAAACACTCAACCAGAAATTTATAATCAATTTAAACGCGCTAATTCTTCGTGCACGTATTTCATCCCCTCGGACGATGCATTTAGACGTTTAGGAAACGTCAAATTAAAAAAATTACTTCATGACAATAATTATTTAACGAAGGTATTTTTTGTTTTGTAAGTTAAATCGAATAATACATTAAATTAATTACGTTATTTATCTATTATCAGACCGTCAAAAATCACATAGTAGATAATATGATGATTTCTGAAAGTTTTATGCCCGAACTTCAATATATTGTGAAGACCAAAGAAGATACCGTGAATATTGTGAGGAAGAATGACAAAGTACTGGTAAGGCATTTCTTGTAATTTATTTTTCATATTAAAATTACAATTTGTATAAAGTGTGATATGTTTTAGGTGAACGATGCAACTGTTGTAAAATGTGATATTTTAAACAAAGCTGGTGTGGCTCATGAAATAAATTCCGTATTGTTACCTGAACCTTGTACTCGTAGTTACAGAAGAACTCACGATGGAATTATTAAAAAAATGTGCTAAAGGCACCATTAAGCGTCTTTTATGTTATTTGTATCATTACGCAAATTGATATGTATTAAGACTAACAAAAGGCTATTAATAAGTATGTACTTATACTTGTATTCAGAGATGGGCATAATCTAGATAAAAAATTATTTAAATAACTGCTCGAATAAAAGCTACTTTACCTTTATCCGTTATCCGAACGTACCAATAACGCGATTCATCTTTATTCGAGTGAAACCATAGACATTTTTATTGCTGACATTGTCAAGCCTCCGTGAAGCTTCCGTGAAACCTCCGTTAAGCCTCCGTCAAGTCTCCGTCAAACCTCCGTGGCGCCTCCGTAAGGCCTCCGTGAAGCCTCCGCGACGCCTCCGTGAAGCTTCCGTGAAGCCTCCGCAAGGCCTCCGTGAAGCCTCCGTGAAGCCTCCGTGAAGCCTCCGTGAAGCCAAGCCTTTTATTTCAATTTCAAAAGTAGCTTTTATTTGATTTTATTTAAATAACTTTTTTACCCAACTCTGCTTGTATTATACATATAAAATGTAAAATACTCTTTACAATATATTTCCGTTTACAACAATAATATAAAATTTCGTAAAACGCGTATAATGATTTCTATCGAAATCTTGTATTAATTTCATTGACTGTCACGTTATTATTGAGCGGAGAAAAAAGAAAAATGTCTGAACGTTGCATTATGAGTTCTGAAAATAAAATATATTCGAAAAATTTATTAATAATTCATCTTGTTTCTATGCAGAATATAAATTTTTATCCTGGGGTAACAACTTCAATATCGTAGTTATTTTCAGTCGTTTGTGTGCAGTTGGCTATACTTACAATGTAAATTTTCTTGTAAACAGTGGTAAATACTTTGTCGGTAATATTAGGTATTTGAATCACTAATTTCTACATAGCATAAGTGATTGGAGCAAATAATATCATGTATAAAGAGTCGAAAGCGGAAAGGTACAATCTTTTCAACAGCCTTGCAATTTTATTGAAAGCTGTCGAAAATGAACAAACAACTGTTGATCTTCGAAATGAAGCATCGGTTTACGGCACTGTAGAGCAAGCAGACGCGTAAGATGCTTTTTGTTATGCGTAACTGTTTTTTTATTGGTTTCGAATTGTTAATAGTTTGTTTTGCTATGCTTTGTAGTTTCATGAATATTGTGATGAAAGACTGCGTCTTCACAGATCCTAGAGGAGATTCGTACAATTATGACATGTTCTTCGTTCAGGCAAGGAACATTCGCTTCGTTCATATCCCGCCAAAAGTAAGTGATATAAAAATACATATCCCTCCGTAATTTTATACATGATAATCACGTTATGGATTTATGTATCGTATAATAACCTATAAGTATGAAAGCCTATAAGTTTGAAAGCAATCTTTGAAGTCAAAAAAGTACAAATAGGATGCGCGAATTTAAATTAGATAATTTCGTAACCATTACACACATTCGTTGAGTAACAACATTAACTATTTTATAAAAATACTTGAAAATTTTTTACATATAATTCACTAAGAACATACAATATTATTACATAAGTGGTCTAGGTATTTTTGAATTCGTAAGTTGCTGGATATCAAATGATAAAAATTGAAAGTACAAACTTGCAGATAACGAGATCATATTGTTTGTTATTTATATGTTTGCGAACGTAATTTGTATTTACTTGCGTTATCGATTTGCAATACGAAAAGTATGTAGAGTTCAAATCAGAAATGCTAAGGATCTGTTACTCAGTACATCAACCTCTAAAAGTTTCTGCTAAAACCATTTTCAAACGTTACATTAGTGACAGGCCAAATAGGTTTAACAAGCATCCTGTGTTTCTTACGCATTTAAGAAAATATTCTACAATAACTGCTGCATCCACCAAGATCAACATGAATACACTAAAGTTTTCCGATTACGATTGCATTGGGTTTGATTTAGATAATACTCTTTTGCGGTACAATGTGTCAAATATGGTGTCTCTGATTTATGAAACTTTGACTGAATATTTAGTGGCAGAAAAGGGGTACAGTCCGAAGTATTTGTTAAAATCATTGAGTGACAAGGATTTAGATTTCATGCAAAAGGGATTATTTTTAGACTTTGAGAAAGGAAATATTCTTAGAGTAAGTGCTGATGGTACAATTAAAAGAGTGTGTCATGGAACTAATTTTTTAAGTACTGAAGAGATTAAGAAAATATATCCTGAACAAAGATGGGATGCTATAGACAGTTTCTGTAACAATATGTTAGAAACGTGGAATGGACCCATATCTATGAAAATGAGAGCATTATTAGATTACTTCGATATACCAGTGTCAATTATTTTTGCAAGATTAATAGATACCATTGACGAAAAACAAGGCGAACCATTAAACGTGTATAACGTTTGGCCTGATATGTTAGACGGATTAATTGAAATGTATGATAGATCTCATTTTAAATTAGATAAAGGAACTTTCTTTCCTTCTTTAAAACAAGATCCTGCTAAATATTTACGTAAATGTGACCCAAAAATCATAGATTGGCTTAAAGAATTAAATAAAGGTCGCACTACTTTTCTTATTACCGGATCGAATGCAGATTTTGTTAACTTCACTGCTACCTACGCTTTAGGAGAAGATTGGAGGTCGTTATTTGATATTGTTATTTGTTATGCAAGAAAGCCTGGCTTTTTTATTAACGAACGTCCATTCCTTAAAATAATAAACTATGAAGAAGGTGGTGCAGTTGAAAGTGAAGATTTAGAAAAGGGTGGAATATATAGTCAAGGTAATTGGAGAGGACTCTTAAAATTCCTCAAGCGACTATCTGGAAAAAGTAATCCTCATTGTCTGTACATGGGCGATAATCTTTTACAAGACGTTTATGTGCCAAGCGCGCACACAGAATGCGACATAGTAGCTGTAATTGAGGAACAAATGTCTGAAGGAATGGTTCATCAAAGCCTGTCGCATCCAGATGAAAAGATATTGAATTCAAAATTTTGGGGTTCATATTTCTGCTTGAAAGATTCGACAATAAATACAGATTCATTATGGGGCGATATTATAAGAAAATATGCAAAATTTAGTGTACCTGATGTAGAATTAATAGCTCGGCAGCCGTTAGAACAGTGTTACACGTGTTTTAGTAAAGATGGAAAAAAATATGATGGATATTATCCAGCTGTGCCTCTCAGTATATCAACATTTTAAACTTGTGGTTGGCATTCTATTTTTATGAGAGTAATATAATTAAATGTATTGTAAAACAATATATTATAATTTATGTAAAAATATCTCATTTGTATAATGTATTTTTAATTTAAGATACGTATTATACCAGCTATCAAGGAACAATTACATTTACTAAGGCATGGAAATAATATGAGAATTCCTAAACGCACATTCAGATCGAATCGTGCCGAACAAAGACAACGTGAAGGACTTGCAGCTGTGAAGAAGATTTTGGAAGATAGAAATAGAATGAAAGAAAATCCTGACAAAAGTGAAAATAATTGAAATTTAAATGACATAACAATTATATTTTTGTAACGCATTTATTTTCAATTCGATTCTCAGTGTATAAAAATAACTTTCATATAAACATACATTGCACAAAATACTGTACAAGTTTTGTGTAAAAGTGATTGCACTGTATAAATAGTAAGTACAATTGACAAGTATATGCTATTGAAAACTCATGTTTGAGCAAGTATAAATAAAAAGGATTTTTACATTCGTAGTTGTGTTAGCACATAATTGTAATGCTGTAAAGTAAATGCTATCATAATTGTCAATATATAACCATAATTTTGTATATATTTCGTAACAATACTGATTTTATAAATCGTCTGTAAGAACAATGTCTTGATCATATTCATTAAAAAACAAAGGTCACGTACGGATTGATTCCATACATCATTGTATTCTAAAAACTAAAGCTACGCATAAATGCCAACAAGATTCAATTCCCGCGATGTAAGTACATTTAATGGATGAAAGCGTTCGTTATTTTCTTTGAACGGCAATCGCGATTCCCATTCCACCACCAATACACAGGGCAGCGACGCCTTTATTTCCGCCAGTCCTTTCCAACGAATGTAACAGCGTTACTAAAACTCTCGCACCTGAAATAGATTATTGAACGTAACAACAAATTCCCGAATATGCTAACGATTTATTAACGTTCCATTTACCGGAGGCACCAATAGGATGTCCTAAAGCAATAGCTCCTCCATTTATATTAACTTTAGTAGGATCTAATTCAAGCGTTTTAACGCACGCTATCGACTGAGCAGCAAAAGCTTCATTTAATTCATACAAGTCAACTTCGTCTTTGCTCCACTTTGCTTTTTGCAACTGAAATATCAAACGAAATTTATTTTTCCCCGTATATTTGCAATAGCACAAGAAAAGAAAGGGAACACTAACCACTGATTCAACTGCTGAAATAGGACCTATACCCATGATTTTGGGTTCTACTCCAACTTGAGCTATCGCAACAATTTTGGCTAATGGAAGAAGCCCCCTACTTGTTGCAGTCTGCGTTGACATGAGAACAACTGCCGCTGCTCCGTCGTTAATACCGGAAGAATTACCAGCAGTAACCGTTCCGTCGGTCTAAGCATAAAATATTTTACGCAACGACTATATTGTTAGGTTTATTAATTCATGAAAATAGATAAACGTTGTCGTACTTTTACGAAGGCAGGCCTTAGCATTTGGAGACTTTCAACAGTTGTTCCAAACTTGGGGAATTCGTCCTTATTTACGACAATGTTTCCTTTCCTAGTAGGCACTGTTATAGGAATTATTTCTTTGTTAAAGTGACCCGCGTTAACGGCAGCTTCAACTTTTTGTTGAGATTTAGCCGCGTACTCGTCTTGTTCTTTCCTACTTACATTAAAGTCCTTAGAAATATTTTCCGCTGGAAAACAGAAAAGGAGAGATAAGTTATTAACACGGTATAAATAATTAGCGAAAGACGAATTTTTGTGTACCTGTTATCCCCATATGAATACTATGAAATGCATCTGTCAAACCGTCGCATATTAAAGAATCTGTCAAAGCGCACTCTCCCATTTTCACACCGTTTCTAAGGTACGACACGTGAGGCGCTAAACTCATATTCTCTTGACCACCGGCTACAACTATTTGATTTTCTCCAGCTTTTATGGATACGTAACCATTCATAACTGCTCTGAAAATAAATTTAGTTCGATAAAAATGAAAGCAACGTGACTATCTGCGAGGAAACAGGTTTAGCAACTGTCATGAACTAGAAAGTCATCATAACAAAAGTTTTTGCATATTGCACGGGTGCAAAGGTTCATATTTACTTTAAACCAGAGCCACATAACATATTAACTAAATACGCAGGTACAGATGTAGGAATGCCAGCTTTTATAGCTGCTTGTCTCGCTGGGTTTTGCCCCTGACCAGCTGTTAATACCTGTAATACAAAGCATTTTCTACACCTCACAGTGTTCAACTTCTTTTTGCGATAAGAAATTTGTATTATGCATTTTTCTGCTGATTAGTTTCGTATCTTATGCAAATTTACTTATAGCAATTCAGTTACTATGCAGTTGATAGGATTTTTTTGCAAGTAAACTAAATTGTTTTGGTTTTAATTCACTGTAACATTACACTCCAAGTTAATTGTTTTTTTTTTTTTTTTCGAAGTTTTAAATTACCTGTCCTAAAATAATCTCAGAAACCTCTGTAGGTGCCACATTAACTCTTGCAAGACTTTCTTTTATAACAACACTACCTAAATCTGAGGCCTTTACTGTTGACAAAGACCCACAAAACGACCCTAAAAACAATAAAAAAATGAATTATTTATTACACTTTTATGAAGTTCCACAGTGGTACTAATATTATACATTTATAATTTTGAAGAAATTTTCGTATTCGAATTTTTCGTGAAAGTGTACCAAATACTTTCGTAGTTAAAATTAGTATATAAAAAAATGTTTCCAATTTTTTAAACTGGTTTGAGAGAATAGTAACAAAACGTGTGTTAGCAGAATTCTATTCCATCCTGTGATATATTTATTAACTTCAAACAAAGAATAATTGCTAATTGAGTATTTGATTGTTTACGTGATATTTTTTAAACTGGGTTAGTAGTGCAGCACAAAAACGAAAGCAATTATCCTCGACAATTGCAAAATTCAAGCGTAACGCGTGCGGATTTATACCTATGGGTGTCCTGACCGCCGAAACTATTACAACGTCACCACCGTTCATGTTGAAAAACTTTCTAAAAATCACGTCTAAACCTGAAGGAAACTAAGCGAAGACTGCCGCCACGAACCGATATAACGGAAATAAGTTAGCAGCCGATGTGCTCCGACAACATGTGCCAGTAACGGCTTCACGGAAAGTGTGTCAAACGAAATCTAGCCTCATTCTTCGGTGGATAATTTTATATGCTGATCTAGTGCATACTTCTTTGCGCGTTACGTTTATTTAAATATTAAATTAAGTAGAGGTAGACTGTATTATTAATGTGAGACAGTTCAATTGTTAACGCAGTGCAGCGCTGATGATATCGAGTTCGGTTCTAAAAGTAGATTAGAGTTAGATTCGAGAAATGGTATCAGTTGCGGTGGTTGTTTCATGGGAGATTGGATTGTTTTTAGAGGTTTTTTTTTTTTTTAGACGGGAATAGATTTTTCTGAAAATTTCTTTTGCCACAGACGGAGTGGCACATCCCTGACCAACGTCACCGGCCGGCTGACTTGTAATTCGTCGTACAGGTGGCGCTGAACCACCAATCGCGGTGCCGTTGGTGGTGCTCGTTTGTTTTTACCCAGCGTGCATTGTGACCAGTGACTGGTGCTAAGATGGCCGACAACAAGGAGGAGATTTCGGAGCTCGTCGAAAAGCGAGGTATTTATTGCGGTTGTTTGATTTACTCGCGATGATTGCCACACGGGATCGAGGCACGACGGACGGCGAGAGCGTCGGCGGACACGAATGGCCTGTGGGATCCGTAATTGCTATAAAAATCACGCCATCTGCACGCGGACGGGTGGCCAGGAGGAACAATCGCGAAAATCATCGCGAATACGCGGACGGAACGTGGAGCCTGTTTCTCGTGTTTTGCGCGGCGTTCAGGTTGCCCGCGGTTAGTTAACCTAAGCGAGGTTGACAGGGACACGCCTGTCAACGCGACGTCACTCGCGGCCAGTGCCAAACATGCTACCTTTTTGACAGGGGGCCTACGTGCACACACGCTCGGCTGCGCGACACCCTTGCGAGTTACGAGCGTAGCAGAGCGAAGCAGAACAGAAGAGCAGAGCAGAACGCATTGCGCGTTGCCTTGTCTGCTCGCCGCCGCGCCGTCGTTGCTCCTCGTTCTCTCGCGTGTCCGCCTAAGCGCTATGCTCGTTACTCATTAAGGTCATCCACGCTGACGGCCTTGCAATTCGTACCGTCGCCCGAGTAATCTCTCGCGCTCCGCGATTACCGTTATCTCTTAGCCGCGAATTTACTGCCGGCTGATTCGTCTAACACCTACGCTCCCCGTGGCCGCGGTGTGCGACCGCGTGAACGCGCGCGCGCTCCTGTGCGTTTGTGTGCGTGCGTCTGTGTTTGTTGCTCACGGGTTTCTCATCATCGTGCGGCATTCGGACGAACGTCGGTCACAAGGGAACCGTCTGTCCATTCCGAGGGACCGAGGTCCAACGTATTCCACGGGCGCATCTCGTCCAACGGTCACGACACGCACGCACGCGTTCCGCGCGTATCGCGATAGATCGTCCTCGTCGGTTACAGCGAATATCGCCCGGAGAGATCGATTGCCACCTGACGTTCTCTTTCGCTACTATTGCGTGCCTCGTGGAATTTGCTCCTTGATACGTTACGCGTATCTTCGACTCCCTTGCACGCGTCTCGATTCGTCAGGTTTTCTCAATTGACCGAGTTGATAGGCGAAGTTCGGTGTTTGGGACACAGTTCTCGTGCCCCCGGAAATTAACGCCGCTCGGGAAACACGTGGTGGTTGTGCGTGCGTCCGTCGACAATTTGAATCGTGTGTATCGTGTCATTGCCGCACGCTCTCGATTTGTAATCTTCGTACCCCTTCTCCTTGGACGGAGTTACCAGTTACCAGCAGCGTTTAATAGTGTTGTCGTGTAGTTAATATACTGTGAGTCACTAGATTATTCGCGCGGATTCTTTGATTGTGCTTTTTCTTAATATATACGGTGTCTCGAATGTAAATTGTTAGTCCGAGACTTTCAGTACTTCTTTCGCCTTCGATCTTTGATCGCTCATTTTTATAACACACTGCAGATATTAGATTGTAGTAATCAGAAATTTATCGGTGTTTATATTGGTTAATTTGTACATTTAAATATTTTAGTCACTTATTTTCAAAGGTTAATTTCTTTTGATATTTATGTATGAGCTTTGAGTCTTAAAATATATTATCATTATATATATCTTTTTTTAAATATAAATAAAGTTTCAGCCGTTAAAATATAGGACATAGGGTAACGTACACAGTTGTTGACCCTTTAAAGAAAAGTAAAAAATATAATTCTTTTCTTTTATTATATAAGAAAAGGATTATACTATATTTTTTAGTTTTCTTGAATGGATTAATCATTGTTTAGGGGGGTCAACAACTGTATACTTTACCCTACCGATTAGATAGAATTACATTTTCTCAAGGGGGACTTTGTCATTGTGAATAAAAGGTCCTTTTCAACGATTTATTAATAAAAAACTACCCGTTGAATCGATTTGATCTTTATTTATTAAAATAGGGAAACACTGTAGATTGTTTTAAAAAAATCATTAGAGTTGTATATGAATAAATATAGCTAATCAGTGAATTTCAGTGTGAACATAATTGCACTGGTTGTATCTTCGGCATTTCAACAGTGATCTAAACCGATCTAAAATGAGATGAAATTTTATTAAATTCTATTATATTAGTTACAAAATGTCGAAGTTTGAATTTTAAAATTTGTAAAATTTGACAGACTTGTGATGGACAGACAAAGGAAATTTATTCCTCTACTGATTAATAAAATCGTAAAAAATTAACAAATAAGAAAATTGGTTCGAGGTACTGAAGATAATGTTATCACCTACATGTATACGAAATTTCATGAAAAAATGTTACAAATTGACAGAGTTATTGAAGGTACAAACAGTGCATCAGCAACATTGTAAATAGTTCACATTTGCTTATTGCATACAACTTTTGTCATTGTTTTACATAGTTTACAATGTATCCCCAATCCAGTAAAAAAAGGAGCTTTTATTTAT
Source organism: Perdita meconis (assembly GCA_030770465.2). NCBI lineage: Eukaryota > Metazoa > Arthropoda > Insecta > Hymenoptera > Andrenidae > Perdita > Perdita meconis. Next base: position 6,878,080 of record JASKOS020000016.1, read on the forward strand.
GGAGGAGCTTTGTTTCAATAAGTTTTTAAAAAAAGGTCTTGTTGGTTCCGATGAGAAACGTTTCTCTAAAGTTTTATTTTAATAAACATTTCCAAGCACCTGTAGAATTTAACTTCTGCTTTCTCAAGTAACCTAAAGAATCTTTAGCTTCATACAACGATCGATGTATAAAAATTCTTTTCTGCATTTCCACGTATAAACAAATTACATACAAATGTAATATTCCGTATCGTAAGTACTTCTACTGTAGAAGTTCTACAGACTTCTTCCTACATACCACGGATAAAAACCGTCAGCATGAAGAGTCACTTCAGCGCAACTATTGTAAATCTGGCACTCTGACATTTATTAATGCACAGTCGTAATCTGTTTTTACTGCGCCAAGCATACAGGACGTCTACACTAATATTCGCGCGACCCATTGTGCGTGGATCATCGGACGAATCATTTTCGTGATATGCGATTATCGTTCATTGGTCATCCACAGGCTGCCGGCTGTGTACTGACTGTTTTCGTGATCGTTCAATGGCAATGCGTGTTTTTTTTTGTAAAACTCTGCGATATTTTGTCGGTAAATTACAGAGCTTCGGTCGGTAGTCAAAATTCACTACTCCGGCTCCTCTTTTTTTTTTTACCTCTGATTCCGCAGTTCTGGTAAATTACGTGGGTCGAAGACGATCGTCGCGGGACGATCAATCGGGATTTAGTAATAGTCCTCAGAGCGCGACTCGATTAGCTTTGCGCGAGTTACTCTTTGCATTCATTAACTAATATAGCATAGCCACCGCGTTTCCCAGTTCTTCGATTTAGAATGTTCATCTTATTCGATCGTGCATTGACATCGATATTCGCAATTAGGTACGAAGGCTGAATATTTTGGGGATCGTGTGCACACTGGGTGTTTTAACGTGAATATCGAATGTGTGGAAACTAAGCTATACGTTGCAACCTCGTCGAATCAGTTTCTCCGTGTCGTTTTTATTAGAATTTTCTCGCAGATGCCTTCGGTTGTTCTCAACTGGTCGGCAATAGCTCGCGCGACGAAGTACACCTTCGTTCGTTACAATTCCGATTTCATTTAAACTTTAAATTGTAAACTCCGTGTATTCGTTATGTTTAGGAATATATGTACAGCCAGTCAAAAAATATATGACGCTCTAATACTGACGCAACCGTGCGCGTGTTTTCTTTTCCTAGGGTAAATTCGTCCGCGCGCACGGGTGCGTCAGTATTAGAGCGTCATATATTTTTTGACCGTCTGTACATACATATATTTAAATGTACAGACAGTATTGATTTGTTTACATGGAAATTTAAACGTAACAGCTGATCCAGCGAGTCGGGCATTGACTCGCGTTCAAAAACGTCGTATTCTCCTTTCGATTGTTTCTATCCTTATCCAAACACCTCACGTATATTCCTCTTTTTGGTTCCTTTCTGATTTCCGAACGATCACTTGTCTCTTCCCTCTGTTCGCCTTTTCCTCCAACTTTTTTTTTTTGTCTACAGAGTTAGAAAAGTTTGAACATAATTTATTACGGGAAGATAATACGGATGTAAAATATCGAGCGATATGTCAAGGAATCGCAAGACAAGGCGCGCCCCGACATCGCGTGACCGTCGCTTCGATTCCTCCCGACGTTTTCTTGCTGATGTCCGTTTAATCCATTCGGGAACTCCTTTGTCGCTCCCTGTTTCAGCGATATTCTAGATTCTAGAAGCGTCGCGATGATAGCGATCTTATGCAGACCACTGCGAGGATCGATATCTCCGCTATTTTATTCCTATATCGTGCAGGAACCTTGTGTTTGGTTTCTACGCACACGTTATTGTTTACCCACTCGGACAATTGCGATCGTTTTCTCCTCTTCTTGACGATCCGACGATTCGCCCTCGTGACACCTTTTTTTCGTACAACGTCGAATCGTCGCGAGATTATATTTTTGTTTGTTATTGTTCTTTCCGTCGCGTTCCTTTAATATGGGTGTCACGTTCGTACTCGCCAGCTGGCTTTATGCATGCTTGGACGAATTTTAACGGAAGGAAGTCGGCTATTTGCGCTTGTTCCCGAATGCACGTGCTCCTTCGCTTTTATCTGAATTCGGCCGTCAGTTGCCAGCAGACTCTGGACTCGTGCACTAACGGTAGAACTTATAACATAGTTATATTACGCGCGAGAAGCATTGCGCGTGACGTTACATATGTTTGCGAAACGTCGCGCGATGCGCGAACCGACTCGTATGAACCGCGAGCGAACGAGCTTTGAGAATAAGGTCGGTGGGTTTATGAGGCCGTTGTGCTCTCAATTTTATTAACAGCCCTGTTATTAACCACCATGTAAATTATCCTTTTCCGGCCCGGTGCAAGTCTGCGTGGTCTAGTTCGATCCAATCCAAAACATCATTATAGAAATTTTAATCAATATTTATGCATAACATATTAAATATTTTTGCTTTCTTACAAACATCCAATTTGTAGAACGATGCAAATGTACAAGGGTTCTATCGATCGTCTGCATACCTCTGCATGAAACATAGATTTATTAGACCGCAGCGTAGGATTAATCTTGTCAGACCCGTTAGCATTGCGTCTGTGTCACAATCATCGTACGACTATGTATTACAATCCAAACGTGACTTACCTCGCGATGGTGGCGTCAATAAACCGTGATAGGTATTCTTCGATGATCTGCTCTATTTGCCGTTCCGTCTGTGCACCGTCGTACGTGCCGGCAATAGCAAAAACAAAGCGCCGAAGTGCCTCGTATATTTCGTATTAATATTTGACAGCGATACGCGGATAAAATGTGAAATCATAGAACGGTCGATAGATAGAATCCTAGAAACTTTCTATCCACCTCGGTTCGGGGCTTTTCTCCTACATAAATAAACTTCGGTTTTCGAACACAGTTGCAACGAACGACGCGAGGATAGCTGCTAAGTAGGCGGCATTTATTTATTCGCGGTAGAATCGCGCGCGATAACGGTACATCGTCGTTTCGAAATGGTCAGAAGGTATCCTTTGAATGGGAGCGATAGCCTTAGCTCGAGAACTTTTTTCCAAAATTTTTCCATCGCTCCTCAGTGTTGCGAACTGCGATTGCCTTTTTTTTCGTACCACATCGCGCTGCACTCCAATCGTTATCTAATAAAAGTATTGATAGTCTGCCTTCGCGGTCTGATTTCTAAACAACCGCTCGTCATTTCGCACTGATTTCACGATACGATTCGATCATCGATAAATTTAGTCCGTCGTAATTCATTAACGGTTGAATCGAAGGCACAATGTTGCTCGGCTCGTTCCTCCGTTCGCCGACTTCGCGTCCGGGGATAAACAGGAAACGATGCGGAACGTTTTAAATTGGCCGACATTCGCGCGACGCCGAATCGCCAAAGGGTAGGCTCTAGCTTTAACTCGTTCAACGAATCGTCCCGTTCTATTGACGATTGCTAGTCCGCGGAGACGCGGCGTAGTTCCACATGCATTGTTCAGTACAGCTCAGTCAATATCGTGCTTCTGTCACTTCCCTTCTACTTTGTAATATCGTTCAAGCCACAGAATACAACTGTTCTCTTTGTCTTGTATTCGATTCCTGGACATAAATTATAGAGGGCGAATTTTAGTAAGTCATAGTATAATGAGTTGCATTTTAGATGGAGCAGGTATTCAGTTTCGAATCTGACAATCTATTAATTCAATCTGCAAAGTAAATCTTGCTCGATCACGGAACAATTTAATCGCGGCGGAGAACAAAAACTCGGTTTCGAAATATATTCTCTCGAATCATGAGACATTGTTTAAAGCATTGCCAGACAAGTTTGAAGTATTTTAAATACCTCCAGCTTCTTTCCGCAGTGCGACCACTAATTGCTATCGCAACACTGCTCCATGTAATACGCACTAATTATTTTAACACCGTTACGTAATCATTGACCGACCATCGCACCGTCTTCAATCACCGTTTCCTGCCTCGTTAGACGCTCGCGGTGGATTCTGTACTATGACCGGAAAAAAGCGAAACTCGGTGCGATGATAATTGAAGCGAATCGAAGCTGATCATCAACGAAGTAACAGTTTGACCATTATTTCGCACTTCGTCCCGCCGTTTAGTACCCGCGCGTAACCAGCTTCTGCTTATAGGTAACATCTTTCGCTGTGCACAGTCCGTTGTGCGCTCTGTCGAGTTTGTAATTTCCATGCTCTCTCGTGCATCTCGTCCGACTCTCTTCCGTTCCTCGTCGCGTCGTCGAGTTTCTAACGATCGTCTGCTCCGTTCAGCGGACCCGTCTCTACTTTGATGACTTTCAAATGAAGGCGCCTGTGGCGAATCGTCGATTCGAATCGAATCGAAAGCACCGTGGAATGTCGTCAGACTTCATTTCGAGAGTCGGCGTTTCGGTTTTGATAGAGAAACACCGGCGCGCGCGTCGCGTTTCCTGGATGTAGTCAGCCTCTTACAAATAGCCAGTTGTCAGCATGTGATAAGACCTTCTCAGTAGAAAGCGACGTCGTTCGGGTATTTAAATGCCGCCGGTGACTTATCTTCCACTCGGCATTGTTTACTTTTTACGGAATTTAGTTGCATTTTATGCGCATTCCGATTTCAGAATGCGCAATCGGGGGCATTTTCATCGCTTTCTTGGATCGAATTCCTACTTTTTATCTCGCGGCGGCCTTGATAAAAAATTCTTCGAACGAAATCTTTTTGCTATCCAAGAATACGTAAATCGTATCAGTTTTACCAGTGTTTCAGCAATCCTATTAACTGCGTTCAAGAGTCTAAAAAATAATTAAATACCAAATTGCTCAATTATCTCTGTTCTATCGTAACGTCGATCACGCTATCGCCGACGGCTTGCATTCCGCGCGAAATCGCGAGTCGGCTATTAGCTCGAACATCCCCGTGCGACGCGATGAACGTCCCGTTCTCAAAGGTTCGCGGCTCAGCCTCCTTCGAGGCGTCTCGACGCGGATAAGATAATTATCAGCGTTCGGTAGCGTTTCGACGGAAAACAGGAAAGAACCGCTAGGTTTCTGTGTACGGAACGCGGCGAGCGGAGCGAACCACGGCTTGTCCGTTCGCACGATTTATTAGGGCCTAAATTGGCGTATGCGTCACTCCGTGTACGTGACTAACCGGAACTTTCCTTCCACGGTAACGCACGTGGATCATGCGGTATGCGGTGGATGCGATCTCTTGCGAGGCTCTTATGCTCGCTAGAAATCGCCGGGAGGAAAGTCCGGCGGCCGGCGCGCAGTCTCCTTCGAGAAACCTTCTGCTCACGTTTTCACACGTTGCGGACATTAAAGAGCCGCGACGAACCGCGGAGATCCTGACCGTTTCTATGCCATCGGCCCACCTTTTGTTGCCCATTCTATGTATTCCGAGGAACGCAATTCTTATGGAAGACTTGTGAAAGTTGGCCGAAGGTTATTTTAATCGGGGATTGTCTGCAAATTTTTGTTTTTCTGCTTGGATAGTCGAACTTTTGTACTGAGCATACTAGGAATTTAATGGCGTTGGAAAATTTGCAGGAGTATTAAAGATAGATCGTACGGGTTTTCGCTGTTTTTACAAAGTGATTTGGAATTTTTTTTAATGGAAAATTATCGTTTAGGAAGTATTTCATAGTATACTTGGATGTAAAAGGGTTGAAGCTAGAGAATATTATTTATCAATCGTGAATATGTACTCTTTTATTTTATTATAAAAGATATTTTATTTATTTTCTTAGAATTTATATATTCCTGATCAACAAAACTGACAATAAGTCAAAACTCATCTGAACATGAAGGATATCCTTTTTTTATCAAGCCTTCAGTGGAAGAATCCAAGAGACCCTGCTATTTAAAAAAAAAATTAAAACGTAATTTACAAGTGCATGCAAACTTGTAACTGATAAAGGAACAAAATTATAAACGTTAATGTCACACCAGTGTCTCAGCATTTTTCTGATCGACTATAACTCTATAATTTAACAAAGACGAAATTTTTGATTATACAGAATTTCATCACACAAATTAAAAATTAAACTCAAATTGATTAATATAGTAGGATCTCGATTAACCGACACAAAAATTATAATAATTAATAGACCAATCTAGTTCAACTTTTACTCAAAGTTATATTGTACTCGTGTGCTTAGTGCATGAATTAGATAAAATCCTAGATAATAACCCTGATTCATAATATCCAAAACTTCACAAAAACATTCCAAGAGTAAAGCCCTTACTGGCACGAGTATCTCCGCGCAAATTGGATAATTCCCCGAAAATTCTTAAAGGTCGTGGATTTCGTAAGCCGTATTCATTACGTTTCGCAAACTTTAAACATTCATCGCCACCGAAGTTACATTCCATTACGTAAGCTGTATTTAGGGAGAAGGCGAATAAGAGTCGTGAATCGAACGAGCCACTTTACGAACTCGAGGCACGCGATAATTATAGTCAACGCGATGGGTAGTTTCGGTCGCTCCCGTATCGTGCTTCCAGCGATTCTTGCTCGAAACAGCGTCGACCCTTCGTTACGGAGCATTTCATCGTATTACCACTGTCACGAGCATTTCGTTATCCTGGCGACGCAATTTCCTGGCCGACGGCGGTACGTGCCTGTCCAGGTGTGCCGTGTCTCAGAAATAGGTGGTCGGGGGGGATTCAGCTTTTACGCGTTTCCTGCGCGCGTTCCCGACGCGTCTCAGTCGTTGGCACGGTGCCTGTTCGGTGTCGTCACACCGTGTCCCCGGCCAGTCACTCGAAAAAAGAGGAACTTCCTCCCGGTGAACGGAACGCAACCTTCGTACCTTTGAGGTACATCGTCGGGGACCGCGGACTCCGTTCGACGCTCGCCGGTTACGAATTCCGCGCGCAGCACCGTCGCGTTTACCGTCCTAAATTACCTCGATCAACTTTTTCCAGCCCCCTTTGATCGCGTCCTCCGAAAATCGACAGTCATCCGATCCATCCGCCCGGGACTCGTGCACGGGACGACGAAAAAAGACGAAGGTTGACTAAAAATCGTCACGGTCGATCGATCCGCTGAAACCGCGGCGATCGGGGTAAAAACGTCCGGCCTCGACGCGCGATATGCCCTCCGGTCGCCGTAAAAATTCAATTACACGACGGTCAGCGGGGCGAGTGCCGAGAGGGGAAGCCGAGTGGAATCTCAGGGGATGTCGGCGGACTTGGCGCGGAACGTCGATGGAACGACCTTAGTCCGTGCAAGTTTCCCTGTAGGCTCGGAGGGCGCTTGGCGTCGCGACGCTCGCTCCGTCCCCGCGAGGGCGGCGAGAAAGAACCGCGAAGGTAAAGGGAAAACCGGGTGGGGGTTCCGGTGCGCGGTGCATCGACTCGAGGAGAGGAAGGGGGTTGATTCATCGTGGAGGCCGCACTCGGCTTCACGCAGTCGTAGAACGAATCTCGTTCATCGCGATCCTTGGACGTGCGAGACGGGGCCAGTTACGCGTCTTCCACGCGAAAGTCAAGGACGCGAGTCGACGGAATTCCGGCTCCTGCATTCCTCGGGACACGCGAGACGCAAGCGACAGAGTCGTTCGGTACGCGGTTTCGGTGTTCGGGTCCTCCGTCGCACGGAGGGAGGAGACTTCGCGGCTCTGCCAGTGTCACTTTATTTTTGTTTCGATCAAGATCGCGCTATCGATCGTGGGTGGAAGGAGAGCACAGTGTTGCACAGTGTATGCTACTGCCTCGGGGCTAGGTGTCAACGGAGGTCACGCGGACAGGGAACACTCATTCACCTTGGAGCCGCGATAGTATCCGAAATCTAAATGGACCGCTTCTCTTGACTTTTAACGCTCTATTGTATTTCTCTTTATTGTGATTCGCAGTTCTCTATTTTTGTTTTTCTTTGCCCCCGTGACCTCACCACTCGAAATAACTTGTTATACAGGGCTTGCTTTAAAGTGGATAACAAAATTGGTTGCTTCCGGGTTACAATGCTCTTTGTGTTCGATTGCTCGCAAACAAATCGTCTTGCGCTCTGCACGCTTGTGATTCGATTGATAAGAGTACTGTTAGAAATTTGCAGTAGTGAATTGTGAAAGAGTTGCACTTGCAAAACGTTATAGACGTCTGAAATTTCCGTCTACTTTGCCTCTTCCACTCACAATGTAGATATTATACTTAGCTTTCGCGCAGAGTCGTTGTTTATGATAGAAACCAGGAGACCATAGTTCAGACGTTGTATTTACAAATCGAACGAGGAGCCTTTCAATGACAATACACGGTGCCTACACGGTATTCTAAGCAGATGATTCACCATTTACACTGGAAGCGTCTAACTTTCATATTCGATTTGTCCCGGTTACCTTTTCTGGTCAGCTGGTCGCTCCTCGCGAGATTTCGTCTCCTCTCCCCGCGCGACGAGTCAGCCGAATCAGCTGGCTAATCGACCGATTGGTTCGGTTTGGGTTTTAAAACGGTGTCTGGTGTGAAACAGTTGATCGAGGGTTGGATCGTGAGTGCTCATAATGGTCGTCGCGATGCTCACCGACTACGGGCAACCCGATTTAGGTAGGTGAAGCATTGTTCGCATTCTCGCCGCGTGAACCGATTACCGTTCGCTCTTGATTATAATAATAATAATAATAATAATAATAATAATAATAATAATATTAACGGGATTCACCCTTTAGTACAGTAAAAAGAAAAACAAAAGAAAACAGTGATAAGGCGGGACGACATTATGTACGCATAGACGAGATACAGAGACAGAAGTATATAAGAGCCTAGAGTAATAGAGTATTTGCGAAGAGTAATAATCTCTCATCTTCGACGTCGCGCTCGTTTTCATACAACGCGCGCAGCAATTGCGTCACCAGCGCAACCTGACGCAATCTGTTTGACTAATGCTACGAAAATACGCGACGGAGCGCGCAAGGAGCAAACAAACTCGCCGCTTCGTGTTCCGCGAAGGTTATTACCTGGACACTGTGTAACACAGTATCGATCCTCTAATTTCTGCGTTCACGAGACACACGTATTCTTTCGCCGTCGTGGAAAATTGACGATTGGTACGGGAAGTTCGTGAAACCGGCTTCCCTCGCGGCTGCAACGTCAACTGGATCGATTCTGTCTAAGAATTCGACTTATCGGAACGATCTGCTTCCTTAAATACGATTTCCTCGCGTTTTTATCCGCGCCGAACGAAATGGCCCGCCGAAATTCGTCGCGGCGATCTTGCAAAGCAGCTACGTCGCGTCGACCGATCCTACGGTTTACGCCGTTAAATTGGGAGGAACGGCCAACGGTAAATCCAAGAAAGAAACACTTTTACGGCTCCGGAGGATAAAAAAACTCTCTGCCAATGCTATTGCAACGTTTTAAAGTCAGCGATTTCAGTCCTGGTTGGATATCGTTAGCGGATCGCTTTCAGGTACGCGGCGTTTTATCGGTTAATCGATTTCACGACGAAATTCGCTATCTCGCGTCAGGAACTGGTTTCGCATTGAACAAAGGCCAAATCTTAGCGCACCGTTCCTGTCCTTTCGATACTATCGTGCTTTTTAAAGCGAGCCAAAGTCGATTTTCTCCGGCGCGTTGCAAAGCTGTTAGGAAGCACGTATCGCTTCCGCTGCTTTCACGACAGGTTGCCAACGCGGCTGGTGCATTCGACGGGGAATTCCGTTGAAAGGATGTCCGATGAAAATACCTTTTCGAATGCGGGAACTCTGCGTCGTCATTTTGTATAATCGCGAGATCATTTTTGTGTCTCGAATGAGAGACTTCATCGCTCGCGAATGGTATTTGGAACGTTTTCGTTTCACCGACACAGCAGTTTATGAGAGCAGGTTTAAACAGGTGATTGAAGAAGATAAAGTGACTCGCAGTACGATTGAAATAGACGCGAAAGAACTCTGAGTAGATCCAGCCAGAGTGTCTTATCTGAAGATCGTATACGACTGATACGGTTCTTTCGGAGTCATATAAATTTTCTCCGAACTTTTGAATCTCTTCAAATATTTATCGCGACTGAATGTCTCCCATCCACTAAACTCCGAGCTCTTCTTTTTCGCGAGTCACGAAAAAGCCTCGCCTAAACATCCGACCTGTCCAGTAATTTCGGCGAATTACGCGCGGCCAAAGTTTCTTTAGCAGAGTCACCGTAATGTCGGTGCCAAGCCGAATTTTCCGCATTTCGCCTTTGAACGAAATCTTTGAAATGAATCACCCGGTCAGTCTGGCTCGTTGCCCCGGTTCGTGATCGCGCGGACGCCTCTCGCGAGCAGCTCTTAATCCACCGCGGCGATTGTTTCGAGGCATTGCACGTGCCTCAGGTCGATGAGTGACGCATGCCGGTGCGTTCAGAAACCGTGGCCTAGGTCAATAACTGAATCGCGCGGCGCGTATGAAAATCGACGTACGCCGTGGTTTTTCCCTTTCGTCCATTGTGAATCGTTCACAACATACGGAGAGATACGCACAGTAGGGTGGAACGAAAAAAAACAAGGTTTGATTTTTAATTTGTAATAGCGCGGAAAAGTTGCTTTTTGGTGTAGACAAGATAAAAAAAAAAAATATGAAAAATATTAGCGCACGTCTTGGGGTGCCGCAAGAGCGGTAAAGTTTTATAAAAACACACTTTTTGCAATGTTTTCAAAGATTTTTACATGTCTTGATTATGCAATAAAAAGTTTCAAATAGGCGTTTTATATGTACGAGAAAATCATAAAAAATAATTTATCAAAGTTTATAATTTTTCAATTTTAAAAATTTTTTTACAAATTTTAAGTTCTGCGGCACCTCAAGATTTTGTAGTATAGCAACCAAATTTTTTTCCTTCTTTTTGAACCTAAAAGGCAACTTTTCCCCACTATTACAAAACTACAAAAAAAAATTTTCGTTCCACCCTAACGCACAGTCGATTTGCGCGGTGTAAGCATTGTTCTCGCGCGTGGTGTTTCGTCGAAGCGCAGCTGGCATCTTCTTTTTCCTAGAGATAACGAAGTTTGCGGGTCGTAGAACCGGTGTCCCTTGTTATTTGCGTTCGGGCCATTAGAACGTTCGGAGCTCGAAGCGTTGCATTCCTCCGCGACCCGTTCGAGGGACCGGCGCAAATATTTGTCGAGTGACTGTCACCGTTCGTGGTGTTTCCATCTGGTAAAATTTGATAAGTGTCGGCGGGGCGACGAGGCAGAGAGTCGACGTAACGCGGTTACAAGAAAAGACCCTCTATTCGGTGGGCGCGCGAGCATTGTCGCGGCACAATTCACGGGGCATTGTTCTCCGGCGCTTTTCAGGCCAGGCCAGAAAAGTGCAGCTGCCTTTTCCCTTTGTACGGTTCGCCGTCTCGGTCCAGATTCCACGAGACCGCGAATTACGTGCCGGCGAACCACCCTGACCCCTTCTGCGCACGTGTGTCGGGCTTACATACTATTCCGCGATTTCCTTCGTTTTCCTCCTCGACCTCGACTCGAACATCCGTGCCCCTCTCATCGTAGGTTGTTGCTGAATAAGCGGAATCCTCTTGAAACGATTTCTTTTCACGCGGAATTCGTTAGCGAAAGCACACCGAATCGGTGAAGGTTTGAGTCAGGTGAAAAGTCTATTTAAACGCCTGTCTCGCCTTGAATCGCGCGGTTAACCAGGACTTGCTATGTGTTCTGCCTTGTCGACTCGCGGCAATTAATAATCCCTAGATATATACCTGTTCCACGCTGTTTTCAATTCGCTCGGGAATTGATCAGACCTTCGCCGAACGGTAATCGATGCTCGAATTGCTCGACGATCAATCACCCAGGTTTGCCTGGTTTAATACATAAAAGTGACTTAGGTTAATCGCACGCGTATCTCCCTCTGTGCTCGGGCAAATTGCATTTGCATAACCGGCAACGAGCCGAAACGTAGGACGATTGTCGGCGCGTAACGCGACGCGAGTTCGATTATTATCCGACGATACGCGGATCGCGAGCGCGTGATTCGCGTCTCGAGGCGTAATCACCGACCGGGAAAGGTACATAATTGAATATTAGAAACTGCTATCGCAGCTTGTACGAGTCGCTTTAAACGAGTTTTTACCATTGGAACGAGCCAGAGCGACTGGGAAAGGCTGCTGCCGCGGCATTATGCAATTATTACCGCACTCGCGTGTCTTGCATGTCGCCGTTTTTCGAGGGACGATAGCGCGAAGCTCGCTGAACAGATTCATAGGGTGTTCCCGAAAGATTGGACGTAGCTTCTAGTGGAATGCAATTTGTTACTGCTAGATTGATTATAATGTTGCAATATTTTTATGAGAGTTCGACCTCTTGATTGCAACTGATGAGATTTCCAATGTCAAGTTGAAATAAATTATTTTCTCTGATGAGAGTTGAGGATGTGGTAGGAAATTAGATTTACGTGGGAAAGTTCCTCAGATTAATCGATCAATCAAGTACTGAGGGACGGAATAGAGAAAGACTTCGGTACTCTTACTCGAGTCATCTACACTCCATAAATTAATTAGGATCGGTCTTGTTAGACTGTTCTCGATTAGTTACTAATGGATGTGTTATCGTAAATTATTTTTCTCTCCGCTCAACTATTTAGAATGGATAGTTACATCAGCATGTGTAGGTTTTCAACAACCCCGCACATTTTTGTTGATGTTAGAGTTTATATAATCAAAAGTAATAACAGAAGGAGAGGATGTAATCCTTTTCTAATTTGTAACTTCAATTGCAATGCACTCTGTCTCTGAACTGTATCTCCGATGGTAAATTACTTCGTACAAATTCTCCGTCCCAACTTTTAATAGTTTCTAGATAGGAACAGTCTACGGCGTCGCACAGACAATGGCTGGACACAAATGCACGGACAAATGGCTTATCTAGGTGGACAAAAGTCTATAACTCGATGAATTCATAACTTCGTCATTTTTTGGAAATATATAGAGACTGTATGATAGTTAATAAATAAATAATAAGAAAAAAAGTCTATTCTAACAGGTAAACCTAGATTTTACCATTTAAACTTGTATTATTACTAACTTGCTGCGATCTAATCTATTTCTCGCGCAACATTCTTTCATGCTGACATTATATAAAGACAGGATGGTGAAAACTATAGTTTTTATTTGAATCTACATTAAAAAAAATTGATTGGATCACACTGTGCAGCGCCTTATTAATTTTCTTCAAGAGGAAGTATCATTAAATTGAATCAAAATATTATAATATTCCTATTATTCAACTATTTACTTATTCATCAACTGATTAATTTTGATTCAATTTAACGATACTTCCTCTTGAAGAAAATTAATAAGGCGCTTCACAGTGTGATCCAATAAATTTTTTTTACATATATCAATTTAAATTTGATCAATATTACTGATCATGTAAACTCCTCATACGAGTTTACAGTCGCAAAAAGGGTTAATAGTTACAGCAGCGGCAGATTACGGCAGCTGAATTCTACAGTATATTGTTAGCAAAAGATTTTCGAACAAATTAGTACAAAAATGACAGTGAATCCAAGCGAATTTCAAAAATGGCATACTAAAAAAGAAATTTTTCGTAAGTTTAGAAATACTTTCCCAAATACTCCTTATTACAGGAGAATCAATCATTATTGAATAGTCTGATCACTCATTATTGAATGTAGATTCAAATAAAAACTTTAGTTTTCACCATCCTGTCTTTATATAATGTCAGCATGAAAGAATGTTGCGCGAGAAATAGATTAGACCGCAGCAAGTTGGTAATAATACAAGTTTAAATGGTAAAGTCTAGGTTTACCTGTTAGAATAGACTTTTTTTTCTTATTATTTATTTATTAACTATCATATAGTCTCTATATTTCCAGAAAATGACGAAGTTATGAATTCATCGAGTTACAGACTTTTGTCCATCTAGATAGGCCATTTGTCCCACTGTGCGTCGCGACGATCTCATCCACCTCCTTACCTCACTTAACTCACCTCCAAATACCGTTCGATCGAATAGCTCTCGGTGTTCGCAAGTGGCGCGTCAATGCATTGAGCCGTTCTTTAATTACAATTGCACAAGCGAACGTTTTTCCACAGGTCTTTCTGGGGTTTTAGTGGTTGTCCTCCGCCGAGTTTTCGATAATAAATGCGTTTAAATTTTTTCAAAGACCGCCCTCCCAGGGTGTTGCGTAGCTGTCCCGTTGATCGCGTTGCACGGTTGACCTATTCGCGCAGCTATTTGCGTGGAACGCGAGGCAAATTGCTGCGCCTCTCTCGTTAGGAGCCGGGCTAATTCGCTAAACGGTCGTTCGCGCGTGTGCTTTTCGTGTTGCATCATCATCCCCTCGTTCGAAGCACGCCTTCGTGAACCGCGAAGAGGCACGTGACGCGTACATTCGAACTGAATAAATTGCGAACGACCGAATATCTACCGCGAAGCTAAACTGCGAGGCAACTCGCCGGATCGCGATGCAACGCTTCACGATATGTTGCACACCGTGCAAGGAATGGATACGAGACGCGCGAAGATCCAACGTGGCGAGCAAAAACGCATAAATCTGCGCGACGAAGCGGAAGTTTATACGTGGCTGTACTGCATCGACCTGGACGTGTCGATTTGAAGGAACCCCTCGCCTAGAAATCGCGGCCACGCCGTGTTCGACGCTGTTTTTTTTTGCGATCGGGTCATCGGCGAGCCTTGTATCAGCAATATGTAACGCGATAGAAAGTTGCTGATCGCTGACGTTATTAATTTGTTACCCTGTTTTCTCGCGTCTCCTTCGGCGTGGCCGTTGCTTTCTAGAATTAATGAGGGGAGTCGGTCCTCGTGGGACACGATCGTGTTTCACGGTGGAATCGTTCTGAAAAGGGAATTTGAGTCGAGTGAAACTCGGTTTCGTTTGATCCGTATCGAATGCTGCTCTAGCGGAGTATTTAACCCTCTCGATACGAACTTGGTCGTGAATAGTGCCACTGTATAGGGCTAGGCGAGACGTGAATGTTTTATCATCGATGCAGGTTACTTTTGCATTGATCCTCGGCTTTGCGCAGTTATTTCTGCACTTACGGGCACATAAAAAGATTGATCAATACGGAAGGCGATTAAGTATATCTTTTAACTTTTAATTCATCAACCTTTTGACAGTGTAAAAGCGACAAAATGCAGTCTAAGATTATTTGATTTTCTTACTTTCAAACGCAATACAAATGATCAAGAATGCTTTATCCACTTCCGACGAACAAACATTGCATATCATTAAAGCGTTAATTACGACGTTCTCCCGGTGTCCGCTATTAGTTAAATTAATTACGTACCTTCTTGATTTCAGGTAAGCTGCCAGAATCCTAATTGTGCGTACGTGCGCGGGGGTGAATCCCCCAGCTCTCAGCGGGCGGTGAGTTTTACATTTCTCCGGTTGGTAATATCCCCGACTCCGCGAGTTACGGTAATCCGTATCGGTTACCGCTTTCATTATATTCCGCAACTGCGAGATACAGTCGACGGAGGTTAGCTAATTAAACCCTGATATTCTGGCCCGGCAATTTTTATGTTTGTTTATACGGGGAAGCATGCTGCGTGAAGAACATTAATGTAATAATTGCGGTAGATCGAGCCGCTGCGATTTCGACTCGAGGCACGCAGAATTCTTGCAAGCGGTAACCGACGGCACGATGATGAAGAGACGTTTATGCCTTGCCGAGTTTCTCAGCTCTCCGCAACCGGAATTAAACCTTGTTGCTCGTTCTGTTGTACAGAACGCAACAAAATACTTGCAGGCTTTCTAAATTTAACCTGCGCGTACAGTCGTCACTCCTGAAAGAATGTTTTCGTTCATATCAGCTGGGAGATTTTTTTCTACGCCTGGAGTATAAATTAATGTTTGAGAATCCAATAGAAAACTCGCAGCATCAGCGAATTGGTAGAACTGAAATACATAGTAAAATTTTTCACGTTGGAATGAATTTAACTATTCCACAGACCAACGCGAGATTTTCACAGCGACAGTAAAAGTTTCGCGGCGGAAAAATCATAGACGTATGCTGGCTTAATTTATTCATTCAGCGCGAAAAATTCCGCCATGCATTTTAGTTTTGCAAACTTGTCACGAAAAATATTCGCTGGGATCCTTCGTTACGTTAGTATCTTCGCATTTTTCCCCTCACGAAATATTAAACCTATCGCTGGAAAGAATTCGTATTGATCTCTAGGATCCCTTATTCTGGAGTGATAGAGTTTGCGATATTTGTATTACATAGTTCACTCGAATTCAACCTGAAGGAAAGATTTGACCTCGCTACAAATTTCTTCCATTAAAGGAGATAAATGTTCTCCGCTCCACCCATCGACAATTTGCAAAACACAAACTCCTGGATGTTCCTGATACCACGTATAAAATTGCTCCGAAGAATATGACCCAGGTCAGGTAGAAAGCTAGGAAACAAGAATTATTGCACGGCGCGAAAGACAGTTCATGGGAACGAATTCCGGCCGACGTGGAGATAGTTGGATTAAAAGCGAGGAGGCGAGTGCAAGGGGTTAACGAACACGGTTCGCGAGCGTGTCGCGGTTTTTCGAGGTCGAGGGATAGAGGCGTGTCCGGGGACGGACGGCCGTGACACTGTGTCTGCGGGTTGATAGAGATGGGCCCGATTCTCGGGATAGTTTCTCACGATAGGTGGGTCGTCGAAGGTGCGTTCGTATCAAGCGATCACGCAGAATCCGTGTCGGGGAAAACGGTACCCGTGGAACCTGTTATCTCGGTGGATAATTTCGAGAGGGGATATTCGAGAGGGGCTCCCCGCCTACGGGGAACCGCCTAATCGTATCGCGTTCAGGGCCCCCGCAGTATATCGATCGCGGTGTTCGCCGCTCGAAGCACGTTGGAATTGCGCCTCGTCCCTGTTGTCGAACCGGAGCCGCGGACGGTGGAACCGAATTATGGGAAACGAATTACGGGAACGTCGATACTCCTGTCGGCGGAACGGTATCCCAATCAATTTAGTCGATTCGACGGCCAGACTCGTAATTTGCTCGCAAATTAGTGGGCATTAGGGGCGGGCCGCGGAACCGATTCTTTCTAGCCGGGAATCGAGGTGTCTTGAAATCGTGTCAACCTGTTTGACGTTGTCTTTCGCGGCGGGTTGTTAATTTTCCCGGCGCGTTATAGTAATCGCGTGGGGATCGACCTTGTTCAGACTCGTCCGTGAAATGCAAACCGGCAGCGTTTGGAGAGTTTAGACGTTCGCATTAAGACGAGCAGCAGGCCGTTTCGCTTGCTCGTTAACATCTCGCGAATTACGCGGCTATTAATTGTTCTCATCTCGGAGCGAGACTCCGCAATTGCGTCGAGCGGTTCTTCGACGGTCGAAGAAAGGATGAGCCACGATCGCCGATATGGAATCCTTTGATTTCGTGGTGGAGAGGTATTAGAGCTTCCCGCGGAAACGTTGAGCTTCCTCGAGCGTGTCCAACTAATTTTCTGAATCGCACTCCGGCTAACGATAAAGGGGCTCGTTAAATTCCGTTTAATTGCCTCCCAAGCTCGCGGCGGAATCGCTTTCGTGCTTTTTCTGTGCCTCGCTAGCACCTCCGAGGAACGATTCTAATTGGAATTTTAAATTACAGCAGCAGCTTCGGGTGGGTCAATTATCTTCGGCACCACTGTTGCTCGCTGGTCGTTTTTTTCCCGCGGTTCAAGAAAAGTTACTTTCGCCGTTTCTTGGAAGAAAATCGATCGAGATACCTAATCATGATCGAGCACTACCGTAAATGCTAATCGTGCCGCTCTGTCGGGGCCGATTTCATTAATGACACGTTGGAATAATCGCTGGCACGCCGTGAATTAATTAGAGCGTCCTCGCTGATAGTGTCCGCTGTCATAGTTGGCTCTCGACGTTGCCGATCGCGACACACGATAAGCGATCGATTATAATTCTAATTGGCCGTCGATAAGTCCCATCGATATGGTGTCTCGATGACGAACACGTTTGCGGTGTCACGTTTCCTCAGCTCCAAGTCGGCAACATGTGTAGTCCGCGTTTAACTCGCGTTTTGGCGGATTAATTCCCGACGCACAGATCGTTTCCATCTTTTTTTCTCGTTCCGTTTCACGGCGTTTTTCACGTCCGATAGCTTGTCATGCGTCGGACCAGCAGATAAGTCTCGCAGTTTGTTGCCCCGAGCCACCTTACTGTACCACGAAGCGATCGATATTGCCCAGTCGTCCTGTTTAACCATGCAACCGACCAAACAAGTTTTGATGAATTCGCGATAGGGCTGACCGATAATCGAAAACAGCCGCGGTTTTCCTTCGAAACAACGAGGACGGTTCGTTTCCTGAGCTTTGCTCGAGACACCGCAACCACCCACATGTTCACGGACTCGCCTCGGGTCCTTCTTCTTGTCCCGACCCTCGGCGCAATCGTCGTCGCGGATCAAACGCTGACAAATGAGGAAATCCTCGAGACCGGGCAACGATTGCTCCGCTCTGTCGGTTTGCAATCCTCGATTGTTCTCCGCGGAATTACTTATTTAGGAAGGTTGCGCGGTTGAATGCGATTAAATTCCATTCGGAGCACGATCGCTGCAAATCTCCGCTTAGAGGTTGACCAATGGAACCTGGTCTGGCGGATTTACAGAGAATTGCGGACGAAGCTTTGTCGAAGTTCTAAGCAACATTTGTGTCACGGTAATTGTAAAGAACTTCTCGTTGGACGAAAGAAAGGAGACTGAAGTGTGTTTCGCATTAGCAGTTTAGTTAATAGAACTCGAGGATCTGCATTGTTTAGGACTTGTATAAAGAATAATGGCTCGAAATTGTGTCTTCTGTCTATTGACTAAATTCTGTTTCTTCGGAGCAACCTGTCACAGCGTCAGAAGTGGAAACATTCTTCTCCCGACGGTCAACGCTATCGGCATTCAGTTATTCGCGAAGCAGTTGGTAATATCGCGTGATATTTCCAAGTCTCTCGCTGCGAAGACAAGAGAATTGGCGTCGGACGAGCTTGTAGTCGTAATCATCGCCGTCCATCACCCGGGGCTCTCCTCAATGCGTCGACTAAAACGAATCCATCAGGTACTCGTCGGGGCTCCAGAGTCTTCGCTGAAAGACCACGTGGAAAGGCAGGATGGACGACCTCGCCCACGTCCCATTACCCGATTACATAAACCTGACAGACGCGAACCTTCATAGAACGCCTGGAACGAATAAGTTACCCGGCCAACGCGGCGACGCGTGGAGGCCAACGACGTTAAATGCAGAGGCCTACTTAACGTGTCACTTTAGCTGCCTGGGTGTGACTGCCTCCGCCATCGGCTAGATCTCTCAACCTCCCTGTATCACGGTGTCAATGAGCGACATGATAATTTTCCTGGTTACGCTGCCGGCTGCGCTGTTTTTCATCCTGATAGTCATCGATCGGCCGTTTCTATCGTGCGATCGATCCGTTAGCTTCTAGCCGGTTTTGTTTTATCTGACTCACTGATAGGAGCCGACAGCGGGTTGATTGCTGTGCTCTTCGGCGGTGTTAACCGAATTTGACTCGCTTTCACTGGGTAGTTGACGTTTGCTAGCAGGAAAATATCTAAAGTTACATGTCCCAAAGCATATCTAAAGCTATTTCTACACGGAAGTAAGAATGAGGAACAGGTGGTGAGTTTTCCAAGATTAATGGGACATAGCTTCATAATTTGATGCGAGTGCTTCGTCACTTTGAGTAGTTAGAGATTTTAGAGAAATGATTTATTGTACTCAGATTACTTCCCGAGTAATTTTTTGATAGAATGAATAGCCCTATGTTGTAAGATCTTCACGCGTCACGATTCCTCGTGTACTAGTTTTCTCTACAATGCTGTCGCGATAAAAGATGACGTATCTCGTATTTTTCTGACGAGCGTCATATGTGAGAGCACCCGCCGAGTGCGCCGATGAAATCGTTTACTTTTCCACGGTTTGCCGTGTTGAATCGCGGCAAATGTAAATCATTCGCAAACACGTGGGCACGCTAATCGATCGGCAGTAAACAAGTGGATTATGCGCGGCGAAGAGAAAGAGTCGAACGTCGGATTAAGTCCTCGAGCTCGGCGCTAATTACTCGTCTAGATTCAGTTCCCTTTCGACTTGTTCGTCCAGTTTACGGGTGGTCTTCCGTGAGTTAGCCGCGTGTATCGGATCACGACAGTAACTCGATTCTTCGCGAGCATTTTTTCGTGCCCGCGAAGACTCGGCGTGCGCTGTCCCGTTCCTCCGGGGCGAAAGTCGTGAAAGTTTGCGTGCTTTCGACTGGAATATCGTCTCTCCAAACAAAGTCTTGTGTACTAGAATATACCGTCTCTTATCGCGAGGCTCCGACTTACGTAACGAATAGTCATTGAGTTCGAATCACCGACTTTTGTGATTTCTCGCCATGACTCACAGTTATCTTTGCTCGCTTGAAAATACCATCTATCAGCGGAGTTCGTCTCGAGCGACACATGGCTGCTCGATAACTTATCAGCGAAGCGTACTTCTCGCTCCCGATCTGTTTGCATGGGGAACTGGGATTACTAAAATTCAAGGAGACCAAACACGCAAACGGGCGAGGCTCCGGCGTTCGCAGATAACCCAAGTATCGCGGCGAAAAAAGGCGATTACGAGAAACGTCCACTTTCGGTGACTGGTTAACGACGGGAAGGTGAAGGTCGCTGGGAGTCAAATCGAGTCATTGAAACGCGTTAAAGTTCCTCGATGACCCTGAGAAGGTGGAATCCGGCCGGACGAGTGCGACTCCCCGCGATCCGCACCTGTTTGACGAAGACTCTTTCGCCTAGGCGTAGAAATATGGAACGAAATTTCTCTCGTAGCGATCGAGCTCGCGAAGGCTTTATTATATCGTTCGCGGTATCTCTTGTAATTGATAATTACAGGAGCTCGTGATGGTTCTGGGATTAGTATTGCAAAAAGATTCCCTCCGGTTTTAAGACTTCAATCATCTGCGCCGACGATGAGGCATCGGCTCAGCGGCGTACTAGTTGACTAATTCCGGTAACTTACCCGTGTAATTGCTGGAAATTGTTCGGAAGGAGCCATCGAGGGTATTACGGTTAATTGGAATCTTTTATCGACTGTCCATGATGGGTGTGTGCCGCGAGCGAAAGCGTGCGCGCGAGGTTTCAATTACACTCTGCATACGGAGCCCCGGCCGTTTAGTACGCGTTTAAAGGCCGTCAGAAAAAACAAAAACGGGACAAAGAACACTGCACGATTCTCCGGGAACTCCGACAGTCAAAGACAGTGTGTTTTTCTTTAACGGAGACTCGCCGGCAATTAAAAAGCTCCGACTGCGTTTGCACAAGCTCCGCCGACTAGTGGAGTAAGAACGCGCGCGACGAGAGCGTCGAAGTTGCGCAAAAGCTGGAGAACAAAAGACGGAGAAAACAATGATGGGAGACCGTAGCACGATGATGACGTGCACGCGATAAAACGCAACGCGGACTTGCATAACCGCGGAAATCGTGCATTATACTTACGTGGCGAGTCGAACAGACTCGCGGCAGGTAAAGGCTCTCCGTCTGTCCGTCTGGTTCACCTTTGCTAGGACGGTCGGTGCTCTTCAAGGTCGAGGTGAAGGCCTCTCGTAACCCGTCGCCTCGCCACTCGGTCTAGGTCGTCGGACCGGATGGACGAATCGTGTTTTAGCCATGGTGTTTCCTTCTCTACGATCTTCTATTCCCTTCTATATTTTTAAAGCGGTATTTAATACATTGTATCTGCGACTGCGATCTTCGTAGATCATTGTAGGCAAATCTCTGTGGGATTTAATGATGTTTGATAATATGCGCTTGGAATTGTCGAGGAAAGAAGTTTGGGAAGAAGGTTATTCCTCTTAAAAAAATAATTCTAGACATTTTTATTGAAACAAAAAAAAATTTTGTTCAGCGCAGAAAATTGAGGAAAAAGGAACTCTTCTTAAAAAATTTGGTTCAGTAATTATAAACAATTTTACTGAACTAAAGCATATTTTTATTATTTCAGGAAGTGTTAGCTTCACGTTGGAAAAAATCGTTTTACTCACATTTTTTATCTCAAACATATATCGAACTTTAAGCAATATTCTATTTTAAGCCTAGAATTTTTATCATCTCACATCGATATTTTTAAAGGAAAAAGTTTGATCAGTATCAACCCTGACCATAACATTTTTTATTACGACACTCGATTCACTGGACTCTCGCGTGCCACCTGACGTGATCTGATCATGTTCTGTCTTGTAAGACTGAGGAAGGTACAAAGGTCTCAAGTTTCCAGTAGTCATCGGTAATATATTCTCTGGCGCGAGACTAAAATTAACGTGCAAATACTTAATAAAGTGTTCAATATATGCTACTTCAATACTACCGCAAGTATGATATCACTGATTCACAGATTCGTTCACGAAAATGATCAGCTAATTTTATTTTTAGGTATGACTAAATCAGTGAATCGCTGTACATTTAAATTAGTTCGAAGGCGATTAAAGTTCAGGTCTGTTTTCCAAGATAGCAGCGGAATTATAAATTAATCGTATCTATCTAGTCTGTGATCCTATTAAAGCGCAATTCAGCAGCATTAATCTTTTCTCATTAATTTACATTGTGTCAGCGTCTATATCGTTCATTTCTCGTAGCGTCTGGTTATTAACTTCCCTTTTTAAGCAAAGTCTCACGTCATTCGAGGATGTTATCTCTTTCGGATGCTCATTTGCGCGAAACTTCAGCGGTAGATAATTTATTTACAGGGGAATTTATGTCCTGCGTAGTAAAGCGCGGAAGTAAATATCGAATGATGCTGTCTTCCAAAAAGAAGGATCGTTCGTGCAATAGCTTGACGAGCCGCGAAAGTAATTCGCGCGCAAACTCGGAAAATTCATTCGACGGTGACGACATTCGCGGTGAATTCTCTTACAGACGGAAGCAGGAGAATAATCGCGCCCGCGGCGGAAAATGGTAACTTCCCTGGATAATCCGACGATTCCTCCGTGACTGGCATAACGTCTCGTTCCAAGGACACTCATGGTGAATTGGATTTTATCGTCGTCGGTGCACTTTTTCGACGATTTTCACGCCCGCTCGGCCCTCCGCGCCCCTCGTTCTTTTCACCGCGCGATTCCCCCTGTTTCTCTTTCCTCGAAACGATGCCAAAGGAGGAAATGTCCAACGTGACGAAAATCCAATAATCGTCGTCGTTTGACATTCTCGAGGATGCGAGCGAATCGGTATCGTGCCTTTCGTGGCATTCGCAACAAACGGTCGACTCGTAGTTCGACCTTTTCAGCCTCGCATTTCCTGAAATGGTTATCGCCACTATCGGCTCACATTAAAGGCTTATGAAACGCTCGACGTTAGGCTAGCCATCAATACATCAATCGCGGAGAAAGTGTCGTTCTTTTTCGCGTGGACACCAGCCGGACTGTCGCCTCTCGGTGTTCAATTCATTCTGAAAATAGGGACGAACGTTTTCTACGGGTTTTGCATACGTGCTCACTAGATAGAGGGTAGAATGCACCGAGTCCATTCAAGCGATTTATCGCGAACCAATGTTCTTTTTTACCCTCCTCTCCGCGAACAATGTTTTCCCGCGACGAAAACCGGTTGCACGCGCCAGCCACTAGATCACTGTCGCGCGTTCGTTCTATTCTTGAGATTACGAACAATATTAGCCGACGTTTGTCTTCGTACTTTCACCGACATCCCTCGTGGATTTCGTCCCGTTACCAGTTCGCGAAAAATCGATTGCAATTTTTCACTAGGGCAACGACCCGTCGGTTTTCTCCCGTGTGGCCATCGATTACTTCGCCGCGTACGCATAAGGGACGCCAAGTGTCTAGACTAATGAAAGAGGTCGATTAATGGCTTAGCAAACACTGTGGATGCCTGACAGATACGACGTACGCTGGGCAACGATTAAATATAGCTCCAGTTTCGCAATGAACTAGTCGGATCGTGATACTTTGGCGATCAGGTGGCCGAGGTTCGAGCCACGCTCCGATGAATGGGATTCCGCGAATCGGTACCGAGCTTTTGATCGCGGCGAATCGCAAACATCCGCTGGAGGCTGCTTTCCTTCGTCGCGGCTTATCAGCCGGGTTATGCAATGCACGATTATTTTTAAATGACTGCAATCTTCTTCGATTTATCAGTGGGCTTCGGCCAATGATAGGCTTCTGGACGCTTCGAATCGCTTCGAACGCGTGACGTCAGGAATCAGTCTAATTTCCTCTTTCAAGTTTTCGAATTTTTAAATCTCTATGAGTTAATTAGAATCACATTTTTTAAACTCCTTAATGTAGATGGAAGGAGTATAATTTTCCTTTTGCAAGTGGAGGTATTAATTAATTTTGAAATTATAAAAAAATTCTGTCTATTTGATAAAGTCAGATGAATCACTCCGAAAATTTTGTGTGATTTAAATGCTCTCCGGTATTTCCGGCCAACGCCCCAATAGGCGTTGTCCTTCCCGCCTAAATGCGAACGGTTTGCGAGCACGTATTTCCGTTTTCGCAGCTCGCCTTGAACTTGCCCTTCTTACGATGGAACCTTGAGGCTCCCGATTCTCCCAACGCAGTGAGGAAGAAGCTCGCTCTCGTGGAACGAATACGCGCGCGAAAAAATTCCAGCGAAATTAAGCTCCACCTGCTTTATCGTTCATCTGATTTCCGCGCTCGATTCTTTCACGAGAGCACCAGGCTGGAACAGTACAGTTTATTTCGCTGCAAGACCGTGGAATTCTATCGGCGCAATCCAATTCGACGATGAATACAGTTTTTATCCAGGCTCTTCGTACCTTTTCTCCACTTTATTCTCTTTTTCAATCAATCCAATGGACTTAGTATTAAATCTTTGAATCATTTTATCACGACGAAGTCATTAGCAGTTTCAAGATATCGAAAGTCAAATTGATTAACTGCACTCATTTTTTATTCTGAAGCTGACTGAAACATGTAATGAGATATAAGAAAATGGATGCGTTTCGGCGCGCGGCGGGCTTAAAAAAGCAACCATAAATCGACTTATTATTCTTGGCTGATCGAGCGCCTCGTCACAAAGTGATTCCCGGCTCGGTATCGCGGAGGCACGGCTTGCGGGCAATTTTTTGGGAGGCGAAGCGGTTCGTCGAAAGGAATGTAGTCGCCGGGTCAGGTTCTGGAAAGCCCAAGCGCGAAAATAGCCAACGCGCCGCGTGTCGAGTCGTACTGCTTTTCATCGCTGCTCCCTCGTCCCTAGCAGCATTTCACCCGTAATTCCCTTCTGTTCTGTACTGAAACAACACGCCCGAGCGACGCAAGAAACGCGGCCGTTTCTTCCCGGCCTTCCAATCCGGAGTAATCGTCCGCTAATAATATAATGAGCCAATCTCCAGTGGCGGCTTGTGTCTCGAATTATCCGCGGCGGATGTGGCGCGCGATCGATTAACGTTTTTCCCCTCGTTGCGTTATTAAATTTATATCATGATATCACTGGGATCCGATGAGTCCAGCTATCGTCGAACGGCATGTATTTAAATTCGGTCCAATTAGACGCGCGTCATAGGGGAAAACGCGGGAACGCGATTCGGATTAATAAGAGTTTCTGGGCTGGTGTTGTTTATTGATCGATCGACCCGATCGAACCGAACTCGACGAGGGATTTAAACTAGATCTCTATCGGGCGCGAAATAAGACGAGATCCCGAGGCAGCAAAGGATAAATCATGGTAAATGACCGTGATCGGGATCGGGAGACAGGGCTTTATCGCGACGGCGGTTCGCGCGATCGGAAAAACGCTCTGCGGCCAGTAGCCGCGACTTGTAACGTACTGTAACAGTAATGACGATTTACGAACGATAACTACCTCGTCAAACGACTTTTCTCCCTCTCCGTACAGGTCTGCGTTCTTCCTTCATCTGTACCACGATCGACGCGCGACTCGCATTGTCTGTTACGGTTTTGTTTCGTCCACGCAATTATTTTACACCAATTTGCTCGCTTCCTCGTTTGTTGCCATAACGGGAGAACGACAAATGCTGGGAATCGGTTGTAGCAAGACTTTTTCTGTAGACGAAGGCTAGAACCTTGTTACGATTATGGCCTTAAGTGAAAATTGAACTAAATCACAAACCCCAATCGTTATAATTTACGACAAAACGTGACGCTTGTCATCCTCAGAGACTTTGGCGAGTTTTCCTCGGAATTTCCGCGTGTTTTCGTGCTTTGCCGGCGTCAGGACATGTTACGGAAACCCGGGACGGAGGGTTGCGACTTTGTTGCAGTTTACACGCGAGAAATGTGCGGATTCCAACCGAAACTATCCAACGCGTCGGTATATTTAGACCCCACGGTGAACGATCCTTCCGGAATTTTGTCAGATAGTCGACTCGCGAAGCCGTGAATCGACTCCCGCGACCGAACGCGGATAAGATTACCTTCGGAGGGATTCCTCATTCGATCCCTTATCTCGCGGTCCGCGATGCAGGAGGAATTCGCAATTAGCTGCGCGATCGCGATAACTCGACGAGCAGCTTTATTCCCCTTTTTGCCTGGCCTACTACCGGAGCGTCTGCGATGCGCGTTGAATTTTCCCTTCTTTGGGGCGTCGTTTTCGCGGCAGTCGATGAAAATGGAAACTGGGAAACTCGTAATTGACGCGGCGACCGTCTTAACTCAATTAGTCGTCCATCAGTTTTTCACTCCTCACGGTGAGTGTGTTCCTGGAATTTCCTGATAGCTTCGAGTCTTCCTGAAGAACTCGACTTACATACGCTTGCTCTTTTCTTGATCATCTTCGATTCGGTTCTGTTCCAAAGCGTAACGCAGCGATTTTGTTCTGTGGACCATCGACGGCTCCCGATCGCCCAGTATCGAATATCTCGGAACCAGAGAGTAAAAGGGACCCATCGGGGCCCGTTCCCCCTGAGGATATTGACGCGGCTCGAACCGGAGGGGACACTCGCGTGTTCGGAGATTTTGGCACCGGGGGATAATTACGCCCGAGTCCACCGGGCGCAATAAATTAGGCGGACGCGTACCCGTGGAATTCACCGGGATACCTTCTGTTTTTTTTTTATTTTCTCCGGGCCAGAGGCCTCCGCCGGTCGCAAACCCGTAATTTGCCCGTTTAATCCAGCCGTGCCGCGAAGTTGCCGCTTGCTCCCTGCTCCGATACGCTTGCTGCTCGCCTCTGGTTTCGTGTTCAGCCTTGTACCGTGTTTTGCCCTTTTCCTGGGATGAGAGTTTTTCCTCCTTTAGTTAAGACTTTTTGGGGAATCTCCGCGCAGACATGGAGATAAATATTTGATCAACGTTATCCACGCTGGTGTAGCTTCTGGGTTAAACTGTGTTTTTGCGAGCCCTGTTCCTGGTGTTCCTGGTGTTTCTGGAGGCTGCTGTTTGTAGAGGGTCGTCCTGACGGGGAAGTATGCAGGAAGGGATTTGGGATCTGAAAATAGTGAAAAGAGGATTTCTGTCGTGGCATCTCCGTACCTAACACAGTATTACGCGCAGTTTCTTATTTACCTGTTGAATAATTTCGAGATCCTCTGTTTCTGTCAAACTCAGTTTATGAAACCAAACGCTGTTTCTAAACTTTAACTTTCTGCTTCAACTGACTGCCACGCGAACGTAAATCCGAACATGGTTGTTGAAAAGGAGCAGGCATTGTTAAGAATATATTACGATCTGGTTCTGCGTGTCGGCGAAGCATTTCGATGTTATCGGCCGAACTACATCTAACTATACTCCGTGGTTACAAGGATCGTTAGAAATAGAAAGAGATTGCGTTTCGAGAACAATGTTGCCTCCTTATCGGTCCCTCGTAAATCCATCATCAATCTCGGCGATACCTCGGATCAAGGAACCTCTTCGATCCATTAAAAAAAAATTGATAACGTCCCCCTTCGTGGTACGGAATTGGCTGCACTTTGTGCGAGGCAATCGGGCTTAAGGACGTTTCACAAGGTACGAATACAGTAAAAATAATACGCGTCGCCTTCGTAACCCGAGTAATCGATAACCGAGGGAATGGAGAGTAATGGTACACGGTAGGACAGAGTCGGTCGGATATATGAAAGGACTCTGAAAGGACGCGGGTGCGTTCACCTCGACTTATTCCTGTCCAGGGCAGTCAGTCTCGGGATCCGCACGCGCTTTTATGGTGTTTCGCATCTTCCTACCCTTATGGCACGTCTCTCGACTGGCATCTAGTTCTACTTGTTCCTAGCTTTTTCTTCGATGCCTATTCCGATATCCGCATCTAGGGACGTCATACAGTATACCTGATTTCATGAGCTCTGATCCGTCGTCTTGCACCTTGGGCTCTATAAATATATGGACACGGAAGAATTAACCGGTGCAGTGTTATATTTAATCCCTTGGGCGGCGGGCGTCAATCGATTTGCTGGGTGGTTTGTGTGGGCTGCGTAGTTTCTGAATCGCGAATAAAATGGAATCCCTGGCCATTGCATTGCGTTGTTTATTGACATTTTATATTTATATTTGTATATGATTTTAGATTATTTCAATGCTTTAATTTTTCTGTTTTGAGAGCTGTATAGACAATTTCATATTTTGACTTATAAAAAGTAAATAATAAATGTGTTTGTCTGTATTAAAATCTTTTACAAATTTAATTATGAAATGTCTCTTTCACAGAAACACGCAATAAAAGTGTTTCATTTATTCAATTTAGTACAAATGGTTGGTTTATTTGGTATTTTTTTTTTTTGCTTATCGAATTCAATATTCATTTTCAGAAACAAACTTTCGTTTCTAAATTTCTGCAGCAAAAAATATTTCCTAGAAATTGAAATTTTGTACGTATAATACTTCTTTAGATTAACGCGAAAGAAAGATTTCCTTAAAATTTCAAGTGAATTGGATTAAATAGTTTCTGAGATTCGTGCAATGGCAATTAGCGAGACAATTTTAAAGGATCCTCCATATGGCGACTCTAGCAATTTTTTAAAATTTCCAATACAATTTTTTATGAAGTGTATTATTCAAACGCAAAAAGTTGCTAAATAAGCCTTTGAATTTTTTGCATTCAAGGTAACATCTTAATTAAAAAAATTTCTAAAGAGAAATTTTCCGTGATCCATAATTTTATTCCACTATCACAGGCTAAATTAATAACCAACATGCAAAAATTCTCTTCTTGCTTGAAGAGTAAGAGTTCGCAGAACTTTATTCCCCGCCGCTGTTAGGTGTATCAGAAAGTGGCCCTTTAGGTGTATCAGAAAGTGGCCCTTGTTCCACGTCGTTTTAAATTATAGTCGTTTCCTAGTTTGCAGAGACCCACGATTAAACCTTGATATCTCATCACAGGTGCGAGAAGCAGCTTTAACCAATATCCACCTGAAATTCGTATAAATTCGCCTCGTCCTCTCGCCGCTGATTTACCTTATCCCCGACCCAAGAGTTCGAGCCCATGAATCCCCGTCGTTGCTCGCGATAACTTCGTGTCCCGAGGTCTCGAGGGTTGCACCCGGTGCATCCTAAGTTCGCGCAGGTTGCCCCTGGACGCGAGGTTAATATCGCGCTAGCACGCGCGATCGTGTTTCTTCTTTCGGGGTCATCTGAAACTCGCGACCCTGTAATTTCTCACGTCGTCCAGTCTTTAGAAAAGCTTCGAAGAAGCTTCGGAGTAACTTCGAACCCTTCGTCGAGGCGTC
Source organism: Perdita meconis (assembly GCA_030770465.2). Lineage (NCBI taxonomy): Eukaryota > Metazoa > Arthropoda > Insecta > Hymenoptera > Andrenidae > Perdita > Perdita meconis. Next base: position 6,907,660 of record JASKOS020000016.1, read on the forward strand.
GAACGTCCTGGACGCGATTGGGGTCCGAAGGTAAGGAAGGAAATCGATCTCTTCGCAGTTCGGCAAAGATCCCGCTGACGTCACAAAGATGGCGACAGGAGTGACGCTAGAGGCGGTAGAGCCGCGGTCGGAGAGAACAGAGTGACTCTCAAGGTCCTCGCGAGTGTCGCGTGGCGGACCCTCGGCAACACCATCTTCTGGTTTCCCATGCGAACCCCGTTCCGAGGTTCGAGGCTTGAAAACGGAGCGAAACCACCCCACCGGCGGCCGTCTATCGACCACAGACGACGCCATTTGCCGGCGCCGCGCCATTCTCCGTCGCGACGCCAAGTTCACTGCGCTCCCCCTTTCGACCGACAACTCCGACCGACTCTGTGCGTTCTGCTCCACGCACGGAATCGCGACCCGACGACACCTTCGCACCTCGTCGCCGTCGTCTCCGACACTCGAAACACTCCTGTTTGTCCTTTTTCTTGCTCCGCGACCGGACGGTTGCTTCGCCGCCGCGATAATGTGGTGCTGTAAGAGGCTCGATGCCTCCGATTGGCCTGTCACCACCATCGTTCGAGGTAACGCTTCCCATTTTGCACCTCTCTCTCTCTCTTTCTTTTTTTTGGTCTCTCAGCAAGTCGCATTCTGCTCGACGGGCTTTCACGCCACCGCTTTTCGGCTTCTCCACGCTCTGTCCGGCCACCCCTCGCTCGACGAGGTCGAGGCCGAGGCTCGGCCAGGGTCGTCGAACGACCGTCACGCTCTCTCGGGTTTTCGAGTTTCGGAGCCCTGCTTGGAGGTGTTACACGCACTCCGAAGCGTTTTACCCCGTCTCCTTTCTTCGGGGCTCGTTTCTGCACGTCGCTTTCGCGATTGTCGGCTTCCTCGCTTGAGCTTTTGCGCTGGCAGCCCGCTGCTACTATTCTATTCGGTCAAAGTCGCGTATCTAGGATAAGATCGACGACAGGCTATAATGTTCGACGACGAGGCGCATTAAATATTCCGTAAGGTTGAGAGGTTAGCCGCGGGTACATCGATGGAACACGCGGAACCCAGCGAGTCGATGGAAGTTCAAAAATTGTTCGGCGAATACGAAACTTGGCCGGAATTAGCGATGTTTTATCGATCCGCGGAGAAGCAACGTGCCGGGCGGGAGAGGCGCACGCGAGAACAGGTTGTTTGTGAGGTAAAAAGTTAACCGCGGGCTCCGTTCGATCTCGCAGACGGATGAAGCCCTGCAGGCCACGCCAGAAAACGTTTAGTTAATCGCATCGCTCGTCCTAATTGCTTATTCGATTTAATTCCACTTGTGATGCAACGAAAGGGGGGACCGTGTTCGCGATGTCGTCGATGTTTTTCTCTTGCTCGCTTCTGAGGCGTTTGTCGTTCTCGTTAACGCTGTTTCACGCCGACGTGCACGTGACGCGTGCTGCACCGAAATAGGTCCTTACAGAGATGGTAATTGGGACTCGGAGTCGAAATTTGTCATTCATGAATTCGCGGTGCAAGCTGACGACACGGAACGAGGCTACACGTGGATTGTGAATCTTGCTTTTTGTTGCTGCACCCGGAGAAACCTATCGAAATGCAAATCCCGCGGAATATCCTTATAGAATATTCTCACTCGACGCAGCGTCGACCAGAAGAATGCTTTTCAAGCGGCAGGTAAATCCGTTTACCTCGATCATGTAAAATTCAGTTTCTTCCGTCGGTCGTTTCCAAGTAATTAATATTAAAATATGCTTTGTTATCTCCGGGAGAAAAAAACTATTTTGTCAATCAGCGTGTTATCTTTTTTCACAGAAAAGCAGACTGTTTCTGCTGTAAACGAACTGCTAAGTGTAGCAAAGGTCCAGAAATTCTAGAAAAAAAATTCAGTAGTCCAGTTCATGTACTCAAAATGTTATTTTTAAGGAAGTCGTATCGATAGATAACTGTTAGATGCTAAATCATATCTTCAGGACGCGCGCAGTGTAGAAAACAAATAAAATGAAGAAGTATGCGAACTTAAATCTGACAATGAGTAACTTACTACTAATAATAACTTAATAGAAATAATTTAGAAAATAATTCAGATAAATTCCTAGAGTCTAGACAATCAATTTCCTGATTAGTAATTAAATGTTTGAAAAATTAAAGACGTGTTTCTCATCAGATTCAGGTAAAACTAATTATTCACGTCGTGATCTAAAGAAAAATGCTTATATTAAAATTTGTAAGTGATTTAATACTTTTAGACATAGGATGTTGAGATGTTTGAGTTTCTGAATAGGGAATATAAAATGCATTAAAGAATCACATTTCAAAATTGTAACAGTTTAACTTTTCGCCCCCATTTCTGAGAATTTCTACCCCACTCTGCGCCGGATTGAAATTCACGGAACACGTGGGACACTTTATGACGCATCTGGAAGAAAAACAACGGTACAGGCATCGTGCCGACGATGCACTGCTGCACTGCGCACAGTCACCCACTGAGTCAGCATTCGGTGGAACAGTTGCCCGTTGTGTTGCCTTCCTCGATAAATCGTCCTCATAAATCGTCAATCAGTCCGATCTTCAGGCGATCCTCCTCCCTTTCGTGTACCTCTCAATTACTTGTCCGTCACGGCGATTCTCGCGATTTCGCCGCACGTTCTTGACGACGTAGACGAAACGCAAACGTGAGCAGCGTATCGATCCCTCTCGCTCGCAAATTCGTGGTGACTCACGCCTCCTCTGTACGCTCACAATAATGTGACGCGCGTCATTGAGACATTAAATTGACACACTTCTCTGGGTATCCGCCAGTGGTCAATTACATCGGACGTGGCCGGTTGCATCAGGCGTAATTGGATGAAGACGTACCTTGGAGTCGACGAGCCTCTCGAGACGGTCGCGTTCAATGCGTCGTCGAGTTTCCTCGGCTCTGCGTTCGCGCGAGTTTGTTTCGATGGAATCTTCGAAAACGTCAGAATTGTCGTTGGACTGGTCCGAAGACGACGCTGTATCGATCTCGACTGCCGTTTCTTTTTAGATGGCCTCTGGAGAGAATGCTGTTTCGGAATTTTTGGCAGTATCGCCAGACATTTCGTCTGTCAAATCTGTGGAAATGCTTGCGTTGGTGGCAGACAATTGGCTGGGAGTTGGCTTTTGTTTACATAGAGGGAAGTAGACAAACGTTCTCGAATGTGTTTAACCTTGCTTTTATCGTCAGCTCAATTTTTGGAGTTTGTCGACTCTTCTACGTCAGCGAATATAAGCTGTTAATAGCGGAACTCCTTTCGAATTAGTCGATTTTTACATAATACTCTACTCTCTGCAAGAAAGCATAAAACTATAAGGAAAGAGTTCTGAAATGATTGCTTCACGTCGAGCAAAAACCGTTTCATTTCATATCATTACTATGATGTAATCGCCGATGAAATGCCTCCACGAAAGCGGGTCTTGAAAGGCTGGCGCCAAGTAGAAATGGGACGCTTGTCATGTGCCTATGCAGTGCTCGTTTATTCAATGTGCACGTGCTGCTCTACACCCTTGCATTTTCGACGTGTCCTTTATCCTGCCTCGGACACGAGCCTACCAAAAATTGTGTATTCCTGCCGAATATGTAGGTCGTAAGTCGATTCTTGATGGTACCTGGAGGAACAAGGTGCACCGGTCGGCGCAGAAATGAAGCCTTTCATTGATTCGCGCTGGCACGCTCGAGGAAACGGTGTGTGCCAGCGTGAATCCTCGCGCTGCGCTTCGCGCCGAGAAGAAAAAGTCCGCGGTAAAAATAACGACTTCCGTTAGGGGCTGACAGAAGTATTTGGCGCGGCAGTGACGTCATGTCCGTCGTCCGAAGACGTCGTCGCTTTTCACGGCAACACCGGTGCCGCTCGGTTATTTTAAACTTGCAAATGCCCCGTCGCTCATGGGTCGAATACTTTGTTCAGAAACGATCTTCACATTAAGAACGTCTGCAATCTTTCTTGACTCTCATTTTTTGACGATTCAAATTTTTTGAAAAGTCGTATAGGATTACATTTCCTTGCGAATCAATCAGAAGTATCATTGCCATTTTATAAAGATCTGAGTCTCGTCTCAACTAATAAAAAGATTGTCGCAACACTGTTGGCGCAGAAAGCGAGAGTCTTAGGGAACCTTCGAAGCTTCTGAGTACTCTAAGTCTGAAGTTAAATTTGCTTAAACGCCTCTCGATGTCCGTGGGTAAACAGAAATATCCATGACCCAACAATCTACCGGTTGGATTGGAACGAGTCACGTTGCCTGTTCCCCGGGCACAAAGGCGAGTTCCTCGAGGATTTCATTCACGAATCGTGACTCGCCAAAGCTACCGTTCCCCATCTGAATCTATGGTGAAATCTTTATCGCGTACCAGATATCGTTGCCCACGTGTTCCAGCCACGGCTCTTTGAGAACGGATTTTACAAGGTTTCTATGCGGATACCACTGCGTGTCCGCCCACAATGCGCCCGGTGCTCTGTTCGCTGTACGCACCCGTGACGCTGCGTACGCGATGGATTTCTGCGTTTTATGATTCCTGGTCATCTAATAGGTCCACCATAAAGCGAGTTCTCATGGTACTTCACCAGTGTTCCGAGATTAAACGTTCCCCATTGCTTAGACTCGTTGCATTGCGTTCTTGCGTGTGTAGTTCGTTTAGAGTCTGACTTTGAGTCATTTTCTTGCTCCAAATTTAGAATCCAGAGCTCTTCAACTACTCAACTATTGTGCTAGATACACTGTGGTATGTTTCGTATTAACCTATGGCGTTCAGATGACGCACTACGCACGTTCTGGCTTTCCTGCATCGTAGATACTAAAATCGTTCTGCCATTAAATTTTGTTTATGGTAGTCCTGTCTCTGCGTTCTGCCAGCGAAAGGTACGCGGCAAATTTTTATGGAAGCTGCAAATAAATTGCAGCAAAAGGAAATGATTAAATTTGAGATACGATGATGGAAGTCGTGGAATTATGTATTTAAATGCCTTTAAACATTAATAAGGTTTAAAAGCTCTATTATGGAATGAAACAATTCCGAGTCCGTTGAAATCTCTCATTTTTCTTGGGACGTTCATTATTCCCAACCTTTCCAAAGGTTTTTTACTCCATTCCAAACACCACCCGCGCAGAATCATAATTCAAAAGACACCGAATCCATTTCCACAGCATCGCGGAGATTCCTTCTCCAAGATTCTCCCAAGTCTTCCAGGTTTCCATCTAATCTCGCTTTCGAACTCGTCCCTCCCAGAGTGAAAACCGCACGGAAAACGTGCTTATTTATACGTCAGACTTAAGTGCACCCGCCGCATCCCGGATCCCCCGGCTTTTTCTTTCTCACGCGCTGTTATTTTTGTCATTCGTAAAGATCTGGTTACTGTTACCGTTTCCTCGTACGATAAACACGATTCCGAGACGTCGTCGCCGTTCCGGATACACTCCGTTTCCCGTCTCCGCAAGTTCACGGACTCGACGACAATCGTAGTCGGTCTCCGAAGGCGCCGCGTTCAAAAAATTGGTTCCTCGAATTCGACTGCTGGTCGAAGCGCACGGAGAGCACCTATCGAGGTTATTTGTAACCCCGGTCGAGTCGACGGAAAAAAGACCGTTCGAAAGTGACTGACGGAAAATGGAGCACACGGCGCGGCGTGTAAGTTCGCGGGACGATATCTAGCACGAAGCTCGATGCTTTGTAAAATCGATCGGCGGTGTTCCGCGAGCGCCGCGGTGTCTGCCACCGATGCCACACGCTCCGTTCACGGACGCGTAATAACAATTATATCATGACAGAACGGCGGGAAAGATCGAGGTCAGCGGTGGGCAGAGCCTCGAGGCATTCGTCGGTGTTGGGTTCTGTCGTCTGAATCCGATTTCCCGAGGCGCGTGTTGCGCATTGTTGCATCGAGAGCCCCAACAGATAACGTTACGGTTTCGCGACGCGTGAGAGCTCCGAGTATCTAAGCTCGTTCCCATGATAGATCCTAGAGGCGGCCGCCCAGGCAGACGAGGGATCCTACGCGCTGTTCGCTCGTTTAGACGGAGAAGCCTCGACTGGTCGGCAATTAGAAAGCTGACGAGTAAGGCCACCACCCTAGCTTTTTGATCACTTCCTTCCTCTCGCCGTGATCTGTCCCTTTCAGCGCTCGCCGACGCGAAAATCTTGACTGTGTTGCTTGACAACGCGAATGTTGCTCGCGCGGCATATTCTTCGGGTCACTGAACCCTGCATGACAAATCGCTGGAAGATTCTCGCTTCCTGATAATTAGAAGCGTGGATAGTTTATCAGGGCTTGAGCTAAATGAAAGTGCGTTCTAATGAATCTTTAAGCAGAATGACCATGCGAATTACAGAGCACCGAGCGCAGATGGGTGGGTTGGCAATTAAACTATGCAAATGCAGGAATCGCCGTGGCAAGGCGACCGCCTGCACTTAGGTCGCATAATTAACTACACAAAGTGGGCAACGCGATTATTGTTAATTAGCTGACCTCTCAAACGGCGGGTTTATTACTGTTACGTGCAGTCACGTTCATCCTTCAATTTTGACATTCCGCGGCGATCGACTTTGCTTATTAATGAGCGCATAGCGGCACGCGTCGATTCGTGAAACGGGTGATAAAGCGTCGAGACGTGGTAACGAAAACGAGCAAAGATCGGCATAACTCTCCTTAACGCGTCCCTCTAATTAAAATAGCGATCCCACTCGATTATCGGCGTCCGTTTCAACGGCTCGAATCTCCCCGAGGGAGAGGTTTTTATCGGCACCGTAAATCTTGGACAGACAACGATCGGCGACAACGCGCGAACAAGCGTCTTCGTCCGTCGTTAATATTTTCGAAAGCGGCGCGGGGAAAAAGGTCAGTTCGTGCCTAGTTAAGATCGCGTCGTTGGTCGCCGGTTCTCGTAACTGTTTACCGGGAGAGCCTAAGCCGGCCTTTATAACCGTTAATTACCGCGGTTGCGCTCGTATTTCGTTCCCTTTCTCCTTTCACTGTCTGACTCCCTTTCCCTCTTCGCGCATTTGCATCCATTGTGCGGTCATTCCACGTAATTGGTCCCCTGAATCGCGGAGACGTTCGAATTCGCTTCGGTCCCCGCGGGTCATCTAGTTAGGTAATAGGCAGACGGATACCGTCGATCTTGCTAAAATTCGTTCCCTCGTACGCGCGGCTAAAGAGAACCCATATTAGACTTGGTTGCGAATCGATAAATCGGCGATTTATCTAAGCGATTCATAATTAATCTGTTATTATTTATGGCGGCGATGGTTATCAGGATAATGAGGTTCGGGGAACGACGTTAGCGCCGGGGTAACGTCGAACGTCCGCGTTCGTTCGCCTCCGTTGGCTGCTACGAGTAACGTCAGCTACTAAATCCACAACCGGGTCACTCTGCGGACGTAATACCAGAGTTAACAGATTTAATCATAGAACGGTAAATGGAGCGTCGCGCCGCGTTAGGAATTCCATTCTCTTCACTCTCTCCGGCTTCCTTCGGAATTCATCCCGTGGACCCTTGCAGACATCAAATTTTAATATTACAAACACTCACGTTTATAGTTCATATCGTCACACACAGTCCTGCGTTTTAAATCGTATTTATTTTAGGCACTCTTTCATAACCATGTATTTCGGAAGAGACCTCATACTTTATCATTTTCAACTTCAAGGTTCCTTCCTCTTGTAAACCAGTTTGTTCCTCTTATCGCACGCGTTCGAAACAAAGCCTCCATAATTTCAGTAGATCACAGCCCGTTAATCTTCGCAGGGTCGCAGTTCAAGCGGCGAGAATGATCTCGATAATAGTCCGCTGGTTAGAGATAAATTTGCCTCCGTTCTTCTTCTGGTCCGAGAAGTAAACAAAAGCACGGCGAATCGAGGCGAGACCCGCTGAAATAGGATAAACGAAGGGAACGCGAATCTCGCCGGGCATGTGGGGGTTCTAATTTTACGTGCACGGGTGGGTCCACTCTTTCGATTCCACCCGACGACACGACCGCTCTAAAAGCGTCTTTCGAACGGAGGCGTGACATGCGCGCCACGGTATTCAAATACGTGCTTCGGTTCGCGTTCCGTCCGCCAGATATCCGAGGCGCTTCTGGCGATTGTCGACACGCGCCGCTCGCCTGGTGATCCACCAACCTTCCTAAGCTTCTCTTCTACTGTCGGTATTGTGGGTTCCTGTTGCATTGACCATCGCTTTGTGACCGTCGGCAGGCGCCTTGATAACGCTGCAGTTCAAATAGACGGGTAGACTTATCTCTTCGTGGAATATTGCGGGCTAAGTGAACTGGTGTACCGACGTAGGAATTGAGATTAATTTTATTGGCAACGTGTAAAATAGATCTATCGTCTGGGGGAGGTTTGTAACGCGGAGCCTGAAATACCGACTTCTTAGAAAATCATTAGTTTTTTATGATTGATGTCAGTAAAGTTTAGCAATTCGACTTTATACTCATACTTTCTGTATGACCAAAGGTATTTTATTTGAAACATTTCTCTGAAGATATTGACAAGAAGAAGAAATTGTCAGAAATTTAGACGCTTTACTATTTTGTTGATAGATAAATTAAAACATGAAATGATGTAATTTGTTATTTTAATGATGAATTGGATGAGTTGTAGTTTTGAATGTTAGATTCGTTGTTAGAACTTTGAATATTTTAGACCAATATTTCATTCTGTTATGTAGGAATAGTTGGGACTTCGCTAATTTTCGAAGTCTATGTAGAGTATGATTTTGAGAATTTATAGTATAGTCAATTAACATAAGACTACGATTTCAAAAATATTCAAGATCTTACCAATTCTGTCTATTCTGACTACCAGATATAGAAAGTGAAATATCTTAATTTTTTAACAGAAGAAATTTGGAATTAGGATTGAGATGAAAATGAATTTAGTTAAACACTTTGCATTACATTCATTCTTTTATTATATCACAAATTATCACAAGTTATGCTTAGTTGTATCCAGTCTTAAACCAATGTTATAACTAAAAATCTTGTATGTATCGATACTCTTAAGTCTACTTTAAAACTAAGATATACCTACCAAGACCAACATATACCTACCAACTCTACCTTATAACGACAATATTATATCTATTTTATTATAAGTTCGCAGTGAATTAGCTCGATCACTATCGATTGCCTAGGTCTCACCACGAGAAAGTTGCTGCGAATGGAGACATAGGAACATTTACAAAAATGTTAAATTCTAAATCTTAATCTAGAGAACCTCAGAGAAAGTTCCATACATCTCTTCGATTCCGGTCTTAATCAAGAGAATCGCAGAGTTGGATCAAATCGAAGTTCCACCCATCCCTTCGATTAAAGATCCCCTCTTTTAAAGAACTGCCAAGTTAGCATTGCAAGGCAAAGGAAATTGAGACTCTATCACGTCGCAACTGAGAACCGGCATTCGATGGTGCAGATCCTACCACCTTGAGAGCACAGTAAAGGGGAAAGTGATCGATACCTCACGAGAACAGACCTACTCCCTGCACCAGGGAGGCATGTAAGCGTGGACCTGGTTCCGGGCGGCTGACGAAGAGGAGCACCTGCCCCTCAGGAGATTTCCGCAGGCAGATACGTATTACCACGCACCTCCTACGTCCGAGACACTTTTTCCTTGACCGGAATCCCAAGGGATGGACTGACCCATCGGTACCGATTCCAGAGCCGATCACTTCTATCAGTAGAAGCAAAGGTGATCTCATCAGAGATGAGGAGCGAATTTCGAGCGAAGGAAGCTGAGAAATGGTAGCTTGACAATTATACACCGAGGGTTACAATAAAAACTTAAACCTAAACATCTTCCATTAAACTTAGATTAACTTATATTAAATCCCACGATGGTTACGATGTTTTCATCCGACGTTTTCTTCCAATATTCCTTCAGTACTTGTCTAGAGGCTAGTGGAAAAAATTAAATTGATTAGTAGGTTAGTAGGGCCTACTTAACTAAGAACTCTAAGTATCAGGGGTAGTGCGAGAGTCCATTTGCCAAACCATTCGATGTCAATTAAAAACCTTGCGAGAGAAAGAGAACGACGCTGAAAGAATCACACAAGCGATTCAAGCCATCCTATGTTAGTTGAGAACCTTGCGATAAAAAGAGAACGACGCTGAAAGAATCACATAAGCGATTCAAGCAATCCGATGTCAATTCAAAACCATGCGAGAGAAAAAGAGAAAAAGCCTCAAAACCTGTAAGGCGAAAGATGTGGTTAGAATTTCTTACAATTCAGTTCAGCAATGGCTGCAACGTCCCCTGGGACTCGCTAAGATATCCGTTGGATGATCCCCAATGGCTGTCCATCTCAGATCCAGAAAATCGGTGTCTTCTAGTGGCTGCGGTGCTCAGTCCTGGTCAGTCCAGGTCCAGGATGTCTCTCCATGGCCGCTTGGTCCACCCCGGAAGCTCGCCGGGACCCGCGAAGGCGATCCGCTCCCGGCGGCGGATCGCCGCAGACTGAAGTGCTTCTCGATCGGCGAGGGGTTATCATGAATAATTGTCGGTGGTGGGGGTAAAGCATTAGCGCTTGCTCAAATACAAAGAATTGTCAATTTTACGTAAAATAGTTGTCTCATTCGCAGTTTTAGCTATAAATATTTGTTAATAACAATTTCGCGCATCAGCTCTTGCAAATTGTTAATTATTATTGTTCATTAATAAATTATTGTGCTTATAAAATTTTTCACTTGAAAGTGAGCCCTTCCTTCGGAAATTTTAAATTTCATTTTTATAACAATTTCATTATTTAAATATTTTTCAGTGGAATGTTAATTAATCATTTTACCAACTACAAAATATTTAAAACCAATCCGGAATGTTTTCCCACTCGCTGAGACCAATTTCAGTGAACATTATACCCTGACGGTAGCGCTTTTTATGACGACTTTATAGGTGACGCGTGTCCACAAATGATTCAATCAAATTTCCTCGTAGGAGGATGCAGTCGAATAATTTGTCAGCATATCATCAGCAAACACAGGATGCGATGTCTCGTCCATTGTCACGTTCTGTTAGCTCCGTTAGGATAAGCAAACTCTGAGGAGAAATGGAGTGTATGTTTGCTTCTTACTTTATGGAAGCAGTTTCAATTTTCATACGATTAGAACATCCGTATATTTAAATTTTATCGAGCCACGATCTCTGTAGAAATTACTTATTTTCGCATATATTGCATGATGGAAAATATTTCGTCATCCATTCCACAATCCGTGAATATTCTAAAATTTATGCTAGCGATGAAATCATTACAGTCAGATTAAATCTACTTTTTCTTTTTATGTTCCAGGTAAGTCACAGCCAAGCGGAATTCCAAGATTCGCCGATTAAAATCGTATCGCCCATTCCATCTAGATCGGAAATGCCGCGTCAAGAGCAAGGTAACAAAACCAGAATTTCTAGTATCGCGCACCTCGTAGACTTTAAGCACACGAGCTCATCGAAAGATGAAGATATTATCGGCGCGTGGAAAAAGTAAAAGGGATTGGCATTTACAGTCGCGCTTTCACCAAGATTCTGATATTTAGAAACGTCGGGCCGGCGAGGATACGCGTACGGTGAAAATATCAAGCCGCAGCGGCTTTGACATTTATGCGTTTCGTCCTAATAAGCGTAACGCAATAAATACTCGCCGCCACAAAACCCGTCGAGACGGATACGGATTGCACAAGGCGCGCGTCTCCGAGGGTTTCGGCGTGATGAATCCTACACGTGAAAATCTATCGCGAAACGATAGCCGTGAAACGAATCATCCTTTACGCGCAGATTTTATTTCTTCCTTCGTTTACGAATTCCATTTGGCAGTGGTTGACAGGTCGCGTCGTAGAAATAGATTTGGCTCGGTGTCTTTAGGCTACTCGTTCTTCCTATTCCGTCAGCGTTCAGAAATACGTGGCTCAGACGATTTTCCTCGTTTCTAGGTTAATTAAAACCAACAACGAACTCGCGGACTGCAAACTTCTTTAAATATTCCGCAACTGAGAACACAATTTGTAGTGAACCGAGTTCCGAAGATTCTTGGCTCTACGGCTAAATTTTACTGCGATACATTTTTACGAGATCTTTTTTGAGACAACATGTTTATTTCCTATATAAGGTGACCTGATTTTCAAGCTTCTTAACGCGTTCGAAAGCTTCGAAAATGAAGCTCTCGAGATTTGATTCGATTGTAAAAAAGTTTAACGGAAGAATTCAAAAAGTATGTACTGAAAGCTTCTGTTACCATCGAAAGGTCTTGAAAGAGGGATGAATCAGACAGGATAGTAAGGATCAATGGTCAAATGGTTGAGAAGCAATAATTAGCGGTTCGTGGTTAGTGGTTGGCCGTAAGTGGGTAGTAGTAAGTAGTAGGTATTCAAAGGTCAACAGTGAGTAGTAGTCAGTCCGTAATACTTATTGATAGTTAATAATGTGATCATCAGCCAGCAAGCATTTGGTAAACATTTACTGGTCAATAGTTCATTAGGTTAATTATACGTCGTGATTCGTGAATAGTCGCTGATTAGTAACTATTAGCGAATCATATTGATGCTCGTTAATGGAACGGGATAAGGATCATCAAATTTCAAGGTACATTACTAGATAAATATCACCTTGGAACCCGGTTCGGGGATGGGGAGAAATCGAGCCGCGCCAGCCGCCAGAATTGTTCGCGTCGCAAGCAAACATCGATCGTTATCGTCCACCTTAAGTTAATTATCGTCCTTCGCGTCGAGCAGTTACGACTGACGCCGGTTATCGTTTCGCGAATGATCCGTCGCGGCCTCGCAACGGCGCTTTCTTCGAGTCCCATTCCGCGGCGCATGACAGCGCCGTTTTTAGAAAACGCGAAACGTATATTTCGACGTTGCATGAATTTTACGCGTGCTGGAAAAAGCGACTTTCTCTTCTGCCGCAGCATGGTCGTTAAGAATAAAAATAACTGTTCTGCTTCTTCTGGTCTTTTTCGTGTCATTAATAACAAACGCGCCAGTAGTCCCGCATTAAATAGAGCTACACTGTCTGCGATCCGCCGCGGTTAATTATCGCCGGTATGGAGAAACGGGTAATACGATTGGAAGTGGTCAGTTAACCTTAATTGTGTCTGCTAATTACCGTGCTACTCGACGCACCTCGATTACGTTCGAAACGCACTGCTGGACGGATTATCGCGCCAGTGTTATCACGATTGTGTTCTGATAATAATTAAATATTTAGTATCTTCATAACTTTGTTCCTTAATGCATATATCTTCACGGGAAGAAGTACTTTTTCATAGAAATCTGTGGTCGTTTCTTCAACAATTGCACCAGAGATTCTTCGATTACGAAGAAAGCAAATACTTTTTCCAGAAGTCATCGTCCTCGATTCGAGTTTTCTCATTTTTCCTATCCGACGTTCGTGCTCTGGCTTCAACAGATTCGATGCAGTCTGCACCACTTTCAGACAGATTTTGTCTCCTTTCAGCCCAGCGATGTTCGCGTCCCGTTGCCATTAAATCCACCGCTGCGATTTCTGTTCGTTAAAAACGATGTAAACCGCGTTCAACCCGACCGTTTCTCGGAGTTTTCAAGCAGAGAGAAATATAGATTCTATTTCTAATTTCTAAATGCGAGCCGCAATTAAGCAGAGTTGCTTGTGGGCGCTAGTATTTTAATAAGCTTCAAATCGTCCATCATTTCATTTAATTATTTTCATAACATAATTAATGGAGTCGAGAGCGAAGCTTCGTCGAGTGTGACGATTTTAATGAAACTTGGCACGCTTCTGAGGCGGACGAAATTAAGGGACAGGTGTTTCCTTTAGTTTCAGGGATGAAAGTACTCACCGAGAGGAAATCATTCTTTAGGCTTCAAGGTTCAGTGCTAGAGAGATTCTCTCAGAAATTAAGAACTCGTTTGCGGTACTTTCGTATCATAAAATTCTCGAGACTCTGATTAATACACAGTAATCCACAGTCCACAGAAAATCGGCATTAATACCGTGTGTCAATCATCGTGAAATTCCCCTCAAAGAAACTGTAGCCGCGTATCAGTAAATTCGCGCCGTTGCACGAAATCATTTAGCGTTTAATAACACATTGTGCTCGCACGAATTGTTGCGTCGAACAAATTTCGTACCCAACGTCGATTCTGGAATTTTTGCGATTCACAGGAAACAAACCGATACTTCATCCATTTAAATAACTTTGAATAATTATACCCAGTTTTCCGAGTGGCCGAAAGCTCGCGGATAGTTCTGTTTGCCCACGCAACAGTTGCGCTCGCGAAAATCGTTTGCATTTGTTTCCCATTCCAGGAATTGATGCTTCGATTCGAAGGACACGAAGGAGTAGGAAAAAACCTTTCGATGAGAATCGACGCGTGGCAAACTCATAGTTAAAATAAACAATAACCAAAAGTCGATCGAGCTATTGTTCACCAAAGAGCGACGGGATCGATCGGCGTCAGAGTTCAACGATAAATTCATCTGCTTCACGACGTCGCGTTGCTGTCGATAAGCGCGACAAAAGATCGAGGCGGCCAGACGTACGCGCGGCGAGTTTCTCCTCGCGGGGTTGCACGCCTCGCGGATCCAGGCCCGTAAATCACGCCTGAGATCGTAATCGATCGCCGGCCGGGGAGGCTCCTGGATGGAACAACAAATTGACCCACTTAACGATCGCTCCGTTTCAACTCGATACCGATCGCGCGAGGGGAAATCGAGAGGGTTTCTACTCTACGCGGGTAGCGGTCCGTTTTATTGACACATCAGTCTCCCGTTACACTTGCTTCGAGACTTCGAGGCCCGTTTGCCCCGAAGGAGCAACTGCATCATGAGACTTCTGATTCCTCTGAGGCGCATAAAAATTTTGATCTATGCTTATGCATCGTCTAGGAGTTGCAACTTTGCCGTTTTGAGATATGAAGAGCATCGGCGGTGGAGGTTCAAGTGGTTTCATCAATAAGTTAGACCTTCGGAGCTTCACCTTGACTCCAGAAGGCGGTTCGCTGGCTGCGAAAGTCCTTAATAAGTTTTCTACGTTCTTTAATGTCAAGTAGACTCGTGAAAATTTTGGGATTTCGGGTTTGGATACATTCTGAGGGATTGAAGGCGAAATCATGGGAGTGTACGACGGAAAATATTGCTCCTAGGATTTCACTTCGGTAGTTCGACTTTCCAGTTCGTGTGGTTCAAACGATACAAGCATTCTTATCTCCCACGACTTTTTGTTGGGTCCTCGTTGAAATTCGTCAAGATGCTTTCCGTTGTTCCGGTCAGCAGTTCGAGGCGTACGTTTGGCGACTCGCGTTTCCATCGACCCGAAACGACAGTAGTAACGACGGATTTGAAGTAAACCGTCATAATGAACCCTTCAGCGTGACGCGAGTGACAAGCGTCGCGTCGCGTAGAATCAGGTCAGTTCGCCACAGTTATGGAGGAATCGAATGGGGTTGATAGTGATGGAGAGAATAATTTATGCTTCGATTTTAGCAGCTTTTCTTATTTTAGATTCGGTGCAATTAAAACAGTGAGGATGTTTTTATTGAGATAGAAGCTATCTCTTTTATTTATTAAGAAGTATTTTTAACCTTGAATCGTTCTACGAAGAACTAGTATTAATACTCGACTGACTATTTAAGTGCTAAGTCGATGTCGTGAACAATCGATAGCGGATGGTATTCTTATGCGTCCTCGTGTTCCATTCTGTTCAATCGCACATGCGCTCCGAAACCCTTCGACTTGGCTTTCTTATGCCTACGATTTTCCTTTTCAATCATTGTCAGTTCCACTTAGGGTCTGCTTACTCTATACAAGTGTCAAGCAAATTTCTGACAGGAGTTTCTTCGGAATTAATCATTACACAACTCCGGGAGAGTTTATTGTCGCCGGAAAGGGGGATTTAACGCGACGTTGAGCACCGCGCAATCGATGGAGTTATTATTCATACGCTCGTTTGGCGTTGACGTAGCTGTGCTTTAATAATTTTGCCGTCAACTCTGCCTCGTCTGAGTCGCATTATCCAATTCGACGGCGTCGAAGCTTCTATGCAGCTTCCGTCTTCTATGCCGCGTTCTAGAATTGCGTTTCGTCTGAATCCGTTCTCTCATAAGTTCCATCTCGGCGGCGATTTTTCTCACTCAAACAGGTTTTCGTGTTCCGCTCGCGGGTTCGATACCGACGGCTCTTTGCATACGCTCTGGGACAGGTTTCGTGATCTATCCGGACTCGGTGGAACGGGCGCAAAGAGAGCTAGCATTTCACGGTCCGTTCGCGTGCTTCTCTCGTTGTTTAACGGGCGAACAAGGATACGATGTAAGTGTCGGTGTACCCGTCCGCCGGGCCAATAAAACATTGTTACATTCCCCGCGACTTTCGAAAGCGTCTAATTAGTTACACTTTCAGCGAGCACCGTAACTGGGGCGGTGCAGCGCGGCCGAGCTGCATAGGCCGGAGAGGGTGTGCACTTGGCACGCGTTAGAACACGGAAATCTTATTCCACTTCGATGAGACTGCATCTCACGTATGAAAAAGTATGGGTTACGGAAACTGGGGCGGACCGTGGCTCCTCTTCGTTCGTTGGTAAAATGATAGAACGTGGGGAAATTCTTGTAGCCACATTGTAGATGAAGCAAAGACTTTCTCGATCAAACAGACAAGCTACGTCCATTTTTAAATTATATTGAGATGAAGGATGTTGTAATTAAGAATGGAAATGTTGACTTTAAATCTAGAGAGACTTTATCATGCAAAAGTGGTTTCAAATTTTTCAAAACGTGCTCCGGAATTATTCTTCCTTCTCTCGAAGAAAAATTTCTACTTCAGTGACATTTTAATAAAATAGGTCACAAAGGGAGCAGCCACGTCGAGTCAAGGTATTAAACTAAATCACGTACTATCACGGCGCTCATCTCCGATGACCTATATCTGGATTTAAACTAAGTCCTTGCTAAATCTTGTTCGGCTGCTGACCCGCAATTTCCAGCTGCATAGAGTGGGGCGAAGGGTGACCTCAAGCCTTTGCACGAACTTGATCCCCAAGCTCCCAGCGATTCAGGACTGATAGAACCTTGGCTACCCGCCGCTAAATCATCCGATAAAGTTTCCTCTTCGAGTCGTACAGGAACAGACGAAACTACTTACAAACATCATCCCACACGCCATTTACTCAAGATCTATTTCTCCCGATGCGAAGCTCATCGCATTCCCGGAATGATTCACCTCGTGATTCAAGAACTTGGAGAATTATTCGGGTAGAATCGCAGACAGCGTCAGCGTCTTAGTACCAAATTCACTCCTGTCTGACTCATGACCGGCCTCATTCACTTGCAATCCCTACTACCAGGAGGATGAAGTTTACTGCACCCTGGAGCGTCATGTCTCGTTGCTATCTAGTTTCTTGCGAGGGAACATTCGGAACATGCTGCTCGACGTTGTTGACCATTTTGCAGTGTAGACGTTAGAACCTGGCGTCTGCTTAATGTACCACGACCATGAGGCTAACGAATAATTCTAATTGTTCTGCGACGGAGCCACCGGTGATCATAACTGCATAGGGATGACGAACGGTGGCACCGCCGCGTACACAAGTCGTGACGTTATGGTCTACTTGCACGAGGAAGGTTTTGACCCTGGATATTACCGTTCGCCGGGGACAAGTGGACGTTCATCACGGGGACCTGGACGGCCGTTCGGCACGAACGAGCATTGTTCTTGACCTTGCCCTCCCTCCGCTTTTTCCGGCATCGCAGGTGGATCCAGATTGCTTCGATCTTTCGGTCCCCGACGACTGTTATCGCAGTTCGTTCCGTTTTATCTGACCTCGAATCCGGGAGTCCCCCTTTTTTTTCCCTCTCCCCGATCGCTGGTCAGATCAGCCTCGGCGGCGTTCCACTTCGTACAGCGTTCGTTTCGAGGAGAAAGTCCCGGCGGGTTTATTCTATTTCTAAATATGTTGAAATTAGCGCTTTTTCTTTCCTCGGACAATAGCGGCCGGCTCAAAAACCGGGCGTATTGTAAACACGACAATGGCGAACGCACCGAGCGGAGTCGAGATACGGATCGACGGTGTCAATAAAGTTGGATATTATCTTTATGTTTCCACGTATCCGCGGCACAATGCCTCTATTTCACCGTCGTTAGGCGTATTTCACGGGTTACTGGGACGCGGCGCGCTCGTAAAGCCGTACATGACCGGGACTTCCGCCGCGATTAGCCGGATTTTGCCTTCAATCGCTGCAATCGCTCGTTTCGTGGCTCGTTTGCGCAGCGAGTTCTCTGCGCCGTCGAGTGTAACAGCGTTTCGCTGGACAGATTCGCATTGGTCACCGCGACGTCTTCGAAATCAGTCATTCGCCTACTTCGAATTCAATTCACCCTCCGCTGCGACCCTTCGAGCGTCGTCTCTTCCATTAAACGAGAGTACAATCCACTCTCTTCCATTTCATTTCGCAGCCAGTCTCCCCGAGTAACTCGCGAGGAGAAGAATCGCGCTCGTCTGAGCCGCTCAGAGTCCCACGAGACGAAATCTTCGACGACACTATGCTCTCTGCAGTTTCCAACCTCTGCGCCAAGGAAAATCGATGACGACGCGAGCAAGATAAATTCGAGGGTCGTCCCCGTCCCTCATGGACGCGTCCGCGAGTAAACAAAAGTGTTCTCCTCAGTAGGAGCTAGGAGCGTACGGGAAACGGAATCGGTGACGTCGACATGGTCGTATCGACCCTTGGTAGTCGGGCGCTGGTCGCCGTCACCCTGGCAACCCTTACTTCCTTTTGCATAGGGCGACTCGTGCCGCTGTCAACTCGCGAACGCCTCTAACTGCCCTGCGATCCTCGTTTCTTCCCTTTTACCCGGCTCTTCATTAGCGCCGGGATCATCGAGCGCACAAGCACTCGCGCGTCTCGCGACTTCCGGTTTATCGCGGCGCTTGGAGTCGCTATTTGCGCTTCCACTCCTTGGTACATTGGCTGTCTGTTTAGACGACGCACAGTGTTCGATTCAGTGGACAAAAGTCAAAAATTCTAAATGTATGATCGAAAGATTCTTATATAGTTAAATATTAATAAGAAAATGTAGTTTATAGTAAACTACACTTAAGCCGGGAATCCACCAGAAAGCTAAACTAAGCTATGCTAAGCTATGCTATGCTATGCTATGCTATGCTATGCTATGCTATGCTATGCTATGCTATGTTATGCTATGTTTAAACAATACATTTTTATTAACTTAGCTTAGCTCTTGGTGGAAACGGATCCATAAAAATGTATTGAAGCTAATTTTTTTTTAAACATAACATAGCATCGCATAGGATAGCTTAGCTTAGCTTTTTGGTGGATTCCTGGCTTTAGAAGTTATGATGTTAGAAGTCTTACTGACTCTGTGAGTCGGTGCAGAGATTCAAGACTTGTTTCTGAAGCGGTTCCACGCGATCTGAGGCTGGTGAAGCGGAGAGTCAGGAAGAGGTAGTAGCGTTCCGCTTGACCGAAGAAGTTTGCAATTAGTAACTTTGTGGAGGCAGATGGAGTTGAATATGGTCTATATTTTTGTTTGGATTGGTTGTGCTATAAGTGGGTTAAAGTGTTAGGGAAAATCCCCTAGTGGAAGGCTTGTATGCACCCCAATCCGATTAACCCCTTTATTCATTGCGTATCAGTTTTGGCGTGCAAATACAAAAATTTCAACTCTGATTCTTTTTGCGATGAACCATTTTCTGAATTGATAAAATGTACTATGTACTTTTCAACACCGAAGAATTTAATTATCGAAGCATTCTCCTACGAATTCGACTGCCGAATTTCTCAGCAAGCCAAAGAAGACAACAAAGCCGTTAATTAACACCGAACAATTCTCACGCATGTAATAAGAAGAGAATGCGTAATCTGACTCCGCTAATGACTAATGTCCCAAGTAGCTCCACGAAGGACGATTATAAACTCCGCTGTCAGCAGGTCGCGTCGCAAACAGCGATGTTTTCAATTGTAACGCTACACTTTATTTATTTGTATTCTATAAAGCGCTTTATCAACATCCTTCGTTCCATAATAAACCATTGAACAGCCGCTTCAATTCGCGATATATAGCGTTGGCTCAGTGATCCCTCTAATTAGGATCCGACCTTTCCGATTGCTTAAATAATCCCGTGTTCCGCATATTGTCTGTTTATTATTGGCCTGCGGGACCGGCAGAGAACATCGATCAGCTGCGGAGCTGTTTGATACACTCGCAATAGACGCGATCCATTATTCACGATGCTCTGTCCGCGACTTGTGCGTCGAGCATGAAAACTCGTCGACAGCTAGCTTCTTGTTTATCGCCTCCTTCCACCGGGCATGTTTATAAACATCTTCCGGCTTAGATTGTACTTAATGTCGCTTGGTTGCGCGGATGCTGGGAATGGTGTTCGTCTCTGAAGGAGAGAGGTCAGCGGAATTGGGTCAGCAGCTTTGAGGAACATCGTTTAGGGGATCTAGAAAGAAACTGATGGGACGCGTGTTGTGGTTGTGGAGTCATTGCTGTTGAAAAAGGATTCAGAAAATTTGAAATCCTTAGAAACACGATCCTTTTCTCCACGATTTATTTTATGCACACCATTTAATAAATTCACTCGAAACAATTAGCGCAGAAGTTCATGGAAGAGTCTACATCTGTGTCAATAGGATACCCATAGGCGGTATCTAAAGTATCGAAACGGCGCGGTCGTTTAGATAACCCATCGTTCAATTACTCCGCGCACAAATCGCCGAGCTGCGGGATACGAAAACTAATTGCGAAAAAAAGTAGCGTGTTCCGTTCTCGCCTCGCGCCTTCCACGTCGATAATGACGAGTCGTGTATGCTGATTTTCCGTGCGAGTTCCCTTCCGCGACGGACACGCGGCAAAGTGGGTCGTCGTTTCCTCCTCTTTGGACGTTCCCGGTTCGACGCGATCGAGGAGGCGATTTAGAGCGATGCGCCTAATTGCTTCCGATTAGGCCTGTCTGGGATGGCGCAAAGGCCCAACCCAAGTAGAAAGACGGGAATTAACATACCGCGGCGTCCGGGAGTTGGAAGGAGTAGCACAGGTGCAGCAGGAAGTCGATAAAACGACCTGCACGCCGCTTGCCTGTCTCCGCGCTGTTCGAATCGTGAGTTCGCACGGTCCCCGGGGCGGTTCAGCTCCGATTATTTGTCACTTCGTTGCTCACCGAGTCACATGGATTAACTAATATCGATCCCGAGTTGAACGTCACGCGACCTCCTCGTCGGATATTCTCGAGGATTAATCTGAAAGTACGATGACGGGGTTGTTTATTTCGACGACGCTGCCGGCGTCCGCTTTCCAGACACCGGGACTCGCCTATTAATCTTCCCATTTACATATCCTCGAGATTCTGTGACGTCGCTTATGGATCGCTGGTCCCTTCCATCACCCGTGTCGCTTTCAACTCTCTCACGTGTCGGACTGATGTGTTTGGCGAACCATTTATCGACAAACAGAAGCTTATCAATCTGCCATGGTTAGCAAACGTCGCGGCGTAATGGCAGTCAATAATTTCGTTTCACTTCCGTTTTTTTTTTTTTTTTTAATGACACTCGTTAAATGGCAGCAATCAATAATACCGGCGTGAAATTTGTTATCGAATTCACGGTTATTCAGTGCGCCGAGAACGCGAGATATGGAACGGTGTCACGGTTGTAGTAGGAAAAATGCGACGCCTCTGCATCACGAGATGCGTGGAAGCACAAACTCCGATCGCGTTACTTTTAATAGAATCGAGCGCGTATCGATGCACCGACGAAACGGGAAATTCGTAGCGGCACGTGGGAAATTTATGGTAATCTGGCGTCAGTTGCTGCCACTCCTCTACCCTTATGCGTGTACTCGGCCCCGCATTCAATTTTTTATACTACTCCCTTATCAGACCTCGAGTCTTCCAACATCCTACATTTTATTGTAGCTGAACGTTCGCAGTATATCAAAACATTTGGAGCAAAATTTCTCGGCTACCTCCACTGAAGTATTCGTCGAACAATTTTCTAAATCCTTAAAAAAATATTTGCCGCATTTTGTTTCAACTGTGTTTACTTTATTTTAGATTCGTTAAACAACAACATCCATGCGTTTCCAGATATCCGCGGTGACATTCGCGACCAAGGTTTTTTATCAGTGAAAAATTGTACAACATTCCCGTCGACGTTGCTTCGCAGCCGCACGCAGACTTATCTCCCGATTCATTTTGCGAATATCTACGAGCCAGGCGTGGCCGATATTCCCGAGTCAGGGAATCTGTTCGTGTTATCTGTTATCAAGCGAATGTACATGAAATATTCATCAGCAGACAGACTTTCGATACGGAAGCGTTTGCACTCATGTCGGTGCATTATTTACAGCGTACAGGGAGAAGGGAGAGAAGGGTTTTCCTGGGCCGCGCGATGCACGCGAAACGCGGATCCTTTGGTTCAAGAATGACGCACGATGTACTCTGACTCGGTGAAGTGGTTGATGGGAAGCCCGCCGCGTGTAAGACTTGAACTGGAATGCAGCCCGGAGTACAGAGACGCGCTTGTCAGCGTTAATCCGTTTACTACCGTACAATTTCCCGTGTTTGTAAGCGTGATACGCTTTCAAGTGTCTCGGATCCAGTCGAAACTCCGAAGACCGCTATGATTATTGACAGTAGAATCGATTTCGGAAGACGGTAAATGAGAGCGGAACCTTTTACGAGATAAGCCACGTGTTGAGACTTGTAAATTTGGTGAAAGTAGGTCCTAAAAATTTCGCGACTGAAATTTTGAAAGAGGAAGTATGCACCTCTTCGCGAGACTTCAGGCGACGAGTAAGAAGTTCCTGACAAAAGGAAGAACGGCAAGGCGACAAGCCGCGCCGCGAAGGAGACGAAAAAAAAAGAAATACAGAGAGACACGTGTCGCTAATTAAGCGTGACGGGGCCAATTGAGCCAGCCGTCGGTGTCGCGCGAAAAGAGAGGAAAGTGGACGGGGGGAATCGCGTGTCGTCGTGCGCGTTGTCACGTGCTCGAATGCAAAATGCGAGGCGAGAGTTTCTTTCTCCAGACATCTCGTCTGGAGATCGGAGCCGTGCCCTCTTCTCTTTCCCCCGGAGCACCGGTCAGCGGTCGCGGTCGCGCAGACCTTGGTTTTCCTCCCTCTCCATTCGGCTTTCACCGTGCTTTATTTTCCGCCGCGAAGCAATTCGCGATAATTCTCCGGATCGCGCGACGGTATTCATAAACCGGAGTTAAATCCAATCCGCTTGCAACGCTCGGGTCGAAGAAATACTGTTGCCCGTTCGACGGAGCGCGTAATCTGCATCTTTCCGCAGAAGTCACATCGATCTGTCCGTCGAGCCGGGCGCGTTTCATGTTTTCTTTTTTCCTTCTGGCCAGCTGTCCGTAGGCGTTAAACGCGAGCCAAAGGATGCGCAATTCATCGATCGAATCTTTCATCTGGGTCAGCCTGGTTTACCGCGTGTACGTCCCTTTTATTATCCTTCTGCTGCCGCAAGATTCTCGCGCTTTCTTCGTAGTCAAACCGCTGCTAATGAACACGCTGGAGATACGAACCGCGATTAATCAACGAACTCGAGGAATTTGCTCGATCACGGCGATTCTTGTTACTCCCCGATTACCTCGTAATTAACCACGATTTATATCCCGGTTCGTGGAAGCTTGCTTCCAGTAGCCGCGATCGACGAGATCTCGAGAAGGATTAGAAGCTGGAGATCCTTTGCGATGCCGTCGCAGGTGGAAGAAAACTCGAAGCAAGGTCTTTCCGCGCGACGGTGATTACGGGAGAATTTTAAAGACGACGGGTATTGATTAAAAAAGATATTATATTATCATTCCTTCCAGAATCCCATCAACTGCGGGAGTTCGTCAGCGGAAAGCCGTTGTGTAAAGACTAGCATTAAAGTCGCCTCCGTAAACACGCCGGTTCCCATAAACATTCTGTTAACCACTGTTATAATAACGCCAAGCAGCTCTTATCTAATATCTCGTAGCGGCGATGTCTTTCAGATTGGTGAAAGCCTAAGATGGATGGTTGGTCACGCCTACATCCTGCTCGGAATGTTCGCGGTTACGATGTTTAGTGAATTATTTCATTGGACTTCTGCGCATCCGCTCGAGCCGTGATCGAAGATAACTCTGGGAGGAAGGAATCAGGAATCCTCCGGCTTCGAGGATTCGCGCACCGCAAACGTTCTACTATGGGGCGAAATCCGCCGTTTCGCCGTTCCTTAAAAGCCGACGATCTTCCTTCTTGCGTTTCCCGTCGACATTATCACATTTAAGATTGCGTCGCATTTCCAATAATATTACTCAACCTTCCCCGACACGACCCCATCGGTCGCTACCGGTGGGAACACACGGTAGACAGCTGTGCAGCGTGTCGGTGTGTTTCGGGATCCCTTCGGGCTCCTGTGTCTCTATTGGAGAGTTTTACAGTAATAAAAGTCGAGTCACAGAGACGAGGCGACCGTAGCAGCCAGGGCAATTTAATCGGGGAGATGGAGCCAACGAGGCTGTCGCCTTGCTTCAGTCTTTTAATCCTTTGCCGAAGAACGAGGAGCAAAGGCTACTGATCCTCTCTCCTCCGTCAAGAATTAAAAGGGATCCTCTTTCGCGACAACACAGTTTACGGCGGTTGCGCATCGAAGAGGCCATTATCAGGATTAAAGTAGATTACTATCGACGGGGCAAATTTTATCGTTGCTGCTCTAAGAATACAGGTATCCCTCAGTTTAACTCCTTCCGATGAAATAATTGCCTAGAATGTGGACGAACTCACGAAGGGTTTGGATTCCAGATTAAACAATTCACAGAATTGTTCGTTGTTTGTCCGCTCCTGCAGCGATAATCGCTTCGACGAGCGTGTTTGACCGACGAGATACGCGATACCGACCAGACGAAACGCTATATTCTGCGTTAATCTCGAGAGATTGGTCGCGCTGAGACGTTTGTTCTCTCATGCTCACTCTCTTTGAGTTTCTAAGAAGGAAACGCGCCGCGACGTCGCGCAATCTTTTTATTGAAACGAGAAACTGTAACGGAGTCCGGAGTAAATCCGTCGAGATTATGGCGTAAAGAAAAGAGATTGCTTTTGCGTGGAAGATATCGATTACTGGCTCTCGATGAAATTATCCAGCGGAGTTTCGCCCGGCGCGTCTGCAGACGTTCTACGGTCGTTCGATAGTTAAATCTGTTAAAGCTGGGTCACTGGAATTTGGCAGGGATCGGTCGGAGCCGACTATTGCGTTTGCGAACCGCGTTTAGTCGCGGTCGTCACTTCCGTCCTTGGATCTCTTCCTCACGGAATCATTTGAATTCCCCAGTTCCTGTTCGTTTCGCGAACCTCCAAGGAAAAACGAACAACGGCGACAATGTCGCTTCGTTTCTGCTATCGAAAGGATTCTGCAGAACTAAAGCAGGGGTGGGGCGTGGGTCGAGGATAAAAGGCCGCGGGATCGTGAGGGGAAATCAGAGCGAGTTTCGTTTAACCCTCCGCACCTTCTTCTTTGACTGGGATCTCCTCCTCGTTCGATTCGTCCCCGACGTCGCGTCGCTCGCATCCGGGAACTTCCGTTTCTTATCTGCTCCGCAACGAGCTCTCGCGCCTCCCGGTAGACCGTTTTTCCTCGGTCCTAGCCGTGCTCCACTTTCGCCGATCGTTGCCGGTTGATCATTTAATTTGCGGAGTGGCAAGAAGTCGCTTCGCGGAAGCCTCCCACCGGGGGATAGACGAGGAGGGAAAAAAATGACGATGCGGCGATGAGAAAGACCGCCGTCGGCTTCGAGGGAAGACCCCCAGTCGAGATATTTATTGCAGCGGAACGAAGTTATTGCTCCGCGCGATCCAAGAGCGATCTGCGAAACGGAATTATTCGCGTTCCTTTCGCGCCTTCCGGGAATCGACGGCTCGACCCAATTCTCGGAGACGCAAACGCGTTTTGCCTAGACGATTCAGGCCGGTTTGCATGATCGAGAACCACCGGACCAGTTGTCCGGGTGCGTTACGTTCGATCGGGTACGGTTCTCGCGGTCTTGTTCGCCCGATCGAGACATTTACCGGAGCATCGAAATGGAACGCGCCGGTGTGTCGGGAATAATTAAACCGGCAGGTAGGTTGTACATTCAGCTCATTATATTCTAATGAATGTATCGCTAATCTTGCCGATTGTACACAAGAAAAAGGCATGTTGAATCCGTGCTAGACGTTTTCGCCGGCATATATCCATAGGTGCGTGGCTGGAATCGATTGAGCTGGGTATAGTGGAAACTTTATTGAGGAATATTCGTTGTAGCGAAACGATCTTCACTTTAAATTAAAATAGAACAGAAATTGGCCTCTACTTAATTTTTAGTTTAAAATAACTGAGGCTTTTTGAAAGCGCAGCGTTGCCTTTTAGAGCACCTACTCTCACTCTACAGATATTTGGACCAGGTATAGCGAAGTTGGGGCGACCCTCGCGTGACCCTCATTCGTTCGACCAGAAGAAGGAACCCTCGCGTGCGCGAATCGGTTGACCGAAACGAATCACGGTGTAACGGTATCGGATAACGCGACATCGTTTGACTTAACTCCCTCTAATCCTGATTAGCGCGGCGTAAGACCGCGAGAAATAGTCAGCGTTAGTGGGTCATCGGACCGTGCCAATTCGGTCGGTTCCAGACCGATAATCGGGAAATAAATGGGACGATGTTATTGATAAATCTTGGTCGTCGTCCCGCTCGGTTTTCCCTTTTCGCTGTTGTCGTTTTTCACGGAGTTGAACGAGGCGGTCCGGTGTCCCGTCATCGAGAGTCTCGATTAGCGGCCGCGATAATTGGAACAAGACGTCACGCAGCGCGACGAGGAATTCAACGGTGGCGCTTATCGCGTGCTCTCGTTGACGCCGCGACGCGAAATCGACTCTCGTTCGTCACGGACCACGCGGAGAGAAAGAAAAACCGTCGACAGTTTATCCAGCTGCGATAGATCCAGACGCTTTACGACCTTATGCTCTGGAAAATCTCTTTGATTCGCTTTCACAAGTGTCGCGAAACGTCATCAGCTGACAGGAATACCTTTTTTTATTTGAATCGTCCTCATCGACGGAGCCAGACAGCGTGCAGACGTCCTGTGTCAGTCTGCGGTTTCCGCGCGTGCGACAACACGTCGTAGCGAGATGCAAATGAAACGCGGAGGAAATGCCGAGGAAACGTAGACCATCGACCACGGCTGTCGATCGTAAGGGATTCTGCGAGGAATGGCTGCTAATTGCCACGGAATTTCGTGAGGGAGCCGATGTCGCAAGCGTTTTTGAGCTGTCGTCGTGCTCCGACGCGGAGCATCGAGCGCGTCCCGGATTGCGCAATCTGTGGAAAGCGGCTGGAAATGGTTGTGACACATCCTCGAAGGAAGCGTGAGGCGTCGCTCCTGTTATTACATAAATTGACAATTAAGCTCCTCGAGCGAATGAACGAGCACCGCGACACCGAGCGAACTTCGCAGAATCCGCGCCACGGAGAGAACGTGGATTTCACATCCGTGGCGAATCGCGTTTTCTGGGATCAGTGAAACAGTCAGTCATTAGCAGAACAAGAGATAGTTGGTACTGGAATCAATTCGATTCAACAGTAAATCTACGGTGGCAGGCGAAATATTCGTGGCGGTGGAGACTATGGAAGCGGGGAATGACTGGGCATTACGTGCGAGCGAATTCAGGAAGAGACCGGCGACTTCGCGACCGGGCAAAAAGCTAACGGCGTATCGGGGATATTAATAGGTATCCACAATTGGAAACTTTGTTCCCAAAAGAAACGCTCGCGGAGCGTAATTGTCAAATCTTGTGCGAGGTTTGCGAACAAATAATCGCCGACTCGTTAAACAGTCATTTGCTCTGGAGAAAGCATGGAATCGACACGACCGCCAAGATCGCCGTGCACGCGGAAGGAATCGTTTTTCTCGGGGTTCGATTTTTCATCAGCCCGCGTCTGTACACCGACCAAAGTGAAAATAAGTACCCCCGAAGTATTATTAGTGCTTTTTCTCCCCAAAGTAGGGGAAGCAGAGTTTTGTTTATGGACGGGGATCGGCAAAAAGTATAGTAACCGACGCGAACGGTACTCGGAGCTACTTTCGGCTCGTCGTCTCCGGGATTGTCGTCACGTCTACGCGTCCCTTTTCTGGCTGATCGCGCGTATCGAGCATTACAATGGCGTAATATCATGTGTCGGCCGCGCGGAGTAACGGGGCCCCGCGTGGTACGCGGATTCAGCGATGATTTAATCCCTCGCGTCGCGAGATCTCTGTGCAACCACCGCACACCGACTGCACCGTTTGATCTACCTGTGCGTCTTGCTTTCGCACCGTGAATACTGAAACTTCTCGGAGCATTTCGAACTAACCGATTTATAATTTTCCGGGTGTGTATTTGATGCTATTGTGCTGGGGAAATGCAGACTGCATAGATAAGTACATACATGCTGCAGTTTCGTGGGGAGACGCAGAACGGTTGAAACCGGGGAGAATTTACCACTGACTTTTCTTGGCTGGTTATTGGTACATCATTTCTCAGGTGAAATCTAATTGTTCTGACATTATTTCTCACATTGCTGAGAGTTTAAAGGCACGAGGAGAGAATTTATTAAAGATGAAATGCATTTTCCTTTGGCTATTCAATTCAAACTGAACTGAAGTAGAATTTTTTACTGTTCTATCTTTTCAAGAAATTACAAAAAAATCTGAAAAAATTACTAAAGTCCTTTCTGTATTATACAGTCGTTGGTTACGTGAAGTGTTTAACATTTTTTTCAATAAGAATTCAAATTCGGAAATGAGATTGCTCACTGAGGATTCCTGAGTAAGATCAACAAGCACTGGTCAAGATTTTCTTTTCTTTGTCTCAATTTTCCAAGCATCAGGGTCTTTCTGGCTGCTATAGTTATAAGAAAATGCTGATATTGAAAATAATTGAAGAAGAATTCAACATTATAGATATGCTGAATATTGTGATTTCGGAAGATAACGCATTTAAAATTTAGAACAATATTTTATAATTCATGGCAGAATCTGTCTATGGCAATATTTTTGATCCAAAATTAAACAACACTAAAACTTTCGTAATTGATTTTTTCAGTCAACCACAGTACAATATGGATATACAGGGTGTAACAAAAATGTTGCAGTTCCTTGAAAGGGGTAATTCCTGAGGTGATTTTGAATAACTTTTTCCGTAGTGAAAAAGTTGGGTGAGGCTTTGTTAACGAGTTATTAACGAAAAACACCGACCAATCACAGCACGAGTACAGTGAACGAATTTCAACGCGGGCTCCAGCTGTGAGTAGTATTGGCCCGTCATCGTCCGCGTCATCATTAGTCCGCTGTACTCGCTTCCCGATTGGTCAGTGTTTTTCATTAATAACTCCTTAACAAAGTCCCACCTAACATTTTCGATAAGGAAAAAGTTGTTTAAAATCACTTCAGGAATCACCCCTTTCAAGGAACTGCAACATTTTTGTTACACCCTGTATAACAATTCTTAATCCCGGGCT
Organism: Perdita meconis; assembly: GCA_030770465.2. Classification (NCBI taxonomy): domain Eukaryota; kingdom Metazoa; phylum Arthropoda; class Insecta; order Hymenoptera; family Andrenidae; genus Perdita; species Perdita meconis. The sequence goes on from JASKOS020000016.1 coordinate 6,937,142, forward strand.
ACAACCTCGTACATCTCTCAAATTCCACATCCTCATGCATAACAAAGTATCCAGACAAGCTCCTTTCCCCGTCACGCCCCGAACCGCGCGTCCGATAAACGACAACGTTAGAAGATTGAAGCGTCGCGTCGGTTAGACTAACGGGGCGCAGCGACAGGGCACAGCGCTCGGGGAAAAAAAACGACGAGATATCTCTGTCAATCAGCCGTCCGCCCGTGGCTCTGGATTGTCGAGAGACCGAGGCGGCTCGTGTCTCGTTCGATCGCGGCATGTACGAGGCGACTATCGGACCGGTCGACCGTCGGGCCTGGCATATTAGTCCCCATAAAGGGGCATCGATCGCCGTTTCAGCGAGTTCGTACACGGAGCACGCACGCGGAAGATCAAGCCGCAAGAAGCGCTCGAGCGCCTTCCGCACGCCGCGCGTGTAACCGTATACTTGAGCGTGGAACTTCGCGAAGTGCGCCGTCTCCTCGACTTCTTCTTGGTCGAGGATTTTTTCCAGACTTCCGGCGGGATCGATGACTCGAATTAGTTGCCGCATGCCCACCTCTGCGGTAGCGAAGAAGGTCGCTCGCGGAATTCGCTATGAGACGTCGCGGTATCTGGGGGAGTTGCCGGAATAGTTACAAGTTCGGTATATCGATCAGACTTAATTAGATCTGCTCGGTTCCGATTGTTAGGCCTTCTGGAGCGGCGGGTGATACTCTGAACTTGCGGAAACTGTGCTAGATCATTCCCCGGCGGGCGGGAAATTGGTTTAACGTCGGAGCGTCGTCGCTTAATTTTCCGCCGATGAGATAATGCGACGTAATGAGACGGAGGAAGGGTACGACGAAAAAGTGACCCGCTGAATTGTCTGCAGACCCGAGTAACGGATCGTCGCAGGTTACGATTGCTCTTTATGGGATTGATCTACTCTACGCTGTTCTTCTTTGGGTTCCTTTGTTGATTACGGAGTCGTAATATTCTTCTAGGAAACGCACTATCGTCGCTTTACGCGAGATAGTTTCGGTGCAGCTTCATGGCGCATTCCCCGGCTATAAAAGCGAACTTCTCGCAAATTGCTAACCGCAGCTGACCATTTCTCTTGGTCGGATCTTCTCTCATTGCAAGGATTCTCAGCCGACTGTACCGTGCCTCCCACGTTCTTTCACGCATTCGCGCAGGACGAACGTGACATTCATTTTGTCGCTGGTCGAAAAAGTGTTGGGAGCGCGGGTGACAAGTTATGTTTTTGTAAATAACACTCGGAGGCCTCGGGCCGAAGTAACGTTTATTGCGGAGGACAGTTACGACGGTTAAAAGCGATTCCGAGTCCATTGAGGTGACGTTAAATATTTAAAACCTTTTACCAATGTGAAATATCTTTACTTAATCAATTACTTTCTCTAATTTCTATTTTTTTGGGAGAGATTCATTACAGTCTTGAGCAGCTCTCGTCGGCTCGGTAAGCGCACAGAATTTTTAAAACTCCGTTGTGCCAGGTGTATAAATATGTATTCTCTTTATTGTATATTACAACACGGATTAACGGACATTACTCTGCCACTGTTTCCTTCGCTATCGTATTTTGGAATACAGGAAACAGTAACAATTATCATTTCATTGCATCTATGCACAACTACCATTTATCTGCCTCCGCGGGTCGGTCTTAACAATTCTTTTACTGTAGCGTGCAAATTTTTTTAACTGTACGTTTTTTGTAATAAGTAACCTAAAAAAAAGGACAACATACAATTAAATCAAACGTTTAATAAATGAAATTCTTGGAGCTTTGTGGACCGGTACGGATAGGTGAACTAGTTCTTTTAAAGAAAATAGGTGCTGGCACTAATGAAGATAAATTGCGTTTATGAAAATGCTGAAGAAATTTCTTCCTTACTCGACGGAATCAAAAATTCAGGTTTCGTGTACAATGGGACTTTGATTAGCTGGCAGTAAATTATTCTTGGCTTTTATTAAATATGGATTTAATTATTCTATGCATCCAAGCTACGAGGAAAATTTGGGCTGAGATTGAATAATGGTCTGATAGAAATAGAAAAATTTTGTGGTGGAAAATTGCTTTGGTCCTGATGGTGGTATGAAGTTGATTAATCAAGGTCTTTGATAGATAACAGGTATAGTAAATATTACTCAATTTCTGAGCTACATAAGAAGTCATACTACATACAATCAATTTTCGGAGTCATGACAAAACTTTCTCCGTTATCCAATAGAAAAGAGTTCAAGACTCCTTCTCATCACTTGTGCGCAAATGGGTTCACTAAATCCCAATCGCTCCTCCATTCAATTCCCCAAGACACAAACTCCACTAGCAGTAATACTAAATCAGTGTTTCGTCGGTAAGGGCGGACTGCGTCCGGCGAGAGAGTCCGAGCAAATCCTGTATACACACCGATCCAAACAAGGTAGCGAGTTTTCCCAGAAATTACTTTCAGATTGTCCGCCTCCGCCCCTCGCGAATTAAATCTCCACGAAACAAATGAAAAATCCGTGCGTCTGATCGTGTCTCCTGCGCGTGGTTCGGCAATTTCCGGCGTCTCTCGGCGCGGCTCGTAGCCGTGCTGCAGCGCGGCGTCATTCAGTCGAACGCTGACCGCCACGCGCGAAGGATCGCGTTACACTCGGTACACGCGCGTCGCCACGAGTCTCTGTCTGTCATCGACACAGCTGTTCGTTCGAAACAAAACCGCGTTCCATCGTATCGAGCCTTCTTTTCACCCAAAACCCAATTCTCTCGTTGTGTACCCGTTTCGAGTCGTCAATCGATGTGTATCTCGACTATGTGCGCGGCTTTCCACCTTGCCCTTTGACCTGGCACGTGTTCCAGTCAAGTTAGCAGCCTCCGACACAACGTGTGGTGCGTTCAATCATTCCCTGTGCGGTGTGTGATCGGAGGTTCATCGAGGTGCGAACACGCCTCCTTCCCGGCGGCCTGTTGGCAAACACAGCTGATACGCGCGGAAGGGAGATCGCGGCTTCGAACGAGCAAGGACGCTCAGACCGCCTCGCGATCAAGGCTGGATCGTTGTCACCGTTGATTCGAGACGCGCTTCCCACCCTCCTCTCGGCCCTCCTTAACGAACCCACCCGCCTTTTAACGAATTCAACGAGGTCCGCTCGTTCGCGCAATCTATTCTCGCGATAAGTCGCCTGATCGTCGTCGAGGAGTTGACTGACCGAGTGATTCAGGAGATCGCGACGTAGTCGTCTCGATCGAGCGACACGTCGAGTGCGGTGCACTCGCGTTATCGCGTCACGGCGATCCATCGGCCGGGAAATCAGTGATGTAGGAAGAAAATCGGCGAAGAACGAACGAGGAAAGAGTTTCCGTTCCTCGCGAGGATTTCGAAGGTTTCGGCCACGCGAGTCCACCGAACCGCCAGTGCCTGAAGTGCGTGCCTAGACGGCGCGCAATTAGCCATCGACAAAACTGTTCGCCGGTAATTAGAGGCGAATTAATTGGAACGCGAAGCCAGGATGAAAGAGAAGAGCACAGCGGGAGGGTCGGTCGAATAAGCGCGCGTGCCTTCCACGCTTTGAGGATCTCGGCATCCGTTCCTTCGTCGATTTCGAGGCGAAGCTGGTTTCTGTGCCAGTGGATCTTTCATGTGTACAACCCACGATCAATTTCACGAGCTACCAACCCCCGGCGGGGGAGTGACCAGCGTCCTTGTCCGGGCGTTCAATTATTAAGCGCCGGAGGACTGTTTCACGCGATCCCAGGAAGCAGAGCCAGCGGTTGACCTCGTTGACTCGCGACTCAGGGAAATACGAGAAAGGGATAGTAGCCAGGTTGTGGAGGGGGTGGGTAACGGCTGGTCACCGATAAAAGGGAGAGGAATCCGACGATCAGCGTGTCGGGAATCGGGTCCGAGGATGCGCCATCGGGCGATCACGCGATCCTCGGGAATCGTAGCGGCGCTAGAATGTTGACGGCCCGTTCTGGGCCTCTTGGGCTCGGCGTGCCGCGAACCCTGGGGCCCGCGGAGGGTAGCGATCATCTGTTCCTGCTCCCGGAAAGGGCGCTGATCATGGACAGCACCCATCTACGACAGGATCTCGCGGGTCTGGACTTTAACCTGCACCTCAATCTGCTCCACACCGCACCGCGTGGCAACGTCTGGCTATGTGAGTTTTATCATTTCGTCGAATCATCTTCGGACGATTCATCGGAGATAAGTTGATCTGTATTCATTTGTGATGATTGAGGAAGTTTGTTTGGACGACTTGTTGAACTTTTTTATGGTGAATGTTTCTATTGGAATAGCAATTATCCTTTCGTGGTGGAGGAAAGGAATTTAAGTGATAATGGTCCTGGCATGCTTGAGGTTATAAGAGGATTGATTACCTAAGTGACTCTATCGCTCGACAGATTTTGATGAATCAGTACTATCGATATGGCTCCATTAAGTGCGATGAATCGCTTGACTCTGCTGGTTTCTTCCACTCCATTCGATCGAAAGTCGTTTTTATTTACTTACACGAGTCACGACGAACGTTGAATCTTAACATATTTGTGATCGAAGACGTCAATCAACGTTTTTTTTTCGTTTTCTAGACATTTACAACTACAGACGTGACTCGACGTTTTTGTTTATCCAACATTAGTAAACAAATAAAATTCTGCTTGGACTTCGAGCGATCACAAACGTGTTGAAAGTATTTAAACATCGTGTTCCACCATTTCAGCAAATCATTTTTTAAAATCCTCAAAATGTAAACACGCACCTTATCCTTAGTATAGATGCTGAGTCTACACAGTGTGTATGCATAGTTCAAACAGTTACTGACTTTGTTTCTTGAAGTCCAACAAATTACAACTTCAACAACGCCGCTTTGACGTTTCTACCACATTGTGCAACTTGCGTACATTTTAACTGTAAACATACCGTCGTTTAAATATTTTCGTTGGTCCAAGCAGTTGCGTCATTACAGTGTCTTGACCGTGACAGTTGTTATCCGCAGAACTGCCATTTTTCTCTCAAAATTGGTCCACCTTTGCACGCGTGAAAGGTTGCTTTAAACTAGACGCCACAGTCGATTATCGGTTGCTGATTCACATTTAACCTACTTCCGCAAAGAAAACAGACAGCCAGGATGTCCTTCGAATCCTGGAGATCGCGTCCGCAACTTGCCTCGTTTCGACCCGACAAATCGCGCGTCCACTTCCGAACCTAATTGGAGCGGAGGGCAGGAAGTTTTAATTGGAATAACGGATTGCTAGCGCCGGTCGTTCACGTGCGTCGTTAAATCACGTTTCGTAATTCTCAATACGTCACCTCCTATGATTATTCTGAAACAACAATGGCCCTTTGCCGGCATTATCGGCAACCGACAAAAGTAGCGTAACCGTAGCATTCGAAGGCAAAGGGCCGTTTATTTCGCAGTCGCGCTATATTTCTTCCCCCTTGATTAGTTCGTTGAGGGTTCGAGGCAATAGTAGACGTCGAAACAAGATGTATCGTGAGTGGGTTTCGCTCCCCCTACCAGCTCCATTGCTGAAAACGCATGCGTCTTCGCGTTGACGGCTGGTTTCACTGAATACTAATAAATGGTTTCTAAACCATTCGCGTTGGCTAGCTATTTCTACAAATTTTCCCAGCGCAGTCGTCCGGCAACCACTGAATAATCGCGAATCGTAAACTCGACCGCTTCGTTACGAACTTTAGTCGCTTTCCACGGACCGGGGATATTGTTATTGGTAGTCGTGTGGAACTTGCGGGCAACGAAACGCCGGGCTAAGTCATTCAGGGTTGCACAAGTCGTTTCTCGGTTTTTTCAATTCCTTGTTGCCTCGTTTTGCTGCACGTCGCGGTCGAACAAGGGAGCGTCGACTGAGAAACGCCGCGCCGGGGAATGAAAAACCTTTTGCCCTGCGTCGCTTCCGCGAGGATTGGAAAGCAACGGTGCACGTTATTGGTCCATAAAGGCGGAAGTCATCCGCCGCGAGTCACGTCGCTGAAGCGACTCGTATTTCCGATTCACGATCCTCTAAATCCCGCTGTATTTGATCGTTTTCCTTTTACGGGTGCGCGAGAAATATTTATGAGATTCCCCCTGAACGCGCATCTCTAGGTCTGACGGACGTAAAACGCATTCTACAAACATTTTGCTGGGAATATTCAACGTGCCTTCGGTTTTATTTACATGAAACTGTGGCGAGATTGTGAGGATCTAAATCACATGTATACTTAAAAAAAAAACTGATCTAATTTCTGATTTAATAGTTTGAACAGGTGGTCTTCAAAAGACGGTTTCTGTATTGTTTGATTAAGATTCATAAACGTTGAAAACTATCACTAGTCTCAAGTTGCCACTAGATCATTATCATTTGTATTCATCACTGACCCCGACTGCCAATTACGGCCTCCGTTATGACATTCGTCCACAATGTTACCGACAACGCCTGCCAAGATCGTAATTGACGTTACCATAAACGCGGCTCTTTTCTCTTTTCGATCGACCTTGGGGGTTTATGACCCCAAGGACCGTCCAACTAACATTTTCTTAGGCGTCTCCTTCGGTACAGTTATGTCGGCTATCAACCGAGACAATCTGCTCGATTTTAATAGCCTCCCGTCAGAAAGTTGTTCGCATTAATCTCCCGTCAGCGATGGTCTGGAAACTGTGCAATTTCGTTTAATGGGGAATCCACGAACGTGCAGTTTTGTTAGACATTGAATTCCCCGGGTAACAGCAAATTTATTCCGCGTCGACATTCCCGTAGAAAAAGAGGAACACGACTGCGCGCGGTTTTTAATCACGCAACGCGGCCGACAGTCGCAGCTTTCGAAACGTTGCAACATTTTTAATCCACGAAAAGAGCTTGCGCGCGGCTCCGTGATAGTTTTGCTAATTATCGTGCTGCTCTTTCACCTCGTCATGCCTGGGGGACGAATCGACAGGTGAGCCCGGCAAGAAAGCAAACCGTGAAATTTTCAACGGAAGCCATGTTACGGCGTCCCGTTTCGCGCGTTACGGGAGCACACAAGTCTTTCAATCTCGTTCCACTGCTTTTATTTTTTCGACAGCGCAGGCTTTCAAATTCGTTTTTGCTTTCTGGCTGTTTTCCTTCGCGGCTAAAACGTGGTAGAAGGGAATGCAGTATCGCGTGGCGCCGTGAACAAATCGGAGTCCCGACGATAGAGGATTGCGAAACTCTTTGCCGCCGATTACGTCCGCGATTCGATCGAAATTCGTTAGACGCGCCGCGAACAGGTATCCACGGTGAGACGGGCTACGTGTAAAAAGACTGCAAAGAAATAGAAACCTTTATCGCATGCGCGCGTGCAGGTTTCGCGCGGTTTCAGGGAAATTAATTGCGGTATTTTGAAACCGCCGAGAGCAATCGATATACTTGATATTAGTCTGGTAATGAGATTATAGATAGTGCAGGTGTGCGCAGCATTCTTTTGTTGCGTAACGACGAGAAAGGTGGAAACGCGTGTTTCCTCATTTTCGCGGGATCTCGAGGAAATCGGTCGGGTGTGACCTATTGCGATCAAGTGATTCGCTCTTTTTTTTTAAGTGGCCAAAATTTCTCTACTAAAATTCTAAACTAATCTCGATGCAACATCTAAATTGACTTTGCGATGGATAAGATCAATCCGACTCGCCATTTCACTATCGAAATCGATGTATTCGATTAAATAACGTTATTTATAGTCTCGTTTCACTTTTCCAAATGACTTTCCAACAAATGCATCGACTGTTCTGCGTGTCATAGACTCGCCTTTACCGTAAATTATGTTTGTAAGTGAGCAATATTACAGTCCGATTAATGACAGTATCGTTTCGATATCGTTCCAGTCGACCGATGCATTGTTGCTCGAACGATCTTCACGCGATGGAAATGTCTGGGCGATAATGATTAACAAAGCGGCGTAGTTAGCCGCGCTTTAATAACGCGAAACGAAATTACTCGAGCATGGGGCAACCTTTAACAAAAGCGGAAAGATACTGTTTTCCGTAGCTCGAGCGTGGTAACGCTGCTATAATCGTATTTTCCAGCGATTCGGTGACGTTCACTTTGCACTCTTGCGATTGGTCTGTCGCCCGTTTCTCTTACTTCACGAGACAGATCGGAGTTTCCAGTCAATTCGAGTTTTACAGTTAAAATCGTTCGAGTGTTTCGATTCGTGAACCAGCTCTACACTCACCCAAGGAAGAAACTTCAGTAAACATCCTTTCTCAAAGCCTTGCCATCCTTATTAGGACACCTTTTATAATTATTATTCAGATAATAAATATTTGTTATGCTTAGCAAACCGAAGGTAATGTGCGCTTCTTTCGTAACAACTTTACTTCGCTTATTGCTTTTATTTCACATATCATTAACTACTCAGACCGCGTAGTACGATCTTAATGAAGACAGTTATGAATTGCTACCTTGTTCGTTGCAATTAGAGAATCACTCTAGATAATTCTATATGGCTGTTAGGCATCGTCCTTCGCAGAAATCGCCGTTGATAGTCAATTTAGTCTTTTCGTTGTTCTTCTTTGAGCGAGAAATTCGATTCGTTCGACCGTTTCGATTTACGGATAATCGACAGCGAGAACCATCGTCTTGCGTTAGTGCTGACCGTCGACTTCATTAACGTTCCGCGAGGCTATCGAGTCACGCCGATTTCATGGTGATTGAGGCCTTTTGTTCCTTCCATTACTCCCGGAGCATTCAGTAAGGATTGAGTTGAGTGTGTTTAATTTATTGAGACAATTGTTGCTAGAGATTGTTTATCCATGCGGCTTTGTTAATGATCTAAAATATCCGATGGCTCGAAGGCTTGAAATTGAATGCTTTCAAAGATAAAGTAGATTTTATTGTTAGCGGACAGATAAATATCTCCTGAAGTATAAAACCGTTGAACGCTATTTTAAAATTGAAGAACACTCACGAGTAGGTTGACGGGATAGTCAATAAAACATTGGTATTACCGTGTGCCAATGTGATACGTTCCTTTTCGAAAGGTGAATGCACAGAGAAAAACGAAATATTCTTGGAAAAGAACACCCACGCATTCAAAATGAGATATTTCGTAGTAATACCGATATGCTCCGTACTCAGTATTTCTCTCCTAGATTATTAAAAAATGTAATCCGTTCTGCGGACAGCTTAAAATATTCCATCAGCAGTGGTTGGTCGTTCCAGGGATTGAATAAATTCCAGGATCTTTTCGCGAGAAATAATTACCGCAGCAAGTCGTAAAATTTTATCGTCGTTCCTGGCAGTGGTACAAAAGTTCAATCGTCGCCGGTATCGTTCGCGTTGAAACCGAGCATCACGATTATACACGGCGCTAATCTTCGTTATCTTCATGTTATTTTAGCCTTGTTTACTCTGCGCCCATTGATATAACGCGACAATTCCACAACTTTCCGATTCAATAACGCGGCCAAATATGCGCCGGAAAATCGAATGAAAATCCCTCGAGCGGCTTCGAAAATTTCCTGAACTCTGAACTGCTATTGAAATCCGACACAGAATGGAATATGCATGTGTTGTTCAGTCGCGCGGAAGGCAGCGAACTCTCCGCGGAGTAATTAGCGTAAAAGACCGCGCGAATTTTCGTCGCGAGCTTCTAATGGCGCGGATTCGGGGTTAATGTCTCCGCGCAGTCTGGCTAAACCGAGACTTTACTACTTGCGAGCGCGATCTCCCGCCGAGGGCCGTGCTCTTAATCTCCGGCCAAACAAGAGCGTTCGAGTTCGTTTACTTACTCTTATTGCGTCCATTAATTTCGGTGCTCGCTCGGAGGGAGGAGATAAATCGCCGCGCGGTTTCTGCGCGCCCCGACCGAGCGCTCGGCGATTATCAGGGCTCCGTAGGTAACGTTATCGCGAGCCGCGCCTTCAAAACTGACGCCACGAGACCGAGTTCCATTTCCCACCACGATCTCGCGATTATCGCGCGCAGAGAGAAAAGAGAGGGACGTCGGCATCGTCGCCTAGATAAAGTCCCATTAATTGTTTTTAAGCCACGCCCCGCCGGCCGCTGAGTTAATTAAAGACGCGCGACCTTAACTCGCGGACCTTGGAAGCGCACGCCTTGATTTACAAAGCCGGTCGCCCGCGTGTGCCCGCGCGCGCGATTATCTTTAATGTCAAGTTTCCGTATCCTTTGCCGTTTATTCCGGCCGATTGATCGCGCGGGACTAGCAAGCCTGATCGCTAATCCGATCACGCCGGTAGGCTAATTAATCCGTTCGACGCGATCGTGGACTACGGTCGACGGACGTCGGGCGTTGGTGGATTATCAGGCGTCGCATGGTGATCGATGCCCGATAGTTCGACGAGTTCATAATTTCTGCATGAGGAAAATTATGTAGTCGAGGCTAACTTTATCCTGGAGAGTGGATTTCCGCGGGAAAATAGCTGTTTCTGCGCGCTGATATAATTTTCGGGGAATTTACATTTTAGAGTGATAAACGATCCCTATGGTAGTTGTTTGATAGATGTTACAATTTTATTTGGAACGCGACGTATCATTGTTATACACACTCGGCCTGTGTAATTGATTATAGAGGTATTCCAATGATTGAGCAATGGGGCGGAATCAATATTTCATACATTATTTCTCTTATACCCGAACGATGAATTGAAGTTGGAGCATGACCTAGATATTTGCGGAGCTCGAAATAATTAGAGATCACCTACTTGGATAACGTTATTCGATGCTTTAAAGCCTCGCTGTACAGAGTGTTCCCTTTCGGAAGTTTCGAGAGGATGAGACGGATAAGCAGCAATTCATAATAATACTGTGGTCTCTGTGGTCTGATTGCTTTTTTATTGGTCGCTGCAAAAGCAATTGGAATTTATACTACTTTGTTTTCAAATTGTCAGTTTTTATCGGGAAACCATTTTTTAAACTAGCGATAGATAGCAGTAGGTTGTACACAATAATAGCCGCTATTAGCTACATAATCCCAGGATCAGTGGTTTCCAGCTTATTTTTATCGTGAAACTTTTTACCAGATTGAACAATGTTGTATGTTTCTGTTATAGTGTAAAGCGAAAATCCAGTTTGATATAAATGTGCAATAGTAAATAGAAACAAACAACATATTGTCTTTTAAGATAAATGTAAAAATTAAACTTTTATCCGGCTATCTCATGATAGCCTCTTTTTTTTTAATAAGAACTAGTCTTCAGCACCTCACGTTCTAAATCTGCGTTGGCACATTCATATACATACTGCTAAATTCAGCGGATTTCTCCGTGGAATCCTAAATTTTAGTGACGAAATCAGAGGGTTCCACGGAACTCAAATTTGGAACCTAGATTAAATACTAATAATTCTCTTTTCTTTCTGTTTCAGGTGAGTACCTCAATTTCCGTAACCAAAATAGCAATAACCGGGAATCTTGAATGATATATGTAAGTACTTAGCTCACCTACTATCGGAAATCGGTCGTTAAGACGCGCGAACAACCCTGGGGCATATTTTTAATTATCATTAGGCGAATAATTAATGAAGCGCCACTCGAACACCTCCAATATCGCCTGGGCTCAATTAACGCGTGCAGTTCGAAAGAAGCAGCAGGAGAGGTAGGTTCGAAGAGTGATTACAACGCGAACCGAATTCCGAAGCTAACGAAGTTAATGAATGTGCCGGGGGTGGTGATTTCGCCACGCCCCTGTTACGAATGGATGCCCTTACTACGGTCGAATCGAACCAACGATTTCGATGCCGGAAACGCCGCGTGGCCTAATGACCGGGAGGCCGCGTGATCGATGAATTCGTCGGCGACCGCGAACGCGCGGACGATATCGGGTTATACAATCTCGTTACGTGTACGGATCTTTGTTCCTGAAAACGGGGCGCGGTACGAGAATGATCGATTGCCGGAATTCCACGAGCGAGAGTGAAACTGTGTTGGGGTCTTCTAATGGATCCAAATTGTAGAGTACAAGTAGGCCAATGGCCCTTAACCTGTTCTGTGTCATTAACTTTTTTGGCAGGTTTAAGTCTATGGAGTCTCTCCTTGGAATAATGTTTTTGGATACTCGAACCATTAGTTTCGTCTCGAGGTATTGCAGAAGTCGATCGTCTAACGAACCAGCACTCTTCTCGTCCAAATTTTTCTTCCGAGAACAAACGGAAGCCTTTCTTCAAAGAGAATTGAAGTCTTGTTTGACCTAAACACTGGAGCTATAAATTGTAGCTATTCCTTTTTCAAGAAATACTTCATTTCTCCGTAGATCGGTTCCGAGGTTGCATACCAAAGACAATACATCATCGCGGCGGAATTCCAATTAAGTTGATTATCAGGCGGTTCGCTTGTTCGCGTATCGTTGACTAATCATCGCCTCTTTAGGCATACGATCGAGCACGCCTATGATTCTGTAGGTTCGTTGCGAGCGAAATGCAAACGACGCGACGGATCTTCCTTTGGAAATGGAATTCTTCTTCCGCCCGACCTGTCGATCTAATGAAATTCTCGAGAGTAGAGGCTCATTGAGCCGTCGATCACGAGCCCATCAGATTTATTCAGCGCGATTGGTAAATACCATCGTCGATACGGTATTGTTCATTCAGCTCTGAATAGGTGAGACGAGGAGTCTTTCTTCTGCGCGTGGATTCTTGGTAAGTCAAGTGGTCGTTTTCACGTACCGTCGAACCAATCGAACCTGTGAAGACGATGTCACGTTTCTATTCACGATACATCTCGGTGACATTTCGAATTCGTTGTTAGCGTTGGAGATGGAGAGGAATCGATACACCGGGATCTATTATGCGCTGCTTTCGCGTGTCGATCTAAAGGTTCGGGCTCTTGGTATATTTTACAAATTCCGAGAGCGACATTATGCGGTGCAATGATGTAGACCAGTGGTGTCAAACTCATATATGAATACGGGCCACCAAATTCATTTTAAGAAAATCCGCGGGCCGCAGACAGGAAAAAAAAGTCTTTTATTTATAATGGAAAATAACTCATTTAAACTTTACATTTATTTCTCTTTAATAAATTTACAAGAATTAAAAAAATACATTAATTTTAGAAATTAAAAGACTTAATATTTTTTTACTAGACACTTGGCATCTTTTCGCAGATACTATTTTATCGATATCGGGTGTAGTTTTTTGGGATAAAGATATTTTTAATATAGATTTTAAGTTTTCATTTGTTAACCTCACCCTGTGTGAAGTTTTATTAGTCTTTAAGACAGAAAATAATTGTTCACATAGATATGTACTACCAAACATTGCCAAGATTCTCGCAACAAACATACGCATTTCAATAAAATGTTCTGGCAAGTACGAATAAAAATCTGGAATGCCAATTTTATTAAATTTTTCCTTTAGCATTGTGTTGCATTGTATTTTTTTGGTCATAAAATTAATTTCAAGTTTTGAGCCGCGGGCCGCACTCTAAAGTCTTGAGGGCCGCTTGCCGCTTGATGTAGACGCATTCTAACTGTCTACAGTCTGAAAAAAATTGCAGGGTACGTCGTAAGATACACGTGTCAGATATCAAAAACGAGTAAAACTGAGTACCTATCGACTTTTATTTCGACGGCGTGGATACTCAAATTATTTCCAAGTCTTCTCCAGCTCCTACAGTGCCCCAAGACAACGAGCAAACCATCTGCGTTGTTCAGTTCGATTGGAAAGGCGCAGAAAATGAGAATCCCGCGTCGCGCTCGAAACATTTCTCTGTCTGATATATTTAGAACGGCGCGAGAGTGTTTTCCGGTGCTGGGGAACGCGTTCTCAAGAAAGGGAGACGCAGAAGAACACGATGATCCGCTTAACTATATCGTCTCCTCTCTGGAAAGAAATTCGCTCGCCCAATGAAGGTACAAGCGAGCAAGGGGATTAAATATTCATATCCCCTGAGACTGTAGCGGAGAAGCCGGTCTCTTCGACAGACCGAGAATTTTTATCAAGCTTTCTCGTCGAAGCGGAAAGATCCTTCTCTCTGCGATCTCCGAAATTCATAGAGTTAATTTCGGTGTCGCGCTAACGGCGAATCGTTTTCCGGGCGGTTGCCAAATTACGTCGCGGTTTGTGCGTGCGCGCCTACATAATCTGATTTATAGATCAGAAATTGGGCGAGGCGCACGGACCACGCGGCCGATCAATACACCATACCACTCGCCGTCTCCGTTCCCTGAAGATACGCAGGACTTCGCCACGCGACGAGGAAAATCGAAATGCCGTCGGCGGATTTATGCAAAATCTAAACTTTCGATGTATCGCGCGAGTTCGGACGTCTTCGACGCTTCGAGGACAACTATTCACGACAGTCTCACTCGCCGGGAAGTTGAGAAAGTTGCGGAATTATATCGGTACTTCTTTTCCCTCGTCGGGGAGCTCCGTCTCGCGGGAAGATGCAATTACCGTTCGCTTCTCTGGCTCTTTGTGTCACTTAGAGGCTAGAGGGGAACGTTTCGTTGACTCGTTCTCCACGGGTCTTAATGCATTGATACGCTTTATGAGGTCTCTCGGAGTACACGAGAACAGTGCACGTCAAAGCTAAGTAGGGAGGAAGTCGAGATCGATCGACCGAAGACTATGAGGCTAACAGTAAGTAGAGAGGGCGAGGAGTCGGGAAGTGGAAACGGTACGCTCGGGGACAGACGACGCGGCCAGTCCATTCTTTGTTTGGCGCCGTGAAAATCATGATCGCGAGTAGTTACTTTGGCGTCAACGGTTTTACTACATGTCTCAACTTTGCAGTTGCCTGAAATATTGTGTTGGCACATGCGGACTTTTACTGCCCATTGTTTTCGCTTGACACTCCAACTGCCACATCATCCGGGCTCAAGTGACACTTGTATTAACACATCTGTGAGTAATATGAACCCTTCGCAATCTGTCACTGATAATACAAACAAGATTTAAAAAACGTATATTTTTATTCATAACAGATTTGCTTCCACGAGCGATAATAAAATATAGCAGAGACTTCGATAAATTTGCCAGGATTTTATTGAATTTTTTAAAGCTTATAGCAGTAGAATATTAAACTTGGCTTTAGTTTGCCTACGTAAAGTTGATTTGATTGAAAAAAATTTTAATGAAATATACTGAAGGAAAAAGAGTTTTTATGAAACGAATGAATAATGTTAGTCTAGAAATTTGAGTGGAAATTCTGATAAAACGTGGCAGTCGGAGCAAGATTGCGAGAGTAACAAATTCTGTTATCAGAACTTCCCCATTCGGAACTTCAATTTCATACGCACCAATTTAATGATAGCCCACATTTAAGTGAGTCGTTCGGCACGGCATTTTATGAAATGTCTGCGCCTTCTGTTTGCGAGCGAGTATCTAATTGCCCGCAATCAAGTTTTCAGTTCGCTACCGCAAAAGTCCATTAGTAGACTGTACCGTTGATTCAGAGAACGTTTCCTGTTGAAGAGACCCGATGGTTTAGTTAAACGCGTCACATGTATGTAGAAGCTCCGATGCGCGTCGTCTTTATCTTAGTCGTTTGTTGACTTCCGCGAATCGCTATTCTCTTTCCACTTATTCTTCGTACCGGTAACAAAGAGCGTCGTTATCGATTAGCGACGTTTTGTGCCAAAGAGACATGCATTTGCGAGCCATCGTTCAATTTCGAAGCTCTTTCTGATAAAAATAAATGAACCCTCGCGCTGAGCAAAACGGGACTGACATTTCCACTCTTTCTATTTAAAATCCACACTCTTTGATAATTCAGAGATTTCGAGGACCTCTTTCCTACTTATTCTTTATTTTCAGAAATATCCTTTTCACTTTACGTCGATCGGTATTTAGCTCACCGGCAGCGAAGAGAAGAGACTAAAGCATGGATGGCACAGGTTTCCGCCGCGTCATTCCAGTTTGTCAGAGGTAGAACCTTAGTGCCAGATATTTCTTCCTTCTTCATTCACTCAACTTCAGCCTTTTGTTTTCTTCTCGGCCGTGGCACATTCAAGAGAATCAATATACCATTCTACGCCGAAGTTCGAAAAAAAAATCTCTCTTTGTATTTCTCCCGGTAGATTCTCTCGCTTCTTGTTTTCCTCTCGCTTCCCTCCAGACGGGCAACACGGACAGCTAATCCGATTCGTTGGCCCCTCGGATCCTCCGTTCACAGTTCATAGGTGGATCAGGCGGAAACCGAATCGCGAAAACAAGCCCTGTTCCATTGTTCCTGTTTTCAATGCGGGCCCCGGCCGAGGATCCGCGGCGAACGCTGAAGTGGACGCCAGCGATTCGCCCGTTTCTTTCACCCACCACTTTTACGACTTCTCGTTCAGTTTCTCGGGATTCTTCTTTCCCTCGATTTTTTCTGAAGGGTGTATACGAAAGCTTCCCTATTTACCTCGCAGCGTCGCTATGGAAAATTTCCCCCGCGCGTCTCTCACAGCGTTTCGCTTTTCCCGTTTCGGACGAGCCTTCCGCGAGTGCAAAGCTCGACCGTAAAATTGGAAGCACCCAAAGAAATTTCAAGACGTCAATGACAAGATCCTTTATGCCGTTTATGTAGGACGGCAACAAGGGATCTCGTTTTCTTTTCTGGATTTTTCTTCCTCTTCGAAAGTCGAATTGTTGTTAGAGGAAGAAAGTGGTTGTTGTGGAAGAAAAGTTATTTATTCAGAAAAAGAGAGACTTAAAACAAATGTCCTCTCGACGATGAACTCATGATTATATTCCTCGTTTGCGAACGGTAGAAAAAGCACGTAGTAAATTTGCCTATTAAGATAGTTGAACAGGCACCCTGCCAGGTAACCCCATCCTCCTCCGATATCGTAGAAAGTGCTGGCGGTAAGCTCAAAGCTCACCCATGCGTGACTAACCTTGATCTTTCGATTCCGTGCGATTCCTTCATCGATTTCCCGCTGTGTATGCAAAAATCGCCCATCATCTGTGCCTTTTACCTCAGATGAGGCTTTAGAATAGATCGAATTCGTCATCCACAAACTATTTTTATTTTATGAGTTGTGCAGGTGATTGTATCATACACATATTCCGTTTTTAGATTGAGCTTGACTGGTATTGAAAAATATTTTGCCATTATGGAATAAAGATTTTCGAAAGATATGTGATCTTCGAATATGATATTTACAAGTAACGATTCGATAAAAGTGCTACAGAAGTAATTCTATAAGAATTAAATCTGTCAAGATTTTTCCGATCCACTCATGCTTTCTACTTCTTTTAACGTGCCAACAATGAAAGCTATAATCTATCAAAGTTTCTTAAAGGAATGCATTATTAGTTCCAATTTCTAGCAATTCTAAGATTTTCCAGAAGGTCAACGCATCCATTTACGCAAGATCGACTCCCACAAGACTTCGCATTCATCCGAGACCCCTGCTGCACCTTCATCTAGCACCCATTCGCTCTTCACAACCTTTCCGCGCAAGAATTCCGCCCGCACGTGACCATTCGACCACGCTTCGATCCTCTCGGACCGAACACGACCGAACACTCGAAACTCGGTCTGTATCGCAACCTGGACAGGCCTCTCTGACCTCGAGCGCAGGGAACACCGTAAGAATCGCGTCCGTTTCGGGCTTCCGTTCGCCTAGAATGAGCGAAACTAGTTTCATCGTCTCCTATTTATTCTGTCTCGGCGCGCCTCTGAATTCTTCTTCTTGCCCCGTTAACGACTTACACGGAATTCGTGGTAAACTCACGAAGACTGCGAGCTCGTGCCCTCCGCGATATCCGTCAAGGGGAATTTTCTCTGCCGGCGCTCTTTTTGCAGAGGAGGGGAGCTTTGTTCCCCGGGAGAAGGCGACGAAACGATCCCGGATTCTTCTTCCCTCTCGAGTCTCGCGCGCCCCGTTTAATAGCCCCGCTGTTTTCTCGAATCGCTCGCGCTCCTCGGAAATTCGCCGATCGATCCGGTTGTCCGCGTTCCTTCAGACACTACGGCTGGCATCCGAGACGCTGAACTCCCCTTGAATTCCTTGGATTAAACGGGAATTCAGTCATTCCGACGCGACTGCAGTGTCGTCGTTCACGTTTTCTACTTTTAATTGTTCGTTATCTGCGCTTATGGCAGTTGTTTTGGTGATTATATTAAATCTCTGGAATCTCGATACTGCTACGGGAGATGCATATTGCAGGTGACGGTGAATAGTTTTTTCTGACAGCGCTGCTATTTATAGTCTCATAAACATGACACAGTGGTTCAACAATTTTTATAGCTTTCTACCGTATAAATTATACAGCGATTTGAAAATGGGCGTTCAGACTTTATACATTCCTAATCGCTCTATTAACAATTCAGATTCCTTGTGTTCGAATTTCAAATTGCACATGAAACGTCAAAATATCGTTAATACTCTCGCTACTTTCTGCATTTTTCCCGGACGATAAAACGTCGACCGAGTACGAACAGCCTCTTGAAAAACTTTTCGAAAAATTTGAACGCGGAGTTTAACAATGGTTCGCGAGTAAATTCAACTCGGCGGCTACTCACGCGCAGCCGCCACATTCGAGTATTTCCCGTTTCCGTCGGCAATGGCGAAAATTTGCCACAACGGAAGGTATGACGGAGGAGGCAGAAGGGTGTGTTACGTAGATACTCGTCCTCGAATTTCGCTCGCAGGTTTCGTGGCCGGAAATTACGTCGCGAGGGTCCACGGTCTACCTACCTTTTTCCACTCGCTTAAATTGCTCTAATTGGATAGGTCGGGACTCGTTCCGCCTATAGAACTCGGTAGCATCGCGTGTGTCGTGCGTGTCTCGAATCGATGGCACTTTGCGTAATATATGTATGTGCCACGAAGCGTCGCATGTTTTGGGTAACCAGATTCAGCGGAATCCGCTGCAACTGAGACAGCAATTTATTGTCGGCGGATCAGTTTGACTAATCTTGTAGCGGTTTCGCCAGCAACGATACGAGAACCTTGCGAATCGCAGAAGTTGGTATAAAATACCGCGAAAATGGAGGTTCGCTTTCTTTCCTCTTGAACGCATCTATTTTCAGTCCCTCTTGAACCATCGAAGATTTGCCCGTTTTAGAATTCCGTTGCGATGCGAAAATCGGAATCTTCGCCTCGTTTGCATTCAGTTTCAACCACGAAGCTATGCAGCTCGCCATTTACACCGCGCATCAGAGTCGATATCGCTGTTGCGTCCTCGACGCGATGCTCGAACCAAATATCGGAAAACGCGAAATCACGCGTCCAATGTTCACTACGTTGCAGACTCGTTGGCTTCGGTAAGTTCGTTTATCGATACTGCCAGAAATTCGCTGGTAATTGCGCGCTAATCTTGCTCCGGTGACGCGGATGCGACGAATTTTTCTAAAAATATTCTGACGATATCCCGATTCCGTAACACCGCTTATTTCGTATAAAATTCACGGAGACGTCCTCGCTACGTGATAAACATCTTCAATCTGGAAGACTACCAATTACCGACGTCTGCTAGACACGCCGACCGCAACATTAGGTTAGGATAGGTTTCGACCGACTTCAAGGAAACCGCAGCCCGTTCCGGGTACGCGTTAGCCAAAGATTTGACTTCGGTTGACCCCGATTCTCCTGTGGATGCAAGAATATCCCTCTGTCGTCTGCGTTTCGTGGGCTGTCCTTGGGCCGATTGACCTCAGCTAGGAAGTGGAACAGTCGAGAGTGGAAGCACTCCGTTGGCTCCGGCAGTCTGCGATTCCACCTTCGAAAAACGTAAAATCTTGTTGCGATTTTAATGAAAGAAATAAAAAAAATTAGGGTGAATACACTAGAAGTCGACCACCCTCTAGTAATCGATCACTTTTATTGTTTAGATTAAAAAACTAAATATTTGAATAAAGCATTTATTAAATGATAATTTTATATTGTTACTTAAATGTCTAACTTCAAAATACGCCAAAAAGCGATTTTTAAAAGTAAAGAAAACAAATGTTTTTAAAATGATTTCTAAACAAGGTTTGATTCTACAGGTACAATTGCTGGTTTCCAACACGAGGCGCCTAAAACCGAGCTTTGAGAAAAAATAGCTTAATTCAGCTGTATACATTTTTCATTGAAAAGAGTGTATGCTATTTAAAAAGTATCAACATTCTTAGTTATGAGCTTGACAAATTTAAGAAATGCGATAATTTAGATTATATGGTCGACTACTGAAGCGACTCGGACACTTTACTTTTAACGTTAATTACGTCTTTTCTAAAACTTTTACATACAAACAAAAAATATTAATGATACACTGCATAAATTTAAAGTACTATCATGTATATCATATATTTTAGAACATTGACTGTTTCGTTTTGTTAATACATATAATTCAAATTTAGCTTTAAGTGGTCGACTACTAGTGCTTTCACCCTATTATACATACTTACAAAGAACTTCCCTAGGAATTTCATAGATTATCATAAAGCTGGTTCCTCGTTTCATCGATCCTGCAGCACATTCCACTGCTCCTGGTATCGTTGGTAGTAATTAATCGTTTCATCACATTAGACGGGCAAATTCGCTTAGTCGAATAGCCAGAAAACGGGCGCGGGCCAGGCTCGACCTTCGGTCGTTAATTGGACCGTAACAATGAGCTCTTTCAAGACGGCCGATAATTAAACTCGCATGTAAAGCGAGCGACTCGAACAACGGCGCGATTGAATCCCCGAGCTCTCTCGCAGTTTGAATCCTAGCTGTTAATACACCTGGCTTTCGGTGCTGTTACCGTGTTTCTGAAGCTTCGGTGACCCTGTTCGCCCGATCTTCTCGTTTCACCGATGTTTCACAAAGAACCTTGTGTGCACCCGAATCACAGAAGCTTTCCTGCGCTTCTTGTCAACTGCACAGCTGATGAACCTTCCCGACTGACAATGCCCAAGATCTCTTTGTGTACAACTGTACATTCGTCCGTGTGTTCCCTCAACTTCCATAATTTGTCTCGAAGTTCGCGAGACAATGGGAGGAGCGGAGTTACTATTACGTTAATTTGATCAGAACCGAGCGACGCCAGCTACGCCCGCGCGATTCCGTTTCTCGGACCACGGCGATGGTCATCTTCGCGACGATAATTCACCGGTCAATCGTTAAATTCTCCGAGACGACGGGGGAAAAAGTACGGGTTCGGCGAATGGGTGAATCGCAAACCGGTTTGCGAATGGGCTAAGCCAGCACGTGCCGCGATGACGAGGCGCGCTCGTCCCGAGGAAACCACACGGTCTACCTCCTCTGCTCTTACCTTCCCAATTTATTCCCACGTCTTCGTCCCGTCGATACGAAGACGAAGCGAGAAGCGTTGAATAATCCACTGCACGCCCCGTCTCTGTTGCAAATAAGTGTTCGCGACCCGCGGACTGAAACTCCTCGTCGCGCAAGGTGAATTGCTTTGGAGAGGCGAGTAGGAAGACGCGGTGAGAGGGGGGGAGGACCAAAGGGCTCCTCGGAGCGTGTTGTTTGAGCTGCGGGGGCGAGACAATCCGCCCACATCGTTACACGAGCCGTTCGTCTTCCCGGTCCCGCGTATTGTGCGCCTCTCGGCCCACCCCTTTATCGTCTCCGCGTCTTGGCCCAGAGATTAGAAGCTTCGTGAAATCGGCGGGATTTGTCGGGGTAAAGCAGTCGGAGACTTTAAGGGTGAGAAAATGGGGCTGGAGATTGCCAGGAAAAGGAATTAGAGCAATTTAGGACATTTTCTTGAGCCGAGGAAAGAGACTCGTGTCGTAAATTTCATCTGGTCCTTGGTTCGTTGAGGCGAAGAATGCAGGAGATTGTGTTCTTCGAGGTTTCTTTTGGCAAATTGAGGACGATTGTAGTGAGACGATATTATCTAGTAATTTGTAGTACTTCTTGAAAATGGAGAAATGATTTAATAACCGGATGGTTATTGGTTCTAAACTTTGGTAGGCGGGAAACTTTAATAGGTTTTCCAAATTTATACGGCAAGGAAATTGCGAAAGTTTGTTCATATTGCTGTGTTTATATTGTGAATTGATTGCATTTTCTTTGCTCAAGGAGCAATTTCAGAAATATTGTCGGTAATATCCCGGAGGTCGGTAAGACGATAAAGCAACATCCTGCATTGTCCTGCCTTGATTTCTCCGTGGATCAAAACGTTTTCGTTGTGATCTACGGTCGGTAACACGGCCTACCTTAACTGCTGTTGATATCCGGAAGTAACTTATAGTTGATAAGGTAAAATTTTACCGGAGCAGGAAACAGTATTAATCCCGTATAGGCTTTGTGTGCGTTAATATGCCCGTCGGTATCATCATCCCTTTTTGTCTACGATAAAACAGAAAATTTACCTTGAGAGGAAGTATGAACACGAGCAATAAGTATAAAAGACTTAGAAAGTAGCGAAACACTCTCTCATGACAAAGACAAAACGTGATAGTTTGTATCACTTTATCTGTTCAAGAAACTACAGACTTATAGTAAACCAGGAGAATGATTACTCTCATTTCTTCTCATCTGTGTAATATTGCAATATTTTCTTATTTCATTAATAATGCAACTTGATAGATGCAATGAGTCTAAAACGCAGGACCTTACATCAAGTGAACCTTCAACAAGGGACCTGCAGAATCTCCCAAAGTACATGTATCCATCAATTTCCCATCACATGTATCGCAAAATGCAGGTCGTTCTGAAATCAACACCAGCAAACAAAACGCCGCATTTTCCAATAATTTCTCGTTATCTGAAATACAGATTCATTTCCCACCACAAATTCAATATCCTCTTTTGCGCAGTCTACAAATCAGTGCTACTATGTCCCTAAATCGGGAAGCACAAAACTTCCAGTTTAAATAAATAAAAAACTAACAAACATACTTCAATTTCTCAGCTTCGCCGTACAAATTCTCGATCTTCATTACATAATCCACTTGAACGACTTAATTAACTACAATCAACGACTTTTTGCGGCCCCCACCACCCAGTCTCAATTTCCATCCTCGATTTTCCTCGACAGTCGCACCGGAGAATTTTCTCTTCGTTTCTCTCTCCTCTCTCCGTTTATGCCTCGCCCTCTTTTTAATTTCTTCCGTAGTCCCACGGTAACAGCCACCGCTACCCCCGTCGTCGCCGGCATTTCGAGGAAATTAATGCGACGCAGCCTGGTTAGGGTCTGCTCGTTGATCTCGTTAGCGACCCCTAAACCCAGGCGTCTTGGAGGTATATTAATGGCATTAAAATTGTGCTGGTAACTGCGATTCGTTATTCATTCGCGGTCAGGTTATTTTTCTGGGATCCGCGTCCGCGGACTCGTCGCCATTGTATTATCCCGCGAGTCTCTCGTGACTCGCGCTCTCATTGTTCAAGGAACAACTGGCTTCCTTGGAAGTCGGCGGTGGCGCGAAAAAAGCTTTCAGAACCGCTCCACCGTGTATCGATCTCTCTCCCTGGCGCGCTGGTATTCGCGCCACGATCCTCGACGACGGATTTATTTCCGAGATACGCTCGTGGTTCCAGCCGCGCCGTGTTTACGGGCTGAGCAGCTCTCGATGTCGTCGAATTAAATACCACGGCGAACGCGATCTCGCTTCCATTCGATCGACGACTGCGGGTTTTCCTGCATTTCCGATAAAAGCGTTTCGAGTGTCTGCGATTTCTCGATCCGCCGACGCATCGCAAAACTCCAAATTGGTATATCGTTCCCCTGAGGAGAGCTAAGCTAAGTTCAACCACAACTTCTGGGGAGTCAGTGCTAAAGGCTGGGAAGGCTTCGAACGCGGTGCCCGGCGAAACAAAAAGGTTTACCGCGCGGTCGAGAATTCTGTGTAGAAGAAAAAAAAACATTTTCCAAAGCGGATAAGTGCTCCGCTCGCGTCTGTGGACGCACGCCGCGCTACGGAGAAAAAAGATTTCCACGGAGCGGAGGCGAGCTTTTCCGATTCGCGGCTGAGAAGCGCACGCACTACGCCGAGGTTGACCCACATTCTGCCTAAAGCCTCGCACTCGAGCACCATCACCTGGTTTCTACGTCACGTGCTGCGCCAGACCGCTGTACGTTGCGCGATCGTGCAAGTGGCTGAAGGAAAAACGGAACGCGGCTTGCGCCGTTTGTAATTGTACTCCTCGATGCACGGGAAAAAGTCTCGCCCTCTTCAACTCTTTGACGCATTTTCCCTTTTTGTCTCGCGCCTCGCGAGAGACACTTGGGTAAATCGAATCTGTCGATGATTTTCGAGAGCCGCGTACGCTTCAATGCAAACCCTGGATACACTCTGTAATTGTGGTCCAGTAATTGGGTAACGTGATCGAGTGATTGTTGATTACATTCGAGTTGATTAGATTTAATCGACGGAACGTCGATCAGAATGTATGCATTAGATTAGAGGATTGATATGCGTGGACGGAAAACTTTTTGAGCGAAACTTATTTCAAACTGATCAATTTCTGATCGTTGTATTTCATTTTAGGGTATTCTCATTGAGTTTCGATTATTTTTTGAAAATGGGCGAGTTTCCATGATGGGAAACCATTTGAGTTTCCTTCCCTTTGGAAGGAATTCAGAATCAATTGCTAATCTGCATGTAACAGAGAATAGTCCGAGTCTCTGATTAAAAATCTAAGGATACGCGGACTTTAAACGTAAAAAGTTTCGCAGTTGTATTAATTCCTATTGACAGTGTTCTTAGAAGCGGGTAACGCGATAGTTCGCCGTCGAAGTCGCAGGAATGATCGTGGGTAATCCAACGCGAACGTCGAAGACGATTAAACCGCAACGCTTACGTTCCAGTCGAACTCTTTTTCGCGACTCTCTTTCGAATCGTCGCGCAGTTGTTAATTATAGTTTGCTGTTTGATCCTGACCTTCCCGCGAGAACCGGTCGCGTATCGATTACGGGCCGCGTTAAACGATCCGTTTCGATGGTCATTGGAGTTATTAGCATCGCGATGCGCTCGCAAAACGTTGCGCTGCGAGTCGCAACAAATTACGACGCGAATTTATTTCCGAGCGAGTTTCGTTCCGTCCGAGCTGCGTTCGAAATTTTTCAATTTATCTGGAATCCGTTACGAGTGTTTCGCGTAGTTGGAGAGTGCCCGGAATATTTTTGATAATTTGGAAAAAATTGAGTACAGAAAAGTCGTTGGAATATTCGCAAAACAGAGAGAAAATGGGTTGGATCGTGATCGTGAAGGGGCTGCTATCCCTGTCAGCTCTGACGATGGATCTGGAAGCATGAATTCCATTCTGATTTCGCTCTGCTGCCCTCTTGTTCGTTCCCTTCCCACCACTCGATGATAGCAAATCGATCGATTACGCGTGCAAGCGGAAGAAAAGGTATTTCGGAACTCTACGGCGTAGCCTTCCTTACTCGCGGTTTTGATGTCGCGACGCTTTCTTCTTCTGTCGTGTCGACTCACGTGGAAGGCCCGCTGAATTGCTAATTTTCCGCGAAATTGATTCCATACCGTGGCCCCAGTGCGTCGCGAGAAATATCCTCCCGTGAATTACGTAAATTGCGGGTAATTTCGTCCAGGTACACCTATATACACGTGCTGCAAATTACTGCATGCGAGCGAGCTTTTCAAGGGAGGAAACGCGGAGGGGGACGCGCGGTTCGGGAAGGGAATCATAAAAAAAAAGGGGTGAAAAGTAGGTGGGAAGGGGTTAAGGAAGCGAGCGGAGCGCGCGCTTGAAATACTTGGGTGAAATTCTCGCTACGAATTTTTTGCGGGTTGTTAGTGGCTTCTTGCAAGATGTTCCTCAATCATTTAGTCGGCGGGAACGTAATTTCCTCTCCGCGAATGACGGCCAGGCTGGCATTATTCGAGCTGTTAATTAAAAACTCGATCACAGACGTCGCGTCAATATTTTTCGTGCGCCGATGGAAGCTCCTGAAAAAACACACGTTTTCGGTCTCCACGCTGGAGCGATTTTCGATTAGCCTTTCCCCCGGTAAAGCAATGCGATTCATTGGCAGGTGGGAAAACCGGGAAAACGAACGAGTGGAAATGGTACTACGAGCCCGCATCGCTGCGTTGGCTTCTTTCGCGAGTCACACAAGCGGTTAACCTAAATTTTATTTTCCAATGCTTCGGTGTTTCCATTGGAATTAGTTGTTGATTAACGAGGCGGAAAAGTTCTTTGATTTCTAAGTATCCTCGCCTCTTTCGATGTCTCTCTACTCGGCGTTCATCCATCAGCGACGGCTCCCAAGAAAGATGTTCGCTCTCGGTCGTTAATTCGAGACACTGTCGTTTTCCCGGGGCGTAACCGGGAAAATCCTCTCCAGATTTTCCACGAGCAATCGCTAATTCGATCCCGCCACTCGTTCGCCTCCATTACGCGGCCCAGTTTCGAACTCTCGTTACGCCTTCCGGAATCGGAGCCGGAGCCGACGTTTTATGCAGCTCATAGATCGAAAATCTGTCGTCGTAAATAACGTCACGGTGCTCGCTTCGGAACTATGACCAGACAGCCGAAGGAAGGCTCCGTGAACCCTCTTCGACCCGAGCAGGCGCACGTTTTTGTCTATCGACAGGTTGAACGTGCCTCGAGCAACATCCCTGTCTGTTCTCTCTCCGCCGATGTAGCTGAACTGTGTGACATGCACGAGCCGCTACTCCGAGTGGTTTTCGCTCGGAGAGACTCCGCAAAGGGAACATAGAAATCCTCGTGAAAGTGTATACAGGGTGTAACAAAAATGTTGCAGTTCCTTGAAAGGGATGATTCCTAAGATGATTTTGAACAACTTTTTCCTTCGCGAAAATGTTAGTTGGGGCTTTGTTAACGAGTTATTAACGAAAAACACCGACCAATCGGGGAGCGTGTACAGCGGTTGAATGATGACGCGGACGATGGCGGGCCAATAATACTCACAGCTGGAGCCCGCGCTGATATTCATCCACTGTACTCGCTCCCCGATTGGTCGGTGTTTTTCGTTAATAACTCGTTAACAAAGCCCCACCTAACATTTTCGCTAAGGAAAAAGTTGTTTAAAATCACCTCAGGAATCACCCCTTTTAAGGAACTGCAACATTTTGTTACACCCTGTATAACAGGTAGAACACAGACGATACGATCGATCGTCCACAGGAGGGGGGACGGTTAATTATGATCCATTGGTAATCACGGTCGAACGACACAGTTCTCCCCCCCCCCCCCTCCCCTCCCCGTCGATATTAATTTCTGCGAGAAGTCTAGCGGCTTTGTCTTCGGGCGAATCGGAGTCTCGGACGAAGCTCGACGAATGTTAATTACCGTTTGCTTAATTGCTACACGAAGACCAACTCACAAAGTATTGTTCGAGGAGCCGTGATTCCCAGTATCGGGACACGAGACGATTGCGGCGCCTTGATTGCGGGAGTTCCTCGCGAACCGTCCTGTAATTGAATTAAGATTAAAGAGACCGAACGGCCAAGTGTCCCGTAGTCTAGAGCCAAAGACGCAGCTGCAAGCGTTATTGGGAAAACCTTAAATCTCCAGCAGCTACTTAGAAAGGGCTCCCGCGGTCGCGGACCTTAACGCAATTAGGAGGATCTCCGCGCGTCGTCGCAACGGCTTCCGATTCTTCTCGACCTTCCACGTCGCGCGAGATGCGCGGAAACCGTGGCCGTGTCTCTGACTCGGCCAATTTGCTGACTACGTTGCTTCCTAATTGCAAGGGATTCGTTGTTACGCCGCGCTGCTTGAACCATAATGGGCCGCGACTGCAAATATGGAGACAAAGGAAGTGTGTTTCTAGGAACTCGAATTGCGTTTCGACGAGAAGGTTCGCTTTGCATTTTCGTGGGGGAAGAACGAGCAGAGATATT
Organism: Perdita meconis; assembly: GCA_030770465.2. NCBI lineage: Eukaryota > Metazoa > Arthropoda > Insecta > Hymenoptera > Andrenidae > Perdita > Perdita meconis. Next base: position 6,964,792 of record JASKOS020000016.1, read on the forward strand.
GAAGAATTAAAATTGAAGGTAATGAACAAAGAGGCGGAAACATGGAGGCCAACAGTAAAAAGGGAGTAGAGGGGGATGAACTCCCAACAGTCATTCAATATTCAATAGCATTTTTTTTCCATACACAAACACGATTGATTTGACCATCAACCAACGAAATATCGTCGAGTTACATTTTACATCGTCGCGACCGAAAACGCAGAAGGGAAATGTTTGTAGCGATCGCAAAGTGGGAAGGATATGCACCGAAATCCCGGATTTCCGCGTGGTTTCACCATTTGACAGATTACTGGTTTCCAGAGTTTCCAGATACCGGGAGTCCCCCCTGAATAATGGCAACTCCGGAAACGGACGGCCTTCTAACCATTAAGAGTCGTCGACTCAGCGCATCGTGGATACGGTTTTCGGACACAAACAGTTTATACCGGTATTCGACCAGCGATCTCGGTCGAAGTCGCAACCGGCTGGACTCCTTTCTTCCCCCATGAATTCGCTCGGGAGAGCATACTCGGTCTTTGTCGGGTTTTTGCATTCGACGATACAAATGGGGGGAGGAAACATGGCTGCGGACGGGAGGGATCGATCGATCCGCGTGGACAGTTTGTATTTAATATGGAATATATTTTTTCCGACTTGGCGCGCGTCGTTTCGATCGGTGGCCTATTTCGAGGCTCGACAACCGGAAATAGCTCGGCAATGAAATGTAATATTTCTAGCGATTCTGTACCGATGGATATGTGTATACCTTTTAATTAAATCTGTGCTAGAAATTTGACAATACTTCTGTGACACCGTATAGCTGGTTTTTTCCTGGTTTTGAATTAGAGCTTTTTATTTCGGGTGAACTTTCTGAGAAACTTTAGGATTGAACTTAGAGATTAGATAATAAGAGATAATTAGCGTTGACATTCCTGGAGGTACTAATTTACTCTGTCGAGTCGCGAGGCACTTGAATTTTTCAGTGCACGGCGCTGAATTACGAAAAAGCTACTATTTTTAGAGGTGAATTCAAATCCCACTGTGGCATGGTTCACAGATTTCTACCTGTTCCGATTACTTTTTAAAATAAGTACTATGTGTTTCCGCACCGAAGCGTTTTAACAATGTTGCTACGTACGGAATAATTGAAGCGTCTCACGATACAGTTAATAACTACTTCTGGAAACTTCACTATCATTCTATCAAATTTGACTGAAATTTATGGTAACAATTTTTAAAAAAAACAAGCTTTTACTAAATATTAAAAATTTTGTAAACAGAAAAAAATATTTTTAATATCGATCTACATGACTGCTTTAGAAGAATTCTCTCATATGATTCAAAATAAAACGTGGTGCGCAAATCCTGGAATGTCGTTTTTATATAAAATTCATAACTTTCTACACATTTAGATCCATCGGTTTTCACATTCTCTGCTAGGGTTTGCTGCACGAATTTTTTTCACTTGGTTGCGAGCAATTTAAATCTTCAATTCAAAGTGGATCCTAAGGTTTAACCAGATTAAAAGAAAAGATTAAATGATGCCTATCTGTAATTACGTTTTGCATAACTTTTATTGTAGAATATTTACGCCCCACACTTACTTCAGTCATATGAGAGAATTCTTCTAAGGCAACCATATAGACCGATATCAAAATTATTTTTTTCTTTTTTAGTATATTTTTAATATTTAATAAAAGTTTGTTTTAAACCAATTTTTTATTATGAATTATATTATGTTTTTTAAAGTCTTCAAAAATTTTAATCTTTAGTATCTACATTAATTTCTTTTCACTTAATGGAATAGATGTTCCTAATTTAATCTGTATTTTTTACAAAATGAAAATTCTTAATTTCCAATTTAAAACCATTTTTCTTTTTAACTTCCCGATTTATTAAATATTGTATTCTCATCGAGAGTATGTATGTACCTACATATGTAAAGTTTCAAGTCGATCCGGTAGGTGGAAGCCGGTTAAAATTGGATTACAAGATTTCACATTCACGAACAAGCGAAGTTAAAAGCTTTCGAAAGGAAACATAACTGTCCGTAGTTTTAGTAGAATCCCGTGATTTAATTTCACATTGATTTCTACCTAAACCGCGATGCGTTATTAATTTTCCATGCGCTCGATTGAACGAAAACAGAGGACTAATAAATAAATCTACAAAGTCCCGAGAGGACTGCAATAATCCATAGAATTCTTTCGCAGCTTGTTGCGAATCGTTCAGCAGTATTGCCAATATTCCTCTCGTTGTTATAACAAGTGTATTATTATATGTAAAAAGGCGCCTTCCCCTATAGAAATAAATAAATAAATAAATAAATATTGAAAAATGAGTAACGCAGACGACGATTGGACCGCGCAGAAACGATTACGTAACGTTGTCTAGTAGCGACGGGGCGGCATCGATCCGAAATTAATCGCGACCACGCGCAGCAAGAAGGGTCGCGTTAAAATCTCGAAAGCTTGCTCATTGTGCGCTTTTAAATTGCTGCCCCTGTGCCGCGACGAATTAACAATCGACCCCGTGAACTGTACGCCAACCTCGTGACCGGGTAATCCGAAAAGACTGCTCGCTGTTGACGAACCTTTTACGAGGCGACGAGGTTCCGTGAACACCTCTAGGTATCTTTTGCGACCAATTGGACGCTGATGAGAGGTCATGACGATCCTTAATGCGACGCGCGCGAAAACACCGCTTATTTCGACTAAACGTACGGTTGGTTCACCCGCGACGGGGGAGAACCCACACGAGAGGGAATTAACGCGAGAATATTGGATTTCGGAACGCGTGGGTGGAAGCGAGGAGAGAGAACAAAGGCACGGCGAAGTTGGAATAGGTATTTCGGTGTTTGTGAACTCGCGAGTGTGTGGGCGCGGGATTCAACGGGGGTAATGAAATTTGCGAAGAGGGAGCCACTTCTGTTTACAGGGCTTACGGTAATCTTTGTATCTTCGGGACAAATGAGGGTGGAATGGTTCTTGGTTGCGGAGTATCGCGGCGCGAGAAAAATGAAGACGTTCCGAGGAAGCTTAAATTGTACGAAATAATTGAACGCTATTCTCATTCTTGACGGAACGTGTCCTCCGGTTCAAGCGCAATCCCAAACGCAACATCGCCGGTTCGTTCTTAACCTGTTGGTCCGCCGTTATCGCGATTCGACTGCTAATTGGACCGAGCTGGATGCACCGGCGTAAAGCTTCTCGCGGCAAGCAGAGGCAGCATCGAGAGGGAAATTTGCATAGTTACTCAATTTCCTCCCCGGCTATTACCTGAGATTGTCACTCAGCGTTCACTTAATCCGATTCTAGGCCTTCAGGATTCCCCGAGATTAGATCTGTCGCGAAAGATCCCCGACTTTAAATGGGCCTTCTTCCGATACACAGACTGTTCGCGGCCGAGCGTACTGGAGGACTACCAGAACTTGAAACTTCTTAATCGACGTCTGCCTTCGAGGCTGGACCCGTTTTATCATCCGAGAACTAGCTCGTTGCCCCCTTTGATCTCGGAAGCCTGCCAGAACCGACGGACGCGTCTTTTTACTCCAAACACCGGTTCCTTTTCCATCGAGATTTCTACCTTTTCCGACGCTACTCACACTGCTGGTGGCCGACTTTTCGACAGTTTCGTCGCGGAAGTCGCGTGGCTGTTTGTTTGAGGACTTTGTTGAGGTTTATTTCCATTCAGGAAGAGGCTTTGTTAGTTTTAGAAAGACTTCAGGGTGCGTCGATTATAAATAGTATTGATATTCTCTTTTTTATTGCTCTTTATTTTCTATAATTATTGTATTTTTTGTTTGCACCAAAACTCTGAATGCGCAATTAACAATAAGTTGAGAAACCGGAGAAATTAAACATCAAGGAAAATCACGGAATATTTCCCCGTTGGTATTAAGTAGACTGCTGATGTTTATACATTTATGGCAATTTTAAAATTGCAAGAAAAATGTCTATAGATATAACAATACAGTAAAATATTAAAAATATATTTAAAAAATAATATTTATTTAAGATTCAGTGACTGTTGTATGTTTAGAAAAAAATTAATTTACATAAACATCTATAGAAATCAAATTTTTATAAAGGCAATTAAAGAATTGAAGCTTGAATAATAGTATGCTTATTAAAATATTGTAATTTGTATTGATTTCTATTGATATATTGTATATTTTGGAATTTATCAAGAGCTTCGCAAATTTTTGCATGTTGAAATTGCCATAAATGTATAGAGATCTACAGTTCAGCGATAAGTGGCAATCATTACAAATTACTTCAAGTAGTAACTCTCCGTTATTAACACTAATTATATATTAATATTAATACATCCTTCAAAACGCAATAATATAACGGTGAATTGAAACTGATACGAGTTTCGCGAAAAAATCTATGAATCGCTGAGTCGCGACACGATTCATTGAACGTATAGTTCCTCGGTCGTCACCGACGTGCCTCACAAGTTCGTCACGCGTTCCTATAGGGGTGTAGGACTTCATCCTCGGCTACCTGGACAGTGCATACCCCGTTAGAGTATAGTCGTGAGAAACGCGGGAACACGTCGACATACTTTCCAGCTCTGAACCCGATATCCTTCGAATTCGCGATCCCTTTTTCATCCGCGACGTCGTTTTTCAGCGACACGCTCGCGTTCCCGTGTCGACCATAACGCCCCGCTGATCAACCAATTATGCAACCGGAGTCCTCTGACCGCTTCTGCGAATCCGTTGTACATCTATAGACGGTGTTTCCACTTCGACGAATAAAGTCGCAGATCCGTCGTCTTTTTTGCGCCGAAATCTCCTTAACGTTGGATCGGTACGGCGCGGCGTCGAATTTGTTCCGTGGATGTACGACGAGACCCGGTCGCGCGGCTCGTTTTCACTTTCTTGCGAGACGAAACTGCGGCGACATTCTTTATTTGGCGCACCGGCGAGCGCGTTTTCCAGCGATTCGAGAACTGGTTCCTCGATTCTTATCGCCGGTGGCGGAATGGATGAACGTCTGAGGAAATAAGTCGTGTTCATCGTTGGTGTCGTTGGCTTTAACTTATTGAGAGCGATTTTTATTTGTGATTTGAAGATGCGCGAGAAATTAGGAATTGATTTTCAATTAAAAAAATAACTGCTTCGCGGATGGACTCATTACTCAAGTAGACACATATTTTCGAATATATTCTATTCATGCGTCAAATTTTCTCTCCGATTATACAAACGGTAATGTTTACATTATTCAAATAGTTTGACGCAAATGAAAATTAAATGAAAACTATCGTGCGCAATAGGCTGGAAGTATTAATGACAGAATATAGAGTCATTCGGGGTAAACGCGCGCAGTGGGTAAAAGTACGAAGTGCCGTTTTCTCTGAGGGAGGTGAGAGGACGGGGATGCCGACTCGTCGGGATTGGTTGCGCGTGGTCCGCCATGTTGTATCAACACCTGTTGAGCGGCGCGAGTTGCGCTTTGTGAATTACAAGTAAAAACTTAAAATTGACGTGTAATTTCGATTTTTTTCGTACCAGGGAAAAATTTGTGGATGTATTATTTATGTATTTTTAGAAGTAAGTTGTTTTTGTTGATTTTATATAGTTATTGAACGATTTTTTCCAGAATAACATTTTAACCTAACTTTATTGGAATTCGAACTAGTACGAATTGTTTTGGTTACCGGTCAAATGGGGTAAAAGGACGAGGGTAGTAGTACGCACTGGTATTTAGGTTACTGTCTACCTGTTTTTAAATTCTTAATAATATTTGGAGTAAAAACATGTCTGCTCTGATAAAGGCTTGAGCATAATTTCGTTTTGTTGAATCTATGAAAAATTATAATTTTATGATAGTTTCTATGAAGTTTCTTTGAAGTTCCTAATTTCTATTGTTTTTGTCATCTTTAGCTTCATTTATTAAAAATAATATAAAAATATGTTCCATCAGTGTGTATTTGTTCATTTTCTTTTATTACACCTGAATGCATACTTTTACTCTACATGCGAACTTTTACCCACACGACTGCGTATTTTTACCCCGCACGTCGGGGTAAAGGTACGCAGTCTGACCAATTCACTCTTTTGCTTAATTTAAAAGAAACTATTTGGCCTATCGTCAAATACTCGTTACATTTTATGAGTCTATTAAATATGCTACCGATAGCGCAAAAAAGTGTTCCTAATATCATGGTAGTTTCGGCTCAGTGAAGCGAAAACAGCAAAAGTGCGTCCGTTTACCCCGAATGACCCTATATTAAAATTTTTTTATAAAGACGATAAGGAAAACTCGAGGTAATTTACTTGGCCAAACCAATTCCAGTGCGATAAAGTGGAACCGCATAATGTGCGGGTAAATGGAGGTTAAATGTGTTTTCCTGAACAGTTTTGTGAGTCATTGTTCGTAGGCGACGATGCACGCTGATACTTGCATTAGAGCAGCCCTGTCCAAAATGCGCTCTCGCCCGTGCGGGCGATCGCTTGGACAGGGCTGCATTAGAGCAAGAATCTGCATCCGGACTGCATAGCTCAATTGGCAGAGCAGTCGTTTGGCAAAGAAAAGCTACCCGTCTCGTGCCCCAAAAGTCTAGTAATTCTTACGGACCATTGATGTCACATTATTACACGCTACGAGGATCATAATAGAGTTCGCTGCATTCTTCGGCGGGTTAGGGCGGAATCTTGAAGGTGTTAAATTTGTCAGCCGGAGGCCTCGAGGTCGCTTTATCAACTGCGTCCTTCCCAAAATTACCGGATGAGTGATAATCCATTAAGTCTTCGCGCTGACACTCGATGAAGTAGAGTCTTACTCGCTATTTATTACAATAAAATATTAATGAACATTTTGTCCAGAAGTTTAAACGTTTCTTTTAGTGTGTTCAAATATTTTTCACGCGGTTTGCAATTTTGTATTCCCGTCGTCGTTGTTCGAAGGCCTGTCGTTATTTTATCATTACTGCTGACCGCGGTAATATATGCAACTCATAAAGTTACCGACAAAGTATTACGAAATGGAATTACTTGTATATTGCGAGAAGGTATGGTTTGTTGCTCGTGGCCCGAATAGAACCGGGCAGAAGGAAAGGAGACGAACGCGTCAGAACGAAAGGGAATTCAGTAAGGGAAGAGAAACCGCGCAAACATCTCATCAGTGGTAAATAACCGTAAAAGAGTAAGGGACGACGGGTAACAGTGACGGAAAGGCGGTTCAGCTTTCGGTTATGTAAAACGTTTCACCGCACCAACGCCTAAACACGGTAATAGCTGCGCCCGCGGTTGCGTGTGCATCGTTGCATCGTCGATGCATGACGCGTATCGCGCGCGCATCTATCGACTGCCAACGTTCCCATGTTATCTGAAATTGAATAATCGCGCGCTAACTATCCCCCCGACGCTTCTCCTTGTTTCTCCTCCCTCGGTCCTCGCTCTTCCCAAGACCGTCCTTTTCCGCTTTCTATAACAAGAATCAGACTTTCAGAGCCGCGTCTAAAAAGGAGCTAATATTGGCAGAGGTAGCACGAGTAAGAAAACTCACTTCGATCGACGCGATTGACGTTTAATTGCCTGGAAGCTGCAAGAAATTGATCTGTGCTGGTGACGCGTAATTTGAAAGTAATGATAGCGAAGAGAAAAGCTGAAAAAGTTAAGAGGATGCGATTAAGTTTTCCAGAAGAACTTGATTTAATTGAATTCGAATTTTGTTCTTCTGCAATCTTTTAAAATTAGCGTACGTCTGTTTTTGTCGGGTTCAACTGTTCAGCATCGAGGAATAATTTTCTATAGCGCAAAATCCACGCCGGTATCACCGTCCAATTGTTTTCACCTGTTGGCACGAATCCTTGACTCGACTAAAGCTCCAGCAAAGCGTTTACTTTATTCGCTTCCGTTTTAGCCTCGGTTCGCAATGATTTCACGGTTCTCGCTAAAGCTACTATTTAAGATGCATACCGTATAGCCACTGCTAAACTCCGCGTTTACGCAATATTCCGCGAGAATGTTGACCAAATAACTCGTTCGAATTTCCAAATTTAATACCAGTCAGCCGCCCGAAGGCGCGTTTGTAATTTCAAAGTTTCCTTCCACTTTTCCATGAATTTCCCACTGTACTATCCCGGACCGCCAGGACGATGATCACCACCTCCAGCTGGTACCGTCACGACGCCGCCTTAGAGCGCGTTGCAGTTCGGTTTTAATAGGCCGTTGCGCAAGAACCTGACTCGCGAAAAAAAAAAGGAAGAGGCTTACGCAAACGACACCGGTATATTTTCGTCCTTCGATGCGAACGAACATCGCTTTGAAAGGTGAAATCCGACGCCCGCTGGAAACAACGCTGGCCGGTTGTACGGCTTTGTAGTTGGCACGCGCACGGCTCGCTTCGCTCGCGGAATAATTAACGACTTTCGTGTACGACGCAACGATCGGCCCGGACAAATCGAGGCTGTATCGACTTTCACGCGAATTATGAAACGGGATCCGTGCTCCGAGTTCGGGTGGGCCTTCTCCCTCGACGCCTCTTCGGGGAGATCTTCGAAATTCGGAGCGCTTCGCGCTTAGAATCCTGACAATTTACTCGATATCGCGTTCGATGCTTATACAATTAGCCAAATATTGTCTTGCACTGTGATGCGAGCGCACTGCTAATTGGATCGATTCTAGGTTCACAAGAAAATTGGGTGTTATCGTGGATCAAGTTGCAAGCAATGCAACTGTAGAATCGAATGAGTAATATTTCACTCTCCGAATGTACTTTCTGCCTTTGGAATTCAGTCGCAATAGGTTCTACGCGTGTATTTCAGGCTCCGCAATTGGTTCAATTAGCAAAACATTTCTGTCCATTGCGAAAAATATTTTTTACCCCACTGTACATGAAAAAGCTCCATGAACAAGATGCGCACGCGCGCGTCTCGCGACATGCATACGAGTGGTCGTATAATCGCAAAGGACTTGCGGCGCCGTAACTTTCCATTCAAGTTACGGTGGATTTCCGGCGCTAATTTCGCCTTACGTTTCCGGCGGTGGTTTTACGACCGCCTGCTGACAAGTGTTTGGACGAGCCCGAGGAGTGCATGAGCGTTCATTTCCGAAAGGAACTCGGCGGACCCGCGAGTGCACTTCCGGCGATGCGAGGAACGCGCTAATCTCGAGCGTGTTATGGGAACAAGTTTCGGGTGAAACGAGAGAGAGAGAGAAAGAGAGGAACTGAAGAAGAAATCATAGTTTGTCTCGGTTTATGTCGATACCATTGTCCTTGGAAACAAAGGGATCCAGTTCTCAATGAGGAATCGAGCAGAAGGGAACCTTTGCGACAAGCTACGTAAATCGAGAGATTTCGTAGGAATTATGAAACTTTCCGCAAAGAGCAATCGGGACGGGAAGCGCGCATAGTCGGCGGAGATAAAAGCCGGACATTTTTATTCGATAATGCCTTTGCCCGGCTTGCGAAATCACGCGCGCGGCGCAGGGCAATTCTCGTTCGACTTTCGCCTTAAAAGCAGCCCATTTCCGCGATGATCTCGCAACACGGCGTCGGGACGAAAACAGTCCCGGGGATTAGAATTTTAAATGGCACGCCGAGAGTATCGGCGATCCGTGAAAACGGAGATTAAGATGCAGCGTCGAAGTTCCGGCAACCTCGGCGAAACTTCCTAATGGCTCTTTTACGAACTTGCCAGGACGGCGATAGATCTCGGCAAGTTCGCGCTTAACGCCGGGCCTCCATGGCGTACTCTGTTTTTCGCTAGTTCCTCCGTAATTACCTTGATGGTCTTTTGTCACGGCTAGAGGAGAGTTTTTCGGCTCCCATTAGCATCTGCCGCGGGAACAATTTCGTAGCGGACATACAACGTTCGACGCGTCTACTTGGCGTCGCTTGACGATGATTTGCAAACTACTGGATGTTCAGGGACTCGGGGATTCGAACTTGAACTACTCTACATAATATGTAATTACGATAAAAAAAAATGTGTTTGAACGTAGGAGGCGAATTTCATCATTGGAAATTGGAAATTCAAAAGAGTTTCGAATAGAAATTCCACTTATCAATTTATTTAGAACAAGCATAGGCAAAAGAACGTTTCAGCCCACTTCTGTGTTTCTAATTCCAATTTTCCCAGAATGTTCTGCCCACGCGGGACTATTTAGTCATACTCAGTTGGATTTCTACCTCTTCAGAGGTCATCTTAGAAATACTTCTAGACACCGTGAAAGTGCTTCACATCCGACCTAACGTTATATGCTTGGACGTTTTATCTTTTTTATCTGTATTTCCATGTCACCCTGCGGTCACGCCACTCACCAGCGACACCATAACAGCGCGAATAGCTCCTAGAAATCGCGAAGGAACGCTGGAAACAGAGCATGCATAAAATGAACAGGCGTTCGCGCAAGGTGTCGGTCGCGAGTCCGGCCACAAAAGCCGAGATGCCATCCCGACTGCGGCCGTTCGCAGGTGGATGCAGATCTCTAATGCCAGAGACGCTTTGCATGGTACGCGGCATTGCAAGGCCAGCCAGCCGCAAGAAATCGCCGTCGGGAATACCGGCCTCCGCGACTCGCACCCGTGTAAATCGCATCGACGTGAAATGACGTCGACACGAGACAAATCTGTTGCGTAACCGACCGCTATCGTTGCAAATCGTTGGCTCCGGCGACTGAAGGAAACCTGGCAGCCAGCTTCCGCCTGGAAAGACATTCTTTAAGGAGGACCCTCGACTACGGGTAGAACACGCTTCTATCTCGTTGCGGAACCGTGAAATCTGTTGACGTAGGTGGTGGGCGGGATTTCGATGTGTGGGAATCGAGTTCCCTCTTCACGATCGAAATAGCTGACGTTAATTGCTTGCGTCGTGTGGGTCGGCATTACTGAATTTTAAGCAATTTATTAGAATTGTGGAAAGGAGGAAGACGGACTTCGATCTTTCCAAATATTTCGTCGTTTAAATGTATTCATTTTACTAACATACTAAACATTATTAAGAATATTTGCCTGAGAAAGACGAGACTTGTTAGCAAATCGGATAAGCCAAACACTAAAGTGGTGGAAATCAAAGAGTTCAAGAACATTATTTTTTTTTACGAACGTATTATAGGTTTATTGGAAAAGACATATGAACACATTTTATTAAATATTTCAATAATTGAATAAAATTCTCTTTTTATGGTTAATACAACGATTGCATGTAACAATTAGCATTATTTGCACTACTGTCCAATTATTGTGTCTTCTCCGTTATTAGAAGCGTAAGAAAAATATAATTTAGAGTTGTATTTAATCACTGTCACCTTAGTATTGAGTTGGTCAAATCACTTTTTAAATTTAAAATAATGATTAATTCTCTACCACTGAAAATCTTAATCTTTTAAGCTTCTTAACTGTGACGCAGAAAACTTAATACTCTGTCTTTATGAACACGTACTTTGTATCTCTGGTCGAATTCTGATTTCACGCTGTGCATATCTGATAATACATTCGAAACATTTATTCGCCATTAAGAGCAACGCGAAATCTCTAAGCGCAGACAGACTTAATACCCTCGAAATCACAAAGCGGAAAGGGTAGTCATTAGAGCCACTGACAAACACGAAATAAATGCGTCGCGCCAGCACCAAAAATCCGCAAGCAAACACCGCAGTAACCTTCGTAGCAGCGAGCATTAAGTCCTCATAAGAGAAGCAGGAAGTAAGCAGCTTTCATCGGTCTTTAAAGCGCGTCTCGTTACAATCTCGGGGTCCGCTGTTTTCCATCGTCTCTTTTCCTGACGTAGAAAGTCCCCAACAAAAAGGTGTCTGCTGTCACAGTTTCTCGCGGCCGATTTCCTCCGTGTGTTTTTCCTCGTTTCGAGGCCACCCATTCGCAAACGATTCGGCCAAAGATTTCTGCGTCGCCGGGGAAAACCGCCGGCGGGTGGCCCGGTTGAATGAAAAAGCGGGTCAGCTTTTCTCTCCGCGTAGAAGCTGTTTTGAAAGACTGGTAACGGGAGCTTCTGGAAGTTCTGCTTTGTGCGCGCGTATTTTTCTCGGCTTCTCTTCCATTTTCGGCAATGCCGGTTTTTGCGTTCCGCCCGGATCGCGGACGCCGCCTCGTTTCATGGTCATCATCGTCGCGGCTGGTGGAGCCTTGTGCTGCCATCGGCGAGACGACGACAACGACAACGTCGGCTGACGTCGAGTGCATGAAACGCGCTTCGTAATGCGGCTTGGCTCTCTCGACTCCGTGCGCTCGTTTCGAGGCTCGGTTTGTTGGCTGCACGGACTCTTTTTTTTTTCCGGTGCCAACTCGCGGTGCCGAGGGTGAAGAGCACAGCGTTGAGTCCCCTTTTCCACCCGACGATTCCTCGTTGATCCAGACGCTCTCGCGTGCCGCAATTATCCTTAATTATAACGTCGTTTGTCGCGAACTTCTGCCTTTGCCTTTTTCCCCTTTGCCGCGGGTGGACGACATAGACGTTGGTGCCGGCGACCGACTTTCCTCTTTCGTTTTCCTTTAATTGTTTCGACTGCCTTTCGCTCACGCCATTAATTGCGTCGCGATCATCGTTTTGCTCGCCGCGCGTAATGAAGTTCGCGAAACGCACAAGATATCTGGCCGACTCCGGGAACCGTTCCCTTGGCCCATTATTCACAGTCGACTCGAGTTCATGGATGATTTCAGATTTCCACGCATCGACGCTTTCCATTCGCGATAACTCGCCGAGCGAGCGTCGTCCGGACGGGGCTCCGTTCTTTCCGCGGACAGATTATCGCCGGAGCCAGAAGGAATAACGACCAACCCCGGAAATTGCTTGGTAATTTTCTCGGAATTAGGAGATATAGAATAATCGATCCCTGGATGTTCCTGGGAGCTGCCTCGCCGCCTCGATGGGATTTACAAATTGCGTTCTCCGCCGGTGGATGAAGGGGGTTTGGGGGACGAGATGAGGCCATTTGACGCGAAAAAAATCCCTCGCTTCCGTTCTTGTTTATGGGGTCAGCCTGGGGCTGGGTGATGGTTACTTGCGGACGATTCGCGCTTTACGGATGATTTACGGCGTTCACGGACGAATGCGTGCTTGTGTGGGACGAGATTACAAAGAGATATCGCTCTGATAGCACGACAACACTGCCCGCTCGTCCATCCTCGAGGGCTCGGCCGATTATGGCTCTCGAAGTCGGCTTAATCGCTTCTTAATTGCGATACCGGCCGCTGAAATATCGACGAATGGACAGGGGAAACGAGGTAGCATCTTGGACGATGGGTTTGGTTGGCAAATTAAATCTCTTCCTTTTGTTTAATGTAAACTTACGACTTGCAACGAAAAGATTGATTCCTTTAAAGCATTTTCATAATAGGGTGAAAGCACTAGTAGTCGACCACTTAAAACTAAATTTGAATTATATGTATTAACAAAACGAAACAGTCAATGTTCTAAAATATATGATATACATGATAGTACTTTAAATTTATTCAGTGTATCATTAATATTTTTTGTTTGTATGTAAAAGTTTTAGAAAAGACGTAATTAACGTTAAAAGTAAAGTGTCCGAGTCGCTTCAGTAGTCGACCATATAATCTAAATTATCGCATTTCTTAAATTTGTCAAGCTCATAACTAAGAATGTTGATACTTTTTAAATAGCATACACCCTCATTTTTCAATGAAAAATGTATACAGCTGAATTACATAACCTATTTTTTCTCAAAGCTCGGTTTTAGGCGCCTCGTGTTGGAAACCAGCAATTGTACCTGTAGAATCAAACCTTGTTTAGAAATCATTTTAAAAGCATTTGTTTTCTTTACTTTTAAAAATCGCTTTTTGGCGTATTTTAAAGTTAGACATTTAAGTAACAATACAAAATGATCATTTAATAAATGCTTTATTCAAATATTTAGTTTTTTAATCTAAACAATAAAAGTGGTCGACTACTAGAGGGTGGTCGACTTCTAGTGTATTCACCCTATTCATTCACGACTAAACATGAAAATAATAATAGAAAGAAAATGCTGTGGCATATACAAAAGAAAAAAGCAAAAAGGAGACTGAAAATACGTGTACCTAGAATGCAATAAATCATACTGAATAAGGCAAAAATAATTAAGGAAAAGTAGATTTACTTCACAGTAAACCGAAGCCTCAAGATTTCTGGTAAACCTATCAAAATACCTCGCTCATTAAAACGAAAACTCCTCCGTCTAATTAATCCACAAATACCGTGGCCCCGATTTCGCAAACTAAACTGGTTGCACTACTCAAAAATGGGTACAGCTTCCATTCTCGACGCACTCGATCGGTTCTCCTCAACTTGGTTTTTAAATCGAGCGTCACGTTTCCTGCGCGATGTTTAACCACGCAAGGAGTCGCGTCACAGGATTCAAAGGATGAAACTCGGCAACATAGTTATTTCCCTCCGGGTCGTTTTTCCGGCGGTACTCCGCAGACCGTTTCCGTTCTCCGATTTCGTCGTGAATGAACGAGGCTCTGACGTTGCCTTTTAAGGCCGATTCGGTCGTTCTGCTCGCCTGGCTTGGGCGCGCGATACTCCCTCGGCAAAAAGGAAACGCGTCGACGTCTCGTCGCCCTCAGCCGCCGCGAATTACCCGACTCCGTCTATCCGCGTCGAGAATGCCTGCGAATGGAATTTCACACGGCTGAACGCGTCGTTATCGTTATCTCGGGCGACGATGACGAGCGCCGCGTAATCGAGGAAAACGCTTCAATGCCGCGGAGCCGTCGAGGTAATTTGAATATCGAAGCGGGGCACGCGTTCGCCTTACCTGTCCTTTTCTTTTTCTATTTGCTCCGCGAAGCTGCGCGATCGTAATCAGACGCGATCTCTTGAATCGATAATCTAACAAGCATTCGACGATGATGAGCTTAGACTATTTTTAATGCGAGTACGCGCCGCGTGAGGCGAGTTTCACGCGGCATCTGCGTGTTAATAGCTCCCTGTCGACGGAAAATGCTTTGCAGACGTTGAAAGCTTATGTTTTTGGCTTCACTAAGTCACGTAGCGGACTGGAGCACTGCTTTCGGCGAGGACAGATTATAGAGCTCGATTGTATTTTCTTGTGTGACTCAGTGGTTAGTCAGAGGCGCAATTAAAGATTTGGAAATAACGCTGATTCAGTGAACTGTATTGCTTTTTGTTCTCTTGTCAGACTAATTAAAGTTATGGTGCTTTGATGGGATGATGGCAGCTCTTGGGCGTTGATGTTGATGGTCAAGTAATATGCACTGTAAAATGCTTGGCTACGTGATTGGGTGAACACATTGGCTACATGAGTGTATAAAGAACAGGAATTTCATATATTACGCTGGTCTATTCAATAAGTGTAATTAGATTTCTAATATCGCAATCAAAAATGAAAATAAATGCAGGGATGCAAAAGGCTACGCTTCCCGATTTAGGACTTCGGTAATCTGTTCTGAACGATGTCTGACTAAACACGACTAATCTACTTCATCAGGCAAAGACGAGCTCCAGTGCATTCGTAGTACAGTCGGCCAAAAAATATATGACGCCCTAATACTGACACAGCCGTGCGCGCGGACAACTTCACCCTAGAAAACGAAAACACGCGCACGGATGCGTCAATATTAGAGCGTCATATATTTTTTGGCCGACTGTACAACCATAACATCCATTAACATTTAACATTGAAACGAAAATACACTTCCAAGAAACAGTCCGCCTGGTACGCGGCGTTATCGCGATACGATACAATACTCGCACACCTGTCCCCACTCTGTCGAAGACAGGTACGACAAACGGGAGTGCGAGACACGGCACGCTACCGAAGGTCTACGTATCCGCGGAGTGTCCGTCGTCGAATCAGACTGAAGGAGAGTGGGAGAAGCCCGAGGAAGGAGCAAGAAAGACTTGCGAGCGAGGAGGGATCTGTGGCTTCTCGAGCAAGTCACACGGTCGAGCATGTTCTGTCGGGTCGTCCGCTCGTCATCGCGATTCCCCACAAAAATCGACGCACGGCGACGGAGCGTTCGTTAAACGTCTCTACAAAAATCTAGTTCAGTTTGTGGGATCGTTCGAGGTCGTGGAGTGGTTAATTTGATCGCGCGGGAAATTCGAGATTACAGTGTGCCTCTGTGTGGGTGAGTGTAGTGCGCTCAGCTGGGATATCGGAGCGAAGTGTTTTCGGTCACGGTGGGTCGCGCGTCTCGCGCGGCCGTCGATGTTTCCCTGGGAGAAAAGCGCGTCGACGGAATTTCTAAATCGCTCGGAGGAGAAAGGTACTTTCTACGCGGGTCGACGATGGCGTCGATTTTCCGCGCGGACACCGGCCGCGAGCGCGGATAGGCGGCTGGGGATCGATATCGTTGGGCCTCCCCCGGTGTACCGACGCCCGCACACGACCTTTGGCTGCACGTCGACGACGAGACCAACAGCCGCTAAACAGCCGATTAAATTTACATGGTGACGCAACGCGCGCTCGTGACCGTCGTCGTCGGCCTATGAAGAAGAAGCCAGTTACGACCTCGCCGTACGTCACGGTGAAAAGAGGCGGCCGCTCGCTCGATCGCGTCTCGATACTCGCTAAGCGAGTTGGTCTTTGATCGTTGCCCAACGTGTCTTCGTCGCTAAAACCGCGCGACTGTCAAAGTCGACGAACCTTTGTGTTGGGGTCTTTCCTTCGAGACGGAAAATCCCTCCACACGAGGGAAACTAGGGTTGTGCTGTGGTCTGTGCAAGCGTCGGTGGTATCGATCGCCGATAGAGATCGGGTCGCTTCGCGTTCATCGAAGCGCGCCGCGCATCTCCGAATCCATCGCGAGTTTCGTGGCGAAGCATGCGGGAAGCTCGCGTATGAAGCTTCGAACAGGAAGCGGGTAAAGTGTGACCACAATGTCGGTGCTGGTGAACCTCCGGTGATATGGGAGCGGACGATATGAACAGAGAGATACCGAGCAGCACCCTCGCGACTCTCAGGGGGATCCTGGTGAGCTCGTTGTCGAGGGAAAACCTGGGACCGCACGATCTGCCCCTTCAGGAGAACGGAAGGCATCGACCTCTCCGGAAGGTGCACTTTCACGAAGGTACATTTAGATGTTACATCCTGGCGGCCGGTCGCCGATGATCATTTAAATATAAACAGAGGAAGCGCCGCACCCATCGGCTCGCGTCGAACGTTTTACGACGCCGTTTCTCGCGAACCTCTGCCCCTCGGAATGATTCGCTTCCGCGAATTTTCGGGGAAAGTTGATGTATGCAAGATGCACGGAGGGGGATTTATATCCTTGTGATTCTTTCACTCTGACAGTCGGGAGATAAAGTTAGCGCTTATGCTTTATTAATTACACACACATGTGGACACATGTGGGACACTTTACCCGGAACGAGTCATGCCCCTAATTATTTGTAAACACATATTTTGAAGCACGCGATGGACATTTCGGGTTGAGAAGTGACCCAGTTTCTGGGTTAATTTACTAATCCGTCGAGTACCCTTATATTTATTGCTTACATTTAAGTGATGGATAGCTCGAGAGTGGTAGGAGAGGATTATTAATAGGGAATGCATTGGAGAAGATCTGGAAGTTCATTTCCAGTTAAACTCCGAACAGAGATCCAACAGTGTCAAGCACTTGACATATTTATGATCGCAAAGCAAACTGACGTGGGTCACGTGTTTCCACTCGTATTGCGTTTAAAGTTTCGAACGTCGGTGTCATATTACGGACTTCAAAAGGAAAACGTTACTTTCCTCCATCTTCCATGAAGGTGGAATTTAAAAATTCGGTTGAAAACGTGACTCGCATCGTTCTGCGTTTCAGTCACAGAGACACCGTCCAAAGCGTCATTCACGTCCAATAACCAGCAGCCATCAGGATTTACTTATTGCCGAGGCGATTTGCTGCAATTCCGCCAAACGTTCGCGATTGAACCGCGTTGTGGAAAAATCGAAGGTGAAATGCGACCGACTTGCAACGTCATCGGGCCGACGCAGGTTGCGAAGATTGGCTGGCGTCAAATTCGCTCGTTATTCGGCCCCCACGGTTACGCTTATGAGCCGAGCATGATAGTCCAACTTTCCGCGCGACGTTAACGATCGACCAACCGATTCGAAACCCCCTCGGAACAAAAAGCTCTCTCGGAGAGGCTGTTCGTTAGACGCCAGGGATAAAATGCTCCGTGTAATTCTCGTTCTCGAGTTGCTGGATGTTCCCAATTGGAGACGTCGCTCCAACGACCGCGCGATTCCTCGGAAAGGAGACGAATATACACCATTAAGCCGGGCTTTGGCTGGTTTTCCGCCGTCTGAGGCAGCCAGTCGGGCCCTAAGCCTAGCTTAGGACACGCCCACGATCAGTATTCCTTTCGGTATTCCCCGGCGGAATCGAAGCAGCCACGGATCACGGCCTCCGGGGAAGTGAATCCGTGTTTCTGAGCGATGCTGGCGATTTACAAAGAGAATGGCACTGCTGCTGCTCCGGTTAACGGTGAACGTAATTTGGGAACTTTAACGAATAGTTGCTGCGAAATGGAGCAGGTTGTGATTAACTTTTAACCCTTTGCGGCGTGAATCGGTCGCCGCGATGTTTCACCTTATCTCTCGTTTCTTTTACAGTTAAGTTTACTGACTTGGCTATGGTTCCATTAGTTTCATCTTTGGAAGCGTTATGCTACATACCAGGAAAACTCGGTTTATTAATTCGGTCCGAATATTTTAATTATTCTGAAATAATTGTATAGTTGATCGCTAAGACATCGATGAAGTGTTGAGCATACAAACATTTGCTTCTATCAGCTCGTGGCTGGTACTTTACAAATAAACCAACAAAATTTTTGTTTCAAATATTAATTAGTGAAGTTATAAGACTCCTGCATCCTGTATGCGTATACAAAAGAAATAATTACTTATTTTCTAGAGTCGAGAAACAGTGCAGTGGAACAGGCGATTCTAAAATAGTACAATTAACTTCATGTTACTATTCGAGACGCAGGATGACCATAATTGACCGAATTAACTACGATAGTAGACATTATCTACCGTATGATCAAATCTTACATACGTACACTCCTTTTACCGAGTATCCGTGCTGTTTCTACTTCGTGCAGCTCAAGCACCGTGTTACTTAAGTGTTGTCACAATTTTTTACCGCGATGTTCCAAGCAACTCAAGCACCGTGTTATTCGAGAGTCACCTGTATTCACAACGGCCACGCAGTAATAAATTGCCGCTATCACACGAACTCGTTACTTCTTGATATACATTACGACGGTCATCGCGAAACTACGCGAATTTTCTCCGCCGCGACGCAGGGAAATCGTTTAAGAATTCGGTTTCCCAAAGCGGAAAAGTTTCGCCTCCTCGTTGGTAACTAGGAATTTTCGCAGCTCTAAGGCAAATGTGCTCGTCGCGGGCCGTTCCTCGTTTTCCAGAGAAACTCTTTCCGTCCACCAGTCGTCACTTATTTCGGCTCTTTAATTAAGAGCGACGGAAAGGCGGGTATCGCGAGTAACGGGCAAAGGCGCGGCGAGCGACGTGGCTCGTTGGATTTTTCTCGTTAAACGTAATGAAAGGTTTACTCGGAAAGTAGCGTTAACCCGGCATCGCTTGTCCTCGACGCCGGAGTCGTCGTTTCCTTTTCCAGATTCGACGTAATTGCTACACACGGCCGAGGAACTCTCGTTGCCAAGTCCGTGACTAATAGATCTGCTGATGTCACGCGCTGAAAAGTCCGTCCGCGGCGCTTGACGCCTCTGGAATTGTGTTTGATAAACGGCCCCGCTCTCGTTTCCCTCCTTGTAATGGCTCGACGTTGTCCGCTCACCGATTCATCCGCTGTCGATACGAGACGTTCCGTTTGAGCTGCGAGAACCCTCGTTTTCCCTCCTTTTCCCGAAGTTTTTAGCTTGTGTCTGATTGCTTCGAGGAAAGTGGTTCGCAACTTTTTGCTTCTGGGACGACTACATCAAGTTCGATTGCGTATCACGGTTGCGATTTTTTTTATAGGAAGTTTAATGGAGTTTATAGCGCGCGGAGGATGGACTGTCGATACTTGGAATCGAATGAAAATTGAGTTCATAGTAGAAGAAATCGGCTACGTTCGATGTATTTAGTATCACAGTAAAATGTCAGGTAGTGATAAGAGTTTTAAACTGATTCTCAATAAATATCGTGGAGCAAATATCAAAATAGTCCCCAGCAGACATACTTCCTTGTTTTTAACACTAGATTTACCAGACCAGTCATTTTGACTGGTACTGATATAAGTGTCAATAACAAAAAATATATTTGTTACGAATATATATAAAGTAACATTAAGTTCATAAAATGTATTCTCTACTTATAGCTACAAAAGTCATAACATCATTTCGGAAAGCAAATGTTACATGCAGTAGGAATTTTGAATTGAAATTGCACGACCAGTCAAAATGACTGGTCTGGTAAATCTAGTGTTAAAAAATTGTACCAAGGAGAAGATTGACAGAAGTCAGTGATCCCTACGATAAATCGATCTCCACGGATGACTGACACTATACACAGAATCGTTTCTTTCTCTCCTGGGGAGAGATTCGATACTTGACGAACCTTGAAAGTTTTGACTACACGACCTTACTTTTTTCCTCCACTTTTTTTGTCTGTTCCCCGATGAGAGAACTAAGCCCTCGGGTCAGCGTCCCAAACGGGAATACCGATCGGAAATGAAAAGTTGCAGTGGTTCGAAGTGGCGTTCTCGAATAGGGGAATTAAACCGGATTAAAGGTACAGTCCATGGGGTTGGCATCGCGGGCGAGGGACCAATCGGCTTCGTCGAAGATAGCCCGGCGGAATTCCGTGAATCAGACACGATGGGATCGTTAATTGGGGCGTGGATTGATTTATCTGGTAATTAACAATTACCGTTGGCCGATCCTCGGCGGCGCGCGGAGGGCCCGAAACATATTATATTCGCGCGGATTCGGTATCGCAGCCCTTTCGTCGGCGATTCGCCAAGGCCTGTTCGTGGAAACTCCACGGTTCGACGCACCTTCTCCCCCTGCCCCACCGTTTCTCGCGTTTACAGTTGCAAGCTTCTTTTTCGCGTGCAATTAATGCCCGACGCTTTCTGGAACGGAATTTACGAGCGCGTTAGGGAACGACCGCTTTATCCGCGGCTATACAGCGAGACGCGTAAAATAAAGCGTAACGCGACGCTAAGTCGCGAAGAACATTTTAATAACATCGACGGTTTTTTCTTTCTTTGTTTCAGGTGAGTACTCCACCGTAGAGAGAGGCTGTGAACAGAGGCCGGGTAATCGCGGTACGTAGAGAGCATCCACGAACACGGACGCGTGTTGCCAGGCTTAGCCGTGCGGCAGAAACTCAATCGGGTGGGGATAAGCGAGCCGTGATAAATGAATTCATTACGTGCGTACCGCGTCATCGCGTTTAATATTAAACATCTCTCGTGAAACTGGATAATTACGGAACTTGGCCGTCAAGCGATTCGACGGGATCGCCGCGGCGCGGTGATCGCGTCCCATCGGCTTCTTTACTCACTATTACACAATTATTGTATGCTGGTTAAATATTAACGCGAAACGATCTTTTAACAAAGCTTATGTTTTCTTAAACTCGTGCTCTTTGAGATCTCTTCGACACAATCGGATTTTTATATAAATAATTGTACAACCAAATAGAGGAAAATTCCTCCTAAAAGAATAAGCGAAAAGTGTATGCCAAAATTAAACACAGTATTCATTCGCACCAACAATGTGAATGATATTGCTTCAGTTAAAAAATCAACGTCCTCCTAGAACCTGCACAATGAAGTGCCTTTCCCAAAAGAGAGAGTCTTCTCTGATCAAACTTTGATCAAAGCGGCACTCAGGATGTTCCCAGGGAAACATAGTATCATTAAAAATGTCTGATGTTGAACACGATCATAGAACCCAATTCCATTGGATTATTAGAGTTTTAGAAAGCAGCAGCAGAGTCGATGATTGCCGGCAGAAGCTTCGTACCCTCGTTGTTCCCCCTCTGCAAGGGCGGTAATACCGTGTTCGTGCGAAATTGCGCGTTGGATGCAAACACATCCCACATTCTCGTTATATTTCGTATGCACTTTGTCAAGCGCGAGGCTTGAGCTGAGACGAGAGGATCTCGCGAGCGTGAAGAAGCCCTCCTCCTTGACACTTTATCTCGCGTTCCGCGCGGTGAAGGGGAACGGGCCGTGACGAGCAATTAATTTCGAGCTCGTCGAATATGTTTGACGTCGACTGTGACGAAAGTTCGTGGGTCCGTTGTACGATGTTCCGATCGATCGGAAGAAGGCGAGGCTTTGTTAATGACCAAGTCGTCTTCCATCGCAATAGCGAAGAACGCGTCGAAGACTTCTTTGTTGTCTGAGAGGTGTAGGATGACGAAACTGAAACGTGGAACCGTGGAGAGATTGATCCTCCACGACGATGAAAGTCGATCGCGCGAGACTTTAGGCAGAGCGCTCTCTTTACACGGAAATTTTAGTCGAAAGCCGGGCGCGTAAAATGCAGGCAAATATAAACGAATTCGACGCGTTCGATTCTCGATCGATACGCGCGAAAATTCATGACGTTTAATTTCTGATAAGATCGGGGTTTCTGATAACAACGGGCTCGCATCAGTCATTGACGGTGTACGCGCAATGCCCCGATCATATTTTACCGGGTGAAATTTACGAGCTCGAGCGTCGCGAATAATCGAGAGTGAGATTAAGATACCTTATCGCTGAGTCAACCCCGTTTCTTCCTCGCCCCCGCCTACAACCGTGCCTATTTTATCTTTTTGTCGTCGATTCACCGCCACGCGGAATCGCGTTGAACCGCGCGCACGACGTTTGTCAATTTAACTCTCGAATAGGATCGTACGGGGCGGTTGAACGACTCGTCGTCGCTTCCCCATCCGCGATCGTCGTCGATTAATGTTGCGATAAAATCGATGTTCCTCGGGAGTCTGATGGTCCGTATGGAAATCGCACGCTTCTCCGCGATACGGTGAAAAATATCGTCGGCGGTCTGACGGACGTCGGCGGAGGCGATTGGCACGATGATTGACGCTCATCCGCGAGATGAGCCCCACCAGACAGTCGAAACACAGATACGGGAGCGTCCTAACGATCTGATACGGAAATTGCGGCGCGTTCGCGTGTCAAACACGGATAACACAGTTATCTCATCTTCGCAGCGATATTACAGTGCGAAAAGTTTTATTCGGTCGACGACAGTCCGATCACGAGGAGGACTTCTCGGTTTCCCCCACATCGGTTTGACCGCGACTGTAATTTCCCTGTCGGAAATTCATCTCGATATCTAACGTCGATGAATTATTCATCGATCGCCTGGTTGCGACCACGGCTGCCGTGAGACCAGACCATTCTTACGATCACTGACACACGATGGACTCCAGAGTTCCGTCTGGTGCGGATTTTACTGACATAATGTCCGTTCCTGCTGCTGCAAACGGTTATGGCAGTTTGAACGCCTCAGTATCTTTAGCACCCACGGCGACGATACTTTCTGCGTCGATGGAATATATTTGCTCTGCTGTTCAGACTGCTACGAAATTAGCAGTCTTTATATTATACTATATTTATTTATTTATTTATTTATTTATAAACGGACCGAAGCCCTATTGTCATATTATTTTTATTATATTATTTTGTATTGTCTGTTTCATTGCGATGAATGCATTGCCATTGCCTGTGAAATCAAAGGGCACTTGCCCGTTTAAATATTATTATTATTATTATTTATTCATATAATCTACGGGATGAACCCTTGTTACATAAGTGAAGACATGGTCTATACAATATAAGTATAAGAATAAGTATAAGTATAAAATAAAAAATAAAAAATGATAATTAGATAATTATATAATATATACACGTATAATATTATATATGCTATAATGTAATAAATAAATAAATAAATAAATATTTCGGGGTGTAATTTCGACCGGAATTTGATCAACTTAGCAGCTGGTAGCGTCAGTTATCAGTAGTCGTTTCTTGGAGTGCAAATCATGATTTCTATTATTCTAATTTTCAAAAATATCTTGAAAAGTCTCAATCAATTTTTGACAATTTTTCTAGCCTGAATACTGGGGAACTAAGAATGTATTATAGGGGAAATGAAGATAGGATATATGAAGAAAGAAAAGTTGATAAGAACGAGGGATTAAGGGAGGGATTTCCCATTCTCTATGTTCCTAGGTTCTAGATCCTAGTCCTTTCATATAATAACTGAGGAGTAGTTTCAGAGGTCAAGAGCTTACTACCTAATATCTTCAAAATTCAGAATTTCCTTTTGAATCCAAATTCCAGTATCATAATTAATCATTTTTATTAATCGAAAAGCGCGTGGGAATTAATCTTGATGCTAATGCCGGAATATCAATAAAATGGTTACTCCATAAATTAAGATGACTTTACTTCGTTGAAACGTTCGTTTATCGATTCAACTTCCAGTGATAAAGTCGCGCGCGATTCATCGGGTCTCCTCGGTAGAACATCCTTAACGGATACATTGCAGTCGCCGTTTGATTGCCCCTCGGGGAAGCCAATGATTTCTCGGCTATAGGATGAAAACGAAGGGGGGTAATTCCGTAGGCGACGATGATTGCGCCGTCGCGATACGAGCCGTTCTTATCGCGTTGGCTATTGAAGCCGCGCGGAAACCGAGATGCGCCTCGCGGATCCCGTAAACACGGCGAGGAAGAGCGGTGTAAGTTCATCTTGGCTGAATGGGAGTCCGGGACGGTCCGATGCGTCGTTTATGCATCTTAATCCGGGCATTGTTAGCGCGGCTGGAATTCGTGAATCGCAAACGAGGACACAATATCTGACGAGACCTTCCGCGCTGAATCAAAATCCGCCCCATAAACGGATCGGGAAGATTATCCTGGATCGTCGTCTGGCTGGGGTCGGGCTTCTATCCCTTTCTCGTCGAATCCGACTTTGAATCGAATACTTTTCATACCGCTCGTCTCGAAAATGAGACGAATCTAATTAGTGCTGGCCTCCCATTTCTACACCATCCCTCTTTGGGCAGATCGCAAATGTCTGAAACGCTTGCGAAAGTTTTCGAAGATACGAAACCCTATGATCAGATTTGCTGCAAGTCTCCTCAATGGAGAAATCGTGATTGAAAGGGTGACAATTCGGCGGGATCGCGGCTCAACGCGCGTCGATTGTTGGGAACTGTGTAGCGTGAAGTATTTCGGGTTTTATGTCAGCGAGTCTTTTGTTCGAGATACCACAATTGACATTCATGTTTTCGTTGATATATTCATTACGGCGGTAATTGAAAGCTTCACTGATGTAACAACCCCGTAGCTTATTCAGTTTTATTCGGTACGATGAACATTCTGTTCGGGAAAGTACAGCGTACTCCGATCCGGTGAAAGGCTCTCGGGATTCAAAGAACAAAAATATAATAACCGCGTTCTGAATTTTCGTACTAAAGAAATGAAAGTTCCTCGAACTACTTATTTAAAATACCGCTCCGAGAAAAAGTTCTCCGGTCGAAACTTTTAATTTCGATGCTCGTAGATTCGCAAAGCTCCCGAAGTCACTCGTTTTCCGCGAATCACCATCGAGGAATTCGAACGGAAACTCGTCGACGGAGAAAACTTCGTATTCGCGACGATTCATCTTCGCGGACTGCGTGTTTGGCCAAGTTTGCGCCTCGGGAACAAAGCGTGCTCTCCGAATCTAAGAAAAGTAATCACCGGTGTTAACTGTCCGCGGAACTTTTCCGCGCTGTTAATGGAAAAATCAATGGCAGTTCGAATTTTCCTCAGAACGAGGTAACCGGAACGCATGGATCGCCTTTCGAACAGTTTCTCAGCTTCAAAATCTTCCGCGTTTGCGTGGTGCGGAAAGAAAACGTCAACGAATTCGAAAGTTTCCACTCACCTAAGGCCGGCAGCGATCCAGTTTCAAAAGTTTCTCGGAAAGTCGAAAAACTTCCGGATAGAATTCCAACGCGTAGACTTTTCACCTTTAGGACCGATTCTACTTTAAATTCGCGAGCTCCGCGGTCTCTCGATTTTTTCCGGACGGTGTCGGTTGCGGGATTTGTTTACCGAAAAATTTCGAGAGCGGAGCACCGGTCGCTCCGTTTTGAAGTGGGGCCAAATTTTCGAGTCGAAACACGTTCGCGAGCGATTCGCGATCGCCCCTTAATACGGTCGGAAAACACAAGCTTGGAGCCGCGGCAGGGTAATAAAATTTTTCCTCGGTCTAGCAGGAGAATTCGTGCGCTTTTTTCCATTCGCCGCATGTAGCTGCGGGATTCCATTGGTACTGTTCCAAGTGGGCGCTGAAAAAGCCGTTGGACGACTGAGTGGATTTAGTGATGTTCTGCTGTCGGCTCCTTTTTCGTAACCCTGACGCTCTCCAACTAAGCAAGACGTATCCCGCCTCGTCGACGACAACGCTTTAACTTATTACACCGTAGAAACTGAAACTAATTTCTCGGAAATTGTTCTCCATTCGTTTCTTGCTTCCGAAGATGGACCATTTATTATTAACACCGTTGCAAGGTTGCCTCTATTTTTGCTGATATTTCGGATGCTATAGCAGTCTCTTCCTACGATTAGTTCCGCTAGTTTGGACTAGTTGAACTGCGAACGAGGAGTGGAAATTAATTTTTCATCTTATGGACTCGACTAATTTGAAGTTACTTCGTCTGGAAATCGGGACTAGAAGCTTTTAAATAAAATTTGGTAATTTGTTTTTATAATACCTTGATAACTGATAAGTGTTTGAGACTACTTTGCAGTTGAAAGATAAAAGCATTCTTTCTCACTGTCGATTTCACGCGTTCTACCCACGTCGAACGATCGAAGTTCAGCGATACGATGCAACCCTTTTTTCTTCCTATTCTTGGTCCCCGTCTGGCCAAGAGCATCTTCAGAAACAAAGCAAGGTTTCGATAGATTTAAACTCGTCGGAGGAACTAGGATGGAAGAGGGCCGATACGAGGAGGAGGAAAAAAGAAAGTCGTTCGTACGATACGATTATCGTCTCCAGCGAACGATACAGGTATATCGAACCGTGACATCGGCGAGCGTCGAAGGTTCCTTGGCTCGCGAGCCCGTCCCAAGGAAAGCTCCCAGTGCTCGATAACTCTCGATAACCGGTCGCGGTGTGGTCCGCAGAATCGGCCACGATGCAGGGGAACAAAGGAGCTGCGGCGTCGACGTTATCTCGATCGAATAAAAATGCTCCGGAGTCCTTCGATACACTTGACATAAATCTTGGAAACGATAAAGGGGGGGCCGCGGTAACGAGCGATACGCTCGATCGTTAATGCCGGCAACGCGGAAACTCCAATCCCACCGAACCATCGGCCATATTGCGGAAGCGTTTACAACGGACCTCGCCTCCTCCGCCCCGCAGAGTTTCTAGTTTCGAGAAGAATTCCGCGGGTTTTTGTTCGTGCTCCGTGAAATTTCGCCTTGAATCGGATCCCGGTCTAAATAGCGTTTGTTCGAAGTTGATCCATGGATTCGCGGAACGAACGAATCTGGAAAGCGAAAACAGAGTTCGGAGTTTAGGAGAGTAGACCTCCGGCGGCATTTTATTTTAGTTGGATAGCGCCGTTCGAGTCGCGCGTTTCTGAATTTTTCGGAACGATACTTCTACTATTTTTTTTTCTAGAAAATACTGCAGGAATCTTAATACGCGCATTTAACAATTTCTTCGGAAAAACAAGCTGGACCGAAACTCGCAATTTTCCACGACGGTGCTGCCTTAAATCTCCGCGTCGAGGACTTCCAGAACTCCTGCCATAGATCCGGAGCCAACAATCCGGCGAGCGAAATGAATTACAGCGAAAGTCGGCGCGCAATTTTGGCCTGGAAGCGGGTTCTCCGCGCCGCGCGAATGAAAAAGTATCCCCTTGTCGGCCACGGATCCGCGATCGATAATCGATGATCCCCGTCGGCCTTCGAGCAGTCGCGTCGGAAAAGATTGAAGCGGCAATATCGCGGAATATATGGGAAGAGATCGATGGCAGCCGACTGGCGGACCTTCGACTTCTAGACGGATCTGATACTCAGTTGAACGCTGCTTTTACCTGAAATTCGTTTATCGGGTTCATAGGGTGCACCCGTGCGTTCTATGGCGGGAGCCCCCGTCGACAATTTCATCAGCGTGTGCTCTCTCATCGGCGTGATCCGTGCGACGTGTGCTTTGTATCAATCGCGCTGTGTTCGAAAATTTTTCCATCCGCCCCGAAATTCCGGAGAAAAATACAGCGTGGCCCGATGGGGGAAAGCTTTGCTCTCCCTCCCCGCATCGTTCGATATTTTTGCTGACGCGTTGTAGCGTCGAGCACAATGGACCCGCGAGGACAATGACGCGTCCGCGGGGAGATCCACGCGTCGTACGTGTCGCGTATTACTCGCTCCGACGTCTTCGCGCCACGCTTCGCTCTCCCAATCGATTCATCGCGGCCGAGAATTCGGAAAGGTCGTGGGTCGTCGTGTTTGTCTTTTGACCTTAACCAGAGCTGCACCCGAGTAGCCTCGTTTGGACCGGGAATGCAGTCTTGAAATTGTAGCAACTTGAGAGTTGGAGAAAGGGCGCTTGGAAGTGGATGTTAAATATAAATTTGCTACGATAACGGCATTGAACTATCTCCGCGCATCGGAAGAACCTGTCGCGAAGAAGGTAACGAAAAGGGGTCCAAGAACCGCGTTTCAGCTGTATCGCGGTTTTCGTCGGGGCAACAAATCGTCTGTTATTTACGTACTCGGGCGAAGACACCGTCCTGGCCACTGTAGAGTCACGTACGCGAGACAGTTTCAATTTTCTGTAGGACTCCTTGTCCCTGGCTCGGCGGCTTGTGAACGCGGCACGCTAGAAGAGGAACGTGGCTCGTCGTCGAAATATCATCCTGGCCTACGTCCAACGACCACGTCCACTTCGGGAATGCATTTCGCCGATGTAATCAAGCCGCGGCGAGCGATAAATCAGGCCGAATCGGAGTAATAGGCCTCGCGGAAGTACACGGGGGGAGTCGTGCGTACAAAACAGAGCTTTCGAACATGAGAACGCAAACAAGCTATTAGGTTCCTACAAATGTATGATTCCGAATTGATTCGGTCGTATTAATACTTCAAACGGTTTTTTCAGTAAATACTTAGGGCAAAGCACTTTTTTACCGGCAGGTATCGAATTCTGTCACTTCAATCATCTGTGTTATTTAATAAACGAGCAAACAAAAAGAAAAATATTACGTAATGAAGGTAAAAAGAAATTTATATTAAAGGTGTAAACATTCGACTATTCGAAGTGTTTGAATACGAATAATTTATTTGAATTATTTAAATAACTAAAATATTTGAATATTGGAAAATTATTATTATTAGACAGGATAAAGTTCTATTAATGTATAAAGAGTTTAACAGATATTCAAATAATTGAGTCAAATATTTTTTTAAATATACAAGGCGATCGAATTGCGTATTACTACACTGAGAGAAATAAATTTAGAGTTAAAGAGTCTTAATACATTTTGTTGTACCTCTTATAATTTAACCATTATAAAGCTTTAAAAATCGAGAATGTTTGCAACAGTGAGCATCGGCTACGCACACAGAGGAAAGAAAAGCCTAAAAGGCTGCTTGTTTCCATATGTTTACCTTGTCGATGTGCCGGAGTTGGTATGCATTTCAAAATCATACTGCTCGCTTTAAGGCATTATCACTGCAAAATGGAGACAGATCGAACACTGTATTATACGTATTTATTGTATAAAATATTTAAACGCATGGTGTTTACACCCTGTACATTCGAACTTACATACAACTCTGTACGTGGAAAAATAGTCTTTCCTTTTTCGGAAAGTGGAAAGTGTTCATCTAGGAAATTGTGTTCCCAGTTTCCGTGAATCGGAATCTGTCCCTCTCAGGACTTCGCCTTTATTCCGCAAATTGGAATTATTTTGTATTTCTACTTTTACGTGTCTAGGAAACGCAGCCGCGCCGTTTCTATCCATTCTCGAATCACTCGATCCTGAAGCGGTCCGAAGCCCCGCAGAAATCTCGAAAGTAATTGAGTGAACGCATCTGAGCCCCGGTGGCACGGAGTATTCCCCGTTCAGGTTGGAATGCGATAGATCTTGAAATAGGAAGCGCACGGTGTCGCGTAATGCCCGTCGGTCTCCCGACGCCGACGTCGACAAACGAGGGCTGGAAGGCGGATAGATCGGGGACGGGTACGAAGGAAAGGGTACGGAAGACACGGTCTGGAGTCGGTGGCGGGTCGCCGTTGAAACGGAACGTGGTTGGCGACACGCGCGCGACTAATAGCCGCGTCGCTCGGCAAAGTACTGAGGGAAAAAAGAGCGAGAAAGTCCGGGAAAGCCAGCCGGTGTACGTAAGCGCGACAAATATGGAAGAGCCCCCCTCGGATCGCGCGCGGTAGTCGGATATTCCAGGAATTAACGATTACGTGGAGGCGAAAGGAAGAGAGGTGGACAAAGCGGAAGAAAGAGTCGCGGAAGAGAAGGCACGCGCGACAGAGCCACGCGGAACGGAGCGTGGAGTATCGATTGGTAGGTTCGTATCGAAGGAACGACAACTATTCGTTGCCTTTTTTTTCGTCTTTACGTTCGTGTGCGCGCGGATCGCGAGAGCGTGAAATCGATACGCGCGCATTTCGAGCGCACATATATGAATACGTACGTTGCTCGTGTCGGGAAAATTATCGATACGCCGGAAGATAACGCGCCCATTTTGCCGCGCGTGAGCCTTCATTAAGGGGATTAGGGTATGACCGTGTGGGCCGAAGGAAATGGGAAATCGATGGGCGGAGGGCACGCATCAGAGATATGGCATATGCTCCGAATTGCGCGTCGGATCTTTTGGAACAATGCGCGGGGGTTTAAGTAGCTGCATTAAATGAAATTATTCAGACGCAGAGGGTGGAAATGCAGGTGAAATGCAAGGGGATTGGAGAATCGGACCGCCTCGCTTCCAATTTGAGAGGGCACTCGAGCCGATCGAAACGAAAACGGAGAAAACGATGGGAAGGAAAACACCGTAAAGTGGCGACGATGCCACTCGATTTTTCATCGGTTGCTTCTTCCACTTACGATTCGTACACAACCGGGAGCAGCCATCGTGCATTCCCTTTTAGCGAATGCGCTCCGAGACAATGAAATGAATGCCCGATAATTACGTTGAACGCCGACAAAGCTGCTGGTAAAATAGGAAATTCCTTTGCGCCCATTTAATTACCGCAAAAGTTCTTTTATGAAACAGAACGCTTATGAATCGGAAAATTGATGTAAGCAGGTCACTTGGAAGTGTCGCTAGGGGATATATTCTCAAATTAGTGGTTCACGAGGAATTAATTCTTGAACCTCAAGGGTCTCTTGAAGCCGTGGCTGGATCAAATTCGCTTCGAAGCGGCGAAAGAATCAGCGCGGGTATGAAAATTCGGAAATTAACGCCTGGCGTTTCGTTCACGAGTAAATATTTAACTGGAAGACGGTGGAACTAATTATTTTTGAACAGAGGGTGTTCGTCGAGTTCTCTCCAGTCGAGGATCAGACTCTGGATCGCGGAAAGCAACTCCGTCCCGAGAAATTCCACGGACGCGAAATAAGAAAACGGGATGGTTAAATGGCTTAAATGGATATTCCTTGGCTGGGGAATGTAACATGGTCTTGTCCGGCGCCCCGATTACTCCCGGTTTCTCGAAATGGACCTCGGCGGAAGAGCCAGTCCTGCTAGACGCGCGTGGAATTTCGGGGACCCGTATGTGGATTCAAGCCATGTCATTCACGAGAGCAATGCGGATGAGTTGAACAGACGTGCCGAGACGTCGACGATGGTTCCTCTCCATTCTGATACGATTCTGTCAATGAATCTGCGTAGTGAAAAATTCGCCTTTAACATTGTTATATTCGACCATTCGGCAAGTTTAGTTCTAGCGTAGGAATTATTAATTTCGATTGTTTAGTACGATTGGTCTATTGTTATGATGAAGCAGACCAATTGCGCTTCTCCGGAGAGTAATATTTGACCCACGCGAAATCCACGAATTATGAGCTTCAGACGATACTCGAAACTCATCGAATGCACCATAATAGAGCCGTTCATATCGACCTCAGACTATCCAGGAATCGATGATTCCATAGGTGCACCAGGAAACGCTTCAAATACGACTCGATCGTAGCGTGTTGCAAAGATTCGGCCATTCTCTGGTTGAGGGGGCACAGACTATCGAAACACTGGCAAGCGAACTGAAAATTTCTGCTGTCTAAAAGCAATATTTGCCCTCGTTGCCGCGTTATCATCGGCGGCAGTTCCGTTTCATTATTTTTGCGGATACATCCCCTCGCTGTTTGTGGATCAAATGCAGATTCGGTCGAACAATCTTTGCAGGTACAGGCAACAGAAAATAGTAGAACAAGATAGTAGAAGATAGTTCAATTTTGCCATGAAAAGAGGGTTTTCGATTTCGCTACACCTTCAGTCTCCAATATCACGTATTTTATGGTACTTTCTCCCCCGTAAAGAGATCCACCAAAGAAAGAAAACATCAGGAGCGGTGCTGTGATCCTCCGTGATATCAGCGTCCACTTCAGAACATATCATGGGAGTCGAGGATTCTACGACGTCTTCAAGGTTATCGATCCTTAGGAAGTTTGTAGAGAGACGGCCGCGTGAAATGAGGGTGCGGGAGGAGAGGACCGTTGCGTAAAACACCGGCTGCGTCTCTCGCTCCTCGGAGCGAAAAGGTTCCCGTGACCCTCCCGAATTCCAACCTCGCGAGTCCCTCCGACTCTGTCAAGGTCACCCCGTGTCTCCCACCATTCTGGGAGTTCGTTTGGAAACCCACACGAGGGAGTCCCTCTCGAGAGGAACGTTCGATAGGCGATCTTGAAGCTTCGCGACGCGATCATTCGTCCCATGCTTCAAGGTCGCTGTCGCGAGAACCAACCCCGAAAACATCCACCCCTGTTTCTTCATGTTCGAACGGGACAAACGACCGGCGGCGCGTGGAATGCGATAAATCGGCGTCGCGCGTCGGCGACGAAGTTCGTGGGACGACGAAGGGGGATGCAAATGCGGGAGGAGGGTAGGTCAGCTGGCAGAGCCGGAGGATCAACGACGGAATTAGCCGGTATGCGGCGGTTAAGCGGAGGTGTCGTGTGCTGCACACGCAGTCGGCGGTACTCCGCGTGGGGCGGTTCAGGGGAGGAGGCAGAAGGAGCAGCCGGAGGTGGAGGGTTGACCATTTCGGGAGTGTTGGAGGTGGCGGCGCACGGCTGATCGATGCAACAGCAGCGCCGCCACGAGGAGGGCAGGAGGCGTCGCGTTGCCGGAGGCAAAGGGCAAGGGGGTTGTGCACGTTCGCCGGCAGCAGAGAGAGCCTCCCTTCTCTCTCTCGACCTCCGCCGCAACCCTCTCCGGTTCCCTCCCTCGAGCCTGTACGCGCGTACTAACCGAACAGCGCGCGTCGGACCCTCTCGCGGGGGTGAACTTGCCTGCGCGCCCCTCCACGCTCCGCCGCGCTACCACCACCCGCGCGCGCGAACGTTCGGCGATGTAGGGGTTGCTTCGACGCGACGCGATGCGATGCATCCTCCTTCCCTCCCTCCCTCGAGCACGATGTTCCACCATCTCGCTTCCTCTCGCTCGCCTCCCTCCCTTCCCCCCCGCGCTCTCCCTCCCTCTCGAGCTCTCAGTTCTCGCCTGAAGATCGTGCGGTGTACAGGTGATCCGGCTCGTGCGTGTTCACCCTCTCTGTGTGCTCGAGTTTGTCTGCCCGCTGGCCGGGATGACGTGGTGCCGCGTTGCCACGAGGAAGACGCACGCTCGCTCCTACCATCCTGACGACGAGGTGCGCGCCTTCGACTCTCCTTCCTCGCTATTGTGCCGCGAATCCTCGTCGAAGACACGCGGTGTTGTCACTCGCCTCCGAGCCTTCGTCCCTGTCTCGAGCGATCGCGACCCGCCGCAGGCTCCTCGGCGCGTCGTTCTCTCGCGCGTGAGTTCGCTCCCCGAGGTGTTGGCTTTTCACGCCGTTGTCCCCACATCGCTCCGTTCTCCTCTTCACACTGGAATACATCGAGTTACGGGGATCGTTCGAGGAACTTCGTTAGTTGCTCAAGGATTTCGCTCGTGGAATCCTACTCTCACGCTTCCCATTCGGGGGGAGCACGGTGGCGGAGAATGCTCCGCGTCGAGAGTCAATACAATGCCTCTTTCAACGAAAGATCTCGATCACGTGGATGAAGGTGATCGTTGCGTAGTCTCTATCGTGAGTTTCTTTACCGTCGAAGTGCTCGCTTTTCACGCGGACGTTTCGCCATCGGTTGATGTTATTATTGGATATTCTTGCGGATGGAGAGATTGCGCGCAGACCGAGGGGATCGAAGGTTTAACGGCTGCTGTAAAGTGTGCGCTGTGCTGAGGTTCTTCCACGATCCTCGTGTTGCGTTACCTTCTATGATTTTATCCGAGAAACATTGTGTGACATGAAATCGCTAGATTGATTTGCGACTCGGCAATCTTGGGACGAAAGGAGAAGGTTTCGATCACGTGGGTGGATGGTCGCGCAGCTGGCTCGGCAAAATCATGGTTGTGTTAATCTCTTACTCCAAAAATGGTTGTGGATGTGATCATTTTTTGTATACTTCATCCAATTCTCCAATTTCTCGCACAAAGCATGAAAAAACTGCTCTTCAAATATTCGTTTCAAGGTCACGTCTTTTCTACACCAAAGTCGCAAACTTTATAAACTATTTCCAATAATAATTGCGTTGCTTTCCGATCACGTGTCCGCTATCCGTCTCAACCCTTGCGATATTCCTCCTTTTCAGCAGTAACCCGACCCAGCAATTATTCTTCGGCGACTTCGGAAGCCACAGGAAATCATCGCTGTAGCTAGCCAACAATTAACGGGGCCGCGTCGTGAAGTTTCCGCCGGCATCTCGGTTATTTCGAACATTTAGAAGCCTCCCAGCATAAAACAGTAATTAACATAATTAATACTCGAGGGCATAACGCATTCGTGCGCGTCTACGCAGTATGACCTGTTCTTTTTACGTATCGCGGCGAACAACCGGAGCATTAAACAGCCAACGAACGGGCGATTCTCACGCTCACCGAATAATAGAGGGCATTAAATTAACTTGGGCTTGCGGGATTCGGGCTGCGGTGGCATCCTCGGTCTACTAGCGTTTCAGTTTTTCGCCCTTCGCTCGATTACCCTCGTCCTCGCCACGTGCACCGAAATTGGGTAAACCGCGAAACTCGTTGTCCGTGTGTTTCCCCTTGACACGGTGGGACAGCATTTCCTTAATTTGCGAATCGATCGGACCGCGACTGGACAAGTTTCGCGTTTTCCAGCGTGTCCATCAGCAAAGCAGTCATTCGTTCGCGAATAAATAAATCGGCGGAGGATCGATGATTCGATCCCAGCGGTTGAAGCGCTTGTTCCGTCGTTCGCGCATTAAATGCGGCCGTTTTAACGCGCAGCAAATAACTGAACGATGGGCAACGTTCGAACGGACCGATAGCGGAGAGCCACGGTGCTTTTCATCGGCGGGAAAAAACAATAGCGCTTTACATGTTAACCGATGAAAATTACACGCTTGGCGTGCATGCTCGACGAGAGTGCCGCTATAAACGTCAAACGTCAAGGGTATCTCGTGTGCTATTGTGCCGCGTTTCTAAAGCTGATACAAGCCAAGCGATTCACCCGTCGACTGACAGACCGATTCACCGATGAACCTGTTTTCAGCCAAACGTAGATTAGCGATCTTCACTGAGACGAACGCTTCGTTTCTTCTCAAGTTTCAAGACAATTCCGTAGCCGCCGCCGACGCTTCCTGTCAAAATTGCCCATCTGACAGCTGTCAAACGGCAGAAAAAGGCCGAAGACAATTTTCTCGTTAGTCCAACAAAGCTCGAAACGTTATTAGCGGTCGATCCGCCCACCTCGTTTCGCTCTATAGATTCCCCTCGCAGCGGTTGGCAACAATACTCGTGTCATCGACGTCAGCGGCACGCTGCAATCCTCCCGAAATGGGGATTTCCATTAGGTTGTGAAGGTCGCCAGTCGGCCGTCTCTCCGCAACTGGACGAGAGCGTGTGCCAGCCCGCGGGGCGGTGTCGTTAAGCTGGTCCGCATCAAAACGCGATAATCCGATGACCGTTTCACGCGCGGCTGCCTCGCCGACCAAAAGCACCGTCCAGATCCGCGGACCGTCGTTCCAGGCGTTTTTACGCGGCGAAAGACGGTGGTCGTCGTTCGCGGCGACGCGCATTCCTGCCGGGGTATCGGCTCCGGCGCCGCAGGAATCTGTCCTGAATCGTTGTCGAATCGAAAGGGGAACCCGCGCGCGCCGTGGAATTTCGCGTGTTCCATCGAGAGGTTTCCGCGTGAGGAGTTCTCGAGATACCCTTCGACTGATCGCGTCTGAGGAGACTATAGAGCGATCGGAAACGTATTGTCTGCCGCGCGACGTCGGTTAAACCGACAATTGCTTCGAGAATTTCCCGAGCAAGTGGCAGCTTCGACAGCGATACCCACCATCCCGGTCGGAGCCGATTATGAGACACCGGATAACGTTTCGATTAACGCATAGCGTCAGCGTTTCTGCAATTCCGCGTTCCCCGTAGTGATAACTACTTGTTTCTATCCAATCGTGAATTCACTCAGAAAATTTTTATTCGGTTTGATCTACATTTGCATCGCAAGCGGCTTTGAATTCAACCAATCGGTGAACACATAGACAGCATCCGCTTCTCGCTTTCCTTTCTCCGCTGAAAGCAACGAGTGTTTCGTAAATCTTACTTTGCGGTAGATCTAAATCCAAACTTACCTCTTCCCAATAGCATCTTCCGTTCCTATTGAGGAGCCGGCCGACAATCCCACTCGTTCATCACGGAACAGCTCCCCACTCTCGTCTCTCCTCATATTTACTCTATCTCTACTGTTAAAGCGGCCGCACAAGCGTCACAGGCAGGTCTGTTTACCTTTATACCAGTTCAACCCGGAATGAAATCCAAACATGCGTTTCTTTAAAGAATCGCTAGGGGGCGAATCGCAATTCTAGAACGGACTCGTCGAGATCCAACTTCCCTGTCTTCCGTTTTGAAATGCCGAGGTACCGGTCGTTATCTCTTATTCGACGTACGCTCTCGCGCGTATCCGTTAGATTATTTCCATAGTAACGGGGGAAATTAATAGCACCCGAGGCTGAAATTACTTTGGACATAATGCAAACGAGGCACCGTGCGACGCGATGGACTTCCGTGCGCGCCGGCGGCGGCTCCCGCTTTATCCTGGGCTTACGACAGTTCGCGTTGTCGGGTCTGTCGTGGCCGAGGGGCCGGTTGTAAATTTTCAAACGGCTGGCAACCGTCCAGACGTTTTTATTGCGGCCTACGATTCGCCTAAGTTCCGTCGCCCTCGGCCCCCGCGCTCGCGCCGACTAACACCGTTTTCCAGGCGTATCGTTTCCCTCCGTTCCGCGGTGCTTTATGGAACGGCTGGAACTTACTTCCCGATCGGCTCTCCCTTATCCGGGATTCGCGTAAACGCGTTTATACCGGCGTGCTCCAGGTACGCCGTCGGGAGAGGGATTCGTGGTCGGGACCTTGGGAAGTAAATCAGAACGAACGGTCCCGCCTCTAAAGTTTTTATCGGCCTGCTATCTTCGCGCGTGCTCCTCGCCGCCGAGCTACTACCCTCGACTCGGTTGGTTTCTCTCGTTGTATGCTATACTCGATGCGCCTTCCTTTTTGATGCTTGTTTCCGAGAGATACGCCGTTTCCCGGTATTACGAAATTCTGCGGCAGAATTTAAGAGCATTTTCGGAAGTCCTGCGAGGAAGGAGCTTAGCGTCTATGCGGACCGATCGCTTGAGAATGTTCCTGAATCCTTTCCTCGTGTGCAAGTAGACCTAAATATCGCAGGTCTAGACGTGGCGATCAACGATGTAGTGTCGAACGAGTTCGGGTGACGGTGGGACCAGTTACGCGTTCCCGAAATGACTGACGCGTGTGGCCGCAGTTGGTGATCGTGAACCGGAAGAGGACTCGCAATTCGTTTCGAGTGTCCCGAACAAAAGAGGAATAGCGAAGTTCACGGAAGAAGAGGGTGGTCCGCAAGGGCCACGGCCATGGGGGAGGCAGTATGTTCTCCGAGCTGTGCAGGGAGACTTTGCGGAAGGCAGCCGTGTGCTACAGTTCTGGTCGTGCAGGAAGTCCATCACCATCGCCACCAACGTCGCCGCCGCCATCTCCTGCCAAGGGAGCAAACGCTGCTGCCATCGTTGACCTGGCAAATGTCCGTGACGCCTGCCACGAGACAAGAGACTCGGGTACCAGTGGAAGACGATCACCACAGCAGTCGTCCTCAGGAACGTCCACAGAGTTCCGCGATTTCACCGGAAGACGATCGCCCACTGGTTCAAACGATTCTAGGGAGTACGTTTACGAACCGTACGAAATGTCCCCCGTATGATGACTTCCTCCTTTCGATTTTGATTACGATATATGTAGATTGTCTGCGCTTTTGGGTGCAGCTGACGGTAGAGAAATCGGCTGCGAATTGAATCGAACGATAGACTCGGGATATTTATAATAACTTACCTCTTGCGTCTTAAGTGCTAAAAATGGAGATCGTAAATATTTTTAATTTCGCTATTGGGGGAACAGTTGAAAACTCGGATTAAAAGAGAGAAGACTTTTTGTCTGACTTTG
This sequence comes from Perdita meconis, assembly GCA_030770465.2. Taxonomy (NCBI): domain Eukaryota; kingdom Metazoa; phylum Arthropoda; class Insecta; order Hymenoptera; family Andrenidae; genus Perdita; species Perdita meconis. The sequence continues at coordinate 7,003,448 of JASKOS020000016.1, forward strand.
AATTTTACATACTACTGATCAAACCTCTCCGAGAATTTGCTTTCGCGGTAAAAGTGATTTACTCGCAATGAATCAAAGATAATTAATGAATAACCGATGCAGGAAACTGCCCAACCAATTCTTCCCACAATTATAAATGTCGCGATTATTCGCAGCGTATTGCTCATTGAGCAAACTCATCCTATTCCATTCTAGAGTATCGATATGTCTTTATCTACTTTCTGTAAACCGCCCGATAGCAATGTCAGCGACAAGTGGGATTAATCATCGACGTCGATCTATCCGATAACAGTAGAGAAGCGTCGCGATTGGTCGGAGTCATCATACCCTGGGGTTGGGAATTCGATCGTTCCGCGATCCTCGAGAAACGGATTTTCGGGGGGGGGGGGGGGGGGGCGACTAATCTAAGTTTCCGTTCAGTCGAGCTCTATTAACGATCGAATTGACTTTTTAACGCCATTCCCGCGCGATCCGACACGTAAACGTATTCCTGTCACGGAATCCTCAGGAAACGTTCAACGATGCCCACCGACTTCGGCAAAAGGTTGGTCTACCTCGAAGCAAGGGACGGGAGGCGAGGTGGCTCGTTTCCGGCCGACTCGAGGGACGGACGATCAGTGTCCCCCGAAAAAGGACGGCTGTACGAGGACAACAGGGGAGCAGGAACTGTTGGCGGATTCGAGTATGGTCGATCGGAGTCGAGAATCGGTAGACAATCCCCCGGGTCTTCAGGATCGTCGCCCGAACCAGAGGACAACTCCTCAACTTCTGGCGACGAAGGTATTTTCTCCTGTCCCGTTGCGCTTTGTTTTCTGTTAGCGTGCACGTAGGCCCTTGCATGCGGTAGTGTCTCATTTACTTATTGAACCTTCGGCGAAACTCGTTGCAGTATTCAATGCAGGATATCTCTTAAATATCAATATAGAGATATGGTACATTCTACTAAAAAACTAACAGTTTTATTTTCGAGAAAATTGCACCCAAAAGTGCACTAAAATACAATTTTAGGCGTACGAAGAAATAACCGGAACGTTTTTCTTTTACTTCAGGAAGAGTTTCAATCCGATTACGATTGTTCCCCTTGCCCAGAGTGCGCCTCGCGAGCACTTTAGTGCGCTCGCACTCGGCCGAAGTTCAAACTCAATTTTCTTGAAAACAGAGTTAGGTATAAAAGGATCTCCAGTTATTCTTTCAAGCAGAGCAATCATCCATCCGCTTGTGCCATCGGTTATGAGAAACTCTGCATATTTATTACAAAATTAAACAATTAAATCTATCGCCACCAAAATCACATCTTTAAAACCAATTTTGTGCGACTCTTTCAACAAAGAAATTATTTCTTGAAGAAATTACTTCCCAGTGTTAAGAAATGGAAGCGGTTTAGCTGACCCGTTCGTCGTCATCGCGTTCACAGTTGATGCCATAATTAACGAAGAAAATCGAGTTTGCCGGGGAAGCGCGGCCATAATAGTTCCTTCGAGAGAAATTGCAGTTCACAAACGCGCGAGTGAATTCAGGAAGTTTCCGGAGAACAGGGAGTAGGTGTTTCAGACGATGTAGCCGCGCGCTCGCCGCGGTCCAAGGAATATTTGCAAACGTTGGTTAACGTGGAGGACGAACAAAAACTTGACGGACTGTTTGTCTTGGTGGCGAATTCCAGAACGCGTGCTCGAAAAAGCGAGTAGCAAGTTCGAAGAGTACGTATTCTAGAGAGTTTACCTAAACTGAAAATTTTCCGAGGTGGTATGAGTACGCGGTTGAGCATCGGCGAGCTTTTACGCCATTAACGCAGTTTTCGACGAACATAGACATGCTCTTCGTGGCACGAAAGCTTTCAAAGCGCCAAACCAGATATCGATACTCTGTCGTTTGGGAGGCGCCGCTCTCTTTGAACGTATTTCGATATTGTTGTGCCATCGAACGTCTTTGCTTTCTGACAAATTACTATTGATGCGCATACGAATGTTCGTAGTCATTCAGTATTCACCAAAAGTGAAATACTTGGGTGCAGTGGATTGTAAGACTACTATATTGCATTTGAATTAATCATTTGACACTACATGGTAGTTGAAATTAATGGGACCTAATGCGAATTCTTTCGCTAGTCTCTCCTGAAACGTTTCACTGCACGAAAAGAAAGGCTCCTTGACCGAGCGAATGCATCTCACGTGAATGCAGTTTTTATGGCGAGATAAATTTGTTCGCGTGCATTCTGCGGGGTAGGTAGTCAAGAGAATCGAAGGAAACAGTAAATGGGGGGTTAGATCACGAACAGTTAACCTTTTATCCAGTCCAAGACGGACTTTGGCGTCTTCTTGGGAAATTCGTTTGCGAAAGAATAGCGCGATTTACCGCGACAGCGCAGCGGGGCGATCTGAAAGTTCCTTTCTCGGCGCCTTCTTTGTTGGACTTCCAACGACTTTCCTCCCTTTTATCGGGCTTTCCGGAGAAACTGTTAGCGGCTCTCGCCCCCGAGAATTTGTCCCGTTTGCAGAAGGGAGAAATCCTGTCCGACAAAAGTGCCAGGGAAATCGGCCCGCTGCTCAAAGTGCAACGCGAGAGAAACCATTATCGAGCCTCTTACAGATTCCAACGTTTGTACCTATTTGTGGCCGCGTACAATTTTTAATTGACTATCTTTAACACAACCTTGATTTGCTTCTAATAATACGTGGCACGACGATGCGAGGGAAAACTTCATTGTTGTCTACTCCTTTCTAATTTTACGTCGGTTAACGAAACAAATAATTTCTCTGCTCTAAAATTTCCTTGGATCAGAAATACCGAAAGAATTAAATGCCGAGATTCGGCCTTCGCCACGTCTATCGATACTTGTTTGGCCCAATTTTACGGAAATCCTAGGCAAGTTCCCAGCTGTATCGGCACAACAAACGAAACACAAACTTTCGATCCCCACTTCGCTTCTAGCTGACGCAACTCCTCGGCCTTTGTCGTCGCGAGAACACCGCGCATCAACTGCTTTCAATTTTCGCGGTTTTCAGCGAAGCTCGTCCTCATAGAGCTCTTTGTCGCGTCCGCGAACTTCCGAATCGTGTTTTCGCGAAGCCGCGAGGAAGCACAAAGCGATTTTCGAAGATATTTCGGTCGTTGAAGAGCTGCCCCGACGACAAACAATTTTTTATCGACGCCAGGGCGCAGAGTATCGATTTTGGCTCGTAATCCCGACGAGGATTATGCGGAAGAGAGCAATACCCCCGTGGCGAGGAAAATCAATAATATCGTGGACGAAGATGCGCTGAGGTACGATGGAATCGGTTTGTAATTGCTGGAATGCGAAACGGAGTCGTAAAAGTTTGCACCATTACAGAGAACGATATAACGATAATACGACTTGTTTCAATGGAACGATTCCCGGTGACAGATATCGTTTGCAGACACGAAAACGATCGCTTTCATTTTGATGATCCTTTATCTGTTATCAAAAAAAACTTTTCATGAGGAGTTTGAAGAGTCGTGATTTTATTTTTAGTTTCCTGATTATATTTTTAATTGTTGCTCTTAATCTCAGTTGCTCTAATCCATTTTTTTTTTCCAAATTTTATTCGTCGAAACTTATATCATATTCACCACACCGCGACGTCCTGACGCGGAAAAAGGAGATTTTCCAAAGTCAGCAGAGACTCTAACTCCACTTCAAAATCTTTAAAAAGGAAATCTGTGTTTTCCGCGGAGCAGCGTTTAAGGCTGTCGCGCATATATTAAATTGAAAACGTCGCGGTCTCCGTTATCCTTCCGAGATGCACGGATAGAAACGACCTTCCTCCCCCGCGCCGTATTTTCCAACAAATCTCGCCATCCGTCTCCCGAAATTGATACATAATCGCGGGAAGGATTACGATGGGGGAGACGGTCCCCGGTTAAGATGGTTGCTGATGGAATTAATGTTGGCACGGAATTACGAGAAAGTTGTTTCGGGCAACCAATCCTCGCCCGTTGATCGGCGTAATTGCTTCGGGCCGGGAGTGGACACAGAGAAGGACTCTCCGGGAAGGACGCCCCGAGTTGTCCTAGTTCGATTTTCCTGCGCTTTGACACGATACACCCGCTGTTGCTCCCTTGTAAAATGTCAGATGTAGGTCCTCGATAGTTTTCGGGGCAGAAGTAATTGAGGGTGCACGCCTTGGTGACGTGTAGTGTGAATATGCCATATATATTCGTGCCTGGAAATCGTCGCGATCCGTAGTACTATTCAGAACAGCGTAGATGGCACTTGCCATGGTGCAGGAGCAAGAGAACTCCTCTGTTGCCTTTCACTGACGCCGCCTTTACCTTTATAAATTTGACCACTTGGAAGTGAACTCATTCCTTTATAGACCAATCGGAGCTGCAATCCTTCCAAGTTTCGAACTTGTCTGCTCTGTAGTAATTTGGACAAAGGGTGATTGCGACTTTATTCGGATTAATTCGAGATTTTGAGGTTGATCGAGCGGAGATTCTGTAGAGGACGATAAAGGGAATATTCCTTTTCAAATTCTCAAATACTGTGAATAATGCTAATTCTCCTTCAACCATGTTTTTTTAGAATCCTGAGTTTAATAAGACTACTCATGCGTATAAGAAGTGGTTTAATTAAATTCCAAAATGAAAATGAATATATTAGGTGTAAAAATTAATTCCCGACGGACTTCTTTACACCATTAGTATAGTACGTTGATGCTACATAGAATCAGAAATTATTAACCAGAAGAACAGCGTAAAGTTTATTTAGTAGCAATAGCGAATATTTTAATGATTGATTATTTTAATTTTCATACCCAATACATACATGTATTGATTGATGTCTCCGGAAAAATTCAAAGTCTATCCTCCTCATCAAGTGTCTGCACTATTTCCAAAGGTCCAGAAACACTCTCCTAACTGTAAGATTAAACAGTCTATATTTGCTTACTTAGAAAAAAGTATTGAATTATTCAACCTCTCAAACGTATTCCTACAAGCTCTGCCTGCCTTGCGCTTCTAAATCGCCCAGTGCTTATAGGATCCAGTATAAACTATTGGTACACAAGGAGCACAAAGGGTTAAGCTTCTCGGTACACCCGGACAAAGAGGCATTCGTAGCTCGCGCGGCTGACAAAAACACATCTGGCGACTTGTATCCTCAAGGATATCGCTTATATACCACTTGAGCGTGTCCCAAGCACGTCGCTGTATCCGATCCGCCAACTACACTTCTTTATATTCCTTCCAACCACAACGCACCGTGGAATATCGTGCAGGGAGCCAGACAACGAGTGAAAGAAAGGAGGGGGAGGTTGTAGAAGTCCGTGAATTATGGGCGTTAGCAGGTTGGTGGGCTCGGTAATGCGGCTCGCAATGCGGTAGAGGCCACGATTCGCGTCGTTTAACGAACCCCGCTCGATCGATCGGTGGTTCATCATAATCCAACGATGCGGAAGTGTGTTAAAACGCTAATGCTCCTCTTCTCTGGCGGGGACCAAAGTTGTTCCGAGCTGCCAGTGCCTTGCGTGTGCTCGGGGGAAAACTGGTGGTACTCCATTGCTTTGTCTTTGGAATGCAAATGTGCAACGCACACCTTTTTTTTATATATCGTATATTTCTCCGCTGCTTCAATTCTTGTTTTATCGTCCTTTTTTTCCTTTCCTCTCTGCGTGGTACTCTGGTTCGCAGCGAATTAGCCGGCTTTGTTTAGCATGAAAGCCTAGACAAAGAAGCTTTTCCGATGGCGGTTGCGATACGACTCGAAGAGCACGCGCCGCGGTACAAGCGATCTCTCGCGCCGCGCGTCTTTTCGTCGCACGCGATTAGGGCAATTAATACGGGATTACACGACGGGGGATATGCAATTAAAAGCGAGCGTGACGAGTTACGCAGAGATCGACCTTCGACGCCGGGATTCGCATCATGCTTCGCGATCCTCCCTCGAGAGACAAGGGAGATTGAGGAAACGACGAAGGACGCGCGATCCACCAACAAACATCGAAAATCGGAGCGGATCCACGCGGAAGAAATCTTACGGATTGTAGGTAGCGCGTTCGCTCTTTATTTTTTTCGTCGCCCACCCGTCGAGGCAGAGAAAATCCACCTTACGTAAACACGATTCAAAGGACACCGTGCAAACACACTTCTGCCGAGTTCCGTCGGGAAAATTTCCTCGAAGAAGCTTTCGTGGCCGTGGCTAGGCAATCGATCATAATCCCTCTCTATCTGTTCCGTCCCCTCCACTCGGCTGCGCTCATCCAAGGACGACGGAACTTCGATAGAATTTCCAGCCAGTCCGTGAAAGCGAGGAGTTGATATCGCTCTGCTCTCCTGCGGTATCCGCGGCTCCCAGATTCCATTGGCCACGAACTTCGGCAACGATAAACCGGGAATCAAAGATCGCCCGGATGTTGGAGATTGTTTGCGAAAGGCCGACTGTGCTGCGGATCTGTTTTCTCTATGAATTTTAATTTCAGCGAGATATTACTGAGAGCGAAAGATAATGACTGAGTCATTCACGACGATCTTATTTACACACAATTATGAATAATAATTTATGTAATATTGGATGATGTTGACAGGAAATGCTACGTTTACACAAGTCAGTTGATTAAATAATAGAGAATGATGAGTTTTCGGTGATGCTCACAGGTGACACCACGAGCACATCCGAAAGTATTGACCACCCCGAAGCGGCATAAAAATCATGCCCCGCGCGGCTATGTAAAACATACAGAGCGCAAAGCTGGCAGCAAATCGCGTTAATTGTCGAGGCTTTGGACATCAATTTATCAACGCTTTGGCTTTAAATCCCGTGTTAACGACCCACGACGTTACGGCTCGAGATAAATCTCGAGCACTCTTTCCGCGCCGTTTCCAGCGGCTCGGCGAGGCACTGCGATGATTGGAACAGATGTCAGAGCGGATCTTTCGAGGTGAGAAGCGCGGTGGGGTCATACCGAGGGCGGCACCGGGTAGGAAGCAATAAGTCGGTAGTCTGCGGCGACGATAGGAATCGCTGACTTGGGTCTGGCTTCGTCTGGGCAACTTCTTCTCCGCGCGGAGAAGAGAAACCTTTTGCACCGGGTGCCGGGCCACTCGAGGTCCGCGAAAGTGCCGAAGCTGCCTCGTGGCTTGCCAACTTGAAACACTCGAGAACCCTCTGCGCAAGGCTTTGCTTTCGTGTACGCGATTCGTTTCTCCCTTTCACCATTTCGCCTCTTCGGATGCGACTCCGAGGAACCTTCTGTTTATTCGGGTTATCGAAACACAGAGATACCTGGGCGGATTTTCCGCGCGAGACTTGGTCGCGATTTTTTATCCACCTCGTGCGATCAATTCTTCAGGCGGTTGAAAATGGATGGCCGTCTCGTTCGTAATTTTTATCAGCTCAGGGTGTTTCCGAGATGGAAGTCGACCCCCTCGATACATTTATCGGGAAGTGGATCAACCCAGTCTTAGGTCGGACGCGGAGACTGGCAAATATCTGAGTCTCTTGAATAAAAATGGAAAGGATTGTTGGGATGAGACTTGGAAAGGAATATCAAAATTTATGAAAATGTATGTTTAATGTGATTGGGTTCTTGGGTTGCGTACTTTTCTTTGCTCTGACAATTATTTGGTTATTTTTGAGGGAGCTTGAATGATCATCTCTGGTTCGAATATCAGTTTGAATAGGTGTCATAAATGCTCTGGTGGGTTCAAAAGATGTCGACGTGACAGAAGCGACGCGCTCGTTCAATCGATGCATTTCGATATTGTCGGGGAATACTGCGAGAATGATACATTTTGGATGGGCCGCAGGGAAATAGTGTCATATAAAATTATATAACTCGAAGTCAATAACGCAGAGGAAATTTAGTTATCCGAAGTTTGAACTTCCACGCGTTCCTCTCAAAAACGCTGGAGTGTAATAAGTTCTATTATCATCGCGACGAATTATCAAGATATTTGTAATTACTTCCTAAATTTAGAACAAATTTTTCCTAAAATACTTAGCACTCGCCAAGTATCTTACTAAATCTGTTTGCTACATTCAACGCAAACGATTAATTTCCCTCGTTATTTTCTCTGTTACAGGTGAGTACTCAGCGACGCGATTAAGGGGTTCAGGTATTTAAGCATAAGAGACGAGAAAGCGAAGGAAAAACGTCGACGCGAAAGAAGGTAGGAGGCATCGTTGCGGAAAGTGTGTCGAACATAGAGAATTCTGTCCGTCCAACTAATCACTGGCAACGTTTCCGTCGGTCCGTTTCCGCGTTTTCGTCATTTGCCATTGTGCCAAATTAAAAGGCATTGCCGCTCGTCTCGCTGCCAATCTTGCAACTTCTGGAAAGAGTTCTTCGAAAACGCGAGCGAAGCCCAAGCTATCCTCGCTTTTCTGCGCATTTTTAACGAAATGCCGTCTATTGTTCCGTGGCCCGCGTGGTTTCTCTGTTTCTCTCTTTCTCTCTCCAATCGTCCGCGTTCTCCAGGGACGAACGTCGTTCCGGTAATTGGAGCAAGCCTGCTGAGAGTACCAATTAAACTTATATTGCGTGATGTCTTTATTGTCGCCTGTGAATGCGGTCGCACGCCCGCATTCCTCAGTAAATGAACGTCCCATTCATTGATTCGGCAGCGATAACAGGATGGAAATTCGTTCCTCATCGGTCTTTTCCTTCTAACACTTTTCACTATTCCAGATAATTAAGACAGTCGTCTCTTTCCCATAACTTGGCAATTCCTTAACTGTATGTGAATTGAGTGACATAAGTGAATAAGATAATAGTTTATAATCATTGAATGATCAAGAAAAACTTCTCGCGGAAGAGGTAAGCCTTCGGACATCTTTCATCGAAGATTAGCGGCTCGAGGAACTTCTAATGAAATTTTTATCGCGATCGGTGGAATCAGAATGGAAGTCATTCGAATAGCTTCGTCTTTATGATGGAGTCTCCGGCATTTCCTCCGCAATTTTTCTTCTGTAATGAGTAAAAGACGTGAATATAATACTATCAGTATATCCAGAGAAATTTTCTTGTTACGTATCTCTTACGCAAGGGATTCTCAATTATCCGCGCGCAACAAACGCATCCATTCTTAATCGCCGGTTCACGAGCACCCGGAGGACGTAGTTCTTGTCTCCGCGTTGGCGCAGACAGAATCTTCTCCGTCGTGTCTCAGGTGCTAATTAACTCTAGCCAATGCTAATTAACGATCCGCGCTATAAATTGAGCCGGCGATGCATCTTTAACGACGGCATTAAAGACGTCACGCGGAGTTCTTGTCGGTGATCCTGAACGCTCGAGTTGTTTCTTTGCAGAATCTCATCTCGACCAGTCGCTTAAGCTCTCGCGAGGCTTCCACCTTTAACGCTAAATTGAAGTATGAAGCGCGGGATCCTAGCGAATTGATCATCGCGAAGTTGCAGGGCTTCTCTCTCCCGGTGACGAATGAAAGGAAACCGGGATTTATCTCGCTAGAGAATCGCTTTTAAACGGGAGCCCTCTCTGCGCTCGATAATGAATTGGATTTATCAGTTCGCTGCGTTAAATAGCGACTCGAGGTCGTCTCGTTTATCGATTCGGAATCCATTCTTTATTTTCCCCGCGTATTTTTTTTTTCTTTTTTACCTCCGCTCAATGTTTAATCTCGCGCATTATCGTATATCGCGTCCGAAGATCGCAATCATTTCCTGCTCCGAGTAGGAAGCTTCCTGAATTACGGTAATTGCTAATTACAGATGGATTCGCGGATTTCACGGAACACGAACCAATGAGTACGTAGCGAAGCTTCTTCTCCGCCTAGTTGCCAATCGATCGCCGATGAGAGGATGCATTTCGTTAATAGTTTCCTTCCCCTGGTTAGTGGCATTTATGTATTGGGGATGACCCAGAAATCTTTCAAACCGCTAGTTTTCCAATTTCTGAGAATCCAACCTCCACTTTCTTTCGAGTCAGAAATATTTCCCTTAAAAATAATTTTTGCATATAGCGCGCAGAAAATGGACGCAATTTTGTTATGCAGTCCGGAAAGATTTAGAACCAAGGAAAGTTTAACGCCGCTACACGGATGACAAATCGAATTCTGCGTCCATTGTGAGAACTCGGCCAGAACCTCTGTGCCACACGTTCTTATTCTATTTTCTTTTGGCTGCTGGCCGTTTCCACAATCACGGCCTTCAGACTGATCGAACTCTCCCGATTTTCTTTTGTTCTCGCCGAGGCCTCTGTCTATTCAACTCAATTTTTTATCGCGTCCTAATGGAATTGAATTCGTTACAGAATGAAGAAGTCAAAGCTTCGCAAAAGGCTTTAATACAAAACTTGAACATTTCTGCTACTAAAAATTTTCTGAACTACATGATATACTTTCCCTATATTTAGTACACTTCACCCAAAACTCGCAGACGCGTGGATCCTCCGCGGCGGTCAAGGGCGAGTCCCAAAAAGATTCTCGCAAGGGCCAACTGGAAAATACGTCGCCGTCGTCCTTCAAGTTTTTACGACTTCGATCACCGCAATTTCTTCGCACAGACAACCATAACACGTCCAGGACACGTGCCAGACGAGGATCAAGGCTCCGAATTAGGTTCCTGGATCCTCCAAGAAGCCCACCGCTCGTTACTTCCAAGACGTCGATCAACTATGTCGCCATCTGCTCGGCAGCCACCCCGGGAAGTTTCGCCGTCGAGGGAATACATCCTCTTCCCCGGTGTTTTAATTAAATCCGACCGGGAGGGTGCGTGTTTCCCGATACTCGCGACATGCCCGACGTTCCGCGCCCGTTCGCGATACTCTCTCGTCTGGTGGCGCGGTGAGAGGCGGACTCGACGTTGATGAGAGTGCTCGTCGGCCTGACGTGCCGCGGCACACGCTCCGAAACGAGCAGACTTCAAAGATGTTCCGCGAAGTCGCGGCTCCGCCGGTTGACCGACAGGTTGCGAAAGAGACAGCGGCTAGACGTCTCCTGCAGCCGCGATCCCCTCGAAACAAAGAATCAACTGCTCTGCCGTCGGGGAACTTGGTTGTCGGAAATATTTGAGAAATTCTGGGGACATAGAAGCTGGGATGAAATGGCGGTTCGACGCTGAGGAACGTTCGGTTTTTCATTGTGAAGAAACTCCGCGGAGTGAAGAGCAACTCGGCTGCGTTCCTCCGCCTTTCTCCATTCCCCCGTCTGCAGATAGACGTTGGTAAACTTCATGAGATGTAACGTGGATTTTCTAATTAATTAGCGAAGCGGTTTCTAAGAAAAGAGTTTCATCTCGCGACACGCGTTTTCTTCGAATCGCGTGAGACCTCTCGAGCGTCGTTAATAAATTTCCAGCGACGGGCGCGATTAAAATGCATAAAACCGGCGAGGGTCGACGGTGAACGGACCGTCGACGATTAACGTATCCTTCCGCGGATTTAGCTGATCCTCTTAACGGTCGAACGGGCCTGCCCTTAATACCGAAATTGCGTTGCGCCGTAAACGGGAGAAGACCAGCCCGAGCCGTAAATTTGATAAATAGATCGGTTCTCGTCGGGCGAAACGTTTGTGACGACCAAGGCGAGACGCGGCGCGTAGATTCCCATGGAAACCCGGAGATGATTATCTATCACACCGGAGCCGGCTTAACGCGTTCGCTGTAACAATTACCGAGCGTTGATCTCTTTCGCCTGAGCAGCTGTCATTTTACGTAACACGGAGGTCGCTAACGAATGCGTCCCCCAGTCGATAATAAAAGATCGCGTGAGTCGGCGATAAACGCGCGGCGACAAATTGTTCGTGCGTGAACGTTCCGACGAATAATTTCCAGAGGAAACGCCGATAAAATTAGCGAATTCCACCACCCCCTAAGTTACGCTGTAAACGATTCGTTATTGCATTCCATTCACGCACCCGCTCGTCGGATATTTCGACCTCCCCGTTAATAACAGCTCGTTAAATCCGCTGCTTCGGTTAACGAGTTCCTCGCGCGTTTTCGATTCGTCCAATTTGGCGCATCGTCCCCGCGATCTCGCTCGCCCATCTAGAAAATAAAGAGTCGTTCCGGGAAACTGTTCGATGCCGTCTCGTTCGCGGATCGCCCACGCTTTTATCCCGGGCGTTTAGATATCGTCGAGGGCGAAACGAGTCGTTGATCCGAGCGAACGAGGCCGTGGCTTAATTTCGTCTTTCTTTCTTTACCTCTCCCCGACTTGACGTTACTTCTGCCAAGGAGGCTCCCTTGTCGAGGCACCACAAAAGATTCTTGTAAAAAGTGGCTGGCTTATCAACCAGTCGCTCGGCTAGCAATTACTTGACGGCAGAGAGCCGCAGGATGCCCGACGGGCCTCTATTTCCTGGCTGTTTCCCTCGAAACAACCCCGCAAACAATGCAGTTTTCCGCGCAGCTGTTGTGTCGTGCAATTAAGTATACCGACGAGCGGCACGGCGCACCGGGCCACTTTCGAAACCCTTCTGCCGGGTAAACGGGGCAAACTCGATGCTGGTTTGAACCCAGAGATGCAAAGTTTCGACGGTGGAGAGGGCAGAGTTCGCGATCTCGTCCCCGGATCGAATTATGTTTAAATGAACCGAGGAGAAGTTCTAGTTTTATAACAAAAAAAAAAATCGCAGGTAATTAGTGCTTCTTCTCTCCCCTGTCAAGTGTTCCGAACTTCTCCGCGGTTGATTGTATTTTCCTTCTTAGCTGCGAATAGATGTCTAACTAGGCGGACCGAATTTTCTTTTTACGCAGCGAGAAGAGATAAATGAATATGCGAGTAAAACAAGTAGAGTATGCATGTAGGTCGCACGTGGCACAGTTTCTGATGGAGTTCGCCTTGATCCTTTGATCCCCTATAACTCGGGGACTTTGGTGTGTACGACCTGTGATCCCATAACGGTTTTTACTCCACTCTGTAAATCCTCTCTCCGAAGCGGCAGCCTTGAATGATTAGAGACGAGGGGAATTCAAATCGAAGCGATTCTCGGTTGAGATTCCGCGAAACTCCAGGATTTCCACAGTGTTGCTACTTCTTGCTTCCCTAGTGTCGTTAATGTATCGCCGTGTTTCGGACCTAGACGAACTGTGTCGACGAAACATGGGCAGTGTTCTTCGGAGAGGACACACAGATCGCGCCCGGAAGCCGCAAGTAGCAGTTTCCTGATAGTATTTATCGCGCGGAAGTTCCCCACATATTTCCTCGCCGCTGGTCCTCGCAGTCAGTCTCGAATCCTGTTTATCGATCCCTCGCCGCTTCCTCGGCGCGTCGCAGCAATCTGGGGCAACCGTTTTTTCATCACCCGCGAGAGGAAATTTTATTACCCGTCTCGGGATGCTAATTTCATCGAGTGAAAATACTGTTATTAGAATCGTCTCGATGCTCTGTTTGAATAATTTCACGCGTGCAATTGTACACGGACTCCATTCGGTCGGTGGTATATTTACACTTAGATTGTTTCACATCGCGTTGAAAATGAAGAGAAATGAAAACCCCATTTATTGTGTCCCGTGCCGGCTAATACCGTCCCTAGAATCAAGGTTGGTGTGTCCCATGGAACCCGTTCCGAAATTCTGTTGCATAGTTACCGAGACCGTAGCCTCTGACCTTCCTTCGGTCGTACTTTCTGCTTGACATGCGTGAACACGCGTCCGTGCACGGTGTACACAATACTCCGGGTACATGGGTGTGCTTTCGCGGTGACATAGTCCGTGGTCAGCGGATTTGACGCGTCGTTGTTGACACCATCCGATACTCTAGTTCTCTTCATTTCTACTAGTTTTCTAGATATTTTCTTGCTCGATGAATTTTCTCGGCATCTTCTGCGGATCTGCAACAAGTTGCAGGTCGACTGGCGCTTTTTATTCTTTAATTACATTTGCAATGCAACGTCTGACGAAATTCTTACTCGGGATATCCCTCAAACGGTCAGCGAATCCCGCCATCCCTATGGATTCTCTGGCCCAAGGCTGCCTACGCGAGGAAAATGAAATTTCTCTTGTTTTCTGTCAGACGATTTTCATAACGGACCGGAGCGTTTCTGAATTCCATCTGTCAGAACACGTTCTCGTCTTTCCGACGCGGCTGACGCGCATCGTATCCTTGCCTCTAGTCCATTAGCTTTTTCGTATTCCTTTTTCCTCTAGATGTTTGCACCCTGATTTCTCTCGCATTCGCATCTTCTTTGGTCCGCCGCGTTAAGGCCACCTCTACTGATACGAGTTAATCTACTGAAATGAATCCGCTGGGGCATAAAAATGGCTTCGGACAGCGGGAACCGTCTTTGCCTCCTTTTTATCGGGCATCGCTCGAGAAATTTTATCCTCTGTTGCGGAAACAAATTTCGCAGTAGTTATTGAATTTTTATTATTGTACGACTGAAGAAAACTCGGCAGAAATATTAACGATCGCGGAAACTGCGTTCCGAGGATAGAAAATAAAACTTCGCAAGCACATTGTACCCACATCCTGGCGTTATCGTTTCCTCATCCGTTCTTTATAGAAGAGCCATAAAATCACGCGTTTCAGATCGCTCGTTCTTGATCGTTTGTATCCACCACCCTCGCGACCAAGCTCCAGATCTTCGGCGTTTATGATCTTCCGACCGTAGGGACAACGCCACTTGCCCACGATCAATCGTATTAGATCACCCCGGAACCACTTTCCACTCCCGTCGCTCGTCCTCATTGTCCCCCGAGAACGATCCTCAGTGACAGCGATCGCGCTGACGGAAGCAATCGTTCGTGCGACGATTCTCGATCGTCGAGCACGGTTATTAGTATCGACGTTCCTCTTTCGTCTGATAAACGATTGGCAGTGGTGGCTCCGAACGCGGAAGAAGGGGTTATTGTGCCGGGAGATATTGCGATCCAATCATACGTAAAATCAACCGCGATACTCGTCCGATACTTTTCCATCCCGGCGGTATTGCCCGATGCGACTGACCCTTGTGTATCGCACGAGGCGCCGATATTCGATGCTCCTGTGTCCCGGAATCTCGTAAAAGTTCACGGCGCTTGCATTTCCTGAGAGTTTTATCGAGACAGGCGACGCGGCTGCTCCCCGTGATTGGTTGTAATTTATATGTAGATTGCGTGTACCAGCAACCCTTTGACGAATTTTCGTGGATAGTCTAGCATTGGATATTTACCAAGCTTTTTCTATTGGTTCTTGTTCGTTTTACGCAGTCTTTATACAAAACACGTACAGCTGAAACAGTCTCAGACCATCCGAGATGTGCAAAACCCGAACTCCTGAATCCCAATCCCAACCATAATTAATCTCGGCCGTTCACCCTGCATTTTTCAATTTCTGCTGGACGCCCCCATCGAAACGTCCAAGCGATCGTTTATTTGCACACGCAGGGGCGCGATTCGAAGGGGGGCGAGGCGTCGATACTATTAATCAAGAGGACACAGACAGCAGGTGGAATGACAGTTGGACTTGGCCGAAGCATCCAGGCCGTCAGACGCCTCGTCGCGCGATGCTAATGACCCGACAAATTTTCTGATTGCTCCCCCTATCGTCGGGAAGATCTCGATCGAGCGAGGGAAGCTTGATGAACGGCCTTGATCACAATGGTGAGCACCCGGGGATGAGGCAGCAATCTGGCTCGATTTTTCGACGGATGACTTTCTTCAGCGTCACGGTCGATTTATAGGTCAAGCTGGGAAGCTTATCTGCGAACGGTTTTATGGCTCGCGAGCTTCCTTTTATTGTGCAGCAATTACCGCACGAGTTTCTTCCGGCTGTCGCGACCGACGGTTTTTATCGAGAACGTTACATCGGCCCATTCGTCTCCGCGATAAGGCGAGCCCGGTGTCTCGTTTTTCGGTTGGATCTGAGATTGCGCGTGAGACAGTGCGGTTGAAGCATTATTGCCCGGAGCTAGTGTCCTGTTTACGGTTAGTGCGATGGGAGATACTGTTATCGAGGGGCATTCTCCAGATCGTAGCTTTCGTTATATTTATTTCACGAAACTTTGACACGGTTGGCGCTCCCGTAGCGCACTTTTTCTCTCCCTTTTGTGAAATTATGAAATTTGTGAAATTATAAACAGAAATTATGATTCATGATTTCATAATTACTTTACCCTCACGAAACCAATTCTCCAATATTATAAAAGTGAAGCTCCACGCTGCCGTCATGTTCATTTCCGCCGTCCAAGGCGAGACCCTTATCATCGAAGGAGGCGCAAGAGCTCCGGAACAATTAGTCGCGCACAAAGGGACTCGCAGACATGGAACAGCGCGTTTTCGAGGACGTGACCCGATCCCGCGCGAAATTGATTTATGGAACCTACGCGGCGATACAAATTCATGACGTTCGGTCGGGACCATCGCGGGATTTGAATGGGATCCGAAGCGGCAAAACAATAACGGGGGGCTCGCTTGCATATGTATATAAACGGACCGATTGCATTTTATACGAGGTCGTATGGAGAGTCACGCCGTTGCTCTCGCCCCTTCTCCCTTTTTTTTAATCAACTGACCTAATTCCTCCGTCGACAGTCTGACCCGTTTTGTCTCGGAGGCGCTGCCGCGCGAAAGAAAAAAGGAGCCTCTTACGGCCAGCGTCTTGCCAATTGAAATCTGCGACAAAAGGAGACAGAATGAGACCGGCGAGGAAACGGGGGACGAAGGCGGGAGGTCACCTTTGTGGGACAGGACCCTGAGTAATAGACAGTCTCATCGAGAATCGCCCTTTTTTTTTTTTTCAAGAATCTCTCCTTTGAGGAGGAAACGAGAAGCCGGGGGTACCGAGTAAATGAAAATCGAAACCACTAACAGCGCTGCCCACCTACAAAATTCTCGTCCGCTGTCTGACGTTCTCATATAAATCACTCAGTTCGGACAAAAGATTCCGCAATCGAACTTATTCTTCGACGTGATCGTCGCTGTCGCCAAGGGTTCCATCGCTTGTGGCAACCATACGCGATTTTCGCTAACACGTCAGTGGCGTTATTAGAGTCCACGAAGTCTGGTTTTACTTATCATAATTGTAATGCGCGTTCCTGAGAAAACAGCGGCGAGAGCCTCCGTGCATAATTAATTTGCGCGCCGTTTCTACGCAACGGAGGAAGCCCTTAATTTCGCCCTTTTCCACCTCCGCTCCGTCGCTCTTCTTGACGGGAGTCCAGAGCCGCTTTTGACGAGGCGCGAACCGCGCGGGTCGCAGAGGTAAACTGTACGTTTTATCCGCCGTTTTTTTTTTTATATCTGTTTCACCCCCGCGGGAAAGAGCGAAAGCTGGGTTGCAGACCCGTTTAAAGTAAATCCGCGAATATTGCCGCGCGCGTGGCGCTTGGATGACAGATAGAGGACAGTCTTTTCACTGTCGTTATTCGGAACGAATATGGCCGCGTCTTCCTTTCTCAGTTTTGGCGCGCGCACGCGCGAATAGGTGTTTGTGTTTGCGATTCTACGAGAGAGAGAGAGAGAGAGAGAGAGAGAGAGAGAGAGAGAGAGAGAGAGAGAGAGAGAGAAAGAGAGAAAGAGAAGAAAAGCGCGCGAAATAGGAGGATCCGTCGCGCTGATAACGTTCGAGCGAGATCCGAATTCGTTGGCCAGGATTAAGCTCGCTTTTGTTTCGAAATATGCGACGATACGCGCGCAGCCTCCGCGTTGAATCTTTTTTTTTTCGCCACTTCCTTTCTCCTCGCGTTTCGCCGTTTCATTTTGTAACGAATAACCCTCCTCGCGATGAAATGGGAACCGCCGCGCACGCTGCGCGCCGAATTTCCATCGCTCCCACATCTATCGGCCACGAAAAGCTCATTCGCCTTGGCTTTCGACTGCTGTGATTCAATATCGCTTTGTTCCCGTTTCGCGGCGAACTATTTTGTAGATTTTTTTTCGTTTTCTCTACACTGTTCTACAAATTACTCCCTGAAACGTGCAGGGCAGGCACTTCCGAATCGTAATGGACTTTTATATGTATAGCTGCTCGGGAATTGGAAGTAGTAGAACATTGATTCTGAAACTGAGTAGAACTGCGAAATGAGGTGTCAGTGAGGACTTAATTAAAAGGAAGGGCAATTGGTTTATGGTGAATTGTTCATTGGACTTGGAAACAAGAAGTATGGGACTTTTAGAAGCTAAAAGGAGGTTAAAGGATCCCCATTTAAACGTAAGGCAATTTTTATAATTGAGAAATGGCTATTAATATGCATTTCAAATAATCCTGCATATGTCGCGAATGAAACATCTGTAATAGTACCTTGCGAGTAAGTTAGCAGGATCAAGTGTCCGACGTGGAGCCGGTTCCAAATGAAATTACTTGGCCGTTCCTCGAAGGACAATGCGTTTAGTCGCATGACACGTCTGGTCAGAAGATTAAGCTGAATGAGAACACGGAACTGACATACATTCAATTAAATGGTAATCACGTTTCACGCACACCTGATAGTTAACATGTTCAGGAAATAATTTCACTCGTATCCTCCAGGAGCGTTCACTTAATTCGATAAACCGGTAATAGCCTGAAAACGTTTAATGCAGTTCTGTGTACATCTGCAGACAATTTCCTCCGAGACTCTGCCTCTGCGCGGGAGAGGCTCTGGCTACATTGAGAGGCTTAATCGGAACTTTGTGTCGCTAAGTATGTAGATCGCATGCGTGGGAAAGTGTGATGGAGTGATTTCGCGAATCGGTCAATTGGATTACGAGCCTCGAAGTCGAGCCGTTCATTCAGTGATTGATTGATGTATAGTATCAATCGGGTTATCAGTTGCTGTACGCGCGAGTGGAATTTTATTAAAATGCGCGTCTGGTAGACTCCGATAGCCGTGATTCCGAGCGGCGAGCGACCAGAGGACTTCTATATGCAATCAAGCTTACATCTCCCCTTATTGGAAATATTTCGTTATCGAGAAGTTTGTTCCTTCGCTGTGTCGACGATAACGTCGACGGTATCAGTCGACGAGCGACGCAATCCTTTCTCCGGGCACTTAAAACTTTAATTGTTTTCAACGAAATTTGAAATTCCGATTTCGCGGTGCAGACGCAGGAGAAATGAATTGGACGAGCGTCAAGCCCAGGTACCAGCGCCAACAAATCCCTCGACTCAAAAAGTTAGCGACTGGGAACGGACATCTTGCTGCTCTTGCAAGACATACCCGACCATTTATCATCGCGGATGCTTGTGCTTGACGCGGGATGCTCCTAATACAGATACACGGTGCGATGCTATGACAAAACCGGCTTGATATCGTCTTTAATGCCCTTTTTTAAGAAGAAAGAGAACGAGGGAAGGACAGCTCTTCAGCTGATCTCTCATTACATCCTTCTTAATACAAGTTGTAACAAAAGTCATCGTTTCTCGGGCAGAAAATTTCCGGGACGGTAAACAGAGAACCCCTGATTAAGAAAATCGAGATTAATCTCTGATAAGGTATTGTCAATGTTATATTATTCCCGTGGAAATTTAAATGGTAAAACGGGAGAAGATTCAAGCTTGTTTGCGAAGCGCTCGAGTCATCACGATTTTAAAACTGAATCGCTGCTTTTATTGCATTCAAGATCTGTGTATCATTTCACTGTATCAAACATGTTTACGTGGCTATAATAAGAAAAGATTTAATTAGTCGGATGTTCCTCGTTTCAGCGAGATAATAGGAGTCTTAAGAACCTTTTCCGTTGATTAAAATTTTCTTTGTCCCGGTTGCTTCTGAGATCCGTCAGCGTCGGATTAATGTAAACAAAGATACCTAATTGTTCGCAACGATTGCATTGCTAGGTAATTGAAATCAAGGAATGATTCGCAGAATCGCTATCTCAATCGAGTCTCAGCTGTCAATTACGACAATATGGATTACGAGGTCATGATTACGCGTAGAATCCAGGAATTAATTGCTTGATGAACAGCCGCATCGATCAATGACATGCAGTTTGCTCCTCGATCATAATTAAGACGCATGATGCATAGGTACTGGAAATGTAAATTGTGTGGTGACTTTGCGAGACGCATGAATTTAAATCATACCACATTGAAGTTAGAAAATGGCTACTTAAAGGAGCACTTAAAGTCTTGGATTCTTCATGCAACTTTGATTCAACAGGAATGCAACGTGGAATGTTAAAAAATTGATGCTTTGATAAATTGCCAGATGGTGGTAGAAACTATTTGCATCTGAAACCATTTGCGCCTTCTTGCTTTTATATCTTTTTGCAGATTCCTAGTCCATCGATAATTCAATATAAAAGGAACTCGATTTTCTAGTCTCATACACGCTGGAAGACCATTTAGGATTACGTGTTGCGACTTAAAGCGTCTTTTCGATGGACGCCGAGGGTTAAGTCCGTGTCGCCGATAATTAACCCGGACGGCGGCAGCGTGAAAGGGCGCGGAGCGACTGCAATTTCTTCTCGTCGCCTCGGCGCTGAAGAGTAATTAACCGGTCCGGCGTCCGATAAACCGACCAATACCGACAGCTCCCCGTGTCGATCCAAGTTTGCGTCGCGTCTCGAGCCGTTTGCTCGAGGAACATGGTTATAAAAGCCACCGCCGTCGCACGTCACGTACGCGCGTGCACCTTCGTCTCACGTACGTCGCGTTGCAGCACGTGCACGTCCGATCGATTCGACGACTTTCGACCGAATGAATCGCGAGAATCGCGTCTCACGAAGCTGCCAATCGCGTTTCTCCGTCTTCGAACCGCCGCGAATCTCGCCGGAGAATTCGGAAGATCCACTGTTTGAGCTTTATAAGAATTTCCCAGCAATTGTGACGCGGTGCATGGTTATTGAAATTTTCGTTGAATGGGAACGATAGAATTGTCACTCGGGCTAAGAGGTTTAAGACTCGATTTGAATATCTCAATCGCTCGAGGAGAGCTCGCAACTCGTTTTTGTCCGTCGGTTGACGGCAGATCGCGGGAATCTTGACGAGATTAAAATTCCGCACAAAACGCGATACGTTCGACGATGAATTGCAAATGGTCGCGTGTCGAGGAAATTGCCGCGTAACGGCCGCGCTTTGTACCACCACGCTCGCCCTGAAAAATACATTCGCGGCTTGCCCGTGGAACGGATCGATTAATTTTCGCTGACTGCGGCTCGTTAGAGTCGCCTTCCTGGTGGTTGGCGGTGCCTCTTCGTTCCGCGAAATATGGGCCAGGTTTAATTAAAATCAATCTCGATCCCGATGCAATCGAACAACGCCAACAGTGGACTAGCCCTTTCGCCACGGTCTTATGAAACTGTTCCTGGTAATGTGAAGGAGTAAAGTAGCGCTAAAATAATCCATGAACCATGATATAAAATATTCGGCTCACTATCTCCCTGAAATATCGATTTCATTTTATTGCAAATGTAGTCTTTATACCTTCAGTAATATTCGTCCAAAAATGTCTGATACGGGACGGAATCGTTTCACTGAAGGAGAGTAAGAAAGCAAGTTTGTATATTCCAGTTGAGCGTACACATAGCAGACAATGGGCATTATTTATATGCATAAAGAATTATTTAAATAATCACTCGAATAAAGGCTACTTCACTTTTATTCGAGGTGAATTTTCCGACAGTGACAGAAATGTTTTTTATATAAAAAATCATTTTTTTACTCCACGTAATCATTACGCGTCAAAAGCAACTGAATAAGTATTACTGTGAAAGCACAAAATACTTCCAAATCTGTGATGTAACTCGAACGGCGCAAAGTTACGGTCAAGGTATCTCCCAAAACGACCGACTTGCCAGATATCTCCAGACGCATCGAAGCATCATCAAACATCTTCAGATGCATCCAAGCACCGTCAGACACCTCCAAACGCATCCGTTAATCGCGGACGTAATTCATATTTTCGAATAACGTAAAGTGAAGTATCTTTTATTCGATAATTATTCGTTATTTAGATAATTGTTTTGCCCATTAATGACACAGGGAGCAAATCTCCCCCGGAGTTTGTGCTCCATGCACAAACTCGATCCACGAATTAATCATCGATTATGAATGCGACACATTCCCCGAGGACCTTCGCGTGTATACTTTAGCGCCCCCTTTAGCCGGAACGGAGCTCTTGCAGAGTCCGCAAGTTTGGCTAACGCCCTGCTAAATGCGTTAGTCAGTGTTTGCCAACTAGTTAAACGGTTGATATTTGCTCTCCGGTCCTTGAAACGTATTCGGCTGTGCGCCGCGGACACGGCGAGATAATCACGAGTAACGACGTGTAAATGAACTCGCCCCCTCGCTCCGGAAATGAAACGACGAAGAATTAACTGGCCGCTGGTGGCGCGTTCGTGTCCGCGTTATTGGCTGGCTTGTCGATCATCGTGTTCCTTCGGAATTGCGCGCGAACCCGTTGCGTGGGAAACCGTTCAACTGTAATTTTTCTCGCCCGGGAATTGAACGTGCTCTGTGTCGGTAATTGGTTCGGTCTTTAGAAACAGCAAGAGAAATTGCGTTGGAAACGATTCGTGGGTCTCCTTTTGTATATTAAGTGGTTCAGAAAGTTGTGTATGATTTTGAGTAAATTTGAGTAACTAGGAAGGCAGTTCTAAACTTCACTCCACGACTGGTCCAGATATTATTCTCCTAGTCTGAAAAAAAATAGAATTGTGGAATTCATCCTGGCCCATGATCTCTCAAAAATAACTTTGCTCAATTTCACAAAGTTCACGTGCGAGCCTATTCTAAACTTAGCCCACGGAGTGCTCCTCCCACGTCATACACGATACACGTCTCCCACATTGTATTCAACCCTACTTCTCGACGAGTATCCTCCAGTTTTCTGATTCTGGATGTTCTCGCAACAACCCTCGCGCCATTCAAAGCGATAGGGTAACACGGCGAGCTCCGTTAGGTTTGTTGTTCTCCGATAAATTCCCCGTGACATGACAGCGTGTATGCGACGCTCGCATTAACGACGCCCACCAATGTGGCGACATTTACGATAGTTCGATGGTGCCAGCGGCCTCCGTGAATTCGCTCGAATGCAGATTCGGTACCAGGATCGCGTAGAACGAGTTACGGCTCTGAATCCTTTTGTCCGCGACAAGAATTTATGGAGCGCGAGCTCTGTTGTTCCGCTAGAATTACGAGTCCGATGGATGACGGGGATCACAGGGATTAGTCTTTGATGGGTATTCGCGGACAGAAACCACGGGACCATATTTTCCTCGGCTTTCGAAGATTCCGGCGACTCGAGCTTCTTCCGTTCTGCGGAGACCGATCTGCAATTTCTTACCGCGAAAGTTGGAGCTTGCAGCTTTCGCGAGAATTCGGATGCGAAAGTAGACCGGAGAGAAACGAAGTTGAATACCGTTTCCCGGTTGGTAGAAAAGCGATCGGGTCGCATTCGCGACTCCGGAACAATGCAGCACATTTTTTCGAGCGACTAGACTGCGGGAACAACAACGAAAGTGAAAAACAGACAGATTGAGTGGAGGAGCGTTATCATTTCTAAATCGGAAGATTATTTAGCCCCGGGGTGGTGGTTCTTGACAGAGGCGCGTACACGAAACGAGGAAGTTGAAACGAACGCGCTCGTTACGCGAGCGTTTCCGTGTCTCATGTTTATTCCTCTGTACCGGCCGCATCTACCCTCTCGGTTTTCGTGCTTCTCGACGCACCCTTTGTTCGCTGATACGTGAAAACGATTTCAGTTTGCCTGACAGTCGCAACTGGATTTTATTCAATTCCACTCGGAAGCATTTTGGTAACACGTCCCCTCGAAAAGCGCCGCGCATGAAAGGAATTGTGCATCGATTCGAGAAACTCGACTGTTCCTATTGTTCCTGCTGTTGAAGGTTTCCGAAAAGCTCAAACATCTATTTAGTGACTATTCGTAGAAATACGGTCTCTGGCCATTGAATTAGGACCGCGTGCGAAAAATTCTTTAGTTTTAGAACTACATATGTATGGGGCATTCCACGCCAAATCGGCCTATCGGAAACCTTTGGGTCTTCGATTTTGCTAAAATTTTAATATGTTTTAGTACTCATTCAAAGGAGCTTCCATGATTTTTTTCAAATTTTGTTGGCCAATAGTTTTTGAGATATGAATTTTTCAAAAATTTGATATTTTTTTTTAATTACCTGTAACTTTTTGAAAATTGAATCGATTTCGATGATTTTTTTTCAAAATTTTTGTTTTTAAACGTACTTTTCGAAAAAAAATGAAAAAACAATTTTTGAC
This sequence comes from Perdita meconis, assembly GCA_030770465.2. Classification (NCBI taxonomy): domain Eukaryota; kingdom Metazoa; phylum Arthropoda; class Insecta; order Hymenoptera; family Andrenidae; genus Perdita; species Perdita meconis. The sequence continues at coordinate 7,027,498 of JASKOS020000016.1, forward strand.
TTATTTTTATCGATTATTTTTGGCGTGGAATGCCCCATATACTGTTTTGATACGAGTTACTAATTCCTTATTGATTGCGAAAACTTATTATTAGACTGCGGATCTTTATGCAAAATAAGATTTTTGCAAGCACAAAGAGAGAATTGAAACTTGAAAAACAGTGTGTTTAATGCTCTAAACATTCTAACTTGATTTATATTTTTGACATTTTATATATTTTCGAATATGCTAATAGTCTCCTAGATGTTTTGCATACTTAACGTTGTCATAAATGTACAAAATCCGCAGTCTACTTATTACTATTACCTTATACATTAGGTTATTTAATAACACCTTTGAATGAGAGATAAGGAACAGATAATGAAATCTTTTCAGAGATGTATTCAAACATTAGTTAGATTTTTGTTATTTCTCTAGTTTACATAGAACACCTGCATATAAGTTCTCTAGCAATTGATACTAAATATATTAACATGTTCAGTGATTTCCTGACTTCTACCGATAAGTAATTTAATACTTATGCAGTTACTATATTGTATTTTTTTAAATATCGCGATTTAGAGACTATATGTAGACATTTAGATTATATTTAGACTATTTAAAATTTGTTCAAAATTTCTAATCCTACTAAAACTATTCCTAACGATAAAAGTTGATTCTAATTCAATGACCAGGAACTACAGAATAAAATTCAGAACACGGTTATAAATACTAAGTAGTCCCAGTACACAGATTTGAAGTTGAAACAGACAGGCACTCAAAAAACTGGAAAGTCTTACCCAGATTTAAATCTAATTGCTCCCTAATGAATCTCAAGCTATTCAGTCCACCTCGATTATAAGTATTCGTTTACTAAAAGTGCCGCACGACTGTCACCAATGTTTGCTCGATATTGTCCCGTTATTAGTTGCATTCGCGTCGCCCTCGCATCCACTCTGAAACGATAATCAATATCGCCGTTGCACGAGCAGAAAGTGGACATCGACGAGAATTTAAAATCGCGCACGTGTCGCTGATTGCGTGCTCCCATCATATCGTTGTTCACTATCACCGCGACCGCACACTGTTCTCAATTCGATTATTCTTCGCGACGGCGAACCTTTGGAGAGCGCGAACATGCGCTTGTAAAGTGCGCGCATAAAAGCGGGGAAGACAGAAGCTCCGGCAGGCCTTGTTCGGAGTCAGACGTCGACGGCTCGACGAAAAGCGACGACACTTTCGAGAGAAATTGCTTTCGCCGCTATTATCCTTCGGAGTAAACAGAGGCGACGGTAGCGCATCCCCTTCGCGGAAAGTAATGGCACTTCGGTCGACGAGCAACAATCTCTGTCGTCGTTCGTCGTTACTCCATTGAAATTACGGCTCGGTCTCCATCAGAATTACGGCCTTTCAGTTTTCATTATCGCGACCGGGCGACACGCGATAGCGACGGTTTAATAGCTCGGATCTCGGCGCAGTGGAAGGGACAGCCGCTCAGGAATGATTTCTCGAAGGACACGCGGCCGGTGAGCGGAGCACTTAGGGCAATTTATCTTGGCGGAAAAGTTCGATAAAACGGGTCCTTTAATACAGTCCACTCGAAAGCATGATCCCGCAATAGTTCGCCACATAAATGTACACTCATCTTGGTAGATAAAAGAGGAAGATAAGAAAGAAACGGGAATAGGTGCATAATTACTCATGAAGCGTCAAGACTGAACATTATTTAATGACGATTTGCAGATCACGGGTCCTCGCGACAAATTTTAGCGACACGGCAGACGGAGAAGTACTTCGGTCCGCAGTACGTTAATATTTAACACGACGACTGCTGTATCGTTATCGCACCCTTGGCGCGGCTCGATTCCGAGCTCCAATTCACCGCGGAATCATTTACGCCCTCGTAATAGCCCAGCCCCTTAATTCCTCGACGTTAATGCTTCCGCGGAAGAATTCCTAATGACTCTCGTAAGAAATTCACAATTTCGGTGTTTCTGTTATTTAAAGCGCAGCCGCCGACACGAGCACCAAGTTTGTAATAACCTTATTTTCGCCGTCTATCAAGTCTGACCCATTTAGATAAGATCCCCTCAGTAATTAACGAAATACTCTTACAACTTCTTCCTCTTCATGTCACTTTCCCTTTCCGCGAAGACGTGATCGAGAGTTGCCCAAGGGGACCCAGCAAATCAGCGATTGTAAAGCACGAACGTAACTCACAACGAGAGTTGTTGCAAGCAAGCAGAAATCGCTCCCTTCGAGGAGACTCGCGACAAAGTAACACCGAGTGTTGCCGCGTGCGTGTTCTCATAAAGCGAGTGTGCTTTCGCGCGAATCGCACCGACTAACCGACAAATTCCTCCGTTAATTAACCCCACAGAGTTCCCGTTTCCTATTTCTCGATAAATGCAACGTCCCCGATTTCGCGGCGTTCTTCTACCTAATTGAATCCGGCTCGAGGAGCCGAAAGGCCAAAGAGGTCATCCCTTCGCGCGAATCTAAATTATCAATTTTCTTTCCCGGAGAGCAATCGCGAAGGGTTTCCGCGCAATTGACTCGGCGAACGTCTCCCGGTAATAACGAGGGAAGCGGAGTTAAGGGTTGGTCCTCGCAAATGTCAAAGGTGGTCGCGGCTACGGTGGCTACGTATGCACATCTGCGCCAAGGCGACCGGTGCAGGCTAATGCAGCTCGGTCGCGGCGATATCACCCGTTATCGACGTTCGCCCTCGAATACGAGACGGGAAAGTTAGGCTCAATGGCCTGCTCGCGGCGCGGCGCGTCTTATCCTCCCATGAAACGAGAGTTTTACGGCAGGATCGTTTCGAACGGCGCGCGGGGATCGCGGACGGAAATTAATTAACATTCAATGCGCCGTCGAATAATACGCGCGCCCGTTGTTATTAACAGAGCGATTTCTGTGCACGCGGCGCACGAATCCGGCGCGTAATTAATTCCTCGCGAAGGTATCCTTGGCAGTCTACGCGATCGCGAGGGATTAAATCGCGCGTCCATTACGGATTGATCAACTGAACGCCTAAGCGATTTTGTTTCGTTGTTCGACGCGATCGCACGGAATATTGGTTGCGTCAGTAAACCGAGAGCGATATTAACGCGAAGGTGAATTAGGGACTCGCCGATCGATTGCCGGCGAAATGACCCGCGAAGTGTAAGTCCACCTAAATCGCGTTATTATACAACGCCGGACCTTGGATCTCTTGATTTATCCTCGCGCGTTACGAGGAGCGGGCCGCTGTTCATCATTTTTATCGCGAAGCTTTGTTTTGAGCTTTGCTCTATACGGACGTTGTTTTAAAGGTTTTCGAAATTTATGGAGACAGCTGCATTGTGTTTCTTAGCATCCCGAGAATGGAAAACTGTGCCTTGAGAACCGATATTAGACGGCACTTCAATATATACTCGGAAGAATTGACGAAATTTCCATTCTGAATGGAAACTTCTCCATTTTGCCTTTTCGTTTAATAAAAGCAATTGTCTTGCACAGTTTACTAGAAATTGATGTTCCTTAATTAGAATAAGGAAATGCCTCGCAAGGGGTAATTTCGTATTCATAAATCTTGTAGCAGAGAAAATTTAAACGAGGTGCAACTCGCAGCAATAAAACAGAAGCTTAGGAAGTGCGTGAAAGTATGAGATTTATTCTCAGCGGAGTGACTTCTCACAGGAATGAAAATTTGTGCGAATCTTAATTAATAGAATAGCCACTCGTTGAATGGAAGATCACAATCTCAACGCAACGATCCCATTAACCAATTCTTTTCAGTTAAAGAGCGTTACTCCTCGCAAATAAATACAGTGTTGCGTGCTCTCTTAATCATGGGTAACTTTTAAACTGCCTAGCCTTATAATTAATTTACTCTCGCACGAATCTAATTGGAGCGAAATCCGCGATCCGTTCGCCGGCGAAGATGTACTCCTCGCCGACCACAGGGTATTATTAGCAGCAACAGGACGGCGAGGGTTAATGAAGATGCCGTTAATAAGCTTGTTAGAGACGTGGTCTAGAGAGACGCAACTGTATCGCGATAGTTAGCCTTATGCTGAGTGCTGGTGTATGGACAGACATAAAGGGAGTCGTTCCCTATGCTCTCTGCGCGAGGAACTTTGATAAATAGTTAGTCGTGAGTGGTCGCCGCACGCGGAGAGCTCCGCGGCGTGTTTAGAAACGTGCGGGTGAACGCGGCGAAAAGGGGGAAGCGCAAATGTCAGCGGAAAATTTCAATGCCTCTGATAGTTTTCGCGAACTTCGCCGCTGGTTGAAACCTCGAACAGTAATCTTGACGCGAAGCATCAGAATAATTATTATGGATATCTTCGCGCCGACAGTTTCGTTAAATGGAAATCATCTTTCTGTTTCAGCTGGAGCCGCTTCTGAGGAAACTAACCAAAGGTCCAGTTCTGTACACAATCGCCACTCTCTCACGAAGGGTAAGCAGATCGAGTAAAGAGCAGCGCGTGTTTCTCGCTGGCCAGAGTAAACCGCGACACGGGCAATTTACACGTTCTTTTCAGACTCGCGTTATGCTGCAATGCCATGCCGCTTTTTTTTTTTTTCTTTTTCGTCGACGCGTTCATGTATGTTGGACAACACTGTACAAACCACGCGCACCGTACGCATGGTCGTATCATAGACGTTTAATGGTTTAGATTCTCGTAGCAGCATGTCGTCAGGATACAGTGGATGGTTCCGTAGTTCCTCCGTAGCCGTCGAAGCCTATCCCCGCGACACGTTTTTTTTTCCACCGTTTGCACGACCGCGCGCGGCGGATCCTTTTTCGCTGATTAGTATTAGGGACTGTGAATTCGCGAACAAAGGCGCTCGCTTCGTACGCAAACGAAACCGGAATAATCGTCGTTATTTTCCGCTTAAAACAAAACAGACAGAAGAAAACGCTCGACGGGGAATTTCGGTTCAGCGAAACGAGAGGGAATCCGGGCGGAAGCCTGGGCTCTTTCTCAAGGCCAACTCGGATGCGCACATTTTTTTTAATCGGTCCGCGAATACCGCGAAAATTTCGGCAACTTTTAAATTTGACGAACGGGCGAAGTTTAATTCTTATTAAAATGGGCGAGCCGTATTTCAAAGTCGAATCGCGATCCATACACATTTTTGTTCCCGCGAATTCGGGGCGCGGATATCTGCCCCAGACCAGATAACAAATACAATTCTCCTGTATGCGCTGTAGAACGACAAGTGGATTTAATAACGTTTTCCAATCGCTCGCGCTTGGTTTGGTCCCGTACCTAGGCTCCAAAAGCTAGAGCTTTAATCAACCGTGAGAAACGGCCGTGAGATTGATAATAACGGGCGCATTTGTCTGGAAGGACAACGAAAAATCGGTGGACCCTGACAAATCTGTTCCAATGTGTCGGGAGACCTTGTCGCCTTCCATGTTCTCTCAGTTCTGATACGCTGATAAGTGATAAAACGTTAAAAAGTTGAAATAAAAGAATATTTCTCTTTTTCTTGGATGCTCAGATAGTATTTACTAAAACTGGAAAGTAAAATTTTTCCTCTTGTAGGAGTAATTAAAATTTAGCTGTTGATGCGTACAGTTGATCTATGAAGAAAAACGTTTCGACAGGGTTAAATCAACGTAGAGAAAATCGAGGGACGAGTAACGTAATTAGAAGCGTCGTTCGAAGAATATCTGTGACGCGTTAAGCGCAAGGACAATTATCGGGTGCCGAGGACAGAAGCAGAAACGAAGTTGGGCAGGATCGTTGAACACGCGAGACTCGTACGCTCGTTAAATATTAGTAGAACACTCCGGCGGCGGGTAGGACGTGAAACCGGGACAATTTCGATCGTCAGACTCCAGTGTGCCTCCCATTAAAATGGAATACGAGCCACTTGACGCGACGCGTTTGAATCGCGGCTTCGCTGCGCGGCAGTCAGCTTGAATCCCCCGGTGTTCTCAGAAAATAGGAGCTAATTTGCTTCGGTTCAAGGTCACTTGGCTTTAAAGCCCGCGTATCTTTTTTTCCGAATCGCGTCATTCGATCGTTTTGCGAGTGTCGCGGATTGTTGCTCGCGGGACCGTAAAATTGAATTCACGCGATACGAAATAAAGCCGCGTTGTATAATGGAGGCTGCTTTGAATGGCAGTGCGTTCGAAACACGATTCCCCCGTGCGCTCGGAGAAACATTGAAACGTAATAATGAATCGGTTCGATTGAGTCTCAATAATAAAATCATCGTTCGTCGAAGTTCTCTCGCTGAAGAACGAAGGCCACTCGGTATTATGCATTAATCGGACGGGCGAGTGGGTCGGGTATCGTTGGCGGCGAGGTGAAAGAGAGGCTCAAGGAGCAAGGATAGGGACGGAGGGTGGCTGAAGTGGAAGGCAGCCGAGTCGAGAAGCGCCGCGAGGACAGAAAAATAGTAAGAACGGTGCTCCTGGATGGATGGCAAGAACGGATTCCTATTGTTTTCCGACCCACTTCCCGACGCCGGGAGATTAACAACGTTCCTTCGCTGTATCTACCGACAGATTTTCCGGCGTGCCGCTTGCGACACAGTTCCTCGCGAGTAGAAAGAGCCACCAGTTTCCAAGCGGACTCGACCGGAACATGATTCCGGAGTCGCGCGCGAAATTCCGCGCGGTTCCATCCGCCCGCGACAAAGCGACACGTATTTGCCTAATCTGGGAAGCTGTTCCTTCCAAGTTCCAGTTTCATTCTCTCCTCCCCCGTGGAATGCCGATTCGGCCGTTCGTTGCGAGTGGAAAAACAATTTCGAAAGTATTCCGTCCCCGCCCGCGGTGTGTTGAAAAAGGCTTTTGTGCGCACGCACAGATTTTCCACCTTCCGAAGATCCAAGATATGCCCGCCTCGCTATTTTATGCAACGCTGCCGGTGCATTGTAATGCAACGATTCCGCGTCAGACGCATTTTCCTCGGGAACAACAATGGGTATACGCGCACAATCATCCGACAGTGGGTTCTTTGTCACTTCGGTCCCTTCCTTCGCAAAGGAAGACGCGTCCTTTAGTGTTCAATTGAATGCTACAGACAGAGACAATTTTATTCCGGTATTAATCCGTGAAACCAATTTTTATTGAATATTCTGGGATGAGTCGAATGATCAATTTTCTCGCGCATAATCGTCTTCCAATGTTGAACGAGGATGAAAGCTTTTAACCTGATCCCCGGAGGACGTAAAAATCAATGAGACTTTAAACAAACTAGAACCGTCGATGAAACAATAAAAGGAACAATTCGATGAAGCAGAAGGGTGGACGGAGGGATCTGGTAATAAGTTTGCAATTGAAGATTGCGGAGTGGTAATCCATTCGACGATGAAATCTTTCAATCGAAGCTCCGAACTTTCGCTGGAAACGTTCTCGCGATAAGGGAACGAGTGGAACTATCGCGATCGAAGCAGCCTCTTTCCCGGTCGGTCGACAATTGGGTTTCTTCACGGTAAAAATTTCAATTCTAACGCGCGGCTTAGAGACGCGGATGAAAAGGCTGGATTTCCATTGTTTTCCGAGTCACTTCTGGGCGACGGAAGATTAACAGAGCCGACGTGTGTATATCCACCGCCGAGGGCCTCTCGACGTTTTTCGACCGTTTTCCTGGGAAACGAGACTCATTGTAGCTCAAGACCGCTGTAATTTAAATCATCGTTCACAGATTTTTCCTGGCAATTCTTTTTTTTTTTCTCTCTCTCTTCTCACGTCTCTCGCCCGCGTAATCTTTTCGATGGAGGGGACCGCCCCCATTTGCCGAACGACCTTCGCACCCCTCACAAAACTTTTTCATTAGCGAACCCGGGATTAGGCTGGCGGAAACGTATCGATTCGCTTAACGCGCAATCAGAGGTTTCCGCCGCTGTCCGCGCGAAACTGGAGCATCCGTATTAATTAAGTTGCGCGCTTTTACCACCGGCGCGTTCCCAATATTTTTTTTTCTAATTTGCGGACGTCGTCGCGCCGTTCACGACCTCCCCGGCTTCCAATGGATCCCCGACAGAACTTTATATCCGCAACGTCGAAACGCTTTCATCCCGCTTCCCTCGGTCCTCGCCTCTCTCTCTCTCTCTCTCCGTCACGACAGCTCCTCCGGCTTAGCGGCTTCTCCCTTCCTCGTTCGATTCCATATGCGCATTACTAATGAAACGTCCAATTACCATCAACGGGTTGCCACGAGGAGCGCGCGCGGTCCACGGCTCTCCCCTTTCACTCCCACACTTTTTCCTCTCCGACATTCGCAATCACCAGCCGGAAACAACATCGGCGCGCAGGTTAGCTGCGAAGCCTTGGTCGATGCGACCGACGTCTGCCTTCTTTTATATCGAGCGTCGATCGCGAAAGTAAGCCACGCGAATTTCAATCAATCGAAATGCGAAAGAGATTCTTAATAATCGTATCGCGGGATTCTCAACGCACCGAATATCGCGATATTAATATTCATATTTTCCCTCCGAGGCTACGTGTGCACTTAACGTTATCAGTTAATATTGGATTTCACGGCGATTAAACGTATCACCAGGACGAACAAGTAAACGCTAATATTTTCCGCGCAACACGCGCGCGCTCGTCGCTCGGGCTTTTAATGGAAGATGGAATGATATAATTGAAGTTGAAGGGAGAGCAAGATTGTGAATTATCGACCAACTACTTCAGCCTCCATTTGCGACTTCGTCGACTGTTATCGGGAACCCGGATCGCGTTTTTGTCGGAGCGAGTTCGCTATCGTAGCCGGAGTTGCCGTAATTATATGCGCCGCGTTTTCCAATTATCAATTATCGTTGCTGACGACGTCTGCCACGCTTTTTCCCTCCCCCGTCGATATTTGCGATCACCCGCTGGAAGCTAAGTTGCTCGCAATTAATTACTAACGTTTGCGAATCGGTAACGAGAACAGCGCGTTCGCATACATCGCTTGGTAATGCAATTTGTACACGAATTTCGTGTTTTAGGTGGTTTGATAATGGAAATCCTGCCCCATTTCGTTGCCATCGTTATTCTTCTTGCGCACCTAGGGGACGGCTCTCAAGAAAATAAATGGATCCTCGTGTTCTTTCTTTCTTGGGTGTTCTTTAATATCCGTCTCTGCGATCCTAGGAATTGCTTTAAAACAGGAGTCTGGATGTTTTTTTAGAATTGAAACTCAATTCAAGACAATGATAAGAAAATATAATAGATATCAAAATTAAAAGAGGACCCTTAGAATAATAAAATTATCAGTGCTACGTGCTTGTGGCCAAACACCGTGAATTCCGTGCGAACCATGTTGCTTTGAAAGCGTGCTCGGTCGAATTGAGCGAACGCAACATAATCGAGGTCGCGAACAGGTCGTCCGCGAAATTCGGCGCGAGGGGGGCAACATTGTTTAAACATAGATACAAGAACGAACTCCGAATTTATCTTCCACAGAGCAAACGATGCACTGGTTCGCTCAGCTCGGAGGTGACGAGGCCCCTCCCGATTCGTCAGGTAATAATCAGCGTGGCAAATAACAGGCGTTGTGCTGTGCCAAACTCGTAGCGATATTTGCACGGGATTTAATGCCTCGTGTAACGAGTGCGTATTAATCGTGATCCCCTGTCGAAATTGGAAATGACCGCATTCACTTGTCCCTTCTTCCCCCCGTTCACGTATGCATCCCGTGTTCCTGGCTCGCCTGTTCATCCGTGTGTTTGCACCCGACTGTACAAGCTTGTTACGCACGTTTTTTGGTTTGCAGTGAATAATCAGGTCGATGCCACGGTGTTTCGATTAATACTAATTCGCTAGACAAAACTCATAATTTAATTTCATAAAGAAAAGTACTGAAGACATTCTATGATATCTGGACAATATGAAACATTTGCTATCGGAATGATCTAATAATCCTATTTTATTAACAAGATTGAATTGGTACTGTAAACAATACCTGTTAATAGGTTATTCAGGCACCTATTAAACGTTTCTATTTAGAGCCACTAGCGAGAAATACTATTAATTCAACTTCTGAATTTACTATTATTCATCTCCAATTTGAAAACTATGATGGAAATATCCAACAACAGTACACAGTGTTATTTAAATTAATTTTCTTAATTGTTTGCAATATATAAATGAAATATGCAATATACAGCGATAGACGCAAAAATTAAATTAGACTTAAGACTTTTTTTAGTCAAAATTTGACATGCTAATAGAAATTTGCTAAACTGTTAATAATGTCTTGAGCGATGCTTATTCCCGTTTTGAAGCACTTCGACAGATGAACGATTTAGTGAACTGTATTATTATATTCTAAAGGAATGGTACAGCTTAAATTAGTGAGGACAAAATTAGTTTTATAAACGATAGTAATAGTGATGAATAAAAAGAAAGATTTACACCCTGTTCAATTAAAATCTTAGGATACAGAATTTGTATTATATTTCAAACTGAACATGTTTAATTAATGTTTTTTAACCAAAGAAATAGAAAATTAATACTCTGTGAATACAAAAAAGGTCGTATATTCATTTTCCTGTTTCCCATTTAGTTTTGATAAGTATAAGAAAGCAGTTTTGTCCAGCTAACATCTGCAATCGAAACACTATACAATGATGAGAGCATTGATCTGATAAAATTGCACTCTGTACCCAGAAGAAAAGGTCGATATCATAAAATATTCTAAGAAAAAGAATTTATACTTCAATTTCCTGGAATATTGACCCTTTCTCCTGTATGTCTGGATCTTGTAACAACATTCTACTTAAAATTCAGATTGTTTGCCAACTTTTTGAATACTTTTAGTTTTGTATACAACGCTGATATCGAGCGCAGCAATCTCCGACTCGCAAATCGAATGCTTCCTATTTTCCCCGCGAAATGCACGCGTCTCTCGGTTCGTCCTATTTTTAATAATCGCATTAGACCCCAGGAGGGAAAGCGGCGTCTAGATACCGCGGAAAACGATGGCCTTCTTTTCCGTGCGGCTGCGAGCGGACTGTCAGACGGAAGAGTGAATTTATTTCTCGCGGCTTCCGCGACTCTCCGACATTTTTTGCCGTCGGAGGAAGAGCCGCACGGACGAAAAAAGAACGTTTCTAGCGGAAATTGATTACCATCGCCGAGCAACGGAATCGATGCCGACGGAAACCTTCTCCCGTGGACCTTTAATTTTTCCTTCGGACCGTCGAACGTAATTTCGCGACACACTTTCTCGATTTCGCGGTGCACCCCGGTTGCATGACGCATGTCCCGTCGAGTAAACGAAAAGTGCGACCGCTTCCGCGCGTTTGCGTTTTGTGTATTGCCTTCGCAGACATGCATGCGTTGCAGTGTATCGATTACGCGAGTCGCGCGCGTACCATGTACCCGAAATCTCACGTGCGTACGCACATGTTCTCGCTTTGTTCTCGACAGATGTGAAGCGACGCCGAAGTATCTACGACGAGGACTCTCTCGACGGCGATCCTCCTAGCGAGAATGAAGGTATCACCCTATCGAGGGGAATTTCGGGACTGACTCTCCCTTCTCCTCGAGAATCCAGAATTCGCTAAAACGTTCGACCAATTATCGGAATCGATCCCCGGTCGCCCGCTGACGTTGAAGATGAACTCTGTATCTCAGACCGTGTCGGCAACGTGCCAGTAATTTCGATGATTTGCTAGTTTTCAAGTAACCATTCCGTTCTTTGTGTAGCTGGAAACATCCCGAGAACCTTTCCAGAGAGACGTCGCTCAGTGATTGATGATTGATATTCCAGACGTATTGGCTAGTTGAAACGAAACTAGAAAGCGGGCAAATATGTTTGTGTACCGTCAGTCAGGAGAGTAAATTGAGGCTCGTAAAACGCGTCAGCGAGGCAACCGAGGGAACGATTAACGATTCGCGCTGTTTCGAGCAACAAAAACAAAAACAAAAGTATAACAAGCGCATAGATTATGCGGCGAGGGAAGGTAATCGATTCTCTGCGGTTGTTCCCAGGACGGGAGTCGACGGGAAGCGCGAAAGACGTGGACAGGGCGAAGCTCGTCCGTGAGAGACAGAACGAGGAGCGGCAGCGGAAGTTGGAAGAGCTGAGGCAGCAGGCCGTCGCCGCGCAGCGCTTCCGGGAGCAGCGGGAAGAGGAACGTCGAAGGCGCATCGACGAACTCAGGTCGCGTGACAACGACAGGTTTGTGCTTGTACTTTCCCCCCCGTCCAATCGAAATTACCACGTGACTTTGCCGATTCCCCGCCCTCTTGACACGATTCGCGAATTACGGTACCGCTGTCGCGTGTTTCAAACATTATTTAATTTATTTTGAAGTCGACCCATTTACCGCGGAAGAAGGAAGAAGGTTCATTCGCGTGTGTTCGTAGACTCGTTGGTGATGGAACCGAGAAACAATCGGAATGATCATAATTTTCGCTCAGATCTTTCGAGTTGTTCAGCAATTTCGCGTCCCGGTAGACGCAGAACGCTTGCCGCAAAACGTATCGAAGAAATACGTCGATTCGCGGGCGGTTAACGATAACGTGCCTCGACGGCGGTCGGTTTTGTTCCGCGGCACGCGAATTTAAAACGACGTTGTACAACATCGATGCGTTTTAAACGCTCTTTACGAGATTACGTGCTCTTTACGAGGTTATAAGTTGACCTGGTTAATATGATGCCGGGCTAAACTGTTCCGTCACCGCAGAGAAGCCCGGGAAATTACCGCGACACCCGCACAACGCTCACCTCTTGCTACAAAGCCGCCCTCCGTCTTTAAGAGAAACGTGAGAACATCATATCGCTCGTAAAATAAAAATCGCCATGGAAAATTCATAGGAAGACAGAACACCTCACCCAAACTTGAACATTAAAAAATAAATATTATAGTATAGTCGGCTATCAATTCTGAAAGTTGTTTGTTCCATCGTTTATAACGGAAAAACTTTCGTTCGGCTTATCACGCGATGTCAGTCGACTGTCGATCTTATTTACGTATCCACTTTACGGAACGTTATAAATACACCAAGAGGGCGTCAATTTCTTAGACACTTGCTTCGTCGAGAAACTGAGGAGAATCTCTCCTGGGGATTCTCAGTTGGCTACTGCAGCCCCGGAAGACATGTTCCTTTATCTGACCCATGCTTCAGACAGGTTCTCCTGCTTTTAGTTCCTGGACCGTTTCATCTTCTTTTCCACACAAGGGAGATTAATCTTTAATACGGATTAGAGGATAGTTCTAGGGACTAGAACGGAAAAACGCTCCTAATCCCTGCTACTAATCTCCATTTCCTCTCTCCTAAACCAACCTTCCTTTTTTCACCACTACCTTCTACTTTTCTGTCTGCTCTAATTTCTTCCCTTACATTTTGCTGCTCGGTTCCAGACGAAACCAAGTCGAGGAAAGGAAACGGCAGATATGCGAGGCGGAAAGAGAAAGAAGGGAGGCCATCCTCCGGAAGAACCAGGAGAGAGAGGCGCGCATAGAAGCGAAGAGGAAGAACGAGAGGTCGCACATCGTGTTCGCGTTCGGAAGCTCCACGCCGAGAATGTTGGAGCCTGCTGACACTGGCGGCTCCACGTTCTGGGGAACGCGTAGAGCGACATCCACCACGAACGTGATGATGTTCTCGGCTGCGCAGCCTTTGACCAGGAGATCCTCCGAAAGGGAGCTCGACGGCAGCAAGAAACGAGCGACTTCCGCCGGAGGGTTAGATCGAAAACCTGGCGAAGGTTAGTGGACACTTCTGGCGATCTCCCTTGAACTAATTTGATATAAACTCACTGAAGGGATCTAATCGGCCGGTAACGAATCGAGTCACAGTCGCCACGGGTAAAATTAATATTCGCCGATACGGAAAGTCGAAACAGACGTTAAATGAACGAGGATCGTTGACGCTTCGCGCGCTCGTTTACGTTAATAGCGAGCGTTGAACGAATCCCTCCGCTGACAGAAATACGATGGTGTAACGCAGTTGTTTCCCCGACCGGAATGAACGGCACAAAGAATTTCCTGTCCACCGTGTCGAGTTTTGATAAAATTTCACGGTTCTTCCGCGACGGTTTAGCGAGCACTGCGTTCGCATTGAAGTTCGCCCGAAGAATTCGTTTGACGTCTGTCGCCGGTCACCAAAGCCTATTAAAATAGAGATAGAGCTGCGAGTTCGTGTGAGAATCGTTAGTGAATGGTGTGGTTGGTGTGTGAAACATTCTCTGTTCCACGTTCGCACCCGGACGGCGTCGTCTCGAGCCGCGAACGATCGAAACGCGCAACCGAAGGCCGCTTCTTTTCTCACCGCCGTTCATTTTTTTTTTTTAATTTCCACACAAGCGCTTCTCTATAGTGCGATAGTTACGCAATCGATGCCGCAGTGCGTAACGCATGGACGCACGTAACGCGTGATCCAGAAGTCGCGCGAAAATGGAACGCGTGCGTTCTGCTTTGCGCTGTGTTTTCAGTTGTGATTTTTCAGATGGTTCGCGGGAAGCCACGACGAAAACCTAACGACGGTTCGAGGTTTCGATGACGAGATAAAATCGCGTCGCTTCATTTATTTTCTGTCGATCCAGTTTCTTTTACTTTACCTTCCGAGAGAAACGTTTGGACTACGTTTTGATTGCTGAACATCACACATCGACCACCGACACACCACCCATGATACTTTACACGATTTCTGTGATGATTTGTACAGGGGATGTTAAGAAGAGGTGGTTTGAGTAGTTGACCGAATTTGTAAATTCTCGAAGTAGACTTCGATTCATTCACCGTTCAGACTGGAAGAATTGATTCGTAGAGCACCTAGGTTCACCAAGCATTTGTCATTCTGTCTATCGAATAATAGACATCTACTTTTTAACATCTTGTACAAAGAACAGAGGCGTCATAAAGCATGAGATCAATTCCGTTCTTTCTTTTCAGTTTCCTTTTTGTTTATTACCTTTTTTTATAGTCATGTTCACAGCCATCCATCCACCGAGTTTTTCATTTCGCCGCGTTTGCAGGCGAACAGAATTGAAAGCTAAATGAAAGATATTTCTTTTGCTGCGTTCTTTTGTCAACGTAATTTTCTCTCCGTCGTACGATATACACGCGAGAAGCACCTCATCTTCGCTCGGCCGACTTCTCTGTGATTCGAACACGCTACACAAAATACAAGAGTACAGAGTACATAGACAACTCCGTAGCGTGAAACGTGCCTGAGTAAAACAGTAATTTACATTAGAGAATCATCGCCCTGAACGAAGATAGATCTCCCTTTTGGTAATTAAGACCCCTTTGCATCCGCTGTTATCTGTACTTACTGGTGGTGGCTCCTGTCAGGCGAAATGTATCTTAAAATACTTGTGAAACGCACTAAGATCTAACTCATGCTAATATACCCTTAGACCCCCCACCCCATTAATTTTCTGTCGAAGTCCGCCGAACTCCCGATCTTTTAAAAAACAAAACAAAAAGAGAACAAAAGAAAAATAAGAAAGGACAGAAGAGAAGGAGAGTCGCTAATGTTGCAGCGTTGAATGGTTTGTTTACAGATATGAGAATGTCCTCGTCCATGTACGAGGTGTTCAATTGGAATTCTAGCCCTGATCCTCCCTTAACCCCCGCCAAACATAAGAGAGCCAGCCTCTCTCTGCCTCCTACAACTGACATCTTTGCCATCGATGATAAGTCTGATAGCGACGCTAGGCGTCCGATGATTCAGCGGGCTGCCAGTGGTGAGTCCTGAACTCTCGACAAACAGATCTACAAACGGGGAGAATTTTGTTCTGTTGTCCCAGAATGAGCTGTCGATACAGTCCTTGTCTCTTTTTCTCTATCGTATATACGTCTAGCACAACTCGGGGTGTTATGCTCTCTTGCAAGCATGGTCACGTCTTATCGAAACTAACGCCGTAAGAGCATCATTTTTCCGTACACACTGTTTTTCTGTATGCGTTCGACACGCGCCTCGTAATCAGGTTGCGCGATACCCATGAACTCCCGATGCTTAATCACGCGTTTCCCTAATCACGAACTAATCAATTCGAGCGTCGATCAGTAGACATCGGCGTCGCGCAACGTGAACCATTAGTTAGTCTTTGTGCATCTAACGCTACCTGGGACTCCGTACTAACAATATTAACACGTTTGTGTACATGTAATGAGCTACTTACTAACCACCTTAGATAAGTGTTGTTATTCTAGAAACATTACTCGATCGAACGATCCTCCTGTCATTTGTAGACTGCTAGTTTTGATCCTGTTGTTAGTAAATTTGCGAGAAAACAGACATAGAGAAGCTGAGGTGCCTCCAATTATGAATTGCAACATGTCGACGAGAAACACGCGATAGTATAGTTCCTAAGTATAGCTTATACTTCCGCGATATTATATATTTTCATTATAAAAAAAAAAACGTACACTCATATCATTCACAAACTTACATCGCTATTTGTTGCATCGCGGATCGGTTTTTAGTGCAGTCACGATCAGAGGCATATTTTTCTTTGAACACTTCAGAAATTAGAATAGAAATATGTTTGGTTAATTTCAAACGTTTCAAGACGCATATTTTTGTGACGCTAGATGTATTAATTTAAACAAAGGCACTCTATACAGCACGTCAATTACATGCATGTACCAAATTTTCCGCGTCGAGGATTCGCATGCACAGGTTCGTACGCATCGCTTTCGCAGCGTGTCGCCTACAGTCCCCAATTCTCCGCATTGTTCCCGAACGTCCGACGACTTTATCCTTCGGCATGCCTCTGAACGTCATCCTCGTGGTCCTCTGTTCCTGCGGGTAGCATTGTCGAATGACGTCGAGCTGTACACACTGTTCGTAGCGCTTTGGCTTGAGCACAAACAGCATGGAGAACGAACGAGTTCGACGTGGTGGTCGAAGAAAGGGAATGTCTACACGTACACGTCCACTCTCACACACTCAGACACAAACACAGAGGACACCTAGACACACGATTTGTCGAATGGAACTACATGTTGCGATGTCGAAGGATCCGAGTTCGCAGCAATTTGCACGTTGTTCGCGTGAGAGTCGGGGGCGCGCAAGTCTTCGTTGTTCGTCGCCGCTTTCCGCTTTGGCTTCTAAGGGAGGACGTCTTTGCAGGTGAAGATAGCGACGGAACGCCGGGAACCCCGAACTCGGTCTATCTGCGAGTGAACAGGAGACGCACCGACCTGATGCCGACGATACCGTCGCCGCGGGACACGCCGCCGCCGACGGGACGCAGTTCCAGCGCGAAGGTCTTCACACGCTCCCCAGGTAGGACTTACTCCATGTCCAGGCTGGATCAGCTGGCGCAGCCTAGGAAACGCCCGACAGAACTTAGCACGCTGACGGAACAGCGGAGCCAGCCTCTGAGCGCTTCTAGCATGAGCCGCAGCATGTCACATTTAGCTGCGTCCGGAGGCAAGAGCCTCAAACGCTCAGATAACTCTCGTAGCATGGGCACGTTGCCGGGCGCGGTCCCGATGCCTAGACCCACCAGGGCCGAGAGACTCCGTCGCAAGGCTCGCGAGCACCAGAACCACCAGCCACAAGGTAAGACCGGTCCTGTGCACTCAACTCCACGGCAAACTTTTGCCGCGTTTCGAATTAGGAAAGACATTATGTCGCGGCGCCGTGTAAATAGACTCCATCGTCATTTGACCACGTCGATGCTTCGTACTAATCATTGCTTTAACTTGTTCGACGATGTAACAGATGCTCGCGGTTCGCGAGGAAGTTGGCAGAGATGATGAGGATTATGCACAATGTGTAATAGTAGTGGTGCGACAAATGCGAAAATGCACAAGCGCAACGCAGATCTCTGTGTTTAGGATTTTGAACGTAAGAAGGAATTTTGAAAGAAATATTTCAAGGTTTGCGGGCATTTTTAACAGTTTTATCAGTATTTTAAGGAAAGTTTAAGAGGGCAGGTTACCGATTGAAGAATTAAAAAATCTCTCGTTGGTGACTAATAGACTAATCTTAATGCATTTATGACGAATGCAAAAATTGAAAAGGATGTTCACAGATTTTTAAATATACAACATATTAATGTATAAAAAAATAAAATATAAAAATTAACTGCTGTCTTTACATAAATTTACAGGAAAACTATATTATAATAGAAAACTCAAAATTAAAATATGCTTAATTAATGTTTGCGTTATCCTAAACGCCACTTTAGAAACTGTAGTGTTAAGAAAATCTGATTTAAAATTTTTAATGTCCTAAAACATTGCAATATTTATTCCGAATGCACACAGCTTTTACTCAAAAATCTAAACACAGACCTGCATGATTATAAGCTCTAAAATTCCCTATCCCATTATCTAGTTTCTGAGCGAAATAAATAATTCTTCGCGCTTATAATGATCTACAGTCTACAGCGCTGATTAATTAATGTCCATTCAGTTCTGACGATTCCATCTGGTTAAAAATTAATGAAGAACGATAGAATGAAATTTCAACTCTTTCAAGCACGAAGAGAAAAACTTAGCACATGAAGGAATTTTATCACACAATATACGTATTTCCTAATAAAACTAATTACGTATTTCCTCAAATAAAATTCAAGTGGTATAAAAATGATTCCATCGCGCTTCAAAGAGTCAATTAATTTCTGTTGAAGGAATTATGCTATTCGCGTTTGTGCTATCCTTGCTATTACTCTGTGCATCATTCGTATGACTGTGGATGGTAACGTGAGTTGGGTGCACATGTGCATGTATGATAACACAGAGGAGCCATTGTGAATCAATAAGACGGAAAATCGCGGTACGATAGCTTCGAGGATCTTCTTGTATAGTATCACGAGACGGAAGGCGAATATATACAGGCTTTGCGCATCGAATAGAGACTAACAAACGACTTCTCGAAGCGTTTCAAACTATAACAAAACGTTCCTTTCTTTTAACAATCGATGTTTAACAACGATACGTATGTATATACGCAAAATTGCATGACATATTCTTGCCGCGCGTCTGAATCGTTCACATTAACTCGTACGAATTGATTAACAAAACGCTCCTTGACTAAAGAATACGACAGTTCTCATCGGCTTTACGGTACCAGAGGTGAAGGTCTAACGTTTTTGGTAAGCTACACGATTTTTTTCAAATATCTTATCACATATACACGATGTATATCACAAAGAAAAACTGTACGAGTTACAATCGTATTTAGTGTGCAATACACTTTCGTTCTTTTTTAATCTTCCCACTTTTTTTTTTTTGTTTCTTACGCTCTGTTACAAAAACTTTTGTTTCTCGTACCTTTATTTCAGCCTTCTTGTTCTTTCTTTATTAATCTCGATGTACATACGCGCACAAACGGCACAGACAATAATATTTTTTGGTGACGGTGCTTGTTCTCTCTTTAATTTCGCTATTCGTTCTCATTTCTATCTTGATATCGACGAAATATCAGACTGCAGAATACAGAGAAGAACAGAGAGTAGCTTGTCCAGACATTAACTAATTATGCACCAACGATCCAATAATAGTCATACAGACTTTCGTGTATCGCGATCGTACAATTATCGTGATACAAGATCCTTGAAATTTACACGGTACGGACTCTTCTACACATCAACTCCGTTAGAAACTTCTAGGTAAACCGGTATTGTTGAAAAAAGGAACTCGCTCAAATTATAGCTAATTTCACAAGTTGCTTTTCTACTTCAAAGGCGGGGAACAAAGTTGCTCTGTGTTTTGCACTCGGAAGAGGCGGGCACGGAGACACGCGAGGACAAATGGGATGAGATAAACGTTATAACGAGAGAAAATAGACGCTCTTATACTTGGAACACTGTCTTTTGATATCAGAGTATAAACGCAATGAAAGATAGAAGAATGAGATTACCTGGAAGTTTCTGGCAACGCGGACCAGGATCGCCGTAAAACGTCGCGGGAATCGCGTCTCCGCGTTCGCCGCGGTTTCACGGCAATCCCGTACCCGGTTGTATTTAAACACGCTCGCGAAGTATACGCACGAAACACGTAAATGAAGAGATGTTCACCTTGGGTGGATACGCGTAGGCATCCGCAGCGGGGAGGTGACACCGAACAGCCCATCACGACCGCACAGCTCCATGAGTCAGCAAAGCGCCAGCAGTGTGGGCAGCAGTAACGTCAATCTGCGTCCCCGTACAGCTGCCCCGCGTCGACCGCGACCTGCTTCTATTGCCGGTACCGGTGTTTCGGTCACAGAACGACACAGTGAGCATGCCTTTTCAATTCTCTAGTTATTAACTGTCTGAGTGCCCGCGGACGTTGCCAGGGACCTGGACTCGAAAAGTGCCGAGGTCGTGGCTCGCGATTCCTCCGTTCCGCGTCGCGAAGTGCTGAGCAACGCCTTGGCGTTGCTTTCGGGTTTTCTAGTTGTGACGCTAATGGTCTCCGGTCCGTCAGCATTTGTACCGTAACAGCAGCATTTCGATGCGAAAGTGGAGGAGCGTGATCCGCGCTTCTTGGCACTGGGAAGGATTAAATTGCGTACCATAGGGTCCTCAGCGGAAAATCGCTGTGGGAAAAGTCGCTTTCCCTGAGCGAGGACGTTCATTCGATGTGATTCCGCTTTGGTTTCACCGTATTATTTGTTCCACTTGATTTTAACTAGTGTTCTGTTAATTAAAATTGATTTCTTTTTATAATTTTTTTTTAATTTTTGTTTTTATATTGATTTTGGAATTGCACATTTAAATACTGTGTGGCACGCGAATCAGCACATGTGTTTAGTGGTTTACTCTGGCTACAGATCTAATGGGTGACGCGAAACCGGCGAAAGATTCGAAGCCGCCACTGCCAAAGGTCCACAGCACTCCAAAGAAACCCTCCACGCCGAAGACGACGGAGTCGAAAAAGCCGACGGAGAAGTTGATCAAAAACGCGAAGGCGTCTCCTCGGATAACTCCGAAGGCCACGCCGTTACAGAGCCCCGGAGCGGAGAACGCGCCACTGATTCGCGAGAGTACTGGGGAAATCATAAAGAACGAAGGCAAGGAAGATCTAAAATCGGAGGACAAACAGGAAGAGAAGAAGGACCAAGGCACAGAAAAGACACAAGTAATTGAATCTTTTAACAACAACGTCGCGATATTAAAACCAGATAATTAATCACGTTATTTTAATTACAGCAGGAAATAAGTGCAGCGGAAGAAGGCACCGTAGAAATAAAGCCAACCGTTATCGAGCAACCTGAACCGGCACCCGTGTCGAAACAAGTGAAAGAAGAATCGAATTTGAATCACGAAAACCAATCGACTGCACCAGCTCCAGAAACTCCGAAGAAGAAGGAAGACAACAAGCAAGAGAAAAAGACGGAAGCCGAAGCCAAGCCCGAGAACAATGTGGAGGAGCAAATCGACATGTCCGGTAAGTTAGATCGAAAGGAATTAAAGATGAACTTGTAATTAATTTGTGTAATTTTTTTCTGACAGCCTCCATGATAGCGAAAACCAGAATCACAACCGAGGAGGAAGCGAAGGCAGCCATAGCGGAGCGCAGGAGATTGGCAAGAGAGCAGGCCGAGCGGGAGGCTGAGCTTGAACGCCTACGACAGGTACAGATTTTAAAAGAGGTCTTTGAGATAGACGCATTGTTCGCGAGGATCGAGGGGCTTCATGAGGAAATGCTTGATAGGAGGAGCAGGCGCGTTTGGAGGCCGAGAAATTGCGTGCTGAAGAGGAAGAGCAGCGGCGTCTGGAGGAAGAAACGCTCCGCTTGGCCAACGAGGCTCGGGAGGCTGAAGAGCAGAGGCTGAGACTGGCGATCGAGGAGGCGAAGCGTCGCGAAGAGGAGGACAGGAGAAAAAGGGAAGAGGAGGCTCGTCAGAAGCAGGAAAAAGAAGAAGCCGAGCGCAAGGCGAGAGAAGAAGCGGAAAGGTGAGTGAGTTGGGGACGAGTATAAAGTCGATTAACGACGGGACGAGCTTGTTGAACGGTGGATCGTTGTTGTTGCAGACAGCGGATCGAAATGGCTGAGCGTCTGAAGAAGGAAGAGGAGGAAAGGATCGCTAGACGTAAGCGCGTCGAGGCAATCATGCTTAGAACCCGGGGGAAAAATCAGAGTAACACGCCTACTAAGGTATCACGGTTTCGCTTGTGATCCGTTTTGAAATGTCACATTTATGCGCGTTGTTTCACGATTTTGGTGTAATTTAGGGCGACGGTGGCGACGGCGATAAATTAAAGGAGGACAGTCCTAGCGATGAGAATAAATCGGCACCGGGTAGCAAAGGTGAGGACGTAATGACAGCCAGTCTCATATCCGAGGCGACCCAGCAATTCATTAGCGGGGAGCAACGAGCTCATCACACGGAGAATAATGCTACGACGGAGATTGTGCACAACGGCACGCATAGTAACGGCATTAATGAAAATAAAATTGTATTGGATAATAATCAGGGTAATGTGGAAGGAGAACTGAATGGTCATCATACGAATCACGGAAACGGTATCACCAGCCAGTCGATTACACTGGACAATGCCACCGTGTAAGTATATTGAATTCAAAATTACAGCTTTTTGAGAAGAATCACGTTAACGTAATAGTTTCTGACACTTAACCCGAACGTAATTGAACAAATCGAACAAAAGATCCAAGTTATAACTGGATATCTCGTCGCTAATAGAAAAAAAAAATACGGAACAGAACATTGAACATTCATTAGATTGCATCGAAGAGCATCTCAAAGAATTGTAAGTTCATTTCTTTCGTAGAACGTTCGACAATAAATATCATCTTAATGCCCGTGTAAAGCTTGATACGTCAGACACAGTCCTACACTGATTTTTCATGAAATGTTGAGTCAATCATTTTTTTTATTTTTTTTTTCCAGGCGCTATAGTGTAAGAAATATTTTTCCATGAACGATACCGTTTTTCTCATCCAAAACATCATACGAATTCCTAATAGCAAGCATTTGGTATAACATTATTTCTACTGAAAGCATATTTTATCTAGAGTCTGCGTGAATACGATATATAAATATATATTACGCGATATGCTACATCTTATACTTATCGAACGCAATCGCAATCTATTTGGTTTCGGAAAACTGTGGCTAACGATGTAATTAACGTAATATTAATGATCGCACGATACTAGCCATTATGTACGCGAAAAATAATGACTGATATTTAGTGCCGTTCAGATAAATATGTACGAATGTATTCTTTGCATTTAACAAAACAAAAAAAAAACCGGTCACGGTCGTATTGCAAGCATATGAAATCAAAAACGAAAAATACGAAGTATCGATTGGAACTACGACAGCATTTTCTGTAAAAACCGGAAAGTATGAAAATGAATACTCTGTACTTCTGAATGATTCAGGGTAATGCTCTAGTCATTTCTATGATGAACGTTATTTATAGCTTCACAGTGAATCGATATACACGCACACGTAACGTGAACTATAAATAATCATCGATGAATATTTGTAGTAATAACACTAGTCTATTTTCAAGTAACTGCTACGATATCGCTTCTCTTCTACAATTTATTCTACACTGTTAACGATGATGGTCTCAATGCCATTATTTTATACTGGAATTTCCCCTTCACAAGTGGATATTAATATTACGATTCAAATGACTAGAGTGTGAGCATTGTTTTCCAAATGAATATATGAAAATAGGATTAGAAAATGTGCCACTTTAATTATACGCGTATTAATTGTAATGTTGTACGACTTTTATGCACAGAATTGGAAGAAAGGAAAAAAAAAACAATTGAGTCTAGAAAGAAAAAATTAATTGAAAAAATGCGATAATTTTGTATATTTATTCAAAAATACGAGGGCACATGGTATGCTGAGTATTTATCGTTGATTTGTATATAATAATGAATTTTGTTGTTTGAGATGTTTTTTGTAGTATTCGTATAACAACAAAAAACAATTAAGTTTGAAAAAGATATATGTACTATACATAGTTGTTCAAATAACAAAGTTTGTTGTGCTTTCCCATGGTTTTCATTGGAAGGAGTTGCCTATATTAATTTAACCTGCTAGAAATTGCTTTTATAACAAATATCATTAAAACTTCAATTTCACATATATTGTACATTGCAAAAGTAGTCAGAGCATTGGTTGACAGATACGAAATAAATATACCGGCTATTATTATTAATCGCTATCTCAGACGTTCACCTAATCGCACGACTATTTCAACAACTAACATCTAATTATTATATAAAATGGTTATGATTATATAAACATGATATCGAAAGATGTGAAGAATGTATATTGTATTGTCTATTATATCTACATATATTTTATAATTTATATTTAATTATGTATTAGTTAAAAGAAAAATATACTATTTTTAGGTAGATGTCTAAAAGAATAATGAAAAAAGTAAAACTTTATATATATATACATATATATAAATTATATACATATATGTACGTCGGCTCATTTTAGTAATATGTTAATACCAAAACGAAAAAAACATGTAATATTACAGGAAGCATGGAAATGTTAAACGACTAACTGAGCTATTAGCGTTAAATACCAACTAATCGATAACAATAAAATTCAGTGTACATAATGTAAAGAAAGATGAATAGCATAAATCTAATGACTCCATCAGAAAAAAGTTTTGTTTCTAATTTTTATCATACGTGCTCATCGAAGATAGATTTAAGTTGTTTACAAACTCTTCATTACCTTTTTTGTCGATTTTTCTCGCAACGTGTGTCATATGTCGTCCTCGGTGAGCGATTACTTTATCTTTCCTCCAATTAGTTACTATTCAAGCTCGTTCTGTATGCCTTTCAGTGCGATGTCCATACTAACATTACTTACCGCCGATTTTTATTACTATCAGTGCATGTTGCGAATTAATTGTATCGATATGGTGTGTGGCTTGTACTTTTCTTTGGCTCTCTACTTTTATACATGTTCTTTGTGTTTGTGTTGTACATCATCCAGCAGTACGTGTCAACTCACTGTCTACTTTTGCTATGTACTAACGACCTTCGCATATTTTGACATTACTATTTCGTTGTGTAAGGGTATGTTTCACACAGTTCCACTCCACGATTCCTATAGGGAGCAACTTACCCGTGTCGAAACGAGGCATGAACATTTTACTTAAACGTATTCTCCATACGTGAATGAGAGAAACTCCGAGATACGATATAGAAAATAATCGCTGTTAAACCAGATCCGTGTGAACCTGCTGTATGGTAGTATCTTGTACATATGCGTTACTTATACATTTTCTGATTTCATCCGGGGCGTTTCGGCGTTTCGTACAGTTTCCGTTACGCAATAGAAGTTTTACATGAGTTCACAAGCACATTCGATACGCTTCTTATAGCTGCTTAACAGCCTTAAAGTAGCTGCCTATCGAAATACTAAATAGTCAACGATATAGTGCTGATGCGAAGAAGTCACTGCCACGAAGAAAATTTATTCCAAAATAAATTTTCGGGGTATTTGATTTCAAACAAAGTTTCTCGATTATAACTTCGTGCAAGATTACGATTTCAATGAATTTGGACGATAAAGTAATATAGTTGTTAATCTTTTTCCTTTGTTGAATCTCCTAGACACTTTAGATATCTCCAAAAATTAGATTTTAAATCGATGTATTAAAAATATTAGATCGAAGATTGTATCATTACATGTATATATACATTTAATTTTAGTAAAGAATAGTGTTCGAAGGTATATATCGTCTACCGTTGGCTTAGCCGATCTAGTGATTGTAATTTCGTTATTAGAAATTACAATGATACGCTGAAGCAGTAGTCTCTAGATGTGTTATCTCGCCTATTATTTAGTATCTGTATGTTTCCTTTTTGGCTGGTTTTATAGCAAACAAAACAACGTGACCAACAACCTGTTAGACCTAACGGAATTCGACTCTCTAAGTAATAGCAGTAGTGGCCCAATACTCCAACTGACATCCAACTTGGCCAACGAAGACACCCTCAACTCGAACCTAAATCCAGCAGCTATACCCTTCACTCCAATGGCGAACACATACACGCCTACCGCCGCTAATGCCAATGTAAATCCGTTCCAGGATAATTTTATAACCAACAAGCAACAAGATAATAGTCAAATACCAGGTACGTGTCACGTGTGTTCCACACCTTTCGTTTGTCTATCGTGATAGTCGTTGTCAATGTGTCTGTCCTTTCCGTATAATGTGTCATTATTCTTGGCCTGTCTGCAGATCTTTTATCATAATACGCGCATGTTAAGCATTCTGGGCGAGCGGAGGAAGGAACAATCGGATCGAGATACGAGGCGTGTTTGCTCGGTACACGGCGACATGCTCGGGATCACGTCGTTCATGAAATAATGTAAATAAAGCGGAAATCGATGTGTAGAAAGAACGAGGGAAAAAAAAAGAAACGAAGAATCTAAATGTAGAGAGCGTACCGGGGGCGGCACTACGTCGGGAGCACCGGAAAAAAAAAGACTACCTATGTCCCTTGAACGAAGTTGCCACGAGAAATGTAAAATAATATATATTGTTAATTAATAATATTTACGCAAACAAGCAAATAGGCACTCTCAGTCCGTCATATAGTATGCTATTAGGTATATAAATCGAACGTTTTAGAGGAGGACCTTCGAAAGGGAATAAGGCCTGTTTATAACGTAACACGAGATATGATTTTAACACGCGTATATATAATATATATATATATAAATATATTTTATTGTATTAAATTTCATTAAATTAATTTCACGCATTTTTATCGCCCGTAATTCCGTGACGTTTCGACGTTCCGCGTGGGAGATCTCGACCGCGGAAACGAATGTGTAATTATAAAGAAAACATGAGATTTTACGGAATCCGAACTATGCATTCGATTGCTCGGTACCACTCGCGATTTGTATGACCGCGACGAATGTGTAAAACGGCTTGACGAACATAGCACAAGATCGTGAATTGGTTTTTAAAAAAAAAAGGGAAAAAAAAAGAGAACAACAAAAGTATCTTGCGAAACTGTATCTGCCAAAATGACGTAGGAGTTAAGCTCCACTGATTGTCTTTACATAAGAGATATAGTATAATTATTATCTTATAGAATTTGAATATAGAGAAAACGAATCTATGTATAATCGTATCCAAATAAGATCCTTCTGCAGATGTGATGTAAAAAAGAAAAAATGAAAAAACCATTTCTTCCACTACTCTACCTTTTTTTGGGGCGTGCGCTCACTAGTCAAGCAATTTTACTGTTTTTATTGTATTTTCCTTTTTTTTTCTTCTATCTCTTTTTTTTTTTTAGAAAACACCCTAATTATTGGTACTTTAGATATCTAATCTAGATTTCATTCACCGTTGTTTTTCCCCCCTCCGCGAATCTAACGTGAATTTTCCTAGCTGTGATGATGACGACGATGACGAGAGAGTACGGCGATCGCTTTGTGAAATAGCCACTGCATTATGTTCGCGGTATCAACCGGGCCGATTAGAGCCACCGTTGTTTTATTTGTAAATGACGCGTCCTGCTAGATAGGCGATAGTCGCTGGAGCGCGAACAATCGTTACGCGAGCATCGATTCGGTATATCCAGTGGGTTGCCACGTTAATCATGCAAATTCTAGTGAAGGGTTTACTCGCCAGAGAATCTGAATTTCACGGGGAGAATTGAATTCGACAGAGTAGCAAGGTCACGTTGCGTTATCCAGTGGTGGCTATTCATTATAGCGGTGTATCATGCTAGTATACAGATAGAGGGAGAGAGAGCGAGCGAGAGAGAGAGAGAAGAAACCGATAATTTTAAAGCCTGATGTTTATCGAGCAAAAACATTGTACTAATTGGTGTCTACGGCAATGAAATAATGTTTGTTACTATTGTGGCATACTATTATAACGAAATGGATATCATTAGCATGCTTTTGTGTTTCGAATCACTTGCTTAATCGCGGGTGCATAATACTGTCCGACCTGTAAGGTTGTTTATAACGAGGGTATAATAAAGTAATCCGATAAAATCTACTTTTCTCGAATAGCAAATATAATAAATGGGAAAGAAATATTGATCGACGTGTTTGAAAGAGATTACCGATTTTACGAATTTTATACACCATTTCATTTTTTTTTTTTCTGTTTTCCTTATCATTTTAATTTTCGTTGCGTGCGTGCACCGCATACTTTTAATACGAGTTCCCTTGACTACGTTGAACACCGCGAAATTCGACGCTGCACGCTCACCGACACCGATTCCGTTCCTCGAGACCTTTCGATTCACGCTGCTTCGATCGCGATCGCGGTGTCTCGTAACGCAAAACTATTTCTATCGTGCGATACCTAAGAGCAAAAAATGTATTTTTATCGAAGATTGTAGCGAACTGTACAAAGATGCGGTACAATCGTTGAAACATTCGAAATCGTTCGAGATATCTCGAGCGAGTGACGATACACCGACCAGGGAATTCGAGATCGGTTTTTGCGACGATACTCCGACACGATGATTGATATGTTTTAATCGATGACGAAAGAAAAAAGTACGACGTTGTGTTTCGGGACAGGAGTATGCGAAACGACCCTACTAAGTATATCGAGTTTATTTATTCAAACTACTCTATTCGGTCTAACGAAACGCTACTCTGTAAGGACACGTAATAATAATTATAATAAATAATAACAATAATAATAATAATAATCCAGTACCGTACGAAAGAATGTTTCTAAACGTAAAGGATAATGAGGACGCTAAATATCATCAGTCATGTCTAAAGAATACTTCGTATTGTATAAAATGCTTGTATGTAATAAATACTTAATATTAAAAAGAAAACGTAATAATAAAACAGATACTATTTAATGAACCTACTACTGGTGCGTTGTAATTTCACCGAATTCACACACGTACACGGATGCCTTGGAACCTCATCGAGCAATAATAACGTTACGGATGTTTTAAATTCATGTTTCTCCACCCCTCGAGGGACTCCCACTGCGTTCGAGGTTCGAGGCATCGCGGGATATATTAAAACTTGCACGAATACCCCGCGCTTTTGTATTCATTGCCGTCGAGAAACACGTATAACATCCATTCTCATTTTAAGGCGTAAGACCCGGAGAATGCGGGGGTTGGCGAGGAGAGGGCAACGCGCGTCGAAAGCAACAGGGTATGAAATATGAAGCACCGACGAGCGTGCCCCCGTGCGATACGGGTTCGTCTCTGGGGTACCACACTCGTAAAAAGTAATGCCCGCGCCTGGGAAAACTTCCCGCGGAGCCGACTCCTAGCTTTTCCGAACGCTTTTCCACCGACGGGGAGGATTGCACCTATACGGGAACCGCTTTCGTCTTCCGTCGAAACTCGCTAACACCTTTCTATTATTCACGCTCGTCCCTGAAATGCCGCGTACAGACGTCCTCCGAGTTTCCCATTGCTCTTCCGATCTCGAAAAAATATTTCCCTGACTAGACGCCGCCGCGTCGGGCGTTGCTTCCCTCGTTCCACTCCAATTTCAGGATCCGCTCTGGGCTTTGACGCCTCGAAAGCGGAAAGGTCTGAGGGAATTTGAAAGTTACGAATTTCTGCTTCACGATTGGAAACTGTTTTTACGTTTTGCTATAATTACAGTTTTGGATTCGTCGATGGCTTTTCGTTTAAAAAAGTATATTTGCTTTGGTTAATTGTGCAAAGTTTAGTTACGATGGTTGATTTTTACGTGTGTTTAAGAATTTTTTATAATAGTTAATACTACGAAGAAATAGTAAGAATCTTAGAGGAGACAGTGGCAGAGATGTAAGTTTGCGAATTGAGATCATTTTTTAGGAGATTAGGGATTTTAGAAAGCAAACAATAGATAGATAGTTTAGGCGATATTTCCTAAACGACAAACCTATTATTCCGACAAATAAAATTTTATATGAAAAGTCCCCGAAATAAATTTTGAAAATTCTGGAAACTAGAATTAAATTTTTAAATAATCCAAACCGCTAATCCACTATTCTACTATCTGAAAAAGGAGTACAAAATTTAAAGATATTCCCAAATAGACAAAGCTAGCCTCGTGAAAAATAAAATTTAACATCAAAAGCTTCCTGAATATACAGAATAATTAGACTGTAGCTTTTTATAGAATTTCATATTTTCACAGACATAGAACAATAACTAAAATTTGAATAAAAGTGTATTTGTCCTTCGAAATATTACAAAATGTATTTTATTTTTTATATAATTTTGCATAAAACTCCATAGTCCATTAATAATATACCTAAATCCATGTCTTCAATCTTGCTACTTTCTATTGAATATCTAAACAGCCGAAACAATTCACTGTTTTTCTCTCTACAAAAAAGTAGTACAAGTCAACGTATCAATAGACCCATAATCCACAACACGTCAGAACCCGGACAGAAAGGAATATTGCGGAAACTTTGCATGCGCAATGTTCCCAATGTTACAGGAATATTCCTGCAATATTCCTATGTCCGTCTTTTTGTAAGGAATATTCGTTGCTGTCCGGTAAATTGGGAAGTCTTTGAAAACGATGGCAATTATTTCAGTGACTTGATCACACAGACACGCGTTGATACTAACTAATGAAAATCCAATTACTATATTATAAACCTAACGCTTTTGATCACCCGGTACAATCCGCTAAACTCCAAGGTACAAGGTACGTAAACGCTGACATCGTTTTCCCGTTTTATGGCTTTTCAAGATACTCCGGTCGTAGAAGGATGGGAATCGTTCGCAGGCTTCGTAATCCAGTGTTGCCCCGGTGTAAATTAATTAACGAAACGACGTAATGCGGCGGGGGAGGGACTTTGTGCCGCGTTATTACGGTCGAAAAGGCGAAAAGGATCGCCGCGAGGGAAATGAGGATTTCAGATACGCGCACGTTTTCCAGCGGGTGCATAATTCCGGGAAATTAAGCCGCAACGCGAGATTACACCGAAAACTTCCTGGCGCCTTTGCAGTGTAATTTTTGCCCGAACTCCCGCCGCCTTCCCACCACGGTTCGTTCCATCCCTCGTTGAGCGTTTAATTCTCGGCGTTCATCATCGAAATTAATTCTTCACGATCGGTCTTATCGCCTCGAAGTTGGCGCGAATCACGTAGCGCGTTTGGCGCGAGGCTAGTTAACCAACTGAACCGATTTAGCGCATCCATCGATCGTCCGCTAATCTATCCTCGTTATGGTGGTAAACTTAGAAATACTAGACAGCGTTGCGACGTCATCCGCGCGATTAAAGGAAAGTCAACCGATACGTCACGCGACGGTAATTCGTCGTCCGAGATATCCGCGCGGTACTTTCGGTCGCAAAACGAGAGGGACGAACCGCGAATATTGCAATTCGCGGACAAAAGAAACACTCCGGTGACATCGTTTCGCGTCAGGGTTTCGCTTCTCGCTTTCGCCTTTGCCGAATAATTCCGCGACGCACTTCACCGCCGTCATTACCTCCTCGAATTCGTACACCTATCTCGTTCCCATATTTTTCATCTCAACCGCGCAACCGAGGAGCGAGCGAAGCGAATCTTAAGTGCTCGCGCGATTACTCGAAATCGTGACGACGCGCGCTTCCAACGCGAGGCGTTCTCTCGCGTTACCGAGTCCCAATAATTGTCTGCCTAACGACAGTTAATATTCTTCTCCCTAATTTATCTCGGAAACCCGGATCGTTCCGTTTTCGTGGGAAGGCGCGGGGGCAGGGGTGGTTCCGGCGGAAGGTGCTCGCGGCGAGGGGTGTAATCCAGCAGTCTTGGCCTGGCACATTCGCGTGGCAGCGAGGGCGCGAGGGGAGACGGTTGGAGGGGGGTGTAATTTGCGGCTTGTAATACCGTGCCCGTCGTTTGTAACCTGTTCGGGATACGCAAGTACGGTCGACGGGGGCGAGAGGAAAGAGGGAAGCGAAGAGGGAGGCAGAAAGAAGGAAACCGACGTAACCGCATCGTCTCATCGAGGGGATGTTTTCCACGTCTGTTAGGAGCGAAACTACCGCGCTCTGCCCTCGGAAAACACATCGCTGCCTTCCGTCATGCTTTTCCCGGCCTTTTCCAGGGCCCGTCTTCGCACCCTTTACACTCCGACCTAGCCGCGCGTTCCCTTCCTAAGGCGGCTTCCTTTGTTCCCTTCGGTTTTTGATCCATTGCTCCGCGAGAAGAGGAAATTGTGTCGCGAGAAAGAAATCGTCGCCCCTGTTTCCCTGAATGCAATCTCTATGTAAATATTTTTATCAAGCCGTTGCTCCCTGGTTTCGCTAAGGATAAAGAATAAATAAAGAGGTGGGGGAGGGTGAGACCAAAACGACGACGGATTCAAATGAAATTCCGTATTTCGTTTTACGGGCACGCTCGATTTAGCCGGTGGCTGAATGGTGGCGAGGCCACGGCGGGAATGAAAGGGATGCAACCTGCGAGAGGATGCATTCATTTTGCACGGGTCATAAGACCTTCTCGCGATGCCAGAGTGTGCCCGAGACTCTTCCGCCGAGGTTACTGCACTTCGGGGACGAGTTATCCTCCTCATCGACCACCAGGAATTCCCGCTGAACATTTCCCGGTGGATTCTTGAGGAAACGTACACTTCCTGAGAGGCGGTTTCGCCCGGCGCAAACAACTGCTCGCCCTCCTTGTCGACTTCTGCTCCAAATGTTGATGCAAATTTGCTGCACGCAACCCCGTTAAGGGATAAGACCGTCGCGTGCACGTAATGCCCGTAATTCTGTCTATAAATAATTTCGTCGATTTCGAATTCGCGTTCAACGACCCCGCGGCGAACGTGACCGAAGGAATCCCCGTTTAAAAGAGACGTCGAGTTTTCCGCGGCGATCGTGAATTGTATTTTAAAATTTCGTGCAGACGGGTTAAAGCGCTCGTGTTTGATCGCCGAGAACAAAAGAGCGACCGAAAAACACTGTTCTCTCCGGTGAGATTTTCTAGCTCATTATCGATTCCTCCGTCGTAATGAAAATAAATTTTCAAACTAAAAGAATCAACGCTATCGCAGGGGAGGAAATTCGAAACGATAGAATAAAAGCCGGAACGTTTAAATAAAAGAATAGCAGAAACACAAAGCGCGAACGCGTTGCAAAACTTTCTCGGTCGACGGTGAACTAAATCACTAAATCCTCTTTCAGAGCGACGACGCGTTTGGCAAAACATTAATCGTTGATTGGAACGCCCAACGAACCGTGTCGACGTTTTTCCGACACGAACAACGTCTCAACTTTTCAACGACATTGCGATCCTTTTTTTTTTTTCCTCCCTTTGTGCATTCCACTTCCGCCAAAGCAATAAGAGGCCGTGTAATATCGTTGGTTACGTCCTGATCGGAGCCTCGCGAAGCGGAATTATTAAGCGAAGGCGGCAGAGAGTCGTTCGCGTCTGAGCGTGAACCCACGGATCGATCGCTGATTCATCAACGACAAAACAGCAACCCGATGCGCGAATTGAATTCGTTCGACGGGACCGTTTGAATTCTCGAATTTTCCGAGCAAATGAATCTTCGGGTCACGGGCCACGTCCGATTTGCGGCCGATTTCCCCGCGCGTCTCTCGAAGTCAGGTTTCATGGCTTTTCCATCGATTGTCTCGATCTGACGGATTTCCGGACAATCCGGATAACACGATCGCGTGCTCGCGCAGAATCGACAGCGGGAGGAACTTAGTTGTATTGGATGGAAGCCAATCCAGGCTACCGGCGATTGACAATTGGCGGTGTGGGAATGATTTCCGATGAACAGAGCCGGAGAACGATGGTCGATCGAAGGTGAGGCTGGAGGGAGGGAGGACGGCGGGGAACAATGACGCGGAACGGCGAGATATTAAAGGGGAAATATGGGAAGCGACCGGGATTTACCTTCTGTAAATGGGGACAGGGTTTTTACGTTCGGTATTTCGCGCGGACGGGTGAGATGTTTTTGGAGAAAACAGCTTGCGGGATTCGCCCGGAGGCGACGGACGCGTGAGCGAAAAACGTTTACACAGGACGACTTCAGTCGAAACAAAAATCGTATGAAATATAATGATATGGGATTGCGTGGTGATTGAGTGGTGGAATATATTGTGAGTAAATATGTTGGTGGCTGTCGAATAAAAATAAAGTGGATGTTACATCAGTGAAAGAGAGCATAGAGTAGTAAGTTCAATTAAATATATAGTATGATTCAAAAGATAGAAAATTCCTTGTCCTAATTAATCTTATTTATGAATTCTAAGTAATATTGTTTCTAATAATTCCGACTAGAAATTGAAGCAATGTAATATTTTCAGGATATTTTGTTCTTAATGAAACTATTGAGTATGATCTTTGCAGACTTACAATAAATGTGGTAATAAATTTTTGTGCATGGATCAGTAAATTGTTTAAGATGATTTCGAATATGCTACAGAATATGAAATGTGTCTGAGAAATACTTCAATTAGTATTTTAGAATCTAGTTTTAGAGGTGCGGGGAACAATGTTTATCCTATAGGATAAAGCATTACAATGTGAACCGAGGATATTAGGTCAAGAATTTGGGTAGACTTGACTAAATATGAAGAAAAGTCCGTAGCGTGTCTTTGAATGAGTGAGAGATATAGAAAAATGGAGTGCGAGAAAATGCGAGGGTGGAAGGATATATTGAAAAGGAAGATACGTGTTCAGCGTTCAGTTTTTCTAAGAGATTAGTGCTGCCATCATTGCAAATATTTTAATAAATTCCTCTTTTCTTAAGGTCATGTCTAGTCAGGAGGCCGAAAAAACGTGTTATTTAGGAATTTTTTTTTCTAAAAGTATAACATTTACAGAAAAAACAATTCGTGTATTTGAAGGCGCATGTCTTTACGAACTTTTTGCAATTTTTGTAACAAAAAATATGTAAAAATAACAATAGTATAGTAATTTTACTAGAGATCCTCTTAATTGTTAGCTGTAATGTCATTCACCTTTATTTCTTATTTAACGAGCAGCGTATATATTTAAGAAGCAGAATCGAGGATCTCCTTGGTGGGGAATGAAAAATTCAAAAGAACATGATCGGCGGACCGCTCGAACGTTGGGAAATGCTAATTCCGAAAAGCCTTTTGCTCGGTGGCCGCATTTCGAATAACAGAGGTAACGGCGTTTGCGCCTGAGCCAATCCGGCGCGGCACCAGCTGACAATTGGCGGCGTGGGCAATGATTTCCGATGAGCAGGTTGAAAGAAAGGGGAGGGAAAGGCGGGGTGACGACGAAATTCGAGGAGGGATGAGGAGGAGACAGTCAAAGGGTGGGTCAAGGGGTAGAAAGGGTGATCGGCAGGTGAATAAGCGGAGCCGGTAGCGAACGGGAGAAGGACGAACATATTCGTTCGGCATTTGCGGTTAGCCGCGCACGGATTGCACCCGATTTCCCTCTTTCTACCCAATAATTTTGCAAACGGCCATTCAACCCTCGTTTGTCTCGCTCTCCGCGCTTTTCCAGGCCCTCTTATTCCCCCCCGTTGTTCGCATCTGGTCGCCGCGCGCGATTCGTCCGGTCCGCGAGAAAAATTCTACCAAAGATGGTTCGACGTTTCTCTTTCGTAACCCGTTCTGACCCGATTGATCCCGCAATAAAAAGGAAACATCGTCGAATGGTTCATCGAAGCTCCACCCTCGCGACGCGTCGTGTAAACTCGCCCGGCGAAATTAATCAACCGTCGTTCGCGGGAACGATAGAACGCGTTCCTCGATAAAACCGATGCGCGTCGCGTGTTTGCGTTACGCGTTTCAATTAATTCTACCTGTTTGCGCCGGCGAGCGACGAGGGAAAAGATCGTGAGATCCCCGCAGGAGAGCTCCTTGCGTTTCCGCTCGAATCCTACTGGATATTTGTCCGAGATTCGCTCAGGTAATTACGCGTCTAAATCTTTTCTCCCTTCCACCGGTAGATGTTAATAGCCTCCGTAACGCGACGATAAAGCTGTGCTTCGTGGTAGTCCGCGCGACGGAATTAAAAACGAATCGCTGCCGCCGGCACTTAAATTACATTTTTCACGTTTTTGTCGTGACCAAAGCAAGCGACTTAAAATAGAATCGGAACAGTGAATCCATATTCTTCCGCGTCATTTACGTCCGCGATAAAGGGGTTCGAAGATTATCCGTACGCGAATAGAGACCGTAGTGAATCGATTATTGTTTCTCCGGTAGCAAAGATCTGCGCGAAATCGAAGGAAGCGAAACGAATTCGCGGTACGAGTAACGAGGCATCGATTGGAGAGGCGGTCATAAATTCAAACGCACGCCGTTCAAATCCAGAGTCAGAGAGGAGGAAATAAATTCGAACAAAATTGGAGAGCTGAGAATGGGAGAGGGAAAGGAGGAACCGAACAACGCGACGGTTCGTCGAAACTTTCTCGATGGGAAAGTTAGCTTCTCACGATTAGAGCTTCGCGCCCATCCCCTGTGTACCACTACTTTCTCTTCCGGTAGCTCTAAACCGCCTCGAGGATCTAGATAGAGAAGCTCGGCACGCTCGAATGAAATTTTAATTTTTGATAAGGCGCTCCCTTCCGAACCCACACCACCGTTCCCGCTTCGTCCTGTTCTTTTCCTCCGTCCACCTCTCCGTACCCTTTCTCTCTTCCTCTCTTCCCGGGTTCGCGCCAGTTCGGAGATACTAAATATCACTGAAAGAGGCGCATAAAGGGCAGAGAAGAGATATTTGGCGAACCCGGGAACGTTTAGACAACCCTTTTGCATGTTTGAACAGCGCAACTCGCCGCGCAAGATGCGCCTCCGTAGCTGCGCGGAAAGAAACGCGCATCCACTTGCGACAGTGCAAACAACGCTCGTAGGGGCACGAATGTGGCGCGAACTTGCACAAAGTTTGTGCTAGAATTAATTGCGAAGGCTATGCGAAGATAAAGTGCATTTAATTAAAGGAATGATCAACAATCCCTTGGGCGACTAGTGCCTTTAATGAACAAACTTTTCGACGTGTACCCTCGGACCAATACAACTTCCAAGATTTACAGAGCATTTTTCAAAGTTAATGAAGTCCCGTGCCGTCGTAAACCGGTCTAACGATATTTATTTACCGCGACCAACGTTCGAAGAATGTCCTTATACAGAATCTTTCGTTCCGCGTTAATTCCATCGCAGGCTTTCAATCTGTTTGAGATCGGATACGAAGTTCTGCAATAAGTAGTCGGCGAATGAAACGACACAGTTTTGTGAACACACACTTTATTAACACTTACACACACTAAACGATAAACAATAACGCGATGCAGATACGATAAAACGAACGAATGTATTGGATACGAAACGGTGGGAACGATGTACGAAACGAGCGTAAGAAATACGGAACAGCTGATCGAAAGCGATGTCAACGAGGTGATCTCTTCTGTTGCCGTTAGCGGATTGTAATCGATCAGCTGTAACGATCCGAGATTCAAGCGCGAGGCTCGAACAAGGTGGGGGGTGACGTGACGTCATCTGAGCGGTTACGCGAATTCGGTATCGGTGATGTGATAATGTATCGGTTCGCCGGAACACAATCTCAAAATTGTTATCACCGGTGTAACACAGGGAACAACTTCCGAATCCTAGACGCCGCGCCGCGGCGCCGCGAGAGGCAAGAAAGCTCTGACGGCGCGGCGTGGTGAGGAATGAAAAGCTGGGAGCGCACAATGAACGACGACAGATCCTTCAATTGTCCTTCAAAGCAATGCTTCATCCACTTGGGCGTAATGAGCTGCTTTTAATAAACCAAGCTTTCGCCGCAGTTCGGCGTCTCACGATAAACAGAATTCCTAACGTCACGCGAGTCTGACGCGTAGTGCCTAAATTCCCCTCGCCAGTCAAACCCCCCGCAACCACTCGTATCGGTCAGCTATCAGTGTCGCGCTTTCAACCGAAAATTGTAATCAGCACGGAGCCATCAGTTCGGTGGTCGCTACAGACGCGGGTTGCGGTTCCGACTGCGTGATGCTGGTAGCGGTGAGAAAGAGCGTGGCAAGTGCTGTCTGTCTGTTTGGCAGCTAGAATAAGGAACGAGGAGCGACGCCCAGGACAAAGCGAAAGGGCGCGATGGTGTGAAAGGGACGGCGAGAGACAGCGATGCAAAAGCGAAGTTCCTCTTGAACTGTATGCGCCGGGCACACATATGCGCGAAAGCAAAATACCAGCGCGGAGTCGATGTGACGGAGCGAGGGATAGTGACGGCGGAGAACGGGGACGCGGGGGACGCGTTACGTCATGTGTGAAATTACAATCACCCACCCCTAATGCGCTTGCCTTGACTCATCTCATTCTGCCCAGGTGCGACTGTGTGCGCGGCGCACACGCGTGTTGCTCTGTTGCGACTATTTCTATAAGTACGCGTTATTATTACACGGACGTGTTCGAGAGTACGCCGGATAGCTACGGGGCGGCGACGCGCGTCGTCGTTGCTTGGTATTCCGGGCGCAGCCCTTTAAGGTCGAGTCACACATATCCGGGCGATTCGATCCGGTCCGGCCCGGATCGGATCGCCCGGATATGTGTGAATCTCGCTTTATACGTACGCCGCCGCGATAATGAACACGGCGTGTGTCGCGGCGGGCGAGGAACGCGCGCGCGCGCGCCTCGACACCGATAGGAAGGTCCGGTGTGCACCGGCCCTGAAGAACCTTTGGTAAACTTTGACGTGTAAACCGGCCGAGGCGACCCCGATTGGCCTGTCCGCTCGCGCGGCGCGGCTCGAAAATATAATCGTTTAATGTCCATGCACGCTTTCACGCTATCCTAGCATCGCGCGCGTGCGCACGCCGACAAACATAGTAAATTGATACACCGGACGATACAATGCCTGTTAATTTCCCGTCAGGCGCAGCGGCACGTTAATTAATTTTATGCAACTTTAATGCACCCCGTGTCGGGAGTTTATGTAACGGCTTGTTTTCGACGCTCCGCCCGAAGTTCTTGGGCATTTTGCGCCGCGGACGGGTTAATGGCCATGCAGATTGATTGCGACAAATAGCGTTATCGCGCCTTGTTGAATCGGGTAACGGGGAAGGAGACGCGGTTTTTTGATGGCGCGTTCGATGCTGATCGATTTCGAGTCGTTGTCAGAATCGTCGCGATCATCGATCGGGCATCGCTGCCCTGTAATATCCGCGGGTATCGGCGATTCCGAACCGACGACCAATGGGGAGCGCGTGCTATGTGCCAAGGGCGGTCAGCGCGAATGAGATTAATAAATATTAGAGGGACAGGGATACTCGAGGGATGCGCGTGATTTAAAGAGGTCCATGCCACTGAGTGTTTTAATAAATAAACGGCCGACGGAGCCGCAGTACGCAAAATTACTTGGGAAATTGTACTTTTTTTCACGGTTCGTAGGGCAATCGTTTCTGTCCGACCTACCGGCCCGAATAATTAACAAGACCGGGATCGCTGAATATTTGTAAACGTCACGAGCAGAGCGTGATATTTAATCTGGAATAGCGGAGATGTCAGCGTTGCTGGAAGAAATGCGCACCGTTTGAACTACTCTATTTCATCCCTCTCTAGTTCGCTAACTTTCAATATATTTCTTACTTCTTATTTTCAAGATATTAGTTTCCGATACATTCGTATTTTTCAATGTTTCTCTTGAATTTTGGTTTATTAAATATTAAAGATGCCTAGATTTGGGGGATGAAGTCAGAAGGTCAAGATTTATTATCATATGACCTTGGAAGCTTAAAAGAATCAGGCGAATCTAACATTTTTTTCACCCGCAAATATTTGATGAAATAAAGATTTTGTATTTGACTTTCCATTCAAAATGTGTTTATTATTCAAAATTATAAAATATTGGAATTACACAAGATTATCTAATTTCATGTCCAGTGGAACTTTGTATTCAGTGATAAAAGTGATTGAACTGTCAAAATGAAAATTTGTTGTATTAACTGAAATAAAAATAAATTATCTTGAATGTAGCAAATGATTTTTCAATGAACTCGAAAAATTAAGTAATGGAAACTTATTAATAATAAAACTTTCTTTTTTATTGAAACATCAGTTTGAAATATTTGTTAAATTGACCAAAACAAGATAAATAAATAAAAAAAATTCAACGCCACATTGAGGATAATCTATTTTTGTTTATGTCAGCACAACAATATTTCATTTTTTTATATCTCACTCACTTTTTTATATCTCACTAACATTAAGTTAGATAATGTTATTACAACTCTCCCATTTTGTAATTTAAAGTAATTATAAAAATGTGAAAACCAAATTAAAATGTTGCTAAACAGTATCTATAAAAATCTTGGAGTGAATTCGAATAATTGAATTTAAAATTTTCTTCTTCGATCAAAAAAAAAAATGTAACAGTATTCAGTAGACAGTAGGAGAGAAACGAATAATCCTGAATATTTTAGTATCTATTTCACCACTAATGGTAAGTCAGAATAAAAAAGGAAAAAAAATGAGAGACTACAGCTCAGCGTAAAACCAGTTATTACAATCTGATTACATTTCTTTAGAAAAGTAATTTAATTACAATTAATAATAAGTAAGGCAAGGCAATCTGCTATCCTCCAATACCCAATAAAAGTCAGTAAATTTTTTATCAAAAGAAGGAAATACCACTTGCAATCGACAGTTTCATGTGCACCCTCCTCATATTTCATACCGGGAACGATTCATCGTTCTTCCACGAAACAGGTCGGTTGAATTTATTCGAAGACCGCAAGATAAACTATAGATTATGCTTAAGTGAAACTGGCCATATTGATTTTTGCAACGGTTTGTCGTAGGAAACGCGTGCCACGACTCGTCCACCCCAAACAATCCAGTTTCGCAGAGCCCACCCTTCTGCTAAATACATAATTACACGTATCTATCCTGCCACGCTTTCTGAACCCATTGTCTATTATGATCATTAACGGGATTTCGATTATCCGGCAGAACGCCTCGCGCCGTTGCACGCGCACGCTTTTCAATTTTCTGACGGATAGAGATTCCATCGATCAACTGGCCCTCTTCCCTTTTGTCACAACCTCACGCGATGCACGGAATCGTTCATTTAAATTCGTCGACCGATAATGGCGACATCTGGTCGCGGCTGTGACTGGCCATTGTACACGAAACGCTCGAATCGTTATAATTAATATGAAATTGTTTGAAACCGCTCACCCACAGACGGCACAGGTTGCAGCCTACTCCCGGAGGGACAAACTGATGTTGCATCCAAACAGTTCGATGTTGTTTCCAACGAATTTGCATCTTTGACGATTCCAATCGCTGACGCATCCTCGGTTTCCTTCTTGTCTCGCCTATGTTACAATTCCATACATAAGTGCAGTAAATTGACATCGAACTTTGCTGTTTATCTACCCTGCGAACTTTGTTGGAGGACGATAAACTTTCCGTCGAAGGACGCGTTCCCTGTTTGAACAGATTTACAAGGCTCTGTTACGCATATATTGTTAGGAAACGACAAACAAACAAGAATAAATTGCTGCGAGCAAACCTTCCTCTTACCGCGTAACGGCCATTATCCATCTGAGTCAGAGAAGTTTTGGAGCGACTAAATAGTATTTGTGGGATTGATATGATCAACGAAATTTGTGACGCGGTTAATAAAACGAAACTTAAAATTAAATGGGGGAATTTAGGGATATTGGCTTCCTTAAAGAGGTGTTTCGTATATAAATCGAAATAACAAAATAATACCGCGTATGACTAGCAAACAATACTTCGAACTTGTGGCATCCCGATCGGCGCGACATTCAAATACAGAGAATCGCTTGAAACGAGCATTAAAAATATTGACAATTAACGGTCGGTTGTTGCCGCGGCTTGCCCCGGGGCTCGTTCGGCGGAAATTTCGGAAGGCCCCCCCGATTTCGATGGCTGTTACGAAATAGGGATTCGAGGGGGTGGTGGTGGTAATCGTGGAAATTAGCGAACGAAGCACGGTCGAAAAACCAACATACCTGGTTTCGTTCCGGGGTACTTGGTGGGGGGATCGTAGGGGTGGCCAATGGCGTTTGCGCGGGAGAAAGGCAGAGGGACAGGGGAGGGACAGATCCGTGAGGGGATCGCAGGAACGCGGTCGCATCGTCGCCCGACAGCGCCACGACGCCCTCGAGGCGAACTAGACGCTACGCTCTGTGCTCTCCTGGCTCGAACATTTCGGCGTTTCTAACCTTGTCCTGGCGCTGCGTGTCGCTCCCCTCGGTTCGTGGCACGCGTTAACGTAGTGTTCGTGCGTCTTTGTTCCCCGTCTGTCGTCACATCGCGCGCTCGTTTTTCCCTTATTGTTTTGCTGTGTCGACGACGTTGGGATTCCGTCGACG
Organism: Perdita meconis; assembly: GCA_030770465.2. NCBI lineage: Eukaryota > Metazoa > Arthropoda > Insecta > Hymenoptera > Andrenidae > Perdita > Perdita meconis. Next base: position 7,069,613 of record JASKOS020000016.1, read on the forward strand.
ACGGCGAACCGAGAAAAAGAAACGGAAAACCGTCAGCTGACGTGAGGCAGCCGCGCGGAGCGATCCAGAGGAGGAAACACGATCCCGATCCATAGAGGGGTTAGTACAGTTTCTACACGCTCTTTCGCTTCTTTCGCGATGACGTTTAGGTTTGACGGTTTCCTCGTCGAATACCCGGGATATTCGAATATTTCGAAGGCCGTCGTCTTTGAACTCGCACGTTCTATAGGTCCGTTCGCGTGTCGAGCGGCGGTTTCGCGGGAAATTTTTAAAAGCGGCTGCATCGCGACCGTCGAATTCCCGTTCCGAACGACATTTCAAGGAAAGGTTAGATTCGTTATTAATACGATACCGGGAAATGTCAGTGCGTTCCGTTGCCACTTTGACGCGCTAAGGATATCGATCACTTCGTCGTCGTATCAGTTCGCGCTCAAACATTCTTCGAACGAAACTCGTTTCAACCTACGTGCGTGTTTTAATACATTGTTGAGATTGTTCACGCGTCGCGAGATGAAACGAGTTGGAAATAAAGGCTCCAACGGGCTCCGAGGTCGCTTAAGGTCAAGGCTATTTTTTTTGTATCGCCTCTTCGACAGAGATACGAACTGAACTCCATTTTACAAGAATAACAGTATCCTTCTATATTCCGAGTGCTGGTAGTGTCGTCCTTCTTTCGAGACTCGGTCAGCTTTAGTGCTTTGGTTCACGGCAGATGTTCAAAGTGGCCTCCATTGTTGCATGGCTACACACGCGTCAATATAATTGACTGTCTTGCATGTTTCAAACATTTTCGCTCGATTTCTGATCGAACTGCATGCATTTATTATGAACTCTGTTTTTTTATTCCTGCACTGGCTTCACTAGTCCAGAACGAACCAGTGCAAGAATAAACAACAAACCTATAGTATAACCCCTAAGCAACTCTGCCTATCCATTTACAGACGAAGTATAACGACCAAGCGTTTTGCAAATTTATGTTTACTGCTCCTTTTTTCATCGCGAATTCACGGCGTGAAACGTGGTTGCACATTCTGTGACAATTTTCTGTAAATTCCACCCCGGGCATAGGTCAATAGTATAATTTTCCACGTTCGTCCTTGACACGGTTAATTCGCTTCGATATTCGATAAGATAAGCTGTCTACGACTCTAAGGACACACTCGACGTGTGGTAGTCTCGAGTTCTGAATCTTGACGAAGGGACCTAGAATTTTATATATTTTCGTTGCGGCAGGTCGATACTTGGAAGTGCCTGCAGTTGTTCTCGCGTACAGTCGGTCAAGTTCCTATTTGAGGCGTGAGAAAAGAAAAATTGTTTACCCTATGAATCGACGAGGATCGAGTCGAAAACTCCAGTCATTAGCATTGTCTCTCGCACAATAGCGCGATGCTTGTCATCTCCGAAACTAGGCCTTCGCGTAATGAATGAATTAACCCGCGCCTACTAACTTCCCATATTATCCGCTAATTTCCCTCGAAATGTTTGCCCGTCGGTTCCCGTCGCGAGAGGCTAAATAAATCGTTTAGAAAATACCTCTAATAACGATCCCGGTCGCCGACAAAAGCGTCGAAGCGACAAAGGGAGTACAACCGCAGTTTCGCTTCTTGGCTTGGCGGACCTTTCCTTTTTTTTCCCCTCATTCTCTCGTTTCTATTCTCTTGAAGCGTCGAACGTGTCTCTCGCACAAACGGCAGAACAGCTCCTCGTGCGTTATTTTTTCCCCTGCCTCTCTCTCTCGGTTCTCCTTTTTTTCTCTCTCTTTCTCTCTCTTTCTTCTTTACGCCGCGCCGAGGGTTGACGAAGGGGGAGGGCCGGTGGGAAAGACTGGCCACGGATGTTTTTTCTTCCCTCGCACTCCTCCGGCCCTTTTTCCCTCCTCCTTCCCGCTCCCTGTAGTTCTTGGTTGCTCGCGTGTCCCATCTTCTTCTTTCCTTTGGACTTTTCCTTTGTCTCCCTGGAAACCTTGCGGTAGTTATGCGACGTTCGGCCCAGCCGCTTGGCTGGTGGGGTTGGAAAAAGTGGAAGGGGGTGACTCGAGGTTGCAGGGGTGGGGTGGCAGCGGATTCAGGGATGGGGGCGGAGAGGATACAGTCCTGAACGTGACTTGGATGCAATATTTAAAAGCGGCACAACGTCAATACTCCACTCTCTCTCACTCTCCTCTTTCTTCCTCCACCGTTCCGTTTCCCTTCGTCGTCTCCTGCGGCGACATCTTCGCGATCTCGTCCTCCCCTCGCGATCGGTTACAGGGGCTGAGGACGATCCTGAATCGGCCGTCTGGTCTGACCTTAACCCGGCATCATCCCCTTTGCCTGACAGACCTCTAGCTTCGAAGGGAGAGCCTAATGCTTCCTGAAATTCGCTGCCTCGATCCCTCGAGCTCCGCCGGCCGTCTGCAAAATTTCTCCGTTTAATTTCTGGGCCCTTCGACCTTCTTCGAAAATCTCATTCGGTGACCCTTTGAAGGGAAACCGAACGAGGGTGCGTACGATCTTTGGACGAAAGTTAGTTACTTGAAACGAGACAAGGGTTGCGACAGTATCTTGGGACTTGCGGGAACAAATTTAGTTAATTCATGGAATCGACTGATAAATTTTTTCGGCGCTTCAGCTGGTTCAAACTTTAATTCTACATCGCCATTGAGAATTATTGCCACCGTCATCCCTGCTAATATAGTTTCCTGGGGGTATATTTTATCAGTCTTCGACGCATCCCGGTAATTTATTTCTAATGCTTTCTTCCGTGGCGGTCTCGTCGAATTTCGCCCGCTGGAGCTAGAGAAAGACCGACGGGCAGCCATGTAAAAGGGCGAGAAAATGCAGGAAGTTATGACAATTATGAGAGGGGGAGGAAGAAACGCCTAGGTGTGCGACGGCTCGTGAAATGAAATCGGGACGAGGGTACGATCGTTTATAACTTCGACAGATGGAATTCCTCTTCTCGTCCGTTCCCTTCCTCGCCCGTATTTTTCTCGTCCGCACGCACAGTCGGCAAATGAACTTCCCATAATCCAATTAAGACATCAAATCCACCCGCACCTCGCCGAGAAAACAGAGCAAATTGCATTCGCGCTCTGACGCGCAATTTTTTGGCGCGCCGTTAACGGAAACAAAACTCCTGAGGATGATTCGATTACACTGACTTGCTTCCTCGTGATTCTATTAACGTTCTACCTTTGTCCTTTCGATTCCGTAGAATTTCGAGTCCTTCGATTTGTAAGAAAAATGATTTTCCTTCGTGAACCAAAATTGTTAACGGGTAGTAAATGAAAAGCGAATTAGTCTTCTCGCGTAGCGTCTTCCTCACTCGATCACACGTGCTTCCGGGTTCTTCGGTAAATCCACGGGGAAATTTTCAAACGAAGTATGCCGGTCACGAAGCAGATCTTTGCGCTGTACATCTGGGCACTATGTTCTAATTAAGGTGAAACTATAAAGTTCGACTCTCCTTTCCGCAACCTTCTTCTCGTTCGCGAGCTTACCGGCTTCGAGACATCGTGGAAAATTTGAAGAACGATACCTCGATTCGCTCCGCATCTCTCCCCCGACTTTGTTCCAACAGTTATAACTCCGGGAATTGCTCGAACATATCAGAATGCCAATTCCTTGTCGCCGTTTAACTTTGTTAAGAACGGAAAATACCTTTGCGCGAAGTTTCGCGTATTCTCCGAGCGGAAGCGTTGCGGGCAATGTTAATTGTGTTTTCGACATTATTGCTGAAGTTTCTGTCGAGTTCAACTTGTATAGAACATTGTGAAATACTAATGAGTCGTTGACGGGCAAAGTTTCACCGAAGGGTTTCTTATACCGACATCTTTTCTTCTCTTTTCTTTTTTTCCTTTCCCTTTGTATCCTCTGATTGCAACAGAACGGATTTAATTGCTTCACCGACGTATTTATCGCGTAATCGACGCCGAGGTCTTTGTCAATCTGTTTAGCGAAACCGGGCGCCAGTTTGCGACTAGAATCGATTCCTTAATTGTGTTTCCATTCACTTCGGTCGACTTTCTGCTCGCTGATAGCTAAGTGGAATTTTAAAGCTGATTACGTAATGCGGCTCTCTTGCGCCAGGCTACCAGCCGAAGGGGGTGAATTTATGGTGACCATTACGAGACTCAGCTTCGCGGAATTCGTAAAATTTAGAGGCTTATTTCTTTAGCGAGACGTCGTAGGAAGCCTTTTCCCCTCGCAGAGAGGAAGGGAAGCAGCAGGTAAAACGCTAACACCCTCTGCTCGACCTTACTTTACACCCTCTTGCGCGCAGCTCAGCATCGCCAGTCGCTCTCGAATATCGCTTTAGCCGAAATTTAATCCGAGGTTAAAGTCTCTCTATTTTCGACCAGCGGCGCGCAATTTTCGGATCCTTCGTTCCGTATCGTTCCTGAAATTTATCAGCGTCTCGAAAGTAATTGATAATCGCAGAAAGTACACCATAACCGCGTGTTCTATTTACTCTTATCTCCTCGCCTTTTCCCGATGCGTAACGGTGTTCCAGTTCCATCCCCCAAGAGCGTCCTCTTTCCCTTAACTTTGTTTTACGCCCACGTCCTTGCCCTTGACTCTTTCACCCTTACTGACTTCGGATACCACCTCATCCCGAGCTTAATTCGCGAAAGGAACGGTCGATGAAGGGCGTGTCTGGATGTTCGAGAAGATCAGTTAGGAGGGAAGAAAAATGTTAGGGTTACCTAGGAAATGTTCCCCCTTTTTTCCGCGTTGTTTAATCAAATCAGAGCATTACCTGGCAGCGTGTAAGTTGCAGGGCTGTATCAATTCTCAGGCTAAATGTGGATAAATGGATAAAAGGATGAAGGAGGGGAACGATAGTGAAAATTACGACACGCTGTTTATTGCAATTTTCAATTTCTTCAATGTTTCGAGAAAAGTAATTCGCGTTCATTAAACTAGGCGCACGACCTCCAAATTGTCGCATCGTTCTATTGCTAGTTTCGAGCAAACTCCAGCAATGCACACTCGAGCTTATTCGCGACGCTTTCGCCAAGGACTGTCCGTAATCAATATTTGCGTGTCGCTCTCACGTGCAACACTAACTGTTATTGACCGGAAAGCCGCTCGCTTCGAGCGCCGTTTCCTTCGATAACGACACCATAAGGATTCCGAAAGGGACCCTCGAATCTATAGGTTTACACTTAATTCTGATACTGCGGGCACTCGGCTAACTCTCTCTCGTTCTCCTCCACGCTTAGACAGTAACTGCTCTCTGACGCCAGATTTATGAACTCGCCGCGTTCCTATCAAATTCAATAGCCCGGCAATGATTCACGAAAGTCGATGAAACGTATGAGAATAGATCGCGGATAGTGGGCGGCCGACGGATTCGTTTTAAATATTCAACCGCGTCGTGACTGAAGAATCTCGTCGGCTCGTCGAAATTTCATTTATCTCTTGGCGAGAATTAAAAACGACCGGGAAATAAATCTGTCCGTGTCAGAGGGTCTTGTATGTACTTATACGCGCACGGGGGCTTCAAGATCCAGCAAGTGAAATATTTATTTTAACGCGCCCTGTAATTACGCATCGCGCCCCGGCACCATGCAATTTACCTCGTCGCGCGAGAATTTGCGAGCCGCTGGCTTGCGAGCGGTTGCCGTAAGAAAATTGCAACCAAAAGACGCTTTAACGATGCAACGTTGCACGCTCGACGCGAGCGCGTCCGGCCGTGTGATACGGAAGCCGGAAACACGAGGGTTTCTAGGAAAGAAAGAGGCACGCGCGCAGAGAGAAAAAAAAAATTAACTGACGCGTTGATAGTTCCGCGGACGGACCTAATGAAATCGCGCGCGTGTCGAGCGCGAATTGATTTTCCCGCCGCGTCGACGATACTCATTCGAACCGAGGCGGAAGTTGAACGAGGTCGAGATTGTCGCGGCGCGTCCGCTCGGTCCATCAACTCGCCCAGACTTCCGTCCCGTCGCGGCGCGACAGTTTACGGAAAGCTCTCCGCGTTGCGTTACAACGGGCCAAGTAACAGAGGGAGTCTCCCGAGAACTTTCGACCTGGAAATTCAATTTCCATCGCGGAGGATCACACGGCAATGTCTCGCGACCTTTTTCCCTTCTTCCTTCCCGTCGCGTTCCCCGTCGCAGTCGCCTCCTTTTTTCACGGATCTTATCTCACCCGAGAGACGTGGAATACCTAGACGGACGACTTTTACCTCCTTTTTCCTCGCATGTCAAGTGCGAGGGTGGAACAACGACGCAAAGGAGGGCGGGAGGGAAGTTTGATGGAGGCGAGACAGGAGGAAAATGCGCGCGGATGATAAGGCGAACGAGGAAGCGAAGGAACGCTCGCCCTTCTGCGCGAACTCTGTTTCGGCTCCGTTTCGCAAAATACCGGGAGAACACGGTGCTCTCGTCGGGGATTTTATTTTACGATTCGCTCGCTATATAGGTAACGATAAAACAGAAATCGATCTTCGGCGCAACTTCATGGCTGCGTGTAATACAAACTGGATGATGGGAACGTTATCCCTTGACAGCTGTCAGACATATAAAACTCCCTCGACTGTTGCGTTCCGTACGTGGAAGGGTTTTAAGGTCAACGAATGCCTCGTCATACGTGCGAAATGGTTTCCTCGGGTCTATTCCATATATTAAACCGAAGGATCCTCCGTTTAACCCTTTCGTGAACGCGGGTCGAGATATCTTGCTAAACCTTTGTCGCTCGCGCCATGGACAGGATATTTCGCTACCGCGGTGTCAGTTACGTAATGCCGTAGACGAGGTATCTCCCTTATGCAATGCCCTGGGTGCAAATATCTCGCGTGTTCTTTATTGGGTTGGGAAAATGCTCACATTGTGAAAAAAACCATTTATCACCAGAATTTTTAATTTTATTTTGAATTTGCGATTTAAAATTAGTAGCCGCTGTGGGTATCTTTTATTGATTTTCTTTAAAATGTTCATTCTACTTTTCAGAGAATGGTACTTCTATTCTTACTCAAGAAAATTCGCGTCTATCACTGCTGTCAGTATTATTAATATGATTTTTCAAACGTCAACTCAATCAGGATTGGAATATGCACAGATACACAGAAGGCTCTGTGAAAATTGTAGTTAAAAAAAAAACAAAGGCATACGCTGAATAGTTCACCCAAAGCTTAGACCATATAAGAAATAGACACGGCTTCAGACAACTAGGTTGAGGCAAAGATTACGGGGAAAATTTGGTCCTCGTGACGTCACAAGATAATTTAAGATGACATGTAACGCTAACTTCAAGATATAAACACGCCATCTTAAATTATCTTGTGACGTCACGATGGCCAAATTTTCCCCGTTATCTTTGCCTCGCTTTTTCTCGTGGATCTTTATACAGGCCGTGTCTATTTCTTATATGGTTTAAGGCCCAAAGCGTTCGATGAGCGATATTCAATTGTAAGCACTAAAGGGTACGCACAAAATATTTCTTGTATGTACAAGCTCACGTAAACGATATTCCGTCTCGAGATATCTCATAACGTTACAAAATCGACATCGTGATAGCGGGATGTCTTCTTTAAAATTGTGAAAGGCGAAAAGTTAATGCCATAAACAAGCTTATCGTTAATCCTGTAGGAGATAAAACGTGGTACATACTTTAATAAATTCAGCGTGAGACGGGAATTGTAGAACAATTTGATAGGAAGAGATTCTACTGCGAAAAAATAAGGAAAATGTTTGGTGTAACGTATTTTTCTTGAAAAGACTTCTTTTTTGAGAAAATCAAGTTTAATAAATGATATACATAATACTATTTATATAATGATATATATTATATTGTAATTTTAGTGATGAGCTTTAAATTATTCCTTTTTAAGCTTTTTATTCGATTGCATTTATGACTAATATTAATATATATAAAGAATATTTACTGGTTTTAAGGTACAGAAAATATAAAAACTAAAGATTATCCCAGATTATCGTAGATTATCCTAGATAATCCTAGATTATTTATACAATAAGACACTGTTATTCCAGCTATTCTTCTTTATTTTTGTGTGAACAAACGAGAATTTGCATAAAAATACACAGTCTACTTATACTACTTCGCAAATTTCAACTTTACAGATCTGCAACTTTAAATTTTTGAATCTTTAAATTTCAAACCCTTAAATATTGAATTTTAACTTTAAGAATGTTTAAATCTGTAATATAATATTTTCATATTTCTAATCTGGAATCTTCAAAGCTCCAACTTGAAATTACAGAATCTTCAATTGAGGTATCTGTACACATTTTCCACTTTAAATCTTTAAATCTCCAAGTTCAAGACTTCAAATCTTGAATTTTATATCCTCAGATCTAAAACTTCAGTTTTTCAAATCTCCAACTGCAAACTTTCACTATCTCTAATAGGGCTCGAGATTTCAAGTGAACCGGGTGAGATACCCGAGTACCCGGGTACTCGTGAGATACCCGGGTATACCAAAATTACCCGTACTACCCGGATATCTCACGGGTACCCGAACGCATGAGATAGACAAGAATCTCATGCCGAATTAAGCCGAATTGAACCGAATTGAGCCGATAGTTTGTCGGTACGTATTTGTGACTTTAAAAATTAAAAAAAATTTCAGAATGAAATCAATTCTGTATACATGATGAAAATTGAATTTAATGGACCGTGGTTATGTTGAAAATGAGTTCTCTCTCTCCCTCTCCCTCGCCCTCTCTCTCTCTCTCTCTCTCTCTCTCTCTCTCTCTCTCTCTCTCTCTCTCTCTTTCTCGCTCTACTTTAAAATCCAGAAACACATACCGAAAAACTATCGGCTGAGTTCGGTTCAATTCGGCATGAGATTCTTATCTATCTCATGTGTTCGGGTACCCGTGAGATACCCGGGTAGTACGGGTAATTTTGGTATACCCGGGTATCTCACTCGGGTACCTGGGTATCCGGGTATCTCATAATTAATAGCCCTAATCTCTAATCGTTGCTTTAAAAATCTTCAAATACACAACTTGTAATCTTCAAGTATCCAACTGATATCCTTCTCTGATCACTTACTGCGCAAAATAAATAATTGTTGCAAATCATCGCCTCTTATCATCCGGGATTGAACAACACGATGAGTTGTCTAGAAAATGTGATATGACATCGCGTCGTCGAGTGCCCTTATCACTCAATTACACAACCGTGTCCAAGCACAGCGTGCAACCACGTTGTAATATCTGCGAGAGTGACCGAAGAAGAGGGTCGTATCTCATAGAGGGGAAGGAGTACACCTGTTACACCGTTGAATGGACGGGCTCCTCGCGTACGCAGACATACATACGCATATGCATACGAAGGAACGTCCGCCTCCCGGTTGAACAGAAACAATTCCCGGCGCGTTATTCGAAAACGAATATCCGGTTGCCCCCGTCTGGACACAAAAGGCGCTCATGAATTTTGCACCCCCTCCCCCCGGCGGTCCCTCGCTAAATAACCCCCGGGGGTTGAAAAGCTCCCGTGTTCCATAGATTCAACAATTTCGACACCTCCATTGAGGAGGGAGAGGTTCCATTGTAGCCGGGGACCGGCTTATCCTGCTTTCTTCCGACAATATTGAGGTTTGTACCGTCCACCGGTTCAAGGGTGCTGCTTAAAGGCTGATGTCCTATCGCTATCCTAGTATCTCGGGCCGGAGACTAACTGGCGGAAAGGGTCGTGTCGCGTCGGTGTGCCATGAGGTTATACACGTGTTCGGCCCCCGCGCGTCGCGTTGGTGTGCCTCGCCGTCACGCGTGCACGTGTGCGTGTGTACCATCTTTGCCGTAGAACCAGCTACAGAGGGATAACACCACTTTATGTCCCTGGGAGGTCGTAAAGATACCAGGAGACGTGCCTCCGCCTTTCCCTTCCCTATTTCAAAGGGGGCCCGCTGCCTCCGTTCGAATCCGCACGCGAAGGATACCTACGTACGAGCAGCACAGAATCGGACGCAACGAAATTGCGTTCGTCCCCCCGCGTGTCCCCCCTATTTGTTCGCACGTACGCCGAGCGTCGATCGATTCGTTTATTAGCCCGCGAACGGGGCGAACGGTAAATAAGGCCACGGAAGACGGAGAGAAGTCCGTGCCGCGCGTTATTAAACAGAGGCGAAGCTGATTTCGACATAGGACAGCGACGCGGGGCCCGCACGGCCATGATTAATTGGAGCTATTTAACCCGGGCGACAATCGCGAGGCGCCAGGATATCCAAGCTTGCGGACCGACCTGTCCTCGGGTTCATCCTCGATACTGGGAAGACCAGCGACGTGGCGCTTTATCGGCCGGGAAATACCGGCGAGTCGTGCATTGTGACTGGCCGAGATTAAAGCCATTGTTTTCGCGCTTACTCGGATCGAATGACCTAGGGGAGCACGAGAAATAGGAACTCGTTTCGAAGTAGCTTCTGTGTTCGCTTGGACCACGTATCCCGCCCCGGCGCGCGCGTGCATTGGCTATTGTTAATCTCGTGTCTTATATCGAAGGGGGAGTTCCTTTCGTCGCAGTATTCTCTGCGTAGAATAGGATTTTATTGGTCAGATCGAGGACAGTATTTCCATTCCAGTTTGGTTATTGTTCGAGAGAGTCATTTTACTCAGACACCCGATCGAGCTGATACTTCATAAACTGACAGTATTTGTTCTGCTCCTTTGTTGTTAGAAGCCCCATTATCTACATTATCTCCCCCCCCCCCCCGTACAAAACGTACGAAACGGGTGAAACAGTTCGCTCTGCGTAGAAACGAAAAGAGGAGCGTAGATACTCTTTTGGGCGTCGATTTTTCAACGTTCGGACCAGACTGGGAAATTTTCGTCGACGCGACGAGCACCGGCAATTTGTGAGGAGTCGTCACGGTGCGAATGTCGGTGTCACTTATTCATAGATTGACAAGAACGGAAATGACTTATTCTCTATAATCTGCCAGCACTGATCCGGCCTCACGATCTCCACGTTCCCGCGAAACTTTTCCCGGCTAAATGAACCCCTAAATCACTCAGACACGATTTATTATCGTTATTACGCGTCGTCGCGTGGTGGGAGGCTGCCAGAACCAGAAAAACGAATAAAAAACGAGAAACAGATAGAGTCGGTGAAGGGGGGACAGCGGGGAGAAGAGAGGGCGAGAGGGACAGCCGGAGAACTGGATTGGCGTTAGTGTTTACCCTCCCGTTCCCGCGGGAATCATCCGTTGGTAGCACTGAATGGCACTATCTGCTTCGACCCCCTCGCCCGTTCGCAGCGGCAATGTTTCAAACCCCCGACTTTTTCTTTTTTTTATTTTTTTTTTTTTCATACCCTGCCGCTGTTCTGTCCGTTCCCGTTTCACCTCGTGGGCAGTTCAATCTCAAAAATTTCCGTTATAAATCAAGTCGTAACGTGAAAATGAAATTTCTCAAAATCAACGTCGCGCCACTCGCGCGCATCGCCGGAGTTTAAGTCAGCCCATTGTGAGAAACGTCCTCGCTTCTCGGCGCGGCGTCAATTCTCGTCGAGGTAACACGATAGGCGCTTCATACGTTGCTCACTTTGCTATAGTAGAAACGAAGTTTACTGATATATCCGCGAGGGACGAGGCTCTGTGGATCTTCGTCGATACTCATCGCGATCGTTGCACGTGGCTGTGCTTCGAGTCTCGCTGGCGCGGATTACGCAGGAAACGCGAGGGAGCGGGTAATCTGTGTAGGCGTGTAATCGAACGCGAACTTCGGGACAAGAACGCAGAAGTGCGAAGATAGAGAGAAGCGGAAAGGAGGAGGGAGAAATGAGAAGGATCTTGAAGCGGGAACCGTGAAAGAGAGAGATCCTTTCCAGGGCGATGCCTAGCTCCTAATTGCATGCCAGAGAGTGACTGCATCTCCTCCCTTTTCCCTACTATTTTCACCCTCTCTCCATTGCGCTCTCATTCTTCCTCCCGCGCGCGATGAGTATTTGCAAGCTGCCCAACTCCCCAACAGCACGCCACTCCGGAAACGTGGCATAAGAAACGTTATTGCGCCACTCCGTGAAATTTCCTGCTACGACCCTGTCGCGCTATCCCCTTTCTCCATTCCGTTAACGCCCCCGCGCGCCGACTTTTCTCTACCCTACCCCGCGCTTCCCACCCTCGACGACGTGCATTCGGAAAAGGCGGCGGGCAAGTATATTACGCTCCGGGTTGACGTTCTTCCGGGGTATCCTTTCAACCGGGGGACGCTAATATCGCCGAGCAACGGCGAAGAAAGAAACGCACAGTGACTGGTGCGAGACGTTGCTTCGTGATCGTCGATGAATTTATTTAGCGCGCCACGTGGATAAATCCGACTCTAATCTGGATTCTACACTTCGGAAATTTTATTTTGGTTGAAACTGGCAAATATAGTGAGGCGGTGAGCGGCGAGGATAGCGGCAATGTAACCATGTCTCTGTGTCCTTTGTTTTCTTTTATAAGCGCCGCTATCATCGCCGCTCACCACCTCACTATATTCGTCTACTTAGAGCGATCGGTAAGATCGTTTCGCTCTTATCTATTTATGGGTTATAACGTGTGATTGTTGGCTGCTTTAAGCTATCGAGCCCGCCGGTAAACCGTTAATACGGAATGAAGGGAAATCGGAGGCGGGAGGGTGATAGAGGTCGCTGAAGAGGAAGAGCGCGAGGGGATTTAAACGTCAATACTAGCAAGTTTCGAGCGTCCATTAAAGGGGATTAATTTATTGCCATAGCTTTAGTCAAAAACAATCGAATTCGTCGCATCCTCTCAACGCCATTCTCGTATAGATGTTCCATTTAAGAGGATTAGTTCACTTTGTAATTTTCAATTTATTGCATCGCCGTTACCTGTGCCTGTTTTAATTAAATGAAGCTCTATTTCCCTACCCAAGATCGAATTAACCGCCTGTCTCGCGCATTGTTCGATCTTTTGGATCCAACGATTTGACGGATCTGCTCAATGTTCCCCTTTCGGATATCCTTACCGGTGCTTTCATCATACACGTCGAGGCCATCGTGGCTGCTCGATACATTGACTCGGTCGAGGAATACCGGCGGACCTGTACCTGTTGATCCCTTGCCGGGGTCCTCGATCCGTTTCCGTCCGTCCTTCCATACACACGCACACACATTCGCAGGAGGGGGGTAAATAACCGGCGGTAGCACGGCGGTGAAATTATGCCGGCTTCTCGGAAAGCAATGAAATAAATCATGCTACGCGAGGACACACGTTGCGGCTGTATCCACCTTCGCTCCTCCTCGGTCCGTCGTCCTTCTCCAGCGTCGACGCGGAGGAGAGAGGACGCCGAGGCGACTTCTCCCACGGGAAATCAGAGAAAGATGCACTACGACGCGAGAGCCCCTTTCCTCATCCTCCGAGCCGCCCTTCTCCTTCGCTGTCTACTTCACCGTTCCCTTCTCTCCTCTCCTCTCCTCTCTCCGGCCGTGAAACGACGCCACACATTTTCGCTTTCCACACAGACGCCTCCGTACCCTGGCGCTTTCTTGTTTCTCAACGGAGTGAGCGTGGAACCGATCGGCCGGGGGGATCAGTCGGAAATAAGGGGGCGGGGGAGGAGCGTGACGGAAAAAGAAAATCCGGGGAAACGAACGAAGGTACTTACCGAGAGCGCGCGCGAATGCATTGTGCCTCGTCGGCGACGAAAACTTGATTCGTTGCCGCGAAAGTCGCGGCCGAATCTAGACGACCGGGAAATCCGATTGTCGATTCCACGCGCTTCGCGAAACGCTAAGCATATTCGATTCGTTTCGGCTCGATGAGTTAATGAACCTTGCGATTAAGTGCGACCGATTTGTTGCTTATCTCATTCAAATTTTACACGCGTGCCGATAATTAAGAGATCAATGAAATGAATTTAATGGTTTTGACGGTAGTTTATTACGCTCTAGCTACATCGGCTGCTATCTTGAACTTAAGCTACTGATAGCGACGAACTCCAAGTTGCCACTAGAAGATAAATATCTTTAAAAGTCATACGTCTTAGTATAAAACACCGGTATCGTACTGATAGTATTAACTATTTAATAACACGATAACCGTAAACGGGAATTTCATCAACGCAACAAGCCCATCGCTCCGGAATGTCTTACAATAACGAAATGACCTTTAAAGTTTCGATATGTACGTCCACATGCCTCCCTCCGGCATGGTCAGGATAGAATATTGCGACGGTTTAAAAGGAACCTTAGTTTTCGGCGATAGCTCCAGCTTGAAACTTTTTAGCAAAGTGGCTATAGCAACTTTCACCATTAGAAGGGCCATCCTCCTCCCGGAGCAGATTCTGGACCCTTCACCGAAAGGAAGGTAGCTCATTTTTTTGATGCTCTGCTTTCTATCCGCACTGAACCGATCCGGATCGAACACTTCTGGATCCTGCCAGTGCTCCGGATCCATTTGCAATGCCTGACCAGATATCACGATCTCTGTTCCGGGTTTCACGCGGCACTTCAATCCGTCCGATCCCTGGAGCTCGAACTCCTCGGTGCAGGCCTTGCTCAAAGTGCCGAAAACGGGAAATTGCCTCTGCGACTCGCTTATCACTTGATCCATGTAAGTCATCTCCTTCAAACATTCGTAGGTTAATTCTCCTCCGTGCTTCTCAAGCGTAGTCAGCACTTCCTTTCGCAATTTTTCCTGGATCTCTGGGTGCTCCACCAAATGATATCCGAGGACAGTCAGGGTTGCGCTGGACGTCTCGTATCCGTCAAAATAGAAAGAAAGGGCGTAACAAGTGATCTTGTCTACGTCCAGCGCTTGCCCTTCCGCTTTCTCGAGGTCGATCATCAGCTGTATGAAATCGTTCCTCGGTGTCGTCAGCTTCTGTCTCTCCTCGAGGTTCTCTTTAACGATCCTCCTGAAGATCTGATCCATCTTCTTCTCAAGGAAACCGACTTTGACTATTTGATTCAACTGGGAGAAGTGGAACGCGATGTTTACTAGGATACCGCGGAAGAAACTCGGCACGAAGATATCTGTACCAATTTTGTCGAACGCCATCGGATGAGACTCGTCCTCGAAACAGTAACCCTCGATGCCGAAGCCGACGTTCGCCACCACTTCACCCGTGAATTTTGAGAACAGGTATTTTAGCTCGACTTCGTACTTGTCGGTCGACTTCAAGCGTCTGTTTAAGAAACCCTCGAATTTCTTGCACACTGCGGCGACTGTCGCGAGGATATTTCTCAATCTAATACTGGAGAACGCGTGGGATAAACGTTTCCTTCCACTTAACCATATATCGCCGGACGTAAAGAAAGGATGCGTGGTTAATAGAGGATCCGCTTCTATTGCTAACTTTGCCGCGTTTTCACGAAAGCTTGAAAAGTTGCTTTGCAAGACGGTCTTCACTAAATCCGGATCGCGGATCAGTAACACAGGGGATGTCATTTTGTAGAATCCGACCATACTACAATTCTTGAACTCCTTGTGCATGTTCTCAATTAGGGTCGTGTGGTTTGATGTCTGTGTCAGAAGGGGCCACGTGTGGCCCAGCAGCGGAATCAGTCCTTTGGCAGTCGGGATTCCTCGCCTCCTCCAGTAGGTGTACTTCTTGACCAAGTAGGAAATTAGTAGAACCAGCGCGGTCGCGAGAAGAGTCAGAAACGTGTAAGCCATTCTTCTCTGGTAGATACTACCGCTACGTACCGAACCACAGTAGAAACTACTTTCTACAAGTTGGATTCAAGGAGTATTTATGTTGTGCTGATAAGCATATCGCTTGTTGATAAAAGGCAATCGTAGTAAAACCGAAGGGAAGGGGCTTTAATGTCACGGTTCCACGTGAATTGAAGATGTTACACTTTTCAATAATGATCTGCGGATTCTTGTTTTGATGATGTAATCAAAATTCGCTAGAACAGAAACGACCGATACGCAACGCTGCATTATATGAAAAATATTCGAAACGGCGATATTGTTGTTCGGCATCCTGTGCAGCAATTATCTCGCATGCGAAAATGATTTTAGACCCGAGCGCTTAATTAATGGCTCGCAGTTGGACGCGACGTGTTTTTATATGATTTTTATCGAAATTATTTCCGACCATTTTGCTCTTCCGCAGCTTCGTCGCGTTTATGCACTCTCAACATACCAAACGATGAGATACACGTACACGATATCGGTGTGTACGTGCCTATACGTGCACTTGGCGCAGTTATGTGTACATGACGATGGCGAACACGGGAAACCACTCAGAGAACCTGTTCGAGTTCCTACGTTCTGAGATAGGAGAGACGGACTTGCACTCGATACAAATACTTCTAAACAACCCGTTTGTTTTTGTCCCCTTTTTTTATTTGCAATGCGTGCTCGCGATTTACTTGGCCGGTATAGAGACATACAAAATGTCTAGTCTAAAAGTTTTTTCTTTCTCTCCGTGGAGTTAGACTTTGTGGAAAAAGAGATTCCTTCGTTTGAAGCAAAAAGTGTATTTTTAAATAACTTAAAGCTCATTATTTTCGAAGTATTTTGATGGGAAATTGAATGAACATCCTGTGTAACTAATAATGTATTTATTAAGTTGCGACACGTAGCACAGGTTGGTAAATTTATTTGACATCGAACACTGTTATATATTGTATTTGGATGCACTGAATCATAGAGAATATTCGTACAATCTGTTCGATACTTGACGTATGAAGTTTACGCTTGCATGCCGAGCTATATATAATCCAAGAATAAAAAGCGATAAAGGGATATCAATGGTAGCATTAGAAATAAGTATAAAAGTAGCCTCCAGTTGCATGACTTGGAAAATTTTAGATGACTTGTAATTATCGTATATAGTTTACTCTTCCGTTTGATTATGTAAGGACGTTCGTCATAAACAAAAATAATGACAAGGATAACATATCGATGATAAAATGTAAAAACAACAACAGTATCTACAATGTTCGCATAAATACCTAAAAATAACTGGAGGGAAATAATCAAGTCGGAATTTTATATTGTTTAGTCAAGTTCCTTCGCTGAGAAGTCTAATCGCTAGACCCTGGATGTTCATGCATTTAGGACTAAAGTAGATATGTAAAAATGTACAAGGATGTGCACTCCATAGGAAGCACGCGGTAAAATATTTAGTAGATAAACGCATTGTTATTCGCTTTTTAATTCTCTACCCGCTACATTTTCATGAACATCCGAAGTCTAAGTGAAGCCTATTCAAATGATATGCACGCTAATAATACGATTGCAACATAGTATTATCCTAAGCAAAGAGGATTAGATAGAGCAGAAGGTCCCATAAGAGACCTATGCATAAAAGTATACCTCGTTTCGCAACGTTTTCAAACGACTCAAGGCCGAACCATTCATCCATCTCCTTGCCTCGCACTCCGAAATCCTCCCCGCAGTCACCCAATTCACGGTTCGATTCACAATAAACTCTATGACTAAATTTGTTTTCTAGAACTGAAATTTCAAATCCGGAGTTTTGACTTGCAAACATATTTGCATTTATTTTTATACGTTAATATTCATATTCACATACACACACATACGTACATACACATGCATGCATACATATAGATATTTATAAAAATTTCTTATATTTATTATCGGATTTGTTAGATTTTCGCGTGATACTATTTCTAATGAAACGCGCCTCCCAACAACAACGTACTATTATAAACATTTTAAAAAATATGTTGTTCTGTTACGTACTACATAAAAAAGTGTAAAGGATTAAAGTAGTTGGTATACTTATTTCAGATATGTAGATAGCATGCGCGATCTGGGTCCGCTGATGCGCGGATATTAATGCATAGATACTTAATTTATTCCTGTACTGACTTGCATATGTGCCTCCTTTGATATGTTAAATAAACTAGTAGTTTTCCTCTCCTTTCTTTTTGCAATTACAGCACTGTGGGGGCATTTTGTCTAGTTTCTTGAAAAACAAATCCGGCATCATTTAGCGACGGCATACACAAGAAAAGTACAAGAAAGGAAATAAAACTCATCATCTCTATAAATTCCTTCCGTCCTGACATTTCAGATAGCGTTGCTATCTAAAAAGGAGTTACAGAACCTTCCGATCTATCTAATCCCCTTTGATCCTAACGACTGCGATCGGTGTTTGTCGATGCAACAAAGTGACAAGGTCATATTGATTATATGTATCTTTCATTACACACTTCCTAAACGTTATTTACAAATCTCCTGATAAATTTATTAAAATATATATATGTAAAGCCGCGTTCCCATTGAGTGTGATATCACAAGCCCGAGCACGAGCCAAACCCGAGCCAAGCTTGGAAAATGACGGTGGAGAGTAGCTCGGCAAACTTCGGAATTGTGGTAGGTCTCGTGGAACGAATCGTATCGCGAAGCTTGGCGCGAGCTTAATCCCGAAGTTTGCCGAGCTACTCTCCGCCGTTATTTTCCAAGCTTGGCTCGGGCTTGTAATATCAGGCTCAATGGGAACGCGGCCTTACAGAAAGAACAATCGTGCTTTATTAATCGTAAAAAAAAAAACAATGTCACTTAAAGTTTCGTGATGTACACCCACACGCCGTTGTCTGGGATACTTAAGAAATAATGAGGCGATAATTTCAAAGGAAGCTGCATCTTCGGCGAAAATTCCAATTTGTAATCTTTGAGCAACGTGACCAGACAAGCTTTCATCTGCAACCAAGCCATTCTCATTCCGACGCACATCCTTGGTCCTTCCCCGAAAGGAATGAAGGTCATTTTTTCTATATTCTGCTTCCTCTCCGCGTTGAATCGCTCTGGGTCGAAATTTTCCGGGTCGGTCCAGTATCTAGAGTCCCCATGAAGTCCATAAATGGGTATAATAACTTCTGTCCCAGCCTCTACACGGATATCTAATCCGTCCGGCCCTTGAAGGTCGAAATCTTCTGTGCACCTTTTACGCAAAGCGCCTATGGCAGGAATCTGCCTTTGCGACTCGCTTATTACTTGGTCCATGTACGTCATATCTTTCAAGACTTCGAATGAAAATTCACCGCCGTGTTTGGAGAGCGTGGATTGCACTTCCTCCCTCAGCTTCTCTTGGACGTCCTGATGCAACGCCAAATGATAGCCGACGAACGTGAGAGTGATGCTGGATGTCTCGAACCCGTCCGTGTAGAAAGATAAGACATGAGCAGACAAGGTTTCTAGGTCGAATGTTTCTTTCTCGAATTTCTCTAGTTCAGCCATCAATTGGAAGAAGTCGGTCCTTGGTGTCGTCTCCTGCCGCCTGATCTCCATGTTGTCCTTTACTATTTGTCTGAAGAAATTTTCCACGTGCTTTGGGAAAAATCTGATATCCGTTAGCTTACATATTATAGGCATCGAGTAGATAATGTTTTGTATAACAGTGCCTAAGAAAGAAGGCTTGAATATATTCTCGCCGATCCGATCGAATGCCAGCGGAGACGATTCGTCGTCGAAGCAGTGTCCTTCGATGCCCATGCCAGCGTTCGCCACGACTTCGCCAGTGAATTTCGAGAACAAATACTTTAATTCCACCTCGTACTTGTCCGTGGACTTTAATCGCCTGTTTATGTAATTCACGAATTTATTGCACACTCCGCTGACGGCGGCGAACAATATCTTTAGTCTCACGTTGGAGAACGCGTACGTCAAACGTTTCCTCCCGGTCATCCATACGTCGCCCGTCGCGAAGAACGGATTCTTCGCTAACAAAGAGTCCTCGCTTATCAAAAAGTTAACCGTATTTTCGTGGAAGTTCGAGAAGTTGCTCTGCAGGACGGTCTTCACCAAACTCGGGTCGAGAACTACTAAAACCGGGGTCGTCAATTTGTAGAATCCAACCATGCTGTTGTTTTTAAAGTCTTTGTAAAATTTATGAATGAGTTCTGAGAATTCCTCTTTTGCGCACAACACCGGTAGCATATGACCCAGGAATGGCACTAATCCTTTGGCGGTCGGGATTCCTTTCCGCTTCCAATAACTGTACTTATGCACCAAATAAAGCACTAATAGTACTGATACTCCTAGGAGTAGACTCAAACACGTAGAATCCATGTTTTCTAACTGACAATGAGAGTCGAGAACGAGGAGATACGTGCGATGATGTTACACTCTGCACCGAGTGACTACTGACTGCATTCATTAGATCCGCGCAACGCGTCGCCTTGATACCCGTGGATGTATTCGTTAAAAAAACGGATGACGCGTGTACGTGTGTGTGTTCGTTGATCTAGCAAATTGCGCACGTACGAAGTGCGGCGCTAGACTATTTACAGCGTAGTTGCATGTTAGCACATCTGATTATTCAGTAGCAAGTATGATTAATGATTGTTATTCTGCGCTGTTGCCGCTTTTAAACGTCGCTACGCTTTTCTGTTGCAGCTCCGCCGCCTTTAATGCAGTGGTCTTCCCGAAGCGGCAAACTTTATGAAAACTTCGGTGAGTACTCGGAGCAGATTCGTTATTCAACCTCTTTTCGCGATGATACACGTCGAGGGCCCTACTACCAGCCTAATGGCTAGGCTCCGGTAACTCTGTTCGTTTTCATGCCAGCGGAACTATCGGAAAACTGTTTTGTTTCTCGAGGAACTCTTACCGTTCCGTTTCGGGATGCGCCACGCGTCCCTGCGCGAAGGATAAGCAGCGAAGCATGCTCGAGCTTTCGCGAGCAATGTACCGAGCGAAGCACCGTTTTCTGTTTGGTTTTTTAAGCGATCGATTCGCCCGGGCGCGCGATCCGCGAGACTCTCTTCTCCCCGCGGTAGGATAATCGAGTTCCATTTGGGGGCTAAAAATTGATTCGCGCCAGCATTATTTACGGACGTATCGATCGCGCCAACAAATTTCGCGTTCTTGGGAATCGGTTAAATGAAGCTTAGGTGTAGGCTACTTCCGATAAGGCGTTCTCTCTTGCCTCTCTCGTCGCCTCTCCGGATCTCTGGCAAAGGCAGCCTCTGGTAATTAAGTCGAGCCCACAGCAGCGGCGCTTCCATTGTACCGGGCAAATGGGCTGTTTAGCCCGGATACATGACTCCATCCCCCTGTTACTGTGCATGTACCGACGCAATCGATCAGCAACCCTCCCCTCGTTCTCGCCCTCCCTCTCCTCTACTATCTCATCCCCTCTTTCTTCCACTTCTTCGACTTCTCGCGTGCTCGCGATGACTCTCATCCATCCTTGAAGCAAACGCGTTTCACAGATTTCAGAATCATCGGGATTCTAACAAAAATTGGAGAATATTCTGATCGAAGACGGAGGAAGGTAACGTGATATCTCCGTGGAATCCGTGCGTGACGCGGTCCTACAGAAAATAAGAGATACGTTTTCATCGACAAAAGCTCCCGCGACGGTCTTTGCCATGAAACCTTAGAAACATCCGTCCGGGAGGATTTGCGAGGGAACGAGTTTCGAGTTCGACCGGCGAATCTGGCCGAATGAAATCTGATTCGATGGTAATAATACGGGGTACGGTGTACGTTCCTCCTTCCTCTTCTCGAAGTGTATTTCGCCAAACAGCTCTCTACACGCGAGAGGGGAAGGAAAATATTGTTCCACGAAGATACATTTCGGTCCGTGTTGGTCGCGTGACACTTGACCTCCGCCTCCGACCCGTGCATGTGTGCGCGTTTATGTCGAAGCGTGTCTGACTGCTGGATGCGAAATCCAGTTGAAACGAATTCAGGAAAATCCTCTCTGGGGAGTGGACGGTGACTCGTGCTGCTTCCTCGTGGAAGAGTTTCTGCGAACTCTTTGACACGGGACACTTTAAAAACGTGCGAGGAATATCTAAGAGTACGCCACTTTACCGGTAACGACTCGACCGGAGGGTCGAGTTTTTTTTTCTCTTCTATCGACGCGAAATGACTTCCCACCGAAGGTCGTCTGCTTGTCGGATCTTAATTTAAATCGTAATCCCTTTTCATAAATATTTATCGCTGTCGCTGCGAGTTTCGTTAACAAAAACTCTGAAATTTTTGCTACCTTTCTTTTTCTTTTTCTTTTTTTTTCTCCTGACAAGACACAGCGACTCGTAAGATTTCATTTCAACCTCACTTTCCCATCCTCTCCGAAGAACTCCCTCAAGAATTCACCGAGCCTTCTCGCGACCGTGGGCGACCCTTGTCGCGCCCGCGGAACTCTCAAACTGTTGTATTTCAGCGAGAAACGTAAGAAAGACGCGCATCATAACTCTGGAGCATCGAACGAATCCAGTTTCGCGGAGAAGTTCCGCGCGTCGTCGGGTGAACTTTCGCGACGCGTCGCGAATATTTTACGTACGTGAAAAGAACGCGTGAACTGACGACAAAGGGTGGGGGTTGGTTCGGGAAAAGGGGGAGCGTTCTCGTGGCGATGACAAACGGTATCAATTACCATGAGGCCACGTGTGTTCGGCCTCATGTAAGACGGATATTGGCCAACCATCGACGGCGGCCTTGTCATTAAACCTCGTTTCTATCGATCAGATGTGGTTTGGGAACCACCTGACGCTTCGAGAATCCGCCTCGTTCCTGAGGAATTACACGATGTTCACCGCAGTCGCACCGATGCTCTCGTGAATAATGGCTTCCCGAACCGGCAAACCTTGTCACGAATTCTGGCTACGATAAATCAGCCGACGAAACAACACATTGACGTTGCCAATTTGCCAAGAAAGCGATTCGGTCGTAGTCAATTCTTCCAATTTCAATCTACCGCTTTATTACGGAAACACGAAGGAATACATTTTACTTCCAAAATTTTCAATTTTATCGATAAACATTTTTTTCAATGGAATGCAGGACTTTGAGAGAAATGAAGATTAATAAATGACAAGCTGAGCTGGATGGTCTTTCATCCTTGAGAGAAGCAAAGCTCGAAAACGTTTACATCGTGGGAAACAAAAGCTCGTCGTCGAGCGCGTGCTTTTGTATTCACAATACCATTCGCGATAAAGAACTGAATATTCGACTATATTCGAAGTTTCCATGATTGATGGCGTTATTATTTCCAGCGAATCAATTCTTCGGCAAAATAACATCGATACCGGCTGGCAACTGCATTATCGAGACGAATTGTTTTCGTTATTGTCTCGACGTATTTGCGCGTGCAATTTTTTCGCGGCCGCGGGAACAAGAGGAGGAACCGACGAGATAGAAAGGAAGAGCGCTTATCTGTGTCGAGTAATTCCAATTTCGATGATCGACGCGAAAATATAGAAAGTTCGATGTAAAGTTTCCCCGTCGATTTTTCTATCACCGTCGGCATTCATTTTCGACGACGCCGCGGGAAGTTTCAAACTCTCTGTGCAGATTTCGAGTTCGCGGAAAATCACAGTCGCGGAACAAAAATACGAAATCAGCTTAATCACCGTCTTGCGTATTATTAACGACTGTTATTTGAACGGGCTGAGTCATGGTTGAAGAATACCAGAGACGATACCGTAAACTTACTTGACCCCTGCAATTTACGCGTTTACAAAAAAAGTTATCGCCTCTCTTGAGAAGAGTTAGAAGAAAAACCTACACGAACGGAGGAATACGAAAATAACGAAAATAAGATTAGCTTCGCGAACAACTTCCCTCGTCTTTTTAAGACGATCGGAGAGAACGGAGTGAACTCTTGATCTCGTTACGATAGCCTCGGAAAGATGTCACGCGCCTGAAGGTTAACGACACAAAATCGAAACCACTGGCACCACGAGAGTCGAAAGTCTATCGAACATTTAGGTATGCATCCGTGAGAAACGGGGCTAGTTCCGAAGGAGTTTCCGACCAACTGTGGATGAATCTACATATTACTATTCGCAACGGGTGCATTTGCATTCCCGAGACGAATGCCAGCAGACCCAGTATCTTCCGATATGCGACGACGACGCGCTTGCGATTCCACGATGTTTCCAGCGAAGGCCGCGAGGAAGTTCGCGCGAGCGTTACGCCACGAATTGATCCTTGATCGATCGACCTGTCGCGTCGCGACGTTGCATCGACAAACGGCGAAGATACGAGGATCGTGATGCAACGCGGAAGCCTGTGTATCTTGTTTCTCGGCGACGAGCAGCCGAAAGTAGACGAGATTTCTTTGCGAAGCAGCGTTCGTTGTATTTCCCGGAGCAAAATCTGCGGCAATTTTGCGACAATTTCGGGTTGCCCTCTTAGCCACGTGGGACGCCACGGTATATCCGACTCTCCTCAAGCAAGTTCGTTCTGAGAACCGTAAACTAGAACAAGCTGCCGTGCCCTCTCTGTCTTCTCTCGAGTGTGACGAAGTGATCTAGAGTTCACTCTCCTCTCTTTACATTCAAAGTCTCTTCTTCCGTCCACCCTCTCTGCTTCCGCTGCCTCTTACCTTCCTTTGGCCATCGTTCAAGGTTTTCAAATTACGCCGGAACTTCCTGCTCGACAAAATCTTCAAGAGCTGGAGAACGGATAGCAGGGCGATAACAAAAATACAACCATTTACATTACTCGATCACGGATACATAAATTGACAAGCTCACAAATTTTTTCGGAGAAAATTCAAAAACGAGACAACAGATTCGACGCATCGATCGCTACGATACCGGCAAACAAAGTTGTAAACCCTAAGAAAGCAGTTTTCGAGCGGAAGCGACGATCGTTGGAAAGAGTAGCACAGTTTCGGCAAAGCAGCTCCGCGGAAGCGGAAGTTAACCTGAGGAATATTAACGGTGGCAGGGCGACGGTTATATCGCGCACAAAAGAGTGCCACTAGTGGGAGGGGCGGGTGGCTGGTGCATTTTATCGGGCGCATTTTCACGGAGCGGCAACACGAGCTCACGGCCGACAGCATGAATGTTTGATGGAGCGAGCCAGATCGCTCGGAAGTGGCGGAGCCACCTCTCTCTCCAATATTAGCCGCGATAACGTCAGTCGTCGATCAAATAAAAGTTCCGTCGACGATGAGGGTGAGATCAGATGTGGAAGAAGCCTAATGAATAAGTGACTGACGCAACGTGGATAATCGAACCGGGGTAATGATTTATAAGCATTGAGCTCTATACCTACTGAGAAAGAACGGGGCGATCATGTCCGGTCAGATAGAGAGGTCTAAACGCATGTGTTGCTGTCGTAGGCTCATTTCAAACCTATAAATTTATATCAACTTCACCTTCCTCCTCCTTCGCTCCTTCCTTTATTACGTGCAATTTAAACTTCGCGTCCCTGAAGTTATGTAATCTCTATCCCCTCTACGCACATGAATTTGCTACAGGCTCGTACAGTAAGAGAGAGAGATAGTAGGAAAAACAAGGATGAAGACACATGTATTCGGAAGTATCTGTCTGACCTCCCTCCCACCTCTTCTTTCCTTTGGCCGTTCTCACTCTTGTAGGTATAGAGCTCAATGTTTGTAAGCACTTTACCTTGTTTTCGCGTGATGAACCACGCGATATTCTCTTATCAGAGTAGGTGCCGTGCGCTATTTGGACCAATCAGCTCGTTTAACTTCAAGTGCCATGTGACCGCGATCTCACAACGGAGACAAATATCTACGAAGGCCAACGGAATTGATTCCGCCGAGCCTTCGCGCGGAGACCTGCAACACTCGTCGCGCGGCGAATGAGTGAATCTCGTTAAGTTCAAGGATTTTTGTCCGCGCGAAAACGCGAATAAGTTTGTCGGTGCTTTTATGGATCATTCGCGGAAAGCGTGAGTCAGGAAATTTATGCCTGGATGTCGTGCAGATAAGAGGCCGAGGACAGATTACGTCGCGGCGAACGCGGCTCGAAAAGTACCTGCGTGGCGCCAGGTTGAGAGACTCTGGTGCTGGCGCCAGGTTGGCTGGAACCTGACACGCGATCAATCAACCCCGGTGCCCTGTCCACCGTGCCGGGTTTACCTGCTGGTTTACCTCATCGCTCGAGTTTGAATTCTCGCTCTAAATACGGTGCATAATTTCTGCCCCGTAGAACGGAGAACCAAACAGAAACTTTTAATTAACATAGTGGAACAGTTTGCTCGCGCAGAAGGCACGGAGTATTTAACGAGCATAATTACGCGTCTATAACGCGAGGGTGGTGCCGCCTCTGTCAAGAAACATCTCGTCGGTCTTAGACCTAAGGAAGTTATGGGAGCGAAAGGAAACATTTGGAAGGGGGAGGAGGGAGAAAGAGAAAGATGTTCGCGGGGGAGGACGACACAGTGACGATTTCCACCGTAACATTGTCGCCCAATGGTGCGTCAAATATATTTGAATTTAATACTGCCCCCTCCCCCCTTAACACCCCTCTCTCTATTCGCCCGCCTCTAGCAAACTGTGTAAATCCTCATGTAAATTCTCCTTCCGAAGGGATAACCTCGACTCACTCGCAAATCCTATTGCCGGGCTATCGCGGTATCGAGGCCCATTTCCATGTAATCTGCTGTTGTTAGTCGCCGATCGAAACGCGATATCCCCCGTGTACGCTCGCGTCCACGTTATTGTTTATATTATTTCATATCAATCTCGGTTATTGTTTCCGAGTTGACCCACGCGCCTGCGTGGGCGTGTCGCGTGCGATTCGACTGTTCCATTAAAGTTGACGCGACGAATGGAGAACAGTTTTATTTCGGGTAATGCGACGTCTAGATGCAAATGATATACATAGCGATCCATGGTTACTGGTCGGATGAAGGCTGATGGGAAATGGCTGATAAAATAAAGCTTGGCAGAATTTTACAACATTGTGACACAGTTTACTAGCTTATGAGAGTAGTTTCTATAATGATATTAAAACTGCGTCGCAACTGAGAGCTGTAGAATTTTTGTACACTCTGATTGCAATTATGTAATCTAATATCTCTATCACCCTGGATTAACCTTTGACGGAATTAATTTACCTCGCACATTGTAATCGTCATTTTCTGCATACAATAATACCTAAATACTGACGTCACACGAGACTTTAAAAGCCGAAGGAAACAAGATCCATGATTGTGACTTATTTCGCCCGTAAACCGGTTCATCTATCGTCGTTCGCTTCAGCTCACCGTCTTCTTCGCTGACAAAAATTTTGCCGTGAAAGGATGTAACATTAGATCACGGAAAAGACGTTCGGCTGTAACGGGAAAAGACGGAGCGCGAACCCGTGTCGGGAGGAAAAGCTCGCCAGGGGTCACGTTAGGTCACATAAACCGTTTCATTTTCGTCTCGTGCAGTTAAGCGGGTTTGTCGCGGGGAACGCGTGTACGTACCCGATTCGCAGAGCAAAATCTCATTGGACCGAAAGACGAAGGTCTTTGCGCGCGCTCGCTCGCTCTCTCTCACGTCCGTGTGTATATAGGCGCGCCTGGACGGGATAAAATTACGTCGAGTTTGTCGTCTTTACGAGCCACGGCACGGCGACAGGGCGTCGTGCGGTCGGTGTAACAAGCAGAAACCAGTAAATTATGTCTTGCCTTACCTGGCTGGCGCGTTGCGCGCAGCGAAATCCGTTTCTACTTGGCTGAGCGCGCTTCCCTCGACCCGAGGAGCCGTCGAATTTTTCCTGGATCCGGATCCCCGAAACGAGCGAAGGAAAAGCCTCGGCCATCACGTCCCGCGAGGCAAACTGATTACGCGAGTTCGACGAGAGCCGAGACGTCGTCGAAACCTCTCCGCCTACGTAAAACAAAGTCCATTTCCGTTTACGGGGCGAAATATCCCGAAAAGCGGAGGGAGCGCAGATACCGGAGAACTAGCAGCCTATTTGCATTCAAATCAAAAATCTTAATGACGAGCCGCTAGTCGGGGGACGGAAAGTGTTCGATTTAGAAGATTTCGTTTCTTCCTCGGAGTCGGGGGGAAGCAAATGACGTTCGCCTCTTATCGAGTCGACTAGCTGCTGTTAGACGCGGCGCGGGCGTAGATAAAAAAAATTCGTTCAACTTTCTCATCAGACGCCCTCGTTTCTCCCTTTACTCACGACTTTTTCCGCGCCTCGTGTTTCTGCTTCGAGCGCGATATTACGCGCTATTCGAATCCAAGCACGCGCGCGCACGAGAGAGAGAGAGAGAGAAACGCGGCCCGGTCGCAACGGTTCCGTTAGCTGTGCAAATATTTCATAGGCGGTATCTTTGATGTCTTCAATTCCGTCTCGATTGATACTTCCGCGTAGATTCGCGCGCGTTGAGATCCCTGCCTCGAAGCGGGTCATGAAACGGTGTCTATCCGCGGGGTCGAGGCGCGCAGAAGGGTGACGGCTAGTAGCTGTGTTGCAGGGAGCCGCATCGACGTCGCGATATCGAGCCTCGGATGTTCCTCTTCCCTTCGACGTATACGTGTCGACGCTCGCTTGGCGCAGCACGGCTCGACGACGTCACGATTTTCCGGCAGGTGATATCGAGTCCCATCGGATTTTCGCGGGCACAACCGAGATTGGAGCCGGTAACGACGCGTCGACGATGTTTACCCAGACACACCGGGTGGTGCAGGAGGAGGAAGGGAGGCGGTGGAAACGATCCTCCAGGATTCGTGTGTACGTGCTCGCGAGAACGCTCACGGAGTCCTGCACCGGGAAACTTACGACTCGTTTATATATCTATCGACCTGCGCGAACTTCAGCTACTTTGTGAATGCAGCAAGAGTTCAACGGCCCTCGGGAATCGAACGGGCGGTGGATGGCTGTGGGTGGCGGGGGCCATGGTGGGGGGAATAGGAGAAATTCTTGGATGGAAACAACTGAGGCGAGCTTGGGAAATTTGTAAGCCGAGGCGCGAAATCCGTCGCGAGCTAGGAGGGGGGCTTTGTCCCGGGTGATTCATCGCGTCCCGCCGCGCGAATAATAATTAGAATTTACTAGGGGAGCTGGAGAGCGAACGATAATTAAGAAACAACCGAGATAAGAAGGAGGGTCTGTCGGGCTAATTTCGTCGACGACGCGACGACGCCCGCCTCCTTTTTACTATGGCGCAAACGAACCGTGAAATCTTCGGCGAAACGCGCGGACCGCCCGTTATAAATCAGGCCGCGTTTAGCGGTAAAAGGCGGCGTTTAAGGTTGTTTTATGAATGGCCACGACGGCGGAACGAACATCTCGTGCACGCCGCTCATACGTTTCCGTGGCTCCGGGTCGGTGGCGGACGAAGGGACGGAGGGGTTGTTCCAGTTTTGGATAAGCCGTTGAATAAAAGGAGCGTGTGGGGGTGGTCACGGCGCCCGTTCGTCTGCCGCTTCTGGTCGATGGCTTCCTTCAACCACCCCGCGCCCCCGTTCCCTCCCCCCTCGGTGTTATCCGCGAACTTCGTCAGTACCGGTATCGCGGTATTCCTAGACGGTCATGATTCATTCCGCAGACCGGGCAAAACGGGTGTGATTCGACGATCATGAGCGTCGACTGAATCGCGTGTGCGATCGGGGGTGAAAAAGGAGTCGCGGAAGCGGAACGGCGCAATTCCGACTGCGTAAGTTTTAACTCTGTTATCGATTCGCGGACTCGACTCGGCTCGCCTCGCCCCGCGTTTATCAATTTTGCACGGCTCGATCACGCGCCGCGATTGTTTCGCCCCCGCAACGCTCTGCCTTTCATTCGGCCGCGCCGCGTTGCTCCGGAACTTTCGGTAAAAGTTAACTTTCGTTACGGCCGTGCCCGGTGCCCCGTTATTCCTCGTCGAAAGGCAATATAAGCGTTTGTCGTTGCCTCGTTCGGGCGTCGCACTATTGTGACGTTTTTGCCGGTCGACGGGAGCGACGCAAGCAAATATTCCGGGCATATCGACAGGGGGACGACAGAGGGTGCGAGCGCGAATGTATTGTTAATATTTGCGTGCATCGCGTTGCTCGTGATTACTTTAAAACTTGTTTTCGAGTCTGGCGATCGGAATAGCGTTTAATACCAGTGGACGAAGATCGGAAGCTTTTATGAGCGAAATACAGCAGGACCTTTTGTTCTTCGTTTATTTACCCGACAGATATTTTTGCCAAAACGAATATCGATAAACATTGATATCCAGGGAATGAATAGGATCGCACGGCGATCGTTGGAAGCGTTCGTATGAAATTCAGCGGCTATCTAAATTTATGGAAATCGAAAGGGCGCAGAAAATAAGAATACGTGGGGTTTAACGTTAAATAGGAGAATCCGTCCTTAACGGGACGTTAAACCCCGTCGATATCGTTAAATAAATTTATCGCTGAGAATGCATTATTCCGTGCGATATACCGACCCGGCGTTCGTTACATTCGAGAACGATTTTCCGAATGAATTCGTGGAGCCGGTCACGTCAGTGTCCCGGAGATTTCGCAACGCCGCCCGCGCAGAATATTCCGTTCACGTGTACACTATGCACAATGTGCTTTTTTCGCGTGAACGGTACACAATAAAACGTCCCTCCATCTCCTACCCGTCGTCTTGCAGTAGCGTAGTCCCGGGTGCACGTGTTTCTCGAAAATTACATCAATTTGCTAATACACGCTCCGTCTTATCGCGCCCGTCTCGATCCCCTCAGCACGATGAACGTTCCCTCCGCTCGCTTTTCGAACCAAATAATCGCTTCGTGTCTAACGTTAACGAAAGACGACCGAGAAATTGCGCTTGTACATCACCGCCGTAATATCGACGGTCTATTCCAGTCGTGTACCGTGCAAATTACGTTACATGTCTGGCTTAGACCCTGTAATTTTCAGAACGGCATCGTTGCAGCCAGAATCTTCGGGCTTTCGCGGATCGTTAAAGAATAATGATCATTCTTGACGGAATGCCGAGTTTTATGGTATTGCTACAATAACGAAAATTTCGCTGACGTCGGTTGAGAGTTTGCGTTGTCCTCCAAATGCTTGGAGTCTCTTGACAATCTTTATTTGTATGATATACTGCTGTAAAACCAGAAATGGTGTTGTTGGGAGGTGGTAAACATTGCTCACTGAATAATTTAGGTAGTCCAAAAAATGTTTGAGACACTTTGAAATCTAACTCTGCATAAGAATTAATATCCTGAATTTGTAGTTATTTGGTTTTTGTTTATAAAAGTTGTTCCAGGAAATGCGATACTCGAATATGTGACTATCAATGTACATGAAACCATATTAAAACCAATGAAAGTGTCCCTGACTACACTTAATGCATGATGTAATCGTAAACGTTTCGACATTGGCTACGCATCTGCACAATTTAAATGAATTGTAGAAGGATTATTTCAACACCTCGAAAGAAAAAGAGTACCTCACATGCTATGAATGGTAAAACGTGATCGCTATAGTTAAGCAAAACACAGCACAAATGATAATCGATCTCGGCGGGTCTTTACGGCGCGGCGTTACGCCAATGCGCGCAGCACGCGCTCGAAATTCCGATCAGGAATTTCTGGAACTCAAGCTCTGCAGCGATTTCTCGTGGTGTAATTCGAATGCCCATGAAATATGTATGTCGCAGATAGTCCGTGCATCGACGATCGAATTAACGAGAGATCATTTCCCTGGGTATTTCTCACCTCCAATCTGCGACGCTTCACTCCGCTGATGTGCGGAAGAAATGCGTGCCAGGGCTGTAACAATCTCGGGTATCTTGTTTACGTCCCGGAATTCCAATATCGCGAACCAAATTCACGATTGTGTGGGCGAATTTGAACGTGATTTAGCAGAAACAACAACAATTAATTTTTCTTTATACAATCTAATCACGCTCTTGTAATTTCAAGATATCCGTGACTCAATGTTCATTTCTCGTATAGCTTTTTAGCTGTAATTTCTCATGCTTCTGGCTCATGGGAAAACGGATATGTAAACCGATCGTCTCGGCGATTAAATATTCCGATCGATCATGCAAACGGCGCGGCGCGAAGTAGGTTGAATCGAATTCTTGGTACGGCGCGAGGAACGTGAGGTCATCCAGCGTATCCACACCCACGCGAATCACCAGTGACGTCACCCGAGCACTACGGCGACGAGTGGTCGGCTCCAGAGGAATGTCCCTCCTCCCATTGGATCGCTTCTGGTTTTCTCGTCGTCACACTCCATTTACGCCGGTACACTGCCGCATTACCGGCTCTTTCGATCAAGTATCTCGGACCCGTTCTCGCGGAAATACCCGTAAATTTCGCGCGGAAGCGATTCTCCCGCGGAACATTCTTCCCCGGTGGGATCGAACTGGAACGGCTCGGACACCGGAAAGATGACGGGTGGGTCCCGCGATTCCGCGCGCCCCTCCGCCACGGAAACTTTACGATCGGAACACGTGTCGCAAAGTGTCGAATCTCTTCGCTTCGGTCCGGCGTTCCTCGAGGCGCGATCGAGGACAATAGCGACTTTCCCGTTTTCTGGTGTATCGGGCTGATCGATATTTTACGACCGAGTCCACCAAGTGAATCGACTATTTTCGTATCGCCCGGCGAGCTACGCCTCCGAATCGTGTCAGTTCATATTTCATTGGGAACCTCGTGTGTGTTTGCGTGTGCATGAGCGCGAGGTTCGCCGGCATCTGCGGAGGCATTACTTCGCGCCGGTTTCGCGATAATTGCGCAGAAATGTGTGAGCCGCGGACCGTATTGTTCCGAGCTCCTCCGTTATCCAGCGTTATGCCAACTCTTTTGTTATGCAAATGGTCTCGAAGTTTTACTCTCAACGACGCGTGGCGCCTTTCGTCGCGGCCTATTATTCGGTTTCGCGACGGAATTCGGAAAGAGTAACGACCCTCTGTTTCCCGAGCGAGTGGCGGGCAATTTAACGCCGCGCGCGATTCGAATATCCGACGTACCCGGAAATATTAACCGCGAGGAATCGGTTTGCATCTCCGTTTCGATCCGGACTTCAGCGAATATCGCTTCTCGATTCCGTCGCGCTGACGCAATTCTCCGGGGACCGGTTCGATTAATCCCGGCTCTGTTGGATCTGTTGACACAGATAGCCGAGATCGAGGCGTTGCCAAGGTCACGAGGGAGGAGCTGAGGTCATCGCTGCACCTATGTTGTGCGGCGAACTCCTGAACGGTGGGTTCGTCAGTACCGGAGCGGTACCGGTGGTTCCCTACGGCCTCCTAGGATTCTGGCTGCCCGGCTGTCTACGCGCTACCAGTCCCACGTCGCTGAATTCGTCCTACCTGACCCTGTTGGCCGAGCTCCTGGCCACGGGCCACCCGGAGTTTCGAACCGGGCTGATGGACCTCGCGAAGAGGAGCCATCAGGCTCCCACGAACGGCGCGGCTGACCTTGACCTCGACCTGCACGCCGACGACATCGATGACAGCGTATTTCTCGGTGAGTACTCTGACTCCCTTTTTTTTTGTTCTGACAAACGCCGAGATACAATTCGCTCGCGTCAAACGCGAGGGAACGCGTTTACGAAGTTTACCTCGTTACCGAGTTGTTCGTTTTTGAGGGAACAACTTCGAAGCGAACACGGACAAACATTCCCTGGGTAATCGACGCTTTTGGGTCAAGGAGAATCTTTTCCATTAACGTGAAGTACTACATTTATTCCCGGTAAACGCTAGCATTTTAATAACGTTCTTCGAATATCGAGATACGGGGCACTTTCGAGTTTTTTCACAGGATCGAATTTAAGCAGAACAGTTACCCTCTTCGCGGTCTACTTTTAACTAACCTGCTTCGGTTCGATTCGGGACGCAGTAGAATAGCGATGGTTTTGGCATGACGTCGGCAGAAACAATTTAGGTGGAGTAGTTAGGCAGTTTGGAAGTTCTAAGGGTAGAATTATTTGCCAATTTTTGCAGTGAGAAGATTTTCTTAAATTATCGAAAAATTGTTTTGAATTTTGTGGAGAAACTTCCAGCACTCCCAATCAATACCATTGTCATTTGTCTTTATTCACTATATTATTCATTGCGTGTGTGTGGAGCTTATTATCTCTTTATTTGCTGTTGAAATAATCATTTTCTTTTATTCAAGAGGAGATTTCAAGCTTCTGACTCTTAATATAAATTGCTTAAGGGATTAGACTACCTTGAAGTAGGGAAGATGAACCACATTTGTAGAAATATTTTGCTAATTAATAAAACTGTTTCTCGAAAATTTTTTTAATAGTACTTAATACAAATATACTTCAGCTATATGATGTGCGTGGATTTTCCTAAACTATTTCTGAAATAAATAATTGGAATTCTGAAAAATATTTAAAAATATTTGAGTCAGATTAGAAACCAGAACAATTAGGAATCTTAGCGCATAATATCTCCAATTAGCTATGCCTGAATGATAATACATTGATTTATATTTTTCAGTATAACTTTTCCAGTGCTCATTTTCTATTTTCTTGTTTTTAATTAATTGAGCTCCTAATGAAACGCGAGGAATAGTGGAGTGAAAATATTAATGTGCTCCACTTTAAGTATTTTAGCACAGCTTCCAGCTTGAATTTCGACTCCGTATAAATTATATGTATATTAAGCAGAACGTCGACTAAATATTTTTACTAGAAAATCCCAATAATTAATAGAAAATGATTCAAATTTTACTTGAAATATCTAGTTCAAATTTTAATTGAAACTCTACTGTCTTTTGTAAGCTTTACCTAATTAATTCAAACTCTGGACAATAAAAATTGCAGACGATTTAGAGTCGAATAATCGACATTCTATAATATTCTCAAAATAATAAAGCATTTAGGAAAAAGTAGTCTAACCCCTTAATATATCTCCACCATGCAAAGCTTCCCAAATTATTTTCCAAGAAGCTAACAGTCACATTCTCAATACGTACTCTACTCTCGAACCAATATACTTTTATCAATACACTGCACTCTATAGCATCATCCGACTCGCCGTTATCACTATCACAGTATAGTACGAGTATATCGACTGCATTCCCGTCCATCGCGTTCAGCCAATCCGGCGCACACGAGACTCGCAAAACGACCCATCGTGTGGGCGTATTGTTGTTCAATGGCTTGATTTCGAAACTGAACGTAACGACATAACGAAGGCGCCGTATATCGCGATAATGGGCAATACCGTGGCGTGACGACATCGCGAAAGTAGTCGACCGCGCGAGCGCGGCATGGCGTTGGCAAAAGTGAGTGGCGGAGGGATCGCGATTACGTTCGCGGGTAAATATGCCTTTCGACTGACGGCCCCCGTAATATTCCTCGTCTGTCGCGCGGCCTTTTGGCACGGAATCGTAGACGAACCTACAAAGCCTGTCTGCTCGGCGAATTTCGTCGGCGTCCTCGCGTATTAACCTACGCCAAGAAGAAGGACGTTTGTCAAGGGAATATCGCTGAGAATGCGCGTCACTCGATGCCCATTCGATTTGATGAACCGAATGCGACGATTCCCGAGGTCTATTTTCACGGAAATCTTTGGAGGACATTCGTTTCCATCGTTCCCGGCGACAAAATGTTCGCGATGCACTCAACAGAGCCCTAAACGATCCACCCTTTTGGCGATCGACCATTCAAAGCCCTACCCCCGTTGGACTGTTGTCTGGCTGGCATCCAAACTCTTTCTTCCTTTCGTCGTTTTCCCTCTAATTCTTTCCTTTCCTCCGGCCTTCCGGAGCCGCGAGAACTCGGCCTCTCCACTAAATAATGGGCGAACGTTAACAATCTTCGCAGCTGTTTATCAAGATTTAGACCCCGACCGGTCGTTACGCGAACGTGCCGCGCCACCTTTTCCGTCCGGGAATTTAAGGGTGTCCTATATTAACAGGAAGCTTTCTTCTCCGCGCCCAGACAGACCGTGATTCTCGTCGGAGCTTCCGCTTCATTACGGCTCCATCGTCGCCGCGCGACTTTTAATTCCGTCGATCCGTCTTCGACACCCCGCGTCGTTGCCACCCTCCGCGAACTTCCCGTTCGACGCCGGACCCTGCCGATCCTATAAATCAGAATTTTCCTCCGACGCAACAAGTCCAGCTGCAAACAAAATTTTTTCGACGTCGCCGTGCCCAGAGATTTATGGATTCTGGACGCGGTGCTCCTAGCTGATACCGGTTCTAACTGGACTTCAGCCGGCAGCATTAAGCTTCCTCGAGACAAGTCGCTTTCTTCCGGTTATCCCTCTTACGGCCGCTGCCTACCCTCCGCGCGAGCTTCGGCTCTCCTTTCGCTTCGAACTTTCCTGGAGATCTTAATAAATCGTTTCACGGACTCGATCCTATTTCGGGGCGACGGCGACCGAGAAAAATGGTGCCGCGTCCGTGGATCCTTTGAGATCCCTTAGAAATTGTCCGGACATCGGTTCGCAAGCACGGGACACTTTTAATCCGAGGATAATTTAGCCTTATCGTCGCGCCATCGGTGTAATAGCCGGCGATTACGGCAATTTTTCCGCAGATAGGGAAGCTCCGACTTTCGGAGGGAGACTATTTTATCGCGCCAGGACGACGGGAATCGACATTGATCCTTTCTCGTGAGCCTTACGCCCAACAGATTTTCGTTAAATTAGGTGGGCAGGGTTCTTAGTCTTTCGATTGCTGTGTGAATGCAAATCGTAAGGTAATTGAGGCGAAGCAAGGTTTGTTTTTCTTAAGTTGTTGAAAATTTCCAAATGCGTCGAGTGACAAAGTTTGCGCTGCTTCAATCTATATCGCTGATCCAATACATATTTTTGCATATTCATACGAGTGTTGAAAGTGAACAAAATTGTAAATCCTGTATCTAGTGATGGGATCTGAAGCGCTTCGAATTACTTCGAATCAGTACATATAGAGAAAAATTCGAAGCACTTCGAACATGATTCGAATCTCTTAGAAATCTTAAAAGTCTTGATCGTCTTGATCGTCTTGAAAGTTTTGGAAGTCTTGGAAGTCTTGGAAGTCTTGAAAGTCTTGATTGTCTTAAAAGTCTTTAGAATTACGATACTTTTTGAGAGCTTCATCAGAATTCAATATCTCATAAGCGTTTTACTTTTGTTCAAGTAGGCTCATTGACATAAAATATTAAAGGTTGTTTCGGTCTAGACATTTCAAGAAATTAATTTTTTTTTCAAAGATTTCAAAACCTTCCATGTTCCAAAGTTAAATCTTCCAAGACTTCCCAGTATTCCAAGGCAATCAAGACTTCCAAGACTTTCAAGACTTCTAAGATGATCAAGATTTTCAATATATTCAAAACGTCCAAGACGATTAAGAATTCTAAGAGATTCGAATCATGTTCGAATCGATTCGAATTTGTCGCTATATCCGTGCTAGATTCGAAGCGATGCGCGATGGGTCTCAGATCCCATCACTACCTTATCTAATTATTACTTTGAAGTTGCACCCTTTTCTTCGGCTCCTCCGAATTGAATATTTGCCAAAATGAATCCTCATAATTATAGACCAGGTCGTTCTCCTTGAACCTGTGAATCACAGCTGCTATCGAAAAACCTTCGTCCCTAAATTTCCCACGTGGTGCACCGTGAGGACATCGCGATAATTTACGGGGAACGGATATCGCGGTCCATTATGGCAAGCGATCGAGGCGCGCTGCATTGGACAGCTCTAATTGGAATATTATTCCCATTCGTCTTATTCGACAGGAATAACGCATCCCTCGGTGTCGGGGGTTTGGTTCGAAGCTGGAAAGTGGATTTTCGCGGGCGGTTGAGTTACACAGCCACTTGTCTCTCCATCCTCTCGCTCTCTCTCTCTATCGAGTGTTGCAAAGTGGATGCGAGTTTGATGACAGCACTTGGCGCGCCTCTGCCACACGGCGACGGAAAGTTGGCGAAATTGAATCGAACTTGGGCCGCTCGCGAGAGCTACTTTTATCGGCCATTGCTTGGCCTCCCCTTAAGCTCGTTCTCTGTACAAAGGAGCGGAGGAACCCGTGGCGATGCTCGTCTAAAAATAATTCCCATTCGAAGTCCTCTCTGGGCGATATTACG
The DNA here is from genome assembly GCA_030770465.2 of Perdita meconis. Taxonomy (NCBI): domain Eukaryota; kingdom Metazoa; phylum Arthropoda; class Insecta; order Hymenoptera; family Andrenidae; genus Perdita; species Perdita meconis. The sequence continues at coordinate 7,107,217 of JASKOS020000016.1, forward strand.
TTCGTCGACGCGAAATTGGCCAACGGGTGGAAAGGAGAAAAGGGAACGGTTCTTCCTCCTCCCCTCCACGTCGAGATGCCCTCTTTGTCTCGGGGAGCGAACAGGAATTGGTACAACTCGACTTCCGCTAACGAGCCGAAAAAAAATGGACTGCGATGGGGGGAGGGAACGGTTTATTACGCTCCCGCGTTTCCATGATATTCAACGTCAGTCGACTACCGGCCGATAACGTCGGCGATAATCCACGCTAACGAAAATCTTATTAAGAAGAGATTGGATACGTCGAATTTTTCAATTAACCGATCCGATCTCGCGATCCACGAGCAGATGGAGCGACGGGATTAAATCGAAGTTGCGGGTTTGTTACTCTTATCGGTCGCTGCTCCGACTCCGAACCACGCTCGCTCGAGCTACTCCGGCGCAAGAGGACGCAACGGTTGTTCGCTCCCGATAAAAACACACCCTCTATACTCGATCGGACGCGAACATATTTCTCGATTATCTGGGATCGAAATGGTAAACACGGAGGGAGCTGGGACGGAAGGGGCGCGGCGCAGAAAAAGCGAATAAAGAGAGCGAATTGATATTTTCGATACATATCGAAAATTACTCGGTAAATTAATTCGTTCGACAGTGGGCGGTGGTGTTCGGGCGACGGATTTGTCCTCTTTCCATCGATCGCGCGAACGCTCCAATCTATCGGCTTCCTCTATCTCTCGGTTCCGCTTACCCCTCGTCTTGGAGGGAAACGGCTGAGCGACTCGGGGCGGCGAGAGCATCGCGAGCAAACAGACGGGTGGTGAAATATGAAAGCTGATGATGGTCGATTTACAAACACGTATCCCTCGCAGAGTTAAACAATCGTGCGGCGCGAAGTTGGAATTAAAAAATGACGCGGAATCGCGGTCGTTTTGTCGGAGGGGCTGAGAGCGGAACCGGCGAATGGGGTTACGCGTTTCAGTACAGGAGACCGATCAAAGCGAAAACGAGATACCTCGGTGGAGCCGATGCGGCAGAAAAATGGAGGGCGCGACATCTCCCGCGACGGGAGTTAATAAAACTGATTTGCCGTGCGTGAGGTCGGTCGCGCGAAGATGAAAGCCGGCTAACCGCGTTACGTTGCAGGCGGCTCTTCGCCCGGTATAACGCGTTACACGTGGAAATTTCATTGAGGTCACCGCGACGGATGAGAGGGGAAAGCGACGCGTTGAGACGAAGGAAAAAAATTGATTTATTCGGCGCGAAAGCGTTGCGAGACACAAGGGCGCATTATTCGTCCTTTCCGTGGGTCGAATGAATGCTCCAATCTGTCGCGGATTCCGCTCCTCCGCCCCGGGTTCCTCTTCAGAGTCGGCTAAAATATGGGAATACGTGTGCCATTCGATGGAAGGGGGAGTGAGGAAGGATGACGAAGGGACGCGAAGCGCGAGACTGACGGTGGAAACGCGGCGGAGAAAGGAAGAAAGGTGGAGGGAAATGATGAGAGAGGCAAAGGGACCTAGCGAAACTCGACAATGGAGGAGGGTTCCTAGAGGAGAAAGGCCGATGTTAGCCGGGGTTGGATGAAGCGAGACAGAAAAGCGAAACGGGAACAATGGCCGCGGTATTATTTTCTGTTTGCTGCGTCAGACCAACCACCCCCGCCCCTTCCAGTTAGTCGCTGTTCGTCCACCCCCGCCTTTGTCTCTCTTTCCCCCAGCCCTCGCTCTCTGTCTCTCCGTCCTTCGCCCTCGACATCCTTTCTCCCCCGATTCGCCTCGGCCCCGCTCGCTTTCGCTTCTTCCCCTTCTTCCCCGCTGCAACAGCACCGCTATTCCGGTCCAGGATCCAAGATTACGGACCCGATATTTGCCAAATAAACGAACAAGCTCCTCCCGTCGACACTGTTTCATTGGACCGACCGAATAAATCATCCACTGCTTAATTTCCCCTCCCCTCCGTGCCGGGGCAACCAGGAGAGGCATCCTTCGTTATCGGATTTCCGCCGATCGGTGCGCGAGCGTGTTCGCTTAACTAAAGGAAATATTTGTCCCGTTTCCGCTCCTCGGAACTCTTAAATTCTATTTCGCGTCAGGCGGCGGCAAGGGGGTGGAATCCGTTCCACGGGAAAAACTATCTTTGAGACTCTCTTTGATTAAGAACTTCTCGGATGTCTTCAATTTCAGACGAATTTCGATCCATCAACAGATCCCCGGCTCCGAAGAGCGAGAGAATCCGCCGCGCCGGTTCCATCCACCCCAACGCGCCGCTCCACCGCGTCTCCGTTCATCTCGATTTCGATAACGTACGCACGCCGCTTGATTAAACTCGGGAAATGTTATATAGATGTGTTCCCAAATACGCAGAGACGTCGTATAAACATCGGCTTTTCCCGTCGGGCGTTCGCGGTTTCTCTCGCACCGCTCTGGATTCGGCTGCTCCAGCTGCCGAGGCCGGACGTCATATTCTTGTAAGGTCTATTGATCCGTCTCGAGATCGTAGATAACGAACGCGATGTTTGCCAAATAAACGAACGACAAACCCCTCTGCCCCGTATCCGGAGCGTTCAATCTACCGGAACGAGATGACTCATAAACCACTCAATTTAGCGAGACCGAAGTTTGTCAACGCTTGTGTATACTTTCAAATTAGACCCACCCTACGCGTCGGCCCTTATCTCCGCCCCGGTGTATCTCGATCGGCGAGCAGCCGGACAGCTTCCTTAACGCGCCGTTTATTGACATCACCATTAAACGATAACCTATTAACCGCGTCCTTGACCATAAACTCCTCCACTATTCCTCGAAATGACAGATCCGGAGATGATGAGGAGCAACTTGTCCCATTTTATTCATTGCGAGTGACGCATAAAACGAAGGAACGCGATCGCATATTTTCATTCTCGACGTATTGGCGTTCATCTATGTTGTTTTATGGACTTCAGTTTTATTACATTCTTGTTCTCGAAGAAAAAGTAGAGAAACTAAACTTCTTGACTTGGAAGTGGAGGAAGGAGGAGAAGAGATTTCCCTTCTTGTTTCTTTATGGATATTTACATCAACTTTAAAAATTATAGATACACAGATACATTTTAGAAGAATTGTCTGTTCTTAATAGTAAAAATAATGTTACTTAATAATATTACGTATTTATGGAAAATGAAAAGTAAATGCTTTTATAAATGCAATATGAAATGTAACTCTCGGGTCAAATAATTACTTTTTATGAAATTATATGTACTTTGTAGATGTTTATAGCAGACTGCGAATGTTTCTGCATTTATGGCGATTTTAAATGTACTAAAATGCATAAAGATGTGTATAAATAAAAAATACATAAATCATATTTTATAATATTTAGAAGGTAAAAGAGAGTTTCTTTTCCTGTACCTTTGAAAATATGAATTTGCATAAACATCCGCAATCTATCTATAAGCACTTCATCGAATATGCCACAGCCAAAAATACTTCTGAGCGAAAGCGGACGCGATCCAGTCGTTTATTTCGACCAAGTGTGAACTCCTGAAATTGTGAACTCTATGTTATATATTTATTCATTTATTTTGATCATTTCGAGGCGTGCTGACCCACGTTGGCACCTACGTTTTTACGTGTCACGTTGATAGAAATATACTGTTCGCCTTCTAGACCTCACTTAACCCTCCCACGATCTCCGGATCTGTCTTGACCCATCAGGCTACTTTATTTCTTCTCACAACTGCTTAACTTTAGTGAAAACAATAGAAGCGTTATTATTAATTTCTAGATTTCTTATTTCTTGATAATATTTATTATATTAATGATTCTTTTAACATGTTAAGTTCTGATTAAGGAAAAATTTCCGCACAGCAAATTACATTAGAAATCGCAATGTTACAAGTTTGGAACACCGAATGAGCAATAATTAAAATGTTTCCCTTCCGTCGCGAATCAGGTCTACCGATAGTTTCGAAGCCACCGAGTAATTGTGCGGCCCCGCTCGTTTTGTTCGCGTTCGAGATTTATTTCTTCTTTCGTTTCGGCCGTCCCGTTCTGCCCGCGGAGATCTGAGCAGAGGCGCCTTTTGTCGTTAATCATTTCCGTGCTCCTCGTCAGACCGTCTGGTCCCTTCTGGAAACGAAACTGTTCTCGCAATTAAGCACATTCAAAGGAAAGACCCCGCTTCCTGCCGGAGGTCTCCGGTACATGTGCTTCCGGCGTGGCTCGTTTCGCGGCTAATTCTTGCCCTTTTCCTTCTCGTACCTCCGAGAACTCCAAGCGAGTCGTCTTCTGCGATTCGTATTTCGGCATTGATAGCGCGCTCCTTATCTCCCATCATCATTTTTCAATACACTTCCAATTTTATTGATAGATTGACAGAATTCTATTACTTTCTATTTCTTAATGTGGATTTGTTACCTCACAGATTTTACGATGCAGGTATGTTTACTGTTGCGGGAATTTTAATATAACAAGATGTCCAATACATGACGGTCTACAATTATTAAGTACCACTCGATGCCAGAAAGAAAACTTCGAAATATATGAATCGGGACTTCCTGCCGTGTCGACAGAAATAATCCTCCCGGCGTTTCCATTCAAAATGAAAACCCGAAATCCGGAATGACGCACGGCTTATTCGCAGGCGATGATCCCATCATTTCGAATCGCAGACACATCCAAACTGCATCAAATTAATAGGTTAATAACCTACCACCGTGACGAGAATGATCGTCGAAGAGTCGGCGAGGCGGGACGGCTAGGACGGGACGGATCCGGGTCGAGTTTTCGTACGTATAGAAACTATGACGCCGGAAATCACCGGTAGACTTTAAAACGAGGACGAGCATGCAAATTGCGCCCGGTATGTACCGCGTACATAGGCGTATGTACACGGTGAAGAGACTCGTTCCGTGCCAGTTTCGCCGCGGGGCTTTGGAAACGCGGTGCTAAAGTCCTGTTGAGGGATCGAAGTGGCGTATAAGGTTTCCCTCAAAACTCACGGGCACGTGAATATCAAACGACCCTGACGAGAGATCTGGAAAGAGGCAAACTGCAGTCCCTCGAACCCAGATTTTCAAAGTGCGAAGAGGGACGCCGCGACGACGCGACGGGGGTGGCATTCGCCGTCTCGTCCGGTTTCCCCTTCGTCGTCGCTCGATCCTGCCGTCCTAATTTCATTTCGATACCGGTCGGTTTCTTCTGCGATAAAACGCCTTAATTACCGTTGCCATACTCCCGCAGGTTCGTTAGGAGCCGCGGGGGCGACAAAGCCGCGTCGCTCTATTTGCCGTCGATAGAAATACCAGCCACTCGCGGATCTTTTAATTTTCTTGAAATATTCAGCGACCGGATACGTCTGCCAATTCGGCCATCCTTAAATTTGAACAGCTATCGATCGCAGAATAGCTCGCAGGTAGCTCGCCGGGAGCCACGCGCATAGCTCGCGCGGGGAGCTTGAATTGCGGCGGGACTCGCAAATTGATGGCGCCGGAAAACAGAAGCTAATTAATGCCCCAGAAAGAAATTACCCCCAATGTAATTCGGCCGGTGTACTAACTGTTATCCGCGGCTACCGAGAGGGTAGAGAAACCTCGAAGAATCGAAATGGCCGCGTGGATAATGGGGAGGAATGGGAGATTGAAAGCCTCCATTCCCCTTTATCCTTTTTTCATCCTTCCTCGCTACCACCCTCCAACCCCTTTCCGTCGCTCTTTCTTGTCATTTACGCCGCACCGCGAACCGACTATCTCTCCCCCCGTAATTAAATATTTGCCGTTCACTGAAACGATAGGTATTTACTCCGCCCTTCCCATTCGTCCGTAGACCGCGCGATAGTTTTATACGATAATTTCTCGAATTTACCTTCCCCGAGGCGAACCCTTGGATGAGGAGCTTCGAGCGGATATTTCTCCGATAAAAGCACCGCAACTGCCGCGTTCCTAGAGTTCTCGCGCGCGCGATGGAGCAGAGATCACGTACGTTAGTTAAGCCTTCGATAGGTTGTCGGATCCCGAAGGGATCGCGTCGGTTAAGAAGCAATTCCCTCTGGATGAATTTATGGGTGCTCGAGATTAACACGGTCGTCCGCAATAAAAGTCACAAGACCCACGAGTTCGACGAAGCGGTTCTTCTCCTCGGCGTCGTTCGTTTCTCCTCGCCGAAGAACGAACTCCGTCATCCGTCGCTTTTATCTCTTCCACCCGCGTCATAGAAGTTTCGGTGTCCAAAATACTCGTCTCCCTTATTTCTCGGTTTCTTTGTGCTCCGCCTGATCCCCTCGATCTCGAGGAGAGTAAATGGAGAAGGGGAGAAGAACAAGAGCGAGAAGTACTGCCCCATCCCGCCTGGTAGTCCTCTCACCCTCTATCCGCGGGGGATGGACGCCGCTGTCGGCATTAAACCACCGGAATGTTCCTGTTTTCGAGACACTCCGCGTTCGCTCGGGCGAATCTCTTCCCTACTTTCTCCCCGTCTCTCCAGCGCGCTCTTCTTAACGCATCAAGTAAAAAGCCTCGACGGACTAGTCACAATGCGTTCTTGTATGCAGATTGGTTTCGCGCGACCGCGAACAGGAGCATTTGCCGCCACAAAAGGCGAAGAATGAGACAACAGGGAACGATTAACGGAACGCGTCGGCTAGGGTGGAACGAGCGTATCGCAATTTGCCATCGCGCGTCGCTCGTAAATAAGGGCTGTTTGACTGCCGGACCGATCCCCGTCGTACACGGAACGTATTACCGCGATAATTACGAGAATAAAACACCGACGGAATATGATCTTTGACGATGTTACGCGGCGCCTTTAGCGAGGCGACCAGGAAAGCACCGGCGCACGAGGTCGTTCGGCCCCTACGGACTATAACCCCCTTACGAGGCGCGCGAACGTCGCTTAATCCCGTAAAACGCGCGCGTGATCCAGCCCCCCGTGCTTTGACTAACCCCCGACAATCTTGTCCAGCGCGACGAATTAAACGCGAGCGTATTCGTGATTCCAGTGCATCGCGACGTCTCGTCGATTTCGTTCTCAATAACGTCGACTTGGGACGAATATACTTTGTCTGACTATTGCAAGTCTTTTTCCACTTCCCCCCCCCCCCGCATACGTTTTTCCAAAGAGTTTTCCGCGCCCGTTAAAGCCGTCCACGTAGACGGAACGTGTGTACGCCGAAGACATTCGAATCAGCGCTTTCCGAACGGCGAGCTTGCATCCTGGATACCCGGTTTCCCGTCCGCACAAATCTGCCGGCCGTAACGTTTTATCGGGCGACTCGGGAAGCCGGAAATACCGGCGCTTGCCGGAATATCCAGGCCGCATTCCTTCCGTATCGGGGCCGCGCTCCGCGGGGACACGAGATAGAGTTCCCGTCCAGCTCCTTTAGCCTGCACGCGCGCGCACACAAGGACATGGAGACAGAACGAAGGCGAGCGTAACGGATTTAATTCGATTTCGATGAGAGAGCAGCGCGCACACGGACGAAACGAGGCGGAGATAAAAGGAGCCACGAAGCGGCCGCACGACACAGGATTAGCGATTCGACGTTGGGGTTTTCTTCCCTTTCGGGGGGATCGAAGGGAGCACCTTGGCGCACCTCTTCCCGCGATTTCGCCCGGCGATCCCTCCTTTCGTCCGTCTCGCTGAGCACTCGCTTCAAATCGCATTTCCGAAGGACAACGGGAAGCTGAAGGTGGACGGAGAGATAAAAGAGGGAAGGAGAGGCGAAGATGGACGGAAGGCAGGGCCAAGCCGGTAGGCAGGGGGTAACCGGAACGTGTCGCTAACGTAATAACATTTCAATTCGAGGACGGAAATTGCCAGAGGGCACGGCAGCGCGTCCCTCACAGTTACGGGGCTGACCATCCCCTTCGGTGTTCTTCGCCCTCGCGACCAGATTCCTCTTTGGTTCTTCGCCCCGACGAGAAATCCCCGCGTTCACGGTCCCGCGAATCCCCATGATTCGCGATACCGTGGTTCCCAGCCGTCGAGACGGTCGATTGACCGGGTTAAAACCGAATAAAAATACGACCGGGTCGACCCCCTCTTTCATTCTCGAAACCAAGAATCTCAGGGGTTCGTTCGCCCGGGTTTTTCGTTACGCCGCGGATCGATGATTCGCCGGCGGGGTTGCGTCAATTTTTCACCGTACCCTCCCCCGGCGCCGCAAAGGAATTTCACGTTCCATTTAAATCCCGCGCGTTAATTACGGGCCGCGGTCGACCGACGAAATGATTTCCAAAGAACCGTGTCACGATTTCGCCGAAGTCACGACGCGGCACGCCAGTGAAACCCGAGGGGAAGGGGGTAGGTGTCGCGCGATGGGGGCAAGGAAACGGCGAAAAGGTGGCGACGGGGTGGGGAGAGGGGACAAAAATAAGCGAAAAACAGGTTGCTCGGTGAAAACGCGAGGCCCCGAATGAACCCGGAGCGTCGCGGAGCCCCGTAATTGCGTTCACCGTCGGCGTCGCTTTTAATTAATGCGACATACTTTTTTTCATCGCTAAAAAGTGCCACATCCTCGTAATCCACACCTGCCCCTCGCCCCTCTGTTCGCCCGGTGCTCGCGCTGCCTGCAGGCATCACGACCGGTGGGTGATCGTTAAATGGATGAAAAAAAAAAAAATATGCACACCCTCGAGGCACCCTTCTTTTTTTCCTTCTCCCTCCACGCTTTGCTTCCTCTTCCTTTCTCCATATCTGGCTTGCTTCCTCGCGACTCTCTTTCGCTCTCCTCTTTCGCACTTTTGTCGCTCACGATTTCCCTGTGCCACCGTTCCTCCGAGTCCTTGCGGCGGGAATAAATCCAATCGAATCGACGACTCTCCCTTTTTTCTGCTTCTCACACTCTCTCTCTCTCTCTCTCTCTCTCTCTCTCCCTCTCTCTGTTTCTTCGCTCTAAATACTCATCCCAATGTTTTCTCTCCCGCTCGCTCGCGCCCTCGCTGTTTTCCCTCCAGCTTTTTCGTCTTTTCCTCACCATCGACACGAGGCACGACCCTATCGTTGTTGTTGTTGTACTTCCTCTCAAGAGTATTAATCCGCGTAACCTACATGCGACACCGGGGGTTGCGCGAACGATGAAAAGGACGACGATAAAACGTCGGCGTGTAGGTGTATGCAAGACTCCGGCGACGACGTGCGACGCGTGTGTCGTAAAAATATGATGGCCGCCTCGTCGTGATTCCCCCATTCTTACCGGCCCGGCGGAAAATCCGAGGCACCCTTTCCTTATTTTGCGACCGTTTAATTCGGGAAAACGGTCTTCCTGCAACGATTCACTGTAACAGAAGAAAGCACGACCCCTCGCATCAAACAATTCGATGCTCTGCCCGCGATGCTATTCTCTCCCCCTTTTTTTTTTATTATATTGTACTTCGGACGCATCCCCCGCCTCCACTTTAACAGTCAATTAATCCTCGAGCGCTCCCGAACGTGTCTACCCAAACGCTCACGTTTTGTTCCTTAATTGCCCCACGAAATCCGCTCGTCGCTTATTGCGCCAGTGACAGGTGCGCGAGCCGAGTTTTTCGCGATCCTGTCACCTGCAGACAAGCGTACAGCGAACGGTTACATGCATACCAGTTCCACGGTGATTTGTGTGGCCCATTGGGCAGCTGTTTTGGTTGCCATGGGACAAACAGCGCCAGCGAACGGGGCGAGCCGCACAGGATCGAGGAACAAACTCTGATTTACTCGCGATTGCGTCGATCGCTTCGACCCTCGACCGACGCGGTGAAATACTTGTTACATAACTGGATGGCTGTAGCCGATCTGGACTCGATGAAAAAAGTACGTGTCAGTTGCCAATAGGCAGTGACTCAACTCATTGTTTTTGACAATTCAATTTCTCTGTAATCCGCGGCGAAGTAAGAATAAAATCGAAGTAGTCGGATTGCGAACAGACGAGCTCCCGTTTGTGTTAAGGTGGCTAATTCGTTTGTATAAAATTACTCACAGAAATTATTTAACCTTCATTCAAGTTGTATATGTACATTCTTTGCGTTTTTTTGGAGCCATTTTTACGTATTAATATCATTAACAATTTTTGTATGTTTGAGGAAACTGGAAGCGAATCAGTAGTAATATTTGTGTTTCCTGTGTCCTGACATTTTGTCGAAATTTCACGATGTATATTCACAATAACCTGCCGATAATAAAATTTAATACGCATCCGAGTTTTAAAAATGGACACATCAAAGTTCAGAATAGACTCGAATTAGAATGTTGGACAGACGTATGTCTGATCACATTGAAGTTGCCAATATTTCTTTAAAAATGATGGCCTGAAAAAATCCAATCTAGTCTCAGTTAATAATAGTTCAAACTCGACACTATATGATCGTAAATGAGAAATAATCATAGTACTTGCCTAATAAAAAATTTTGTTAGCAGTAAGCTAGAAGTAGAATGTGTTCGATATTGGACAGACGTTTATCTACTTATATGAGAGTGATGAATATTTTCTAAAAGATACTTAATCCAGAAAAATTATGCTTCGTTTTAGTTAATAGTAGGACAAACTGAACACCATAATTGCGAATAAAAAATTATTGTAGTAGATACTGGGAATACCTCTATTGAAAATAAGCTTTAAGTAAAATGAACCGAATATTGAACAGACGTCTTTCTACTCCTATAAAAGTGGTCAATATTAAAAAAAAAATTGATTACTAAACAAACTTATATTTGTTTTTAGTTAATAATAGTCCAAACCAAACACTGCAATCAAGAATACAAAATCATAGTAGTTATAAGTATTTTAGTAATTTCGTAATGTCTTTCGTCGGCAGAAACTTTTGCATCACCTTCTGAATTAATAGAAGCAGAAGCTTCCTCATTACGTACACCAATTTAACTAATTGCAAACAATCTTATTATTCTTAATCCTATATAAACGAAGAATATTGTCGTTATCACAGGAAACATAAACTTTGGTTGAAAAATCTCCCTTAAATATGATTATATAATTTAAAAGTTCCGGCCAGCAGTGCGTACTAAAGAGTGTACAGTGTTTTAAGCAAATGTCTGTTCAGACCGATCAAAAATGTACCTCTGAAAGAACACCGTGTCTCGCGCACCCTACAAATTGAGAGTTAACCACCGAGCGGAGAGCATGACGTATCGTCGCGCATAACGAGGAGCCGCGGCCATTAAAAGAGTTTTCCTTCGTTTTAACGAACTCCCATAACTTCATATTTCTCTTTCTAAACTGTTCAAAGGGGGAAAGTTTGGCGGTGCGCGTTATGGACTCCCTCTTGTTACCAAATACGGGGCTTTATTACCGATGGAAGCACGATTACGTTTTTTTTTTTTTTTTTTTTGTTTATATCGCGCCGCCACTCCGTGGGGATCGTAAATTTATAACCGGTCCCCGTCGACCGTGCAATGCCCGCCTCCCCGCGTAGGAAATCGCGAACATTCGCGGGATTTGTGCATCGCGCGTCAATAGCGACACTGACATCGGTGGAAATAGAAAAAAAAGAGAGAAAAAAAGAGGGAGCAACAGGGTGTGGAAATTCGAGAGTCTGTTCCGTGTCATCGATACCGCGGAAACGAAAGTCTTCGCGAGTCGAGGGCCGTTTATCAAATCCCGTTTTTTCAAAACGAGAAACATCGTTCGCCGGGATTCCGTTTCCGCTCGTTGAAGTATATCACGAGCCGTTCGCGCACACAAATGATGGAAATTAAGGCCCGCCTTTAAATAGAAAAATTAATCTCTCGAGTTGTTCCGGTTTTCCCGCACTTTGCCCTCCTTCGAATATGCGGTGGCCGCGCGTTCGAGCACGGACGACCGAAAAACCGATACGTTCTCCGTGGACGGAACACGCGCGGCGCTGAAAGCTCTAGCGCGAACGGCTGCGGCAAAATGGATTCGAAATTAAATTGCAGCGCACGATTATTAAGTGCCGGAACGCGTTTTTTAATTACGCGTCTTTCCTGGCCGTTGCTCGCTTTTACCCTTATCCCCGGTAATCAAAGGCAGTCGCTGTTGCGGCCTCCGCCGTTGCCCTCGTTCCTTGGCCGACGCTGACCGAACGTCGCTCGTAAATTAAAACTTAAAACGCTGACGAGCATCTGGTTGCCTCGCGGCCGTTCGTCGCCGATTCCACGACACTGTCGCGCGTCGGTTCCGCAAACGTTGATTACGCCGCCGCCGACGGAATTTCATTCCGTTTATGGATTCGATGAATCAATTCTATTAATGCGAAAATTACGAGGTGGCTGGCGCGGCGCGGCGATCGCATCGCGCTCAGTTAATAACCAATAATTACGTTCTGCTTATTAACGTCAAGTTAACCGCAATTATTCGGCTAACTCTGCGATCCGCGAACTCGCTGCAAAATACAGTGCGCGAACTTCCCTCCTCCGTTTTCGCTCCGGTTTCTCTAGGATTCGAGGGATTTCAGGAACTGCTTTCGTTAGTCGCTCGCCAATCAAGCATATCGCCGACTATAAAAGCCTTTACTCACGAGCGATTAAGAATCGATTTGGCGACCGATTCTGCTACCCATTGGGCGACCACCAGTGGTGCGAAGATCGCTCCAAGCGCCGTTCCAGAAGCCACTTCACTGGCAGCGTCTTGAAAACAATAGCTGGCCATACATGTCGATCGATTGTTTTCGCCGCGATTCCCACCGGGAAAGTTCACGAACCGTTTACCGCACGGATTAATCCGTATCGTTTTCGCGCTTGAGAGATACGAGCCGCGGGCGTGTTCCGAAAGGACGACGAATGCATATAAAAAGTAGACGAATGGAAAATCTTTACGGCGCAAGATTTACGGGGAACTTTTTGGGACGCGTAAAAGTTTCCCAGTAAATCCACATCTGGCAGCGGTGCCGATCGCAACGACGGCAGAATCGCGGGTCGTTCCGCAGTTAAGGCGATTTCCCACGGAAATTTTTCAGTAGAAAACACCTACAGCGTTAATTTACCAACCTTTTGCGCCGTCCTCTCCGATCCCCCGGCTTCGCACCGAAGTTGTGCACCGTGGAATTTCATTTCGACGGCGACGAGCTCGTAACGCGATGCCCAACGAACCTTCCTCGAGTGCGGAAAACAAACAGGAAAGTTTTCGGCGCTCACCCATTTCCGGTGGGAGGATCCGAGAAAAATGGGTTCCGGCATGCGTTGCATCGCTCTGCAATTTATGTCAGTGACGGCACTGTGTCACGTTCCACGATCTCTTTTAAAGAAATACTCGCTGTTTTTCGGAAAACCGCAAACGTTTCCATGGTGTAAGCGTTTTCCTCTCGATTTTCCTTGTTCGAATGCCTCACGCTACGATGGTTCTTAAATATTCCAATAACAAGACGAACGCGGGAGAAAGAGCCTCGCGGAACACTGGAAAAAGGGCGAGCGGCTCTTTCGTCCGCCGCTTTAATCCTTCCCCTGAGGATCTTGAGGATCGACAGACCTGCCCGTTGCATCACACGTCGTTTCAAGATCGAACGGACCGCACGAACGTGTCCGTCCCTCCCATGAACGTCCCCCAACGTCCGCAAATGCACCCTTGCGCTCTGCTCACGCTTCCAGAACCATGAGAACCACTGCGGATGACGTCACTCGGCGCATGATTGGCCGAGCCAACGGTCACGTGACCACTCGCTTGGCCAGTGTCTGGGGGATTGTAGAGTGACTAAGGGTGGAGAGGGTGGAAGCACGCGCGAGCGAGATCGAGTGAGGCAGGGAGCAAAAGAGAGGGGTGGTCGAGTCAGGTAAAAAAGAAAAGACGGGGGCGATGGTTCTAGGGGCGCGAGCGACGGGGATAGAGAAACTGAATCGGCGAAGGAAAGAAGGGTGCCGCGAGGGAGAAAAAGAAAGCCGACGAAATTGGAAAGAAAGAGAGGGGGCGCGGCGGAGAAGCGAGAGGGGCGATGCTCCGCGCGCGAAAACGAGCGAGAAGGGAACGTGGACGTATAGATAGGCGTTGAAGCCGGGCTGGTGGGGGAAACGTTGGGATGCATGAGGGTGAAAGAGAATTGTTGGAAGGGGCTGGAGTTTTGGAGGGGGTAGCCGCGAGTCTCGCCAGTCACTGCGACGACCGCGACGCCCCAACGTCTCGGGGTGGCATTTCTCCGTAACTGACCTTAAAAATCGTCGTAATTTCCGTCGACACCAACGCGTCGACCAGTCTCGCGTCCACAGACAAGAATAGACTCGCGGTTCTCGTGGCGCCGGCAAATTTTCCACGCGCGTGAATGACATGCGTTCAGAACTCTGAGTAGGCGCGAATCGGCAGTGTCGGAAAAACGGACTGGAAGCTCGCTTGTTTTCTTTCTCCCGCCGAATTTGTTGCCTGTTTGATTGGCCCCATAATTCGACGCGGAGATGTGTTAGAAGCTCGCGTTCGGCCTCTGCGCTCTTTTTTTTTTTTTGTTTCGTCCCGACGCGTCGAGTCGCGGAACCCTCGATCTTCTTGCGGAGAGTCTCTCACCCCACGGGAAAAATGAGCTAACCTCGTGGGAGGGTGGAACGCACCGAATTCTTTTGCGCGCGAGTTTCGCTTCGGGAACCAGTGCAGCTGTCGAAGACATTTTTATAATTGCGTGAAACGACCACGATGGTCCTCCACGGAGTGAATCGTAAGTTCTGTGTCCCCTAAATCCACCTCAAGCATATTCTGTGACCCTTTCCTCGCCTCCCACCTTCTGACACGCACGGAGTATTGCGTCCAAAGAAACTTCTCTAGGTGTTCCAACGCGGAGATGGTACAGAGGTCATCGAATATGCTTCTCGTTCCTTCCTCCCATCCATGTTGATGTGCTCGAAGAATAGATACCCCCGAGCAATTAGCCAAGCTCATTAGAATGCTCCCCCGCCTTGTTTGCATCGTGCGAATCCACCCAAAAGCTCGCTCAATTAAACTTTGTTCATTCCCCAAGCCTCTCTGTGTTTCCCAGCGAATCGGCGTCCCAATTATTCTCGTTTTTTACGCGCGACACGAACTCCAACGACTTTTAATGATTCGCCCCCGATAATTGCGCGCGAGTCTTAATGGGTCTCGTTTGTGCACGCGCCGCGCGCGAGGTCTTTGCCACGTACGTTTCTGCATGTGTGCCGACCCTGACCACGCGCACGGATGAAACTCCGCACGAAAAACGAACGCGTTTCGTCGCGTGACCGAGCTAGGGGCCCGGGGCACGCCTCGTTACTCATTGCACGCGTTGGATCACGCGATATCGGGAATGACGTGACGGAACCGATCGCCAGATACGCCTAAAGAATAATGAACCCGGCGAATATCCCCCCCCCCTGCTTCGATCTTTATCGTCTCTCGTCACCGGTTCTAACCCCATACCGCGACAACGATGATTTCCATTAAAAATGGACAACTGAGACAACGAGATGAGGTAATCTCTTCTTTCAACAGAAGCGCGGGGAGGTTTGAAATGCGGTCGTGGGTTCGGCTTATTTGATGCTGGCCACTTAATTATGAATGCATTGAAGATTTAATTAATTGCATGTGGAGACAAGAAATTTATTAGATTATTTTACAGGTATAATATTTTTCTAAGATATAGTAACTTAGGTCATTCACTTAGGTGGTTTGGTATTACAGGAATCTCAGAATGTGTCTTTTGATAGTTACTTCAGGGTTGCACTCATTTTCTGACACATTTATAGAATTCAAGATTTAGATTAAAAATAAAATCTCATCATTCAGTCGCAATATCTATACGTATACAGCGCAATTAAATTATGAGATTGAACACGCTAGCAACAATATCCTGCCAAATTATACAACTACACTTCTATAACAATACAATTTAATATGTAGATTCAAAAGTAAGCTTAAGGGACGCGACAGCTCGCAACCCCCTACTGTTTCTTTAAAGTTACTATATTTCAGGAAGGCACTATATTGTTGTGTCACACATTAAAGCAAAACTCGGAAAATTAAAAAATTATTGGGTGGAAAAATAAAAATTGATAAGGCATATGGTCGTGCAAAACAGCCAATTTTCCATTTATAAAATCTGCGAATTTACCTAAGAAAGTTTCCACCATCAAACATTTCAAATCTCATTAAATCAGAGAAAAAAACCATATATATTTAAATTAAATCCTCTCTTGCACAGTAACCTCTATAAAAAAAACCTGTTTCTACTTCTACAAATTAACTTCTACTTATAAAATAATTTGCCAATATCGTATCAGTCTATAGAGGCCACCTTGTATATTCCACGGTTATTCGCGGAAATTTCTCCTCCGGTTCGAGCTCGGTGGATCGCAAAGACAACCGCTGTTAAAAATAGTCGACGGGCTTCCCCACTAACTCCCCGCGATCGATTAACGACTAACTTTTACTAAGAATTTACGAGCCGCCGTTGAACCTGTCCGACACGCGATCCTACGGTCGTTCGTTCCTGTTTCATGACTATCGATCCCGTATCGAGGCGGACCGCGGGTTCGACGAAGGCGGTTCGAATCGCGGAAGGATAACGGGGAAAAGCTGGACACGTGGAATGTAAACTCAAACCGGGCTCTCGGCGTCCCGACGGAGAGAGATAGCGGGCGGAAAAACATGGTCGGAGAGAACGAGAGCGTTGAATGGTACTTTACGGCCGATAATTATCGCGGGGGCGGGACCGGGGTGTCTGGGAAAGCGAATTTCCTCGGCTCGTAAAACTCGACGGCGCGTCGCGGAATCGCGCCACGGTGCATTAGCTAATTGTTGCATCGATACCGCGGCAATTCGTTCATCACTCTCGACCCACCGATCTCTCCTTCCGGAGGGGGAAATTTTTCATTGGAATAATTCGACGAAATAACATCGATATCGTTTGCCCAATAGTTACAGTTTGACAGTAGAGGTAACCTCCTCGCTTCGATTAACATTTTCCGTCGAAACGACGCGAAACTCGTCGTCCTAAACAGTTGCGAATTCTTTCTCGTCAACAAGAATCGTGCTATCGATTTCTGACGAAAATTGCATTTGGTCTGTTGATCGCCGCTCGAAGCGACTGATTACAGCCAGCCTATCCAATCCGTTTATCATTTCCGTTTGCCGTGCAACTTGCTGCTGAGAGACGTCCTCTGGACAGAAATTGGCGCAAGTAAATTTGCCTCCGATGGGGCTGCTAATTGACACGCCTATATCGAGTCTCGAACGCCTAGACACACGTTGCGAAAGAGCGACGTTCCCCGCGTTACACTGTACACGTTAAATCGAATTCCCCTTCCCTCTCTCTTTCTCTCTCTCTCCGCGTGAGAAGCAGTCGTGTAACGTGACTCACGGATTATCTCGATTCCCAGGGATGAATATGGCGTTACGAAATAATACAGTCTATAGGATAAAGAGTTTCGCAACCTACATATTTTAACGAGGTTATCTCTCGTTACGGTCTGAACGTATTGAAATATTGACATGACTCTGCCCGTTTATCGCGCCGAAGTTCCCCGACCGACGGTTCGACGCTTTAATGGACGCTCGTTTAAAGTTGAACGAGCACCGATGCCGGTTATTCGTTGTAAATTTTATTCGAGCGTCGAGTCACGTACGTCCGATGCTTCTCTTTGTTAAAAAGCTTCTCCCTCCCCCCCTTCGCCGCCCTCGTTCGGGCGGAACGCACGAGCCGGCGAGTGTCTCCTCGACAAGTCATCCTCGGTCGCTTCTTATAAAACACAATTACAAGTCTTAACCAAGTTTCGACGCACTTAATTACTCGAAAGTTAGGACGGGACGCCCTGTGTTTCCGCCTCGCGCGCCCTTCCCTGCTCTCTCCATCCGCCGTGACATCGCCGTTCCGACAGCGGTCGGGGAGGGCTTTTCAGTCGCGACACACAGTGTAATAACGAGAGGCGAGGGGCTGCTTGACGTACAACGCCATGAACTATGCCTATCAACGCGGACAGCCCTCCGCCGACGAGGTGCTTTGCGTGTCCCGACTAAAGGGCTCGCGGTATTAATAATATTTGCGAAAGTTTAGACGTCCGGAACGTATCGTCAAGAATATCAACGATAACGACGCGCAACGGTAATTAGCTTTCAGCCGCGGAGAAACCCGGGAGGAAACTCTACTTACGCGACGCCCGAGTTTATCCGCGAACGGATAAACTCGCGGACGAACGCTGAATTCGCGAATAAATCCGTCGCGGGTATCTTCCTACCCCTGACGAATTTGCTGTAAAGATATTTCGGGCGCCGTGTGAAATTACGCTTCATTAAAAGTTTCTAAAGTGATACTTATTCGATGTCGTTAGATTAGAGTTAGTAGAACTTAGAAAACTTCAATAAGATATTGGGACTTTGAATATTTCAGCAAGGCTGTTGAACGGGGACAGAGACTTTGCTGCGAAGGGTAGAGAAAGCGACAAGCGACTCTTTGATGCTCCGTGTACCCAAAGGAATAGATTAGGGACCTTTTAATACATTTATTCTGCAAATATCTGCGCATTCTCGTACAGTATTACGAAATCATGTTAAATTCATGACTTATCTGCTCTATACAAGAGCGCAGCAAAACTTTGATTAACCAATTCTTAATATTTTCTATTTTCATTATCCTGGCTTTAATTATTGGACGTATCTGCGATAGGAATATAGTAGAATTTCCAGCCAAACTTGAATCTTTAATTAGAGGGCTCAGAAGCTAATCAGTAGAAGTTACAAAATATGTTAACAGGTATAATTAAGTGGGAAATTTTTTAAGCTACACTGTAGTCAATATAAATACCATTTTCCGTTAGTGAAATTTGAATATTATAATTAAATCTCGATTGACAATTGTTGCAAGGACTAAATATTTGTGAATGACTTACGCTGATTGACTTGTGAACCTGCCAATTAATTAAAATTTTGTGTCAGTTTTGACTACAATATTAAGCCGATTGGAGGTTCTACTGTATTCCAATTATTTTTGACGGCAACTTAATCCCATAAAACCCTCAAGTTCTCCAATATTGATCAATACTTCAGTTTATTCCCTTAACAAGAATTTCTCTGTGCGATAAAAATTCTATACCGCCCAAGATGAGCATAAAATCGCGAAGAAATGGCTGCTGCTAAAACAACGATTCCAGCCACTGTTTGCCTCCGTGAATCATAACGCGTCGCCCGTCTCTCGGCCATTTTTACGGTATTAATCCCCCCGGAAAACCCCGACACCTAAATCTCCCGCTAAACCAACAGCTCTCCCAAACCAAGACTCCGCGGTTTGCGGGGGCGTGCGAGGCTCGCGACTCGAGAGAACAGCGTCGACCGCGAGGCGAAATTTCTCTATCCCATCGGTCCGGGAGGGCAGCAGATATGAACGAGCGTCTGCCGGAGGCAACACCGAGGCCGCATCGTTCCCTTCTCGTCAGGATACCGTCTTCGGTGCACGACCTTCGGTGTCCCGACCCTAAATTTCCCTCGATCCCCGTAAATCGTCTCGCGCCGCTCGACGCATCCAGCCGGCGGCGCGGCGTCGCGACGCCACTACGATGCCTCCTCCACCCCGTCGCTGAAATACGAGCGGAACATCCGCGGATGCATGCATGCATGCATCAGACACGATGTAACGCCACCCGAGGGTTTGTTCCGCGCTTCGCGCGAATGCATGCAACTTGCATTCCGGTAATGGCAGCCGAACCGCGTCCTCGGGATGCATTCCCGATGAGCCGCCCCCGCGATTTCGTTCGCCCGTTCGTTCGCTTCCCGCGATGGGAATCGATCGGCTCGTTTGCTTCGACCCTTTCGGAAAACATCGTTGATGTTGCGTTGCTCGCTCCGCTCGGTGATTGCGAAGGAAATTTGCTCTGGGTCTGCTTTAGAAATTGTGTTTCGGTGGGCTTTGGTTGCGTGGACAGTGGTCGTTTTAGGATATTGCATTTTGGTCCCGGAGATAATGCAGAAATTGTGTAATCTCGTGGCTCTGAGAATTGTTAAGTCGTTTTGGGATTTGGTTACTTTGGTTGGCGTTGAATACATTTGGTGTCTGTATTTTTAGTAAAAGAGATAGTGAAGATAAGGTTGGCAATCATTTTATTGGGTCTGGTTCTATGGATTGCGGCGAATGGGTAATAATATTGGAGGACTGGACTTGATCAATAATGGCTGGTATACTGACAGATATTTACAGTATTATTGATCGTGTGCTGTGGATATTAAAGGAAGTGATCGATACTATTACCATTAATGTTGAAGTGGTTTGACAATATTAGTGTGAAATTGGATTGATCAATATTAGCATGCATTTAACCCTCTATAGCCCAGTTTATGCTTCGTAGAAATAAAATAATACATTAGATGGACAGTAGGTCAATACGAAGTATTGAATATGTTATATTGTCTAAGTATTTTTGAACGAAATTCCATATAAAATACATTCATGATTAGACTGCGGATGTTTATACAAATTCATATTTTGAAGAGTATTGAAAAACAAAAGCAACTGAAATAAAAGTGTTCTTCATCTTCTAAATATTAGAAAATATATGTTACTTTCGACACTTCATATACTTTTGAATTTAGCTTATACATTATTTTATTTTGCATTTACCCTTATTGTTTACCTTTATATATTTTGAAACATTTAATATCGCCATAAATGCATGAACATCCGCAGTCTATTCATGAATTCATTTTTGCTTGCTATCAATCGAAGTCCTCAAAAAATGCAATAATATAATTCTTAGATATGTAACTCTCATATTACGTAGTGCCAAAGAGGATTAAATTCGATCATTTGAACGCCGATTTTGTAGTTCAATAATTTTTTCTAAGTCTTTATCCTTTTCTTTTTTTTCCTACAAACCTCTTCTCTTCTCTTTAACAGTTATTTATTCTGCAATAATCCTGCATAACAATAATTATTAATCATGTCAGAGGCGTATTATCTCCAAATGTTTCCGTTACACAAATCTCAAAAATTCTCAAAAAGTGTATCTACAATAAAGAATTCCTAAAAAAAAATCCTCTCGGACATCCCGGATGTCCTAAATTTCCGTGTCGTTCGTTCATCCGTTCATGCATCTCCATAAGATCCCCACCGCAACCTGACAATCGCGAACAATACAAATCATCGTCCGCCTAATTCGCGCGCCTCGCGTTTCCCCGGTTTTTGCCCTCCCCGCGTTGGAGTTTCTGTTAATCCATCAAAATTAAGATAACGTCCTGCGCCGCCCTGTTCCCGGTATTTGCGCGAGGTGTTCCGCGCCGTGTTTACACGCGTTAACGATATTTACGTTGATGCGAATGCGCCAGATGGATTAATTCCTATTAAATTCGGCTAAAACAGGCCGGATTACGTGGCGCGAATGCGAGCGAGCTCCGCGCATGATTGAACGGCGCCGCGCGGCGTATTGTGCACGTACCGCGACGCGGATGTATGCGGCTTGCATCGCATAACGCGAAACGAACGAGTTCCTTGAGGTGCATCCACGATGAGCCGTTCTTCCACCACCGTTGTTCCGCAACCCGGGATTAATATACTTTCGCCGCGGTATTCTCTGGATTCGTCTTCGCGGAACTCTTTGCGAGGCTTCCGTGCGCGCTGTGTACACGCCGACGACATGTAATATCGAGATTAAGAGAGAACCGTAGAGGAGGGGGCTAAATTTAGATTTCGCAATTTGCTGAAGCACCTTCTTCGCGAAGTGGCTCTCTCTGCTTTGGAACGGGCGGCCCGGAGAGAAGAAGAGAAGGGTCGGAGAGTATCATCAGCGGCCGTAAAAATAGAGAGGATGTGACACAATTCCAGGATCGCTCGATAGACGCTGGAAAGATCGAAGCCAACCCCCCTCCCCCAACCGTCGACCGTTCGGTTCGACGGGGGATGAGAAGAACGCCGGGGGTGTCGTGATATACGCGAAAGGATAGCTTCGCCGAACGATCGGCGCACCCGCACCGGCATTTTCCATTTGCAATATCCGCCGGGGCAAACAAAAATCTAATACGTATTTGTTTGCCGCGGCTGCGACCCGCATAACTGGCACCGCGAAGGCCAGAAGCGGAAGGACGGTCCGAGGAGGGTTCGAGGTGGCGGTTGCTCCTCGAACCGGCAGTCGAACACGCAGACCGTACGAGCCAAGCGCGACGACATTATCGGTTTCGCATCAACCCTAGTTTACCCCGGTTGCATGTGTCGGCTCTTTGCTCTTCACCCCCTCGCACGCGGTGCCACCCCCTCTCCTCTTCCATGCGTGCTTACACGTGCGTCAGCGGGGTGTAGAGGGTAAAGGCGCCTTTCGATCCTGAGCATCTCCGCATGTCGACACTAAAATCACCGCGTCGTAACGTTACCACCCCTCCGGTCCGTCCCCAATCTCTTTCACCTCCCTTTCCACGCGAGAGGATTTTATTTTACGCAAAGAGACGGACGGGTTTACGCGGTGTAAAGGAAGCAGAAACATCGGTATTTAAGCGCGGGGAAACGTCGCGAGATGGAGGCATTGTCGTTTTTACGGTTCCTTTTTTATTCGTCGTACGACCAAACCCTCCCGCCCCCTAAGAAAGCCAGCCAGGGAGGGCTATTTATTCAATATTGTATACGATCCTCCGTGCTCGAGCCCGAGAATTATATTCCGCTTTTCATGGGGCGATAAAACAGGACCGAGGGAGCGAGCACCTTGTCGCGAGAGTTGCACGCCGCCAGGAGCACCGAGCTATGTCTTTATCCGATATGCCGGCTTATCTTGCTCCCCCGTGATTCTGCGTGGGCGGGCAAGGTGAGGGTTATACGGTGTCGACCTTCGTTGACGTCACGCGCGAACAAACGTAACTAACTTTCCGGTTGCCGTGCCGTGTGGGCGGCTTAGAATAATCGGGGCTCGATGCGCCGAAAGTTTTGAATCACTTTGCGAATTATTAGCTTCTGAAGCAAAGCACGACTTAATTTCAATGAAAATTAGTTAGGTCTGAAGTTGTGGTCGCTGTGTCATAATTATCCGCGTTTGGAACTTGCAGTTGAAAAAAAGGAGAATCATTTGGAGAAGGAATTGTAATATTAGAAAGCTGATGCCTGAAATATTAATCAGTGACTATAGGCGTCGAATATTAGTTTATTTCAGAATCAAATAATACTGGGGGAAATAGGATGAGTAGCTTAAGTGATACTTAATCAGGAGATCGAAAAAACCGAATTTTCAAAAATCAAAGTATCTCTCCAAGAAATATGACAAATTTACACTTATAAGAAATTTTTTTAATTAGATGCTATCAGCTTTTGAAACTTTAGACACGCTTTTCTTAAAAGAATATTTTTAAAGACGGTAGGCAAGATATCGATCTACAAAATTATTGCATTTTGTAGTCTTATTTTAGATATAAAAATCTTGTGGTTGATTGAAGGTTTTTTTTTTCATTAAATGTATATTTTCAATATTTTTTTTTTTTTTTTTAAACAAAGAATTGCTGTGTCTTTATTCGGTAACCACCTTTCATAAAATGCTTGTCGGACATCATTACTAATGTCCACATAATTTAAAATCTATACGAAAAAAAATTAATAAACATTCAAATACAAAAAATGTTGTACCAATGCTTACGCCTTCCGAAACAAAATTTTCAAATATTCGCTTTATTTCGTGCTTCCAACTACATATAACCACTTAATTAAAAAGTGAATTGTTTCACTCGGCGCATCAAAATTAAAAAACAGCCTCTTCCTACAAAAAAATTTGTATCTTCATGACCTTTTGTTTCCTCTTTCCCCCGACGTTTCTCTAACGAAGACCTCAAATAAACCTACAGGGCAATTCAGGCGCCCCATCGCGAGTCGCATCCGCGCATCCGAGGGATGCCTCTCGAAAAAAATTTCCCGTCGAGCGAACGGCGAGAGGCGGCGCGGTATTTGACACGGAAACGGCATAATTCGGCGGAACAGCCGGCATCCCCGGAACTCTCTGTGTGTGCCGGGGTAGAAATTCGGGTTGCGCCGCGGAAGCGGCGGAAAGATGAAAAAGAAGGGGAAAAAAAAAAAGGAACGCGTCGGCCGCCCCAGACGAGTCTCGAGTATCTTGACGACTTACTCGACGGTTTATTTACTAGTGTGTCGACGTGGGCGCGGAGTGTAACGAACAATCTTGCAAATTGCCGGATCGGTATGAAAACGGCGTTTCACGGTTGGAGGAACTGATCTCCGGGGCTGCCGGGAAGAGTGACTCAATTAACGAGACAGATTGGCCAAATGAAAGGGCTTTGTCCGTAACGAGTGACGGCACAATTTGCCGCGCTTTATTCGATTCACCGTGGAATTCCGACTGATGCGGGGAAGGAGAGAGAGCAAAGAAATTGCGAGGATTCCGGTTGAAAGGACCTCGTCGTCCGCTAACTGGTCCGCCAGGCGGATTTATCGATTGAAGTAGCGGATCGTCGAGGTGGCGAGGCGCAATTTTTCGAATTAATAGACTCGGCTAAAGAGAGGACCGAGTGGTGAAGGGCGACGGGGGAGGACAGAGGGGGTAGACGGTGCCTCGGTTGTTCATGCATAATACATGCCACGCGCAGCAATATGTCGCCCTCGCTGCCTCCCTTGTTTTATGAATCCTTCTTGTCCCTTCAGACCGGCTATCTTGACTGCTTCCGAGCCTCGCCGCAGTTTTTCAGTGGCTCCGGCTTCGACGAGCCACCCCGTTGTTTCCTTTTCACGAGCTCCTCGAGATCCACTAACCCCGAACTCGTCCTCCCTCCGGAGGATTATTTTGAATAGCGAGGAACGACGCCCTTGCGACCTATGCACCGCGTCGAAGGAAGGATGACAGTGTGTCGTGCGCACGAGGAATGTGGAAGAACAGCCTCGAGGCGACTCGAGGAATCAGTCGATATCCGGCGTGGAGGAGAACAAGAAGACCGTTGGTTCCTAGACGAATCTTTGCTCCATTTCCGCTGCCTGGCCCCTCCTTGGCCCGTTTGCCTTCTGGCCCGCGAAAATTTATGGCAAATTGTTTTAACCGTCGGCGTAGCAGCACCTGGTGCACGAAATATACTAGAGGCAGCGAGGCTCCGAAGAATCGTGGCGCAGGGAATTTCGCGAAGGCGTACGGATCTGTGTCGCCTTTTTTTGCGACGGGAGCTTCGCGACACTGGGATTTCCGCCGTTATTGGCTACACCTGCTATTTTCTATCTATTAAGTTGCGAAATTGTAACGACCGATGTAGGCGCTCGGTAATTAGAAAGGGAGGAAGTGATCTTATTAACCGACCTGCGAGATTATTATTGTTAGACGAGGTCCAAAAGAAAAAGGAAAAAATTCCAGGTGAGAAGGAAGAAAGTCTCGGTGACACGGGGCGCAAATATTTCCTGTCGTGTCGAGGACGAGAGGACCCGTACGTTTCGCCACTTTATTACGAGGCTTACGCGGAGTTTCCTACCTATTAACTTTCGCGGCACGGGGACGGGGAGGGCAACGGGGAGACCAGAGAGAGTCTGCATTCGGCTTGAACTTTCCTCTAGCACCGTATCTTAAAGTCAGAAGTACCACAAGTGGTTGAAATGAAAAAAAAAAGATGAAGAGAGAAGCGCAAAAAAAAAACTAAAGAAAAAATACACGGAACGAGCACCGTTCCAAAAATTTTGTCGTTCCGCGGCGCGGAACAACGTGGGCGTTGTCGAGCAACGCGATAATTATCGTTCAAGCGAGATTCGATGAATTAATGGTCGCGAATGAGACGCGGCCGTTTAAAATTTCGCCATACGTACTGACGGCGCCGCCCCCCGAAGCGCCTTCCGGGGGTGTTTTTAATTACGTTGAAACGTGTTTAAAACCGGAAACGAGGGTGGCCGCGCTCGTGCATGCGAGAGAGAGTTTATATAAAAGCGCGGCCCATTATTTCTGGAACAGAGCAAACTTCATTGTCGCGAAGGACTGCCGGGGCGATCCGTCCCCACCGTTCCTCCCCCTTCACCGCGGGCATTGTATGGGTAACGCGGCGGCGAAAGTATCGCCCGTTTCAATTATTGAGACAAAAAGGAGCGGGATTCCTCGAGAGCGCCGCGGAATGTAAAGCTCTGCGACTGGCACGCCGAACGGAGAAAATTGAAACGCTCCGAGGTCCTCGAATGACAAAGATTCTCGAAGAAATTGGAGCAGAAAGTGACGCCAGGGATTAAGCCGAGGGACAAAGCGCCGCGGCCTGAAGCTGCGCGGGAGGGCGGGGTGAAAAATGTTGCCCTCTTCTGCGTGCTTCGCCGCGAACGTAAACGGCCGAAGCCGAGGGGTTGCGTGCTTCTGAACAATCAACTGGAATCACCGATTTTGAAATTTTAATCCCAGGGATTACTCTTTTTTATTTGTCTGTTAGATTGATGCACGTAAATTGTCGACTTTGCTATTTTTCTCGAAGGAGATTAGGTTTTATTGTTTGACGTCACTGGCTATTGTTGGAGACGCTTCAACTGTGCTCGTACTTAAGATAAGAAGGTTTCTTATCTTCTTTAACCGAATTAATTCGTCAATCTGGAGTAGAATGTATAGCTAATCTTAAAGTTCGTATTTATTGAGAAAGAGTTCATGAATACAGTTGCTTCATAATGTTGAACGGAAACCCGTCACAGGTTCAATGACTTGTACCTAAGCAGGTTGCTGCTTGCAAAAGTGTTCGCACATAGTTTGCGACCTGTTCGCAAACAATTTACAAACTAAACACTCATCACTAGAGCTGTCAAAGAATTGTAACTGACATGAGTTACATTTACTGAAGTCTGTTACCATATCCTTCCAATGAAATGTCTACTAATGGCAAATCGAGGAATGCGCAGCGTTTCTGTTAACTGAATCTTCATTTCAAAATTCCTACACTGAAATACCTTTACAATCACCAATTCTAATTATACCATCAACTAAGCGATGAAAAAATATTTATTCTTCAAATAAATAAACGTTCAGAGTTCAACGGCGTGCAGTCGAAATCAAAATCCTACAATCACAAATAAAACATTTCCATTTTTCATCGCGCGCGGGTAGAATATAATTATAGATAAATAAATATCGTCGCTGGAAGCGGAGAGCGCGGAAAATTCATGCGACGCAGAATGTGTTAACGCGTAATACAGCCCCGGGCGTATTCCGTAGCATTCGCGAGGAGGCGAGCAACGATACGCGTCGAGAATTTATTCTGGCGGGTAAACCGACATTAAAGGTTGATTTATAACAGTTAAGAGGATAAGAAAACAGCAGGAGAGCGCGAACGCGTGCAACTACTAGCAGGAATGAAAAATGGTTTCTAGAAACGGCTGCAAGGGTTCGAAAAGGGAGAAGGGAATCGGGGAGGGGGTTGGGCTGGTCCATTAACAGTTCCTAGGCGTCGTGAACGGAATGCGTGTTTTCGTCGGACTTTGTGAACAAACCGTGCAATGAAAACGCGGGATCCGAACCCTCGCGACCACTCCGCGCGTCTGTCGACGACAGGATTATGCGGAGAATGCAGCCTGGAGGGCGATTATGCGGTCGGGTCATGGACGAGAGGGTGATCCACCTCTAGAAAGACATCCTGGCGTATTTCGAAATGCTGGGAGCACGTGTATCTATATAGGGTATACATTATACGTACGACTCCCCGCGTGTATATATACATACGTATCTGTGTACGTATACGTATTACCTCGAGAATTTCGTGGATTAGAGGGAGGAAATGGAAGCCCTTGCGCGAGTGTGTCGAGACTCGAAATGTACCCTTCGAGCGTTACGCCGACCGCAGAATATTAATACGTTCTCTCTGGCCTTTCTGCAGGCGTCTCCGGGCCCTCTTGGAAGTCGCTCAAGCTTTTTCCGCCCGTCCCCGGCTGCCGGAGCGCCCTGCCGAAATTTATGTTCGTCTCCGGCATCGCTGCGGAGCGCGGTTAACGATAAAAGGAACGCGGGAATAACGATCTGGCAACCGGTTCGAGAGACTCCCGGATCCGCATTTCCGCAGAGAAGAGAAAAAGGAGTTGGTTGGGGTGGCCCCGACGAACCGAGGGAGTCCCGTTCGAAAAGAAATTCCAATCCCCTTGTCAGCGACAGGGTAACGGTTCGAAACGCACGCAGCCGGCGTAGCCCGCGTATTGCATTCCGTTATCTCGACCGGAGAACGGTTCCTCGGCTTCCATACCGGCTGGAAAAAATGAAGGGAAGCTCTCGCGAGCTCGCAGGGACGCGTAACCCGCGCGTTTATTGTCTTCGCTCCTCCCCCGCGACCCTCGGCGCGGTTCCTCTTTGTCAGTCGGGCGTTAAACGCGAGGCAAGGAACGAGAACTCGGAATATGCAATAAAGCCCGAAGCTGGTGGAACGGAGAACGACGTCGTGACGGGAATGCCATTCCGATAGGATTCTTCATCGAACCTTCTCGCTTCTTTTTTGCGCACCCCTCGTTCTTTTTTTTTTTTTTTCGCCGCGTCGGCGGTTCGCCCCGTTCGCCTCGTGTTGCTCCCTTCACCTCCTCGCGACTTCGCGGCTTCTCCGCCTCTCGCTCTTCTTCATTGTCTCCGGCCTCGTTCCCTCTCCTCCCCTCGGGCCGTTTCACCCTCACGCGGTCGGCACAACCCCATGCAAATGAAATTACCGCCCCACTTTTCCGCCGAGCGGAGATCATCGGCCTGCACGGTCGCCGCTGCCGCCGCGTCTCTCTTTCCGTTTTGAAGTCGTCTGCGCCCCCAGAAACGCGATAGGCGCCCGCGGAGAGCCGAACCGTGTCACGGAGGGCGCGGCAGGAGCTCGCGGAGATGGCCAACGAACGCACACGCGCAGGTAAAAGCTTAACACATCAAATGGGAACACGTATTTGCTCTTCGGCTGTCGTGCGCAAACAGCCACGCGTGAACGTGCCCGTAATACGCGCACGGGAGATTTGCCCGCGATCTCTCCTGCTCCCGTCCAACCTGCCCCACCAACTGCCCCCTCTTTACCCTGTTCGCCAGTTTCGTCGAGTTCTCCCTCCAACCACCGCCGTAGCCGCGCGTTCGTACGGTTTCCAGCTCGCCCTGTCCTCCCGGCGCGATCTGATTAACCCTTCGCGAAGGGCGACCTGACGAAACGCTCGTCCACCAAATCCGGGAATTAGTTGCCCGTCAGGGTAAGACGTACGTCGTCGACTTTGATCCTTCCCTCGACAGAATATTCGGCTTGATTTTCAGCGGTGACGGCGACCCGTTTTGGACGACCCAAAGCTGGGCCAAAGTTAGATGGAATCGTGTGCTTGGACTTCCGTCACTTTAGGGAATATAATTTGCGGTGGAGAGCTGGAGTTTCGGGAATGATTATCAGAATAGAGTATCTGCTTTTTGTTGAAATTTCTCTCCGAGCGAAATTAACTTTAATTTTTATCCAGTTCACTGTCCTCTGTTTGTAATTAAAACATTTTGTTATCCTGAAGAGGCATCTAAATCGCGCCAGAATCCATTAACCGGCATCTAGAATGCCGCTCCGTAATTAATCTAATCACAGGAATCCCAAGACTCGGCGCTCGCCATTTCTAGTTATCAGACTCTGGCCACCGAGTGTCTGAACATCAAGTCTCCTCGAAAAATCTAGCTATCCACCTGGTCCCCATTGTTATACCCGTAATTTCCATTCCGTTGTCAAAGGGGCGACGGCGTCGGCAGGCGGAAGATTTCCTAGTAAACGAAGGCAAAGGTACGCCGCAGGCTCCCCTGGGGTTCCTCGAAGTATTGCGGAGCATTTTAGCGTTAATTCGAGACAACGGGAATCGAGGCCATTGTTTGCTCTATCATAGGTCGAGGAAGAAACGAGAATAGGAGGCCGGCCATCTGTGTCGCGGTAACGTTCGCTCCGTCCGGCACGAATGGCGCAAGTTGCCTCAAGGGTCGCAGTCTCTATTAAAGCTGGATAGTCCTACGGACCTTGTCAGCAGATCAAAACGCGGAGATCGAGCCCTAAATAGGGCCGCATCGACCAATCCTCGTTTACGATTCTGGCATTACGCAGAATTGTTGCGAACTGCTTCATCCTCGTCGCACGGCTTAACAATTTTTAGCGTAAGCTTATTTTTAGATCGTGTCCCGTTAGATTTTTTTATGGATAGGTTATGCAGTGTTAGGGTGGTTTTTTGTTGGTGAAACATTCGCGAATATCGTTTACACGCAGTTCTTGTAAAAAGTTTGACAAATTTTTGTGAATCTTCTACAGGGATTCCGATGTCAAGCGAAGTTCTTAAACTACTGGAAAACCTTTTTTCGAGTTTGTTAGATTCTACTAAGAAATCTTAAAAAGTTAATGAAGGAACTATTCTTGAAAAACCCTTTGAAGGGAAGCAGTGATGCATTCATAACGAGTTCTGCCGTTGTTGTAGGATCGAAGAATCAAAATACTTCTGATCAACCTTAATGGCCGGGGATCCCAAGTTCGCGATTACGTGGTGCATAATACAGGAACGGCGCAGTTGTAGTTTGTTCCCGCGGGAGCGTTAACCGGGGGCCGCCCATTTGTCTGCCTTAATCGACAATGATGAAACGGAGAGCGGGTCTCTCTTCTTGAGCCGGTTAGAACGCGTAGCTCGAACGGCTCGAAACTCTAATAACAGCTTTATCGATAACCGTTCCGTTGCTCGGGGTTAACGAGCTGCCTACTCCCGGCGCATCAATCGATCTTCCAATAACCCAGAAATCAACTTTTCATCCTGAGGAAATGTTTGTTCGTGCCGCTTTTGCGAAGAAATAAAACGGAACCGGTCCTCCTTCGCGGTCGATTGAACTCCGATCGCTCGACGCGATACGAAGCAGGAGCTCGCGACATAATCGAATTCGCGCGGTTGCAAAACGACAAAGCGACGGGATTGCGGTGCACAATCGAAGGTGAAAAGAATCCCCCTGTCCCGGAGTCCGTATAACTCCGATAACGAAGGAATTCGACTGGAACGCCGCGACAGCGGACCCTCGGCTAATGAAGCAGCTTTTCCCGGTTGGCATCGAAACGTACGGGAAGGATTCGAGGAATCCTGCGTCAGAGAAAGAGAGAGCGCCAGTTGGTTCGGTGAACGATTAGGTGCTCGTTCGTAGACAAGCTCCTGCGGATTAAGAGGGTAGGTATCGCCGGTAACAAGATTATCCCGGAGAAGAAGCACGAACGGAGGCGGTCGGGGGCAGGGTCTCGCAGTGGACGGCCACGGATGGATGTTGCCGGGAGGGTTAGAACCCGCGTGCTCTAGTTGAAGCCCTATCCGTATAGGTATCTGCTGTAGAAACGAACGCTGATCTCGTTACCGTCTAAAAAAAACACACACACACACAGGAAAATCCCGGAGTCTCGGCGGTGGGAAACGACGGGAGGGAAACGAAACTACCGGAGGCAAAGCCACCTACTTCATTCCGTCCGCGCAGGATCGATCCTGCGGAATTTATCCTGGCTGCGTTGCCGTCCGCTAGATATTCCTTTCGTAAACTGAAATCTCGACCCCGGCAGCGTAGTTAGCGGCTCGACACCGGTGCAGAGAATCCGGTTTAGGAGACATAAAAATGCAGTCCCGAAACGGGGAGGAAGGCAGCGGGTGGAAAATTATTTCGCTGGATTTATCGGCGGCCGGATTCAATGAACTCGAAGAGAATTACGACCGCGAAGTTTGGTCCGAGTAGAGGGGAACGGAGTTTTACTTTCGACGATTCTTCCTCTTTAGAGACGTGCCGCAGTTTATTTGGGAATCTCCGCGAGGTCAGAAATAGGGGCGTAGTTCGCGTCGAGCGACTCGCGTGATTTACGCGAAGATTTCGGGGCAAGTTTTCTTGGAGAATGTTGGGAGACGAGAACAGTAATGGTAGCTAATTTAGCCTAGATACTTTTGACGTGACTTCACTTCGCTTAAGTATAGTCTATCTTCTTGCGATCGTCGGTAAGCAACCTTTATGCAGTTCATGCATATGAAATTTTTGAGGTCATGCAACGTTCCTCCCTTTTTTTTCCTTTTTGATTAAAATGTAGGACGCTCTTGTCGGTAATGCTGATGAAAACTCTGGTTTCTTTCAGCCATCCTATTAAGGTCGCGAATCCCAATTTTCTAAATGTACGTGGATCTGTCAATAATATCTCAGCAGTGCGTTGGCCATTCGGAGAAAGATTCGGGGCATCGAAGCATCCCCTGCGAAGTTTCCACCGATACGCACCGCGAGACATTCGTACTGACGAGGAACTTCCACCCTAAACCAGAATACAAACTTTCCCCCTTGTGTCTGAGAAAGTTCATATCAGAAGGGTCTCTCGCTGACCCTGAATCGTTCTCTGTTGAAACTTCCAATCGACTTCCATCGACAAAGAATTTGCATGTATCCCCATGACTATACCAGAAAAAAGGGGTGTTTTCTTTTCAGCAAGCGTCTTTATTAAGCAGTGCATTTAAGAGATTGTCCCCGAAAGGGACGTTCTTGGAACGTCCGATTCGTAAATGGTTGGAGTTTCCTTCGTCGGGAAACTACTCACCACTTTATTGTAAGAGAAAAGGAGTCGGTCGATCGGATTGCTTGGACCAGGATTCGAACCTGGATATGTTCCGCTTGCCGGGGCGACTGCTTTAACCAATGAAGCTATCCAGGGCCAACCGACAACTCTGATTCTCCTAATCGATATAATCCAAACGTAAACAGAGACACAGGCGCCGACCGCCTACATTATAGAAGAAAAATTTTCTGCCGTCGCTGCAACCGCGTAGAATAATATTCCTTTCCCCGCGTTTGCTTTCGCCTCGGAGTGCTCGATGAAAGTGCGAGAAGAAACGGTACGAAGGAAACTTCTTACCGCCTTGGAATTTCTTTTCGCACGGCCACTTAGGATAAACAAGCGCAAAACAAACCGACACAAAGATTCTGGGAAATATTCTTTCCCTTTATAGCGCCTCACCGAGAACGTCTCTGATTCGCGAAGAGCGACAGCTGAAATTAAATTCTGACGCGTTTCGTGCACCGAAGATATTTTCGTTGCGCGTTCACGACCGTTCCTCGACACCGCTTTCAACCGCCTCGCCTTCCGGCGGACTATGATTTCATCCCCGTCTACGATTTCATCGCCCGCCTTCCTCCGCAACGCTTAAGACGCGGCATCGACGCTCAGATCGTTTTATCTCGTCGGCGTCTACCGAAAGACCGTAACGCCGGCCGCGACCAGCTCGGAAAATTGAATAAACTCGCCCCCGGTTGCGACCGCGTCTCTCCACTACGAAATCTCGCACCCTTTATACGCGAATCTGGCGCGCCGCCTGAATAACCGCCGTGTAAAAGCGGAGTTCTGGACGCGAGGTATTCATCGAGTTCATGAAAAATCCTCCTATCCCTTCCTCTCGCTCTTCATTGCCGATTAATTGCTTCAACTCCTCCTCTAAATGTCCGCTTTATCGACTAACCGTCATCATCGTTCACGCTCGCGACGCGCTGCGTGCAATTTCACACCGAAACGAAACTTTGCTGAGCGCGGAAAAATGCCGGACCGTGAAAGGACAATTATACGTTTGGGTGCGTCGCACTGGGGCCGCCCACGATCGCCCTTTTCAATTTTTTAATATTGCGTGGGACGGCGTGTAGAAATCTTCACTGCCGACGCGACGTCGGACCACGCGTCAAATCGGAAGCACGGCGAACGGGGGAGCGAAGTTAATTAACGACAGAACAACAAGATTCCTCCGATTTCAATTGCGCCTATTACGAAGCTGAGGGACGCGAGTTCAAACCAACGTATTTCAGCAAATATTGCCCAGAGCGTGACGTCAGCGCGCTTAACAGTACATTATGACCACAGGGCATGCGGCACGAAGGGCACAGGGCATGCGGCACCATTATGAGCCTAAACGCAGAACAGGAGTGCATTCAACTGCCTGTAAATTGGGTAGACCCAGGGCTGAGTAAAATAGTATTTGAAATAAAAAATAAAAATATTTTCAGAGATTATTTCCAGAACTATGTTATTTTGAATAATTTGAAATATCTATTTATTTTTGTATTAATGGAAATACTATTTGAAATATTTATTTAATCTCTCAAGTATATGAAATATATATTTCAATTATGTGTTTCCCAATACGAACTTAAAATAGTTACTTGAAATAAATATTTCTGCTATTATTAGTGGAATGAAACTTCAGCACTACCTTTCACCGAAATAAGCTATGGATATATCTAGACATTCATAACTATGCTTATACATTATAGAGTAAGAGAAAGATGTAAGTAAAATACTATGAAATACTAGTTGAAATAATTAATTTCCATATATCCTTAAAACAATATTATTTCAAATATTTATTCCTAATACATTCTACGAAAACTATTATTTCAAATAATTATTTCTAAAACATCGTTCAGCAAATATTACTTCAATTAATAGCTTCTATACATGTGTAATAAATAGATATTTTCAACTATTCTTCTATGTAGAACTAAGAAATAAAATAAATGCTGAAATACTACTTTATTTGAATAAAAGTATTGTAATTACTATTTCCAATACGTTTTATTTGAATTGTACCCAGCACTGGATAGACCAACGAATACGAAAGGCGTGTCGACCTTAGGCCATTTATAGACTAGATCGAGAGTATCTGTGCTTCTCTGCTTCCACCCTTCACAGTCTCGTCTTACCTGTAGGCGGGCGTAATTGCGATACCGACTTAGACGGCCGTAAAGATGACGTCCAGGGGAAGGAACGTCCGAGGGCCGGTTGTATCTGCACGGCGACAAATATTGACGATAAAACCTGTTACGATACGATCCTGTAATGTCCCGTGGAAAACGCGCAATTACCGCAAGCGGGGCGGGGTTCGAGGAGCGGAGAGGGATGGTGGGGGCGACAGCGTTTCATAAATTCGAGTCACGGCTCCACGGAGCTCTCGTCGTTTCATTATTTCCGGTGTGTTTGACCTTTCGATCGACCCCCACACCCCCGTCAGGTTGCCAGCCTGGAAACGATACGACCGGATTATCGTGTTCCAAGCGAGTTCGTGAATCATACACCGGAACGTATTATCGTAATTCGATCGCTAAAACCCGCCTGCCTCTCCCGTCGGCCAGCGCCGCCCGAAAATCGAACGCTGACGGCTCGGCTGTCCCGCGACGTCGAAAGAAAATCGTCCCGGATAGATTTCCCGGCGACCGTGGGGATCTCGCGCGAATATTCACAAGCGCGAATTACGGCTCGACCCGGCGCGCCGCGCATAATTGTCGGGCGCGAAACGTCAGTGATATATCATAAACTATGTGAATTATTGGCGGAGAAACTAGACGGTAAATTAACACGCAACGCGGTTATCGTTTTATTGAATTATTCATGCTGGAGAACGATAGCTAGCCTGTCCCGTGCCATTTTGATCCCCCCCCCCTTTTGCACCCGCGGCGCCGCACCGGTGTTTAATGCGCCGGTATCTTTAACAAATTTATCTGAACGCCCGGCCTCCATTACCGCCGCCGATCCGCGCGTGCTAACGCTAAGTAACCGTCCGGTCGCTCGCGAAATCGTTGCAGCGCGTGCTGATACTCGCGACTTACTCGCAACCTATTGCCCTCCGCACCTCGTAAACTATTTTTAGATGTTCGCTCGGGGAAATAATTAAGCGTTGACGGAGCTCTGCTACGCGGAAAGCTCCGGTTCTTGTGAGATGGTCGATGTTAAGCAGCGGGTTGGTCGCGGCGTAAATCGCCTGAAACTGAAGTCAGGTTTTTGAGGGGATATTAGTACTTTCAGTTGGTATCAGTTGGTTAGATATTTGAATAAGCGATCAGTAGACTGTGGATTTTATGCATCTATGACAATTCTTAATATTCTACAAATCTTTGGGGTTGTTGACAGTCGCCAAAATATGCAGAATATCAAATAATTCAATTTCACAATATTTAGAAAAGAAGACATACTGTTATTCAAGTTTCAGTTCGTTGCATGCATTCCTAAACATTCCATTTTGCATAGAAGTCCGCATTATAGTGATCAGTGGTATGGAGGGATGTTGGGGAAGATTGAAAAATTCTATTCGGTTTAGAACTCGAAAATTCTGAATCCTAAGCGTCTTCATTTATCTAGCATTTTCGCAAGCAATCCGAGAATTTCTCTTGCATATAATTTGTTTTCTTATTCAAATCTCCAAAATGCACGGAATCAGTCCAAAGATCGATCGTGCCAAATTCTAGAAAATTTCTAACCCTCAGTACTTATCATTCACTTACCTAACGAGGTGTTCGTCGACAGGGTGAAAGGTTTTGATGGATACTCAAAGGTTATCAGGTTCAAATCTTGGAAGACGTTCACCGGGTTGTCCAGATAGCATCGGCCTCGATCGGATCTCGAGTCGAAAGATTAGACGATCGAAAGGAGGCCGAGGGATCGAGTGCAGCCAGGGGCGGGCCGAATAAAATAAAAGAGCACTTTTCCTTAATGATTGGAAGGCCCGTCCATTAAAATCCTGCTTACTCACCGAGTGCTCCGCCATTGTCCTAATTAGTCACGAATTCCTCGAGAGCCTCTCGTCCCCTCCGGTATGCGTTCCCCATTTTTTCCTTGTCTTTTTTAATCTTCCCCCCCAAGTCTATCGGTCGTCTTCACCGGGCGTCTGCGGCCAGGATATCCTGCCAATTATTTCTTTCCTCTTCATCTAATAACTCGGGGAGGGAAGAGGACCCGAATTGCTACGAATTAAAGCTACGACAATCCGACCGGACCCGAATAACTCGAACCGCTCGAGTCCTTACCGGTTAAGTGGCTCGAAAGCAACTTTCCACTTTCCGCTGCGAACCTCCTCGCAAGCTCGTTCTTATTCTTTCGCGAGCGTATCACTTCGAAGAGGACGCTTCGCTGTTCGCTCCCTCGTTCTTTCTCCGTTTCCACCTTGTTTGGCTAGACGCCGCGCCTTCGACGTGATTTTCCTTACGACATTTCGTACCCCCCGGCCGGCACTCGCGCGGCTTTTACTCGTCGAAATAACGTACACAGGTTCTCTCCCCTTAAATCCCATCCCGCACGGCTTTCACGAGCCACGGTACATTTTGCTCTCGTAAATGTCTCTATCATCTCTGTATCACTTTACGCCCTTATGCTTTTACCTCTCGCCCGGCGTTACTTTTCCGGCCGCGCGATATTCCGCGATGCCGTTAAACCACCGTTGTAACGGAGACTTACGAGATCCCCGGTCGGCAATGACGGCCGTTACGCCGAAAGGGACGCCTGCCGAGTGTCTTTTAACAATTTTCGTAAATGGATTTACGCGGCGCGATATCGACACCGTCGAAAACGATCGTTCGCCCCTCCTCGCCACGTCCCAGATTTCCCGTCGCCTTTGGAACATCACCATTCAAGGAACGAGGAAATATTATATTTGTAATCATTATCGTCACGGTTTTCGCAACCCGGCGGAAACCGGGTTAAAGAGGAAACGACTTGGGAGCCAAGAGGGAAGAGAGGAAAGCGCGAAATAATAGGAGCGTGTAAACGTAATAGCGGACGTGTATTGAGAATCAACACGAGCTCGCTAACGACGCGACGTCGCGCAGAAAGGAGGCCGAGGAGCGCGGAGGCGGAGCGGAAAGTAGGCGCGGTGGGTTATCGCGAGTCGCGAAAATTCGCCAAGTCGACGACGCCTCGGAACAAAAAGCGGCAGCTGCCACGTGACAGCACGCGGATATTAAATTGCAAAGGAAGGGGATGCGAAAAAATGGGAACGGCCAAGGAGACGCGGGACTTCCGTCGTATTTCAGGGGGGCACGTTTCACGCATCACAACTTCTCAACGCGGAGCATAAATAACTCGCGCCGGTGGCAGCGCGCCTGAGCCCCCGCATTTTCCTTCGCTGCACTCTCCGTAACTTCATTGGTATTGCCCTTAAATCATCGTGACTCTGTCAAATTTCTTGAAACATTGTACGGCCACGAACATCTCGTGAATCACGCGAACGCGAGTTCGCCGAGTCATAAACGATCGATCAAAAAACAAATTCGGTCGAAACCGCTTCGACACGCGAGATGAAGAGTCTGGACAAATTGGCTGACCCAGACGGAGGGCGTGAACTCTCGGAACACGACCCCCCTTTTTTTTACAGAACATCCCTCGAGCCTGAAGCTTCCATACATCTTCCTGTTTTTCCTGTTTCTGTCTCCCATTTTAATTTCTCAGACATTATCTCCGTTTGGACTTATGCAAGACGCATGTCGGCCATTACGCTATTGACATCGATCAAGTGCATTGCCTTAAACTGCTGGAAATTGCTCGATAAATTCGCGAAGAAAATCTCGAGACACCGAGACACCTGCGATTTTACGGGCGCGAGGGTGGCAATACGTTATTCAAAAAAGGGGAATGGCCTCGCTGGCGGCGCCGCGCCGGATCGTATTTCCAATCTCGCCGCCTTGTAATCCAACCGAGGAGGGAGGTGGGACGGAGGATATTTCGAATTAGCCAGGAATCCGCCCAGAAAACGTTTGGACCCTTCGTTTAACCCTTCTTCGCGCGCTCAGACCGCACCCTCTCCCTTCCTATTCTCTATTTTACCCCTCTGATTTTTACCTTCTTTTCTGGAAGGCTCCGCGTTCTCCTCTTTTCAACCGCAGCCTTTCTTTGTTCTTTAAGTATTTACCGCTCCTCCTCGAGATTTCTTCCCCTCCACCCCCTCGAACCTCTCGCCCCTTGTTCCTTTGCGTTCGTACGACGATAGAAGCGGAGAAGTTAGCAGGAGTTAATCGAGAAGAAAAAGCGACGTCGCGGTTGAAATATTGAAATATCACCGGCGGAACCCGCGAGAACGTTGAACTACATTAATTCGAGCTAATTAATTACCGGCTGGCAGCGGCGCAGTTCTCTCTAGCTCTTACGGCGCGCCGCTGTACTTATCGGAAATAATTAATTGCTTCGCACGGCAATATCAAGCCACGATGTAACTATTCGCCGGGGCGCGGGCTGGGGCTATCATATAAAATTTTCAATAATTAATTACCGTCGCATTAATATAACTGATTGTTATTTGCTCGGTACCGTAATACGTAGCCCGCAGTCGACGCCGAGCCGCCGCGCCGCCGTCCGAAAGCCGCTGAATCTGCCACCAACGACGCGATTACGCGGCTCCCGTTCAATTTCCAAAATTCGTTTTTAATTGCTCGGAACAATGCGCGATTGCGGCGGCAACACGGCGTGGGATGAATACTGTTGCACACATGACGTCGCTTTCCATGGAATCTGTTCAGCCAATTGTGGCGCGCATATTTAGACTATCTTAAATACTGACGAAAGATTAATTGATACTTAAACCTTTTAATTTATGGATATTGATGATTTCAGCGAATGAAAATCTGAGCAAGTTTTAAATTTGAAAGTTCAATGTACTTCAAAATTCGGTTTAGAGAATTATAAGATAAGGAAAGTTCTTCATATAACTTTTTAAAATGGCATTCTTTCTTTAAACTTCAGGCGATCCTTAGATTCTTTTTTGATCCAATAATATTAAGCGAGTGTAAAATTTCATGCCCGATTTTTAAAGCAAACTCAACTAGAAATCAGGTATAAACTTTTGTACTCGCCTAATACTTTCTATTTTCTCCAATAGTTGTTCTAATTTCGAAGAAAATCTGAAGGGATTATTATTATTTATGTTTCTTATATTTGATGATTACTTCAACCACTAGTTTTCTCCATTTGCAATGATATCCTAACACTAAAAATTATTAGACATCAGACGTTTTTGAAAGGAACGCCTAAGGGTTAATGTAGGGCGGTTCAATAAGAAATTTTGGACGGTTTCCAAATTCCCTCGACTTTAGCACTCGATAAATTCGTCAGGCCGCTTTTCAGCGACGATTAGATTTTTAATTACGCGCGGCCGTTCCGCATCCTTTGGAAAAAAAACCGTGTTACCGTCGCGTTATAAGGAAATATGAGACATAAGTATTCCCGTTCCCACGACCGGCCGGCAGTAAATTATAAAAAAGGGGGTGGAAGCGACCAGGTGGCAGCGGTGGGGGGCAGAAAAAAGAAGGATCTCGAGATAAATTTACGAGGAACGCCGCAAGCTCGTAGACAAGTGGCGCGTCCACCTCGTAAAATCTATGCCTCTCTCTCTCCCTTCCTCTATTCACCTCCGGCTCTCCCTCTCCCTCTCGGCAACCCTCCCCCTTCCCTCTACCTTTCTTCCCGGTTCTCTCGTCCTCGTCGCCCCTACTTCGGAGTTCTCTCTATTTTCGACGAGCATAAAGTCCACAGTGGACTAACGCGGGGGCGCATTTACAACCCTTGGACTCGAAAGCCAAAGCCAGTGTGTATGCACGTTGATTAACCCCCTTGTAATTCCACCCTCGTAGTTACGTTAACGCCACGTACCAAACCCCCGCCCCTGTGCTTTTTCACCCTCTAACTCCTGCGTGTGTGCCGCAGTTACCGACCGGCTTTTTCTCTCCCCCCAACCCCTCGGTCCCTTTCGGTCGCGTTAACCGTGCCGATTTTTTTTTATTATCCCATCCGCCCCCGTCCTGGCCCGTTTGTATCCCTAACGCTCGTTCTTTCTCGGTTCGGCGAAACGATTTTTCACCCTTTCGCCGTTCCCGTACCGGGAACCTCTTGATAATCGTGTCAACCCTTTTGCGAGACGCGTGCGTTAAATCGACGCTCTCGACGATCGAACCTCCGCTCCGTCGTGCAAAAATCACCGCGACGGAAGGCGTCGTTTAATTTGCGGCGCGATTCCATCTTGCCTCCTCGAGCACGCGAGGACGGGAGCGATTAATGGCGTGCGTCTCGCGACACGAGGGAACGAAGCAAGTTTCGCGAGACGCGCGCGCCTCCGCGCCCCGGTCCCGTCGCGAATTTCAGGCTAGTCTATTAATTAACGAGCACGCCGCGTATCGCATTTGCATATAGCTCATATTTTATTTATGACCGCGCGGGTCTCCGATACACCATAATTTCACCGGGGCGCGCATAGTTCTCCATAATACGGCCAATTCGTTTTTCCGCGGCGACAAGGTTCCGGGGGGAGACTTACTCGCGTGCTGATTACATTCCGTCCGGTGATTAGTGTCGCGACAATTTGCGAGCAGACCTTCGTGCGTCGTTCGACCCTCGAGAAAAAACTTTTTCTTCGTTCCGCTTGATCGCCGGAGAAGCCACTCCTCTTCTTTCCTCCTTTTTCTTTCTATCCTCCGAACGGAAGTTCGACGTGGCGCGGGGCAAAGCCGACCGGAGCGGTTGCACCGAGTCGCGAGACGTTTTATAAAACGGTGTTTATCGTCGCCCGCAGGCTCGCAAAGCGCTTCAACGCCGCATAACTATCGATCGATCGGAACGAAAAACCGTTTCGTGACTGGCCGCGGGAAACAGCGTGCTTTCTTTGCCTCTTATTGGGTGGCTGGCCGACAGCCAGCAAATCTTCTCCGCAATTTCTTTCCCGAGCGCGGGCCCGAAGACACAAAGTCTGTAAGTCAATTATAAGGTGGGAATGGGGGGCTTGCAATAACGCCGGGACGATATAAAGGGAGCCTGCGGACTCATGATGCGGCCGCCTCTGTCTCTTGGGGCTTCTGAAAGCAATCTTGCTTACGACTCGAGCATTGTCTTCGCCGCACCGACGTTTCCGACCTCCGATGCAGTTTTATAAAATCTTCGAACTCTTAAAAGACGACTGAATCGCGAAATTGAACTTCGAGGAGGCTGATCGTAAAAAGGGAAACGTAATTTGCGGATTTGTTTGTTTTCGAATCACAAGAATTTTTATTGGAGAGCATAGAGAATATTTAAGACTTTTATTCTGAAAGTGGATTTCATAGAAAATTGCTTTAAAATATGCGGAGATTTTACTTTTAAGTGAAATTATTTTTTACTCATTTCTTAATTTACTTCAAAGCATTAAATTACGTTGAAGAAATGATTAAAAGCAACTCCGTCTAAAATGAAATTCGCCGCGTATTTCAGAGCAATTTTAATGAGATCCTAGCAATGATTAAATATTAATATAACTAAAATTTCTGTAATATAATAAATATGTAAACATGAAACCTAAGATGTGAAACATACCCTTAACAAAAGGGACTCGATAAGAATCCGGTTGCAAGTACCTAAGTACTAAGAACCATGGAGTAAGGTAATAGTTTCCAGATGTTCTGCATTCTCCGCGCGAAATTTTGTAACCCTGTTAAAGTATCTGAACATAGTTACCTGAAACTCTAATGAACAAACTTCGCCGATCTTCTGCAAAAACCGTGCCTTGTAATATCCTCTCCATTTCCACACGGTATAGAATCGAGCTTAATGACAATGAGACATCCAGAACAATCGAGAGGATGTATAAAAATGTTCGACCCTGACTCCATTGATTTCAATCCAACAAAAACGTCCGGCGAAATACCAAAAAGCTGTTCTTGGCCCGTTGTAGAAGTCGCCCGCAGCCGAAAGTGTGCACCCGACTCCGACTGGCGGATCGCCAACGATACGTTTCGACGATTCCCAGGATCGTTCGGTAGCTCGACGAAAGGCACCGCGCCGTTAAACGTGAAAAGCAACGCGGCCGGATCAATTAAAAGACGTGGAAGAGGATTTCATGGAAGAGGTGGGTGGGAAACGAAGCGAACCGGGGTGGAGAAATGGGGAGCCATGAAAGAGCTCGTGGAAGGGTTGCGAGGTGGAAGAACTAAACGACTAGCAGCTAATATCGCGAGAAATACTGTTATTGCCGCTAATATTTCGCGAAAAGTTCCAGCACCGAAGCCTGCCCGCCTCCGGGAAATCTCCTTACGCCCACCCGTACCCCCTGAACGCCCCTTTCCATTCCCCTTTTGCGAAAGGATTGCGAGCGATACCGTCCACATCGCACCTCGTTTCGCCTCTAATGCACGCTTCTCGTTTCGCAACGAAAACGAACGATTCTCCCCTCCAAATTAATTCTCGGGAGAAGGGGAACCGGATCACCGAAGGTGAAATTCTTCCGGGTGGACTGAAATTTTCGCCTTGATTTTCAGTAAAAATCCCGGGGCACTTTTAACGCGGCCCCTCGCTTCGGTACCTCTTCGTTACACGCCGCGTGTAAAACGAACGGTCTCGTTGCGGAATATGGTGAAGCACGGTTGTTCAAAGGCCGGTGCACTTTACTAGTACGTTGGTGGAATGAACGTTGAACAGGAATTATTAAGGGCTAGTGTTAAAGTTAAATGCATTTCCAAATGCGAATGAATTTTTATATGAACGCTTTTTATTCATTAGCGCGGTTAACCTTTCCTCAGGAGAATAAATTCATAATATGTCGGACAGGGATTAAGTAATGGATATAGGGAAAAACAGAGCTACAAAAATTTATGAGAGGATACATTTTATTGCTTCCTTAGTATCGCTTTTTCTCTCAGTTAACAGTTCAAGGATTTAGAAGGGAGTTGCAGAAAAATCACTTAAAATGTTTTGACATAAATTTCTTCAGAAATTTAAATACTTGTTTGATGTTTAGCCCTTCTATAAATTTAATTTATTAGAAATTTGATTATTAACACATCATTATGAATGTGAACAATGAAAATTTTATTGTATATCTAGGAACAACAAACGTCGATGTTAATACAAACTTTCTTATATTTTTTAAAAATAGGAACGGTTATTTTAGGACATAAAATTCACTATTATGTCAAAAAAGACACGTAAGAGGCATCTGCTATGACCCAGTTTATTTTTCCTCGAGAATAAAACAATTTGTTATAAATCTAAAAATAAAGAACTTTTTCCCATTTGATAACTTCATAAATTTCCGATTAAATATATCAGGTCTAAAATTTTGGTAAAAAATACTCGCCTCGAGGAACAACTTCCAAACTCATTTACCGTGGCCTCCCCAAGGAACAATATTCAATATACGATTTCCCAGGCCCCCGGAACACCGAAGTCGCCCCCTCCCCCAAGGTTTCAAGCCGTGAGGCTCGGCAAAGGAGCGGAAACAGGGTAGGAGCGCATTTCAGTCGTATTTCCCGCCGCCTATTAACGTCAACGAACTTAACCGTGGCCCGAGACGATGGTTTTGCGCGCGTGAGTTCGAGCCCCGCGTCGCCGTTACTTCGTACCGCTTTATCACCGCGGCCTTTTTCGGTCAACAACTAATATCGCGGGGAAATACCGTTATTGCCGCTAATATTTCGCGCGTAGTGCTCCGTGAAATCTCCTTATAACTCGGCGCGAGCGGAAGAGTTGCCGGGGCGATATCACTCCCGTTCCATTCGTTCTTCCGACGTAATTCAAGTCGACTCTTGTTCCGAAGCCCTCCTACAACGACGGAAGATTCACGGGGATGCGACGGCCCGACGGCGGGAGGCAGATATTTTTTCCTTAAATTATTATTGTCTGCCGACTGAAATTTTATACGACTTCCTGCCGAGACGAGGGCACCTCGAAAAGCCTTTAAACGGTGCACGTTTCCTCGCGGAACCGTGAATTCTCTCACTCCCCCTCCCCCTTTGACCACGGGACCATTTGCTCGTTGAAATATAAACCGCGAGGCTCTGTCCGCGTTAACGTCAAAATATACTCGAAAGCGGCTTAACGAGGCGGCGCGTTTCAATTTTCGTCGTTAGCCGCGACCCGCGAGG
Source organism: Perdita meconis (assembly GCA_030770465.2). Classification (NCBI taxonomy): domain Eukaryota; kingdom Metazoa; phylum Arthropoda; class Insecta; order Hymenoptera; family Andrenidae; genus Perdita; species Perdita meconis. The sequence goes on from JASKOS020000016.1 coordinate 7,151,589, forward strand.
TCCTCCTTAATCGAGAAGTTTCTTTCCCCGGGACTTCCGGGACGAAGTTTACCCGTCGGTGAACTCGAGCCGCGATAAACCACACGGTTTACGTCAAATGCATGCTCGCCGGGGAAGCGCTCAAAAAGCGACAGTAAACTGTACATTTTATCGCCGCCCCCGTAACGGTTAGAACCCATTACTGGTGCGGAGGATACCAGCCAGCACTCCCCCGCGTTTTTCCGGCGGAACACGCCCGCGATCTGGGCGAGTCCCTGCCGGCAACAATCGAATCACGATCGCGGTTCGATTCGCACCTAAGCGATGCGCGGTGCGGCGTTTAATACGTAACGCCGACGCCGCGAAAGCGTGAGCGTACGTATGAGATGATCAAAGGCTCGTTTCCGCGGTGTAATCCGTCGGGTAGTTTCTTACTCGGCGCCCGCACGAACACCGCATGATTCCTCTATAATCCTGTAATCCACCGCCACCGGGAGTCTATTACACTCTCTTTACATAATCTATACGATCGGGGGATTAGTTCGGCCACGTCGGTATCGGTATACGGGTGCGTCGCCCGTAGAAAGTGCATTATGGTGAGGGTTTACGACCGGCGCGAGGAAACGCCGCGTCTCGAAGCGGTAGAAATTATTTCGCGAAACTGATCGTAACCGGTGACCCTGGGAAAATTCTCTGGGGGGAATCGAACGACACCGTCCACCGGCTTTTCCTTCGTCGTCGTCTTCGGACTCGGGGGGGTTGGACGGAGTCGGTAAAACTCGGCGTGTCGTAAACGTAACGCCTCGGCGCGGTGGAAGCCAGTGGCCCCGTAGTTAAAAGGATTAGTCGAGATGCCATTGCTTCGTCCCCTCCTTTCCCCTTCGGTTGACCGCAAGGCGAAGTCGGAGCGACGATCCTTGGTAAAAATTTCACCGGAAACCGGTGCAATATCGGTTTTACGGGTGCGCGGTAAAACCGAAAGATGCTTCTAAGCCCGTCGTACGGGGCGTACGTGCTGGCCGATGGGCGTTAAGGGGTTAAAGGCACGTGAGAAACCAGACGGGACCGGTCGTCGTTGGGGCGGTGTTATGTCAGGGGACGCGAGGTCGAAAACACCTTTCCCGGAGATATCGACAGCGTTTCATCAAGTGCGTCGACCGATGATGAAAGGATAACAGGAGATGAGTTACTGGGCGATGGGGACCCCCGGGACTTTATGGCGAAGAAGTCGCTTTAGCTTTTAGCTTCTCCCGTATATCACGGGAGCCACGGTTTAGGTATATACCGAGGAATACTAATTTTTGGATTATTTTATGCCGCGCATGGTTTAACTTCCCCCGGGTATACACGCTGCAGAGTGGCTTCTTCGCGAGAAACCGGGAGAAGAGAAAAGATCTCTTAGATGCGGCTTTAAATCCCGAGAACTTTCTGACCGAGGAAATGCTGCAGTTAAGCATCTTAGGTGGAATTGCTGATATATGTGTCTACACTTTTGAAAGTTTTATTACTGCACGTAGGGCCATAGTCGATACGTGGCTGACCATACGCAGACCCTTACTACTTAAAAATGCTTGAGGCAGTAGTCACGTAGGGCTATTTCAGACGGGATGCTCAGTGGCTGATGATTGAGCTCGAAGCATGATCGCTGAACGTAAATAGCTGTGCTTTAAAACGGACGGAGTGTATTTAAGATTTAAGACGATCGGAATAAAAAATAACATGCTATACAGGGTGTAACAGGAATGTTGCACTTTCTTGTAAGTAGTGATTCCTAAGATGATTTTAAACAACTTTTTCCTTAGCGAAAATGTCAGGTGGAGCTTTGTTAACAAGTTATTAACGAAAAACACCGACCAATCGGGGAGTGAGTACAGCGGATTAATGATGGTGCGCACAGCTGGAGCCTGAGCTGAAATTCATCCACTGTATTCGTGTTTGTATTGGTCGATGCTTTTCGTTAATAATTCGTTGACAAACTCTCACCTACATTTTCGCTAACGAAAAAGTTGTTTAAAATCACTTCAGGAATTACCTCTTTCAGAGGACTGCAACATTTTTGTTACACCCTGTATAAAATCTCAAAACCTTCAAAATTTTAAAGTTTCTGATAATACATTGCATATTATTCAATCCACTGATCGAAGTAGAAACCGAAAATAATAAAATTATAGAAGTTAAATTATAACAAAATAGTAGCAGACGTAGAATCTTCAAATATACTAAAAAGGCATTAAGCGCTCCCATTAGTTGCGCAAATTATGGAAACAAAAAGGTGACAAGCAAAGCATCGCGCGAGGAGCTTAAAACGCGACACGGGGCCAAGCACCGTGGGATTTCGATACACGAAAAGTTAAAGGCAAGTTGATTTATGGCGAGAGGTCTTAGGTGAAAAACGGCGATCGAAAGTCGCGAGGCGGAAACATCCACGGCTTCCGCGCTCGTACGAAACGGCACGGTCTCATGCAGCTTAAGTACATGTGCCAACACGATTCGCCGCGAATCGAGTACGATCCGAAAATGGAGAACCACGACCACGGGAAACGCGACAAAGCTCCCAGATCGGCCTGGAGGCACGCGTTCCTGCGACCCCCCCCCCCCCCCCCCCCCTCCCGACCTCGGTAGAATCGAACAGGAAAATTAAAGTTGCAACCACATCGCGTCGAGATTTATCGTTCTCCGTCGGTCGACGCGTTTTTCCTCACGGCGAATTTTCATTCCTGTCGGATACGCGCCTTCCGGATCTGCCGAAATTTTCCAGATTCCTTTCCATCGACCGTGCCATTCCCCGGAGGAAATCTTCGACATACTTTCTAAACGAATTTCCAGAAGTTGGCGAGACTCGTTGGCCGAAATCGTGCCGCGCGGAATTACGAGGCGGAGCCGCCGCGAGGGATCTACCGCGACGGACGAAAAATGATGACCAAAGTTGGATTATTACCGCGGCACCGAGTTTAATCTAAATGCGAATCTAACGAGAACGATCCGCTCCGCGTCCTGTGACGTCGAGGAGTCAGGACCTCGAAGTCGTTGCTCCGTAATTTTACTACTCGCACGCGCGCAGCTCGGCGCTTCTCGCAGCGGTTGTTAACGCGCGTGAGCGACAACTGCGTGGTTTCCTGAACTTTTCCAATCTATCGCGCGACTCGATAAATTTTTCAACTTCCGCGGCGTGTTAGATCGATTCGAGTCTCGCGGCAATAACTGATAAATCGATGAGCAGTCTCGTTCGTCGCACCGCGTTTCGCTTGAACTTTCCCATTCGTTTAATTGTAATTTACATTTTATCGTCGGAACTAACCCAGACTTACTGCCCTCCCGAGCATAGCCGTCGATAAAAAAAAAACGGTACTATTTAAATTATTCAGGGAGGACTATAAAGTCTTGACGAAGGAAAACCCGAGACACAAAAAGTCTCTGTAATTTCCCTCGATTCGCGATACCCTTCTCCATTTCAGACCATTCTCCTTCCCCATGTCACGATCTTCGATCCCTTCAGCGTTCACCGTACCAGACACCGTCGTTAATTATTTTGCGTACGACAGACCGTCCTTGAAATATCGATTCCACCGTACTTCAAACGGTTTCAAGATGGCGGTGACGGACGGAGCGGGCCAGAAGACGCCGCCAAATTAGATTATCTCCGTCCTGGATTCGAGAATATCTTCTCTTCGCTTCTCCCTTTCTCCATTCGCCGAAGAACGCCAAGATTTTTGCGTCTATCTTGAACGCAACCGAAGCCCACGCTGACGGCCACGCTGCTCGGCTGCATTTGCATAATTCGCTTTAATGGCATTTGGACGTTCCCTGTGATTGACGGGGAAGCGGGGAACGTACAGGTGAACGGGAAGCTTGGAATTGAATTCGAGATACAACTGCGTGCGTCACAGGATTCAGAGTGTGGAATGGGAACACGTGAACCTGATTCGGATAAACGGGATGGAGTTAGGTATTGTTTGATTAATGGTTTGGTTATACTACTGAAGGTTTCATTAAACAGTGAAGCGCAAACTGTTTTAGCTTGTACAGCTCTTTAATACAACAAAAATGTTGTTGGCTCACTTATGCAATAATAGCGAATCAAGTTTTGGGAAGATATAATAGATTAATTTTGTTTGAATAATTTTATAATTGGCCTCAAAGTACTAAAAATTATGATCCTGTTTCTGTAGGCACTGGAGTAAAAAAATTCAAAGTCCAATGCGACATTAAATCCCTCGGATTGTGTGGTATCAAGTGTCGGATTTGTATCTATCAATTTCAGTAGTTCATTTGTGTTCTCCAATGTCAGATAAATATTTTAATAATAGCATACAATATCTGTAAAATATTCTACAGTAAACGAGTATTCAGTTTGTGTAGTCCATATCATCGTGACTCCAACACAAAATGAATGCGCCACATGAAAAATCCATCGCACGCAGCATATGTTGATATCGCACACGTTTCTGTCCTCGCAATAACCTCTTTGTCGTCCATGGGGTGGCGCGCCATCGGGAGCTATTTCTGCTTGCCGCAAAAGACGTCACAAAGACCCCAGGCCGGCGAAGCGGCGCACATTCTTCCTTGACCCGACACAAAGTCGTCAGTCAGTCGACTCGCAAGCATCGAGCGATCCTATTTCGACGTCGAGTCCACCGATCAGAGTTCCGACACGCGGAACCCGGTGCGAAACACGTCCGAGACAAAGGTGAATCGTTCAGATCGATAGCCCTCCGAGCCTCGACGGATGGCTTTGCGCCAGATTCGGTCACTTCTGTTTTGTTGCAACTTTCAAGCGTTGCCATCACGTACAACGACGAGCCCCCTTTCTCCCGACCCTAGGCGCGCGAGTGACTATTTTTACGAACCCCTCTTTCCCCGAATCGAGCGCGATTGACGAAGCACCTGTCGTCGTCATGAAGAACCCCGTTTTGTCAGAGTCTTTCCATTGAATTCCCGCCGCCGAAATTCTTTACCCAAGGACCCTCCTGACCCCTGATGTTGCTCCCAAATATTCCAGTTCGTCGGGCAAAGATATTATCGGCGTCTCGTTCGTTGACCGACCGCCTCTCTCCTTCGAAATAGAAGCGAAAGAAAACTGACGATGGTCGCTGCGAGATTTTTCGTCGTAGAATTTCATTTCCGCGTAATTTCAAAGTGTCCGCATAAATCGACCGTTAAAACAAATTCCGGGCCGGTGTTTTCCGCGGCGAGAGGCTTTTACTCTTCATTAAATCGCGCGCCAACGCATCCGTAAATAGCAATCGGGAAAAGTAGCCACCGCGAGGGGGGGGGAACCGGAAAGCAGCAGGAAGGGGGACTAAGGAAGCGAGCTGAGAAGGATGTCCGACGCCGTTTCCGCAGACAGGACCCGCGAATCACGCTGACATTCATATTCATTGAACGTCTCTGCTTTATACGTGCCATAAACCAGTGACGGCGCTTTAAGCGTCGCGTCGTGTCTCGCGTTTAAGTGAAAACGGTCAGTCCTTGGTCATACGCCGTGATTTTCCGCGTCCTGCTTTCGGTTATTGCAAACTCAAAAATTTAATTTTATGGTCCATAAGACCGTTTGCAAATTCCATATATCGCATAATTTCGATCAATTTTTGAACTCGAACAATTGTTTTAACGTTTTGAATATTTGAAGCATCGACTCTCGCTCACTCTTACCCCATGCAGTATCCACGAAATATTTAAATATTTATCAAGAGTCATTATACGAATCATTATGCGTTAATATTGATATCGTCGGATATTAACACGGAATTGCTAATATCAATTTACATTTGCAACGTTGAACCCGTAATATTGAATCGCAATATTAATATTCATCAGTCGATCAACGGGAACACTGCGATACTTTATTTATCCACTTCACCTATCCGGCCGCATTTCCGTAGGCGTCGGTTCCCCGCCGAGAGAGGAGCCCGCCGATAATCGTTTTTCAATTTCGAGCACTAGCGAGGGCGGTCAGCCGGCGGAATAGTTAAAAAGCAGTTACGTCTGACGCGACGGGTGTCCCCGCGCTCCGCCCGACGCGGGCGCGAGAGGAAAAAAATGATAAATCGCCCGACACTCGGTGACGTCGATGTAAATCATCGACGAGCGGCTGCACGACAGTTTCCAGACTGCCGTCAAGCATCGATCGCAATTATCCTCCGGTAATAGCGACCGTGCGCAATTTTCTTTCCGCCTCGGTCGGTGCCGTCCGAACGAAACCTCACGACCGATAAGCCAACGATAAGAGCACGTGCACACGGCCCTCTAATCGGTCCGGAGGACTTCATTCGGTCCAATCTGACGCGTTTGACGGTATCGAGAAGCCAGATAACACGGCGCGGAAGTGGTCGATGCCGGAGCGAGTCGGCGGCGACTAGCCGAGGGGGTGGCATGGCGCGGCTTAATAGCGTTTAAGGGTTGCGTGCGGCGCCGTAGGTGAACGGCGCCAGGACGTCTAAGCGCCAACGGGACGAGCGTTTCCAAAGTATGCGTCATTCGATCCTCGTTCCACGCTCAACGCGACTGCCTTGGATAGAAAAAAAGAGACGTAAAGATTCTTCTGTTAAACCAATTGGCGTAGTCATACCGGCGAAACGCCGTTGCCAGAATCGAAAGCGATATGGGAAGGGGACAATTGGCTGCGGAAAAGATTATTCTCGAAGCTTGTTCGATGAAAATGAAAAAAAACTTGAGCCCTTGTTCTCGGATTTTTTCCTTCCTCTGTTTTCGTTATTCGTTGATTTCCGTTGTCAATTAGTCGCCTGGACGCGCGGATGCGTGACAGAATGCGGATGACCATTTTTAGGTGCTTCCTCAATTAATTCACTCGGCCCAATCTTTTCTTTTTTTTTATTGGAAATGCTAACGATCATCACTGTGAAGAGGTATTGTTGCGGAAATTGTACTCTAAAGCTATTCTCTCTCAATTAGATCGCATTCTTTTTTAAATATAAGTTTGCAGAAGCGTTGGATAATATTCGTTGTTAGAATTTAATTTCATTATTTTATACAGGGTAATTCAACACACCATTATATTAGATTATTCGGAACATAATATTCTGAGAAGAGCTTCTCATTATTGCTTGTTTATTTCAATCAATTTTCCACCAGAAAAAACTTAGCGCTCGAAAAATACAAATTTTGAAACGCTACGACGTTTGCAAAAAGCTTAAATATCAATACTACTTACCTGAGTAAAATTATATCACAGAAAAAAATGTTCACTACAATTTGGGGCACGTAGTATATTTCAGACACTCGACGCACCATCTTAAAACAATTTCCAAAGGACACGATGGCTGCGTGAGTTAATCGAAGACGAAAGGCGGAATGAAAATCCATGGGGGACATCGTCTGTAAGGGAAAAGGGCAGCGTCAGGCACCATTACCTGGAAAAATCTTGACCTTCTTCGACGGGGGCCGGCAGCATTTTCGGGCAGCCGTAAAACTTAACGACCGCTTTCGAAATTGCCTTGGCCTTTTTTCGCCATAACGAGACACGGCACTTGATTCTTCGCACCCCATTCTCTATGGTTCTCCGTGGGAGAGACATTTAAGACCGTAACTCTATTGTTATGGTGGGGTAAAAAGGGACGCGAGAAGGCGAGCGGAAGCAGCATCGGCACCCGCCTCGAGCATAATCACGAGACCGAGCTCGAATAAACGTTGAACTCGGCGAAAGGGTGACCATGGGGCGGGAATCACTTTACTCCTCGGCCCATGGAAAATCTTATCGCGGTGAACCGCGAACGGTGCGGAGAAGAATGGAGCGCGGCGAAGGAACTCCGGAGAAGTATTATCTTGGATTATGTACCGTGAACTGTAACGCCTTGACGAGGACTCTTTCCTCAATGCGCTCGCGGAGTGCTCGACTCGGCGTTCATTTCTTTTCCCTTGCGATGAACTTCGAAGGGCCGCAGGAACCGAGGTAGTCCGTCGGCCCTTGGAATTACTCTCAGCTCTCGACTCAGTTAATTGAGCGGTTCGGCGTTTAAAATATCGCCGAACATTGACCCGAACTTCTGAAGAAAAATTGGTTTGCATTGCGTCGTCCCGCCGGAATATGACTGACTCTGCACCCCCTCTTCAACCCCCGCGCGAAGAATGCTCCATGGACTCGGCCAATCGCGTTCGCTACTTATGAGATACGTGACCCTCGCAATTCCGAACGGCGACGAAACGTGGCGGAAGAGGTTGCCGCGCGCCCATGAAAGTTAATATTCCGTGGAAAGGACTTACGTAAGGACGTCGGACAGAGAGAGAAGGGAGGGAGTGAGAGAGAGAGAGAAAAAAAGGAGAGGTGCTCTCCGGCGGTAAAAGGCTCCCTTCACCCCCCTAGACTTTACCTAGACTCCGGTCGGGGAATCGATAGGGTGACTCATCGAGAGGCGGTGACGGAGTTGTTCCCTCCCTTGTTCCCTGTCCTCCTTTTTCACCCTTCCCACGCCCTTCTGCATCCCCGTTTCTCACCCCCTCACCCTCCTTTTACTTCCGGTTCTAACGCCGAAAGCGTGTCCAAACTTTAAAACTCCCCTGTTCGGCGGCTTCGTCCCGACTCTTCTCGAACTCTTCGCCCCCCCCCCCGCGAAATAACGAAATGCACTCGCGGAGTGCCCACAGAATGTTTCTTCCACCCCCACAACGTTTGCTGACTCAGCTCGCGACTTAATACGGTGCGTCGCGCGGAGAACACTGCGTTTCTGTTTTTCAAGTCGGTTCCCACTGCAATGCAGCTTTTTAGGAACCACGGCAGGGAAGACTTTTTATGAACGCGTTCGCTGCTCCGCGAGTTCTCTAGCCGTAGCTTTTCCTTTTGTGCGCCTGCATGTTAACAAACGTTGTGCATATTTGTTGCTCGAAAACGTGTAATTCTGTGTATTATATTCTGCGGGGCTTCGGGCGGCTTCGTCGTCGGGCTTTGCTTGACCTGTTCTACTTATTAGCAGTGAATTCTGAATGTAAGTTGAAGTGGAATAGTTTTTTTAATCCCCTCTCATTTCTTATACATTTTCTGTAAAATATTGTGAGGAAACCTACAGCATCGTCTTCAATTAATAAAATAGCTAAATTATAAATTTTGTAGTATTAATAAGTTAATGTACAAAAATTCTTTCACGTCCAAATTGTCAGTCATCGTTGATCACTGATTCTCACGGCAGCGAACACATGAAAAGTGGAACGTTTTCGTTAGGTCCTCTAAAGCTCAGTATCCAAGCGAACCGACTTGCTTTTTCCTTGCACCTTATCCTGCAAGGTTAACGCAGAAAGTACATTCAAAGTGCATACAACTCCCCGTTTAGTTTCCCCATTCACGATCCCCAGCGGGATCTCCTCCGCGCGAAATAACGAGATTCATCCGAGCAGGCCACAGCAGCTGCAACTACGGCTACAACTGCACTCCAGTCGGTCATACCTATAACGAGCATGCGGCAAGGCAGCGTCGCCAGCCAATTTGTCGCGTGGAGACAATCCACCCTCGCGCTGAGTCATCCGCGCGTCCTTCTGCATTATCCAAATCTTTGTAGCTTCGCCGGGAACGAAATCATAGCCTCGCTCTGATAATAAAGCAAGAAGCATTTGCTCCTATCGCGTCGATGCATCGAATAACTAAACCGAACGCGAAATTAATGTCACGTTAACGACCGCTTCCAGCGTTGGTTCTCGGATTCCTTCGCTTTGTGCAACTTTCTCCTGCGTCTTTTCTCGCCGCGCGACGCGAACTCCGTACCAAAGTTCCGACTGTTCCTCCCCGTCGAAACTTTCCCGCTCCCTCTGTCCCTTCTTCGGCGTTCCTTGAAACTACTCCTTCGAACGAAATAACGAGGTGTAGCCAACTGCAACCGAAACCGGAAGCAAACTCGGCTGCCTATAATAGGCACGCAACCGGATCGCCGGCCAATTCGTCGCCCCTGGCCAAGCTCTGGTTCGCTGATTCATCCGAACTTTCCCCCCTGAATTGGCCAACTTTCCTCGGATTCCAGGATAATTATGAGTCCCGGGGACGAAGGGAGGAAAAATTAACGAGTTTCGACGTCGTATCTCGCTGGAAATGAGCGTCGCTGAACGACGGATTTCACGGACGCAAAAATTCCCGACTGCCGAGTCATGAAATCGTCGGCGATAGAAAGATCCTTGATCGCTCAAGTATCGTGGCAGTGGAGAGGCGCGGAGAAAGAGAGAGAAACTGATTACCCTTTTGTTCGTAACAGCGGTATGATTCGGATCACGCCGGTCGATCGTCGGTAAAAGTAGCGAAGTTCGCGGCAAACGTCGAATTAACCGAAAGAGGAAGCTTCAAAGGGTCGCGAAAACAAGTTTCCTCTGCTCTATTCGATCGACTAATTAACTCTCTCGTCGATGGGTCCATTGTTTTCTAAAGCTCGTGCGCATAAAAAAAATGCTGCTCCCTTCTGTGCCGAGCAAACTATTTACGAACAGGAAAAAGACCCGACTTTGATTGATCGGTTACTGGGCGATCCTGTGACTTTCATCGTATTGCTTCGGGTGCTTCTGGACTTCATGCCACTTCTTTTAAAGTAACATCCTAGGATAGAAACTCTGTGGTCCCTCGTAATCCGCTTGTCAGAAATTATCCTCATATCCAGTAGAATATCTAAAGACGTTGAAATAGAAATGTCACGACCGAATCTCCACATTAAATTTATCAAGATCGAAGTAGCGTCCATCTGCCTTCGCGCGGAAGCACTCGCAACAGCGATAACGCACCGGTTGGGGGCCATTCTTGATCTTTGATCGCGCACAAATGTGGGTACGGATAAGAACGCGTCGACCGAATCGAGCGCAGTCCCGCGTCCTTTTGACCGAAAGAAGCTCAGGTTCTCGAAAGCAGAGGGCTTAAAGCTCGCGGTTGAATCAATACCGGGAGCAAGATGGAGATAGGTAGAGGAGAGTCAAGGATAGAAGAAAAGGAAGGAAGGAAGGAAGGGACAAAGGAGGCCAAGGAGATTCAACTTAGGCACCCGCGCACACACACGTACACACAGAAAACGAGGCTCGCGGTTGCTCCTCTCGATTGCACGCGTGGCCCGGTGTGTTCGTCGCGTGGACACACGTCGATAATGTAGACGGGGGAGATTCTCGGCAGCGTTTCGCGATTATCGGTGAAAGATTTTTCTAACAATATGACCGGCATCGCGTCGGCATGGACGCTTTCTGTCGGTTTCTGTACAACGTTCTCCTAGCCGCTGTCGTCTTGCTGAGGAGCATCAGTGAGTAGAGCCAGAAATGCCGCATTTAAGCCAAACCTTATGAGTGTGCTCTTCTCACCGCGCTTTCTGAACATCATTCTTTACGCTTTTCAACTTTCAACTTCTCTCCCACGATCGATCGGTCAACGTTTTGATCCTCTTTGCTCGGCGGTATCGCGGCCCGCCCTCGAGGATTTTTGAATCGGTTCCGAATCCCTTCCACCGCGATTGATTCGTGACCCCCGCTTCGTTACGTGTTTACCGCTCAGCGAGATACTTATTAAACGTATTTTAGTTAATTTATTCTCCGTGATATACCTCCTGATATACCTTTCGTTATCGCAAACTCGAACGCACATTTTTCCAGAACCGTGGACTGTGGGACTAGCGCACACGATCGCCTGTTACTTCTTGTAGATCTTGTCTTTCTCCCTCTATCTCTCGCTCTCTTTCTCTAGCTACTGGTAAAACGATTGAACAGCTTCGATTTTACCGTTTCACGCTTCTATCGACGTCGTTGATTACACACGTATTATAGAATACTACGAAGCCGAACCTTGATTTCCGCTTCTTGTTATCTACTGGTACTTTCGCAGCACGCGTGGATACTGCATGTCACACACTGAGAAAAATAATGGAGGAAAAATGACTACATTCCTTTCTATCACATTAAAAGGAAAAATTAGCACATGTATTTCAAAATTTAATAGACTAGTGTAGTAAAATTTACGGAAGTCTGTGATACACAGCGACATCTACGCTTCGGAAAGAAGTGGCGTCTCGTGACATAACCTCAATTTGCTTGGGTTTTAGCATTGTCTTTTCAATGCCTTTCAATGAATATCGCATAAACGTCCAAAAAATAGTATAGTTAATATTGGAAAAACTTATTTTCCGACGTAGGTATTTGTTACGGGCCGTTAGCAGTTACTGAGCATAGGCCTAGTTTCATAGGGCTTCCGCTAGAGTGTTCTCGTAATAATCGTCTTTCTCGCTAGTGCTTGATCCTAGCCCTGTTCATATAATAAGACGAGTTCCGAAATAATCTTCCACATCTCAAGCGCGGGTCCGTCAGCATAGGTTTACTGAGATAATGAAGCAAGTCTTCGTTGCTCCTATGGTCCAAAACGAAAATCGCCATGGTCCCCTTCTCTTCTTCCATCCCAAAGTTTTTCTCCTCCGGTCGTCAAACCTCGCCTTCCCCGTCGCCAAGCATACCCCTCAGTATTTCCATAAAGAAAAACTCTTTAGTTTGAGCGAAAGTTCCAATTTCGCTATATTCGTGTAGTAAAAATCAGCACACGAGGTTGTAGTTTTTACCAAGTCTTCAGAACCAAATATTACTACACTGGTGTAGTAAAAACCTAACCACTTTTACCAATCCTGCCGTTTTAGTAGAAAATGTAGTAAAATTTCTCTCATTTTTTCTCTCAGTGCACGAAGACAGCTCCACAGAGTAGACTATTTTATTAACAATACGTACGAAACCACAAGGAAGCATAAATAAAGCTCTTTAAGCTATCATTGAGTCTCCCACGTTTTCATTGTCAATCACCCTCAAGCTCTCCCAAATCCACCGCCAATACGATAAACGATATCTAAACGATGACTATACATATTTTCCAGAAAACGGTCTGCTCTCGTTCGAGAACCCAAATTACCACTTGGATCCAGCACGTCTGGACGACGCGCTGAACAGCAATGGAAGCGGCAGCTCCCTCTACGATGAGCTGTACCAGGAGCTCGTAGGCAGCGGCGGCAGAAGCGGCGAGGTGACCGGCGGCGGTGGCGGCGGCACGCGGGTACAGGCACGCAGAACGTACGCCACGTTGGACCTGGGCAGCATGGGGGTGGACGTAACCCAGGGTCCCCTCACCCAGGACTCCGTCACGGAGGACGCGCCGGACAATACCGACAACCATAACCTAGGGTGAGTACCGTACATTAAACGGATCACGTTCTCCGATCGCCGCAAGAGGCGAAGGCGAAACGAACGACGTGACAGCGGTTCGATTCTTAGTCCCGTAATCCTTCCTGAAACTCGAGACTCCCGGGGTATTCGACGCATTCGGCGAGACGGCGGGGACGGGAAGGGGGGATTAGAGTCGGAGCCGTGCCCGGCGAATCGTTGCCGTCGCGCTTGGAATTTTCTAGAACCGTGGAATCATGGCTCTAATAGGGATTTCATGGACCTGGGAGAAGCACGTTCTTGTTCGAAAGTCGCCGGACGATTACCGGAGATGTCGGATAAGTCTGGAAACGATTCTGAAATCATTTGAACCGCGTTAGCTTCGCGCAGGGGTCATATTTTAGGGAGATGAATGCTGAATTTCTTGTTACTTATTGTGATTCAGTTAGGGTAACTCCAGGAGTGATAGAGCGCCTCTTTAAATACGTTTGGTAATCGAATATTTTAGACTCTTTGAGAAGTTGCGTAGAGGACGTAACAAATTCCTGCTGTGCTAAGAGTTCAGGGCCTCGTTCAGGGCCGTATCAATTCTCTGAACTTAAACTGTCGCTTGACCTAGGACGTAAGGTCCCGAAGACGGGCCACCACTTGCTTATATCCCTGTTAGATATTGTACTTAATTATTTGAAGAATTTCTATATTTCTTTATTAAATTTATCAATAACTCTTTCCTTGAAGGGAAATATTTTATTTATTAAACTAACACAATTTTGAAGCATTTATTTATTTTTTTCGCTCGATAATTGCATTTGGTGTTAAACTTGAAACCCTTATAAAACTACGAGACTTATTGTCAATTCTGTTGTTTTTGTTAAGATTTTCATTTAAACTACCGTGAAAATCCTTTTTGTAGTAATAAATTACCTAGTTCGTCATTGCCAAATACGTGTAATCCATTTTACCCCATTTAGATGACATACATAAACGATCTGAACTAAATTATTACGATTCCCTAAAGCACCGTCGTTCTAATATTAAATTACAGTTGCATGTTACTAATATTTAACTTTTGAAAATAGGATAAATATTTGCTCAACAGAATTATAACCCATAGGAAAATCCTTGTACCTCCTAAAACCTAAAATATTGATTTTCTTCACAATTTCGTAAAAGTAAAATCTGAAATTGATAGCTACGCTTGATCGCTATCATTGCACTAAAGTAAGAATAACACCGTGCTCTATATTCCGAGTTCTATATTCAAAACTAGATAAAAATTCGTTGTTTACGTCACAAGGTAAAAATAAAATTTAACCTGAGACTATTAAAGATCCTGTACTTAATTATGCAAATCGGAGAATCTATCTCACGAATTTACAGGCTATTTCAGATTTTTGCCAACATGTTTGAAAAATTAATTTGACTAAAAAGTGTTATAATACACCACGAGTCGATTCGTATTCGTTTCCAAGATATAAACAGAAATAGCTGTCGAATTAGAATATTCTTATTGAAATAAACTATAGTCGGTCCCCTAAACCCCTGCTAAATTTTTACATAAAATTGCGAGTGTATATACATGAAAAATCTGATACACATGATGAATTGATAGCAAACATCAAAGAAATTATGTTCACCGTCTCTCTGTACTATTTTTGTAATATTCCATGGATAGATTGAATCCATCTCTGTGAATCAGTCTACTCCAGTTGTTGGCAAAGTTCGTCGATTGAAATCTGGAAAACCCTGTATATCCTTATACTGAAAAGACCAAGATCCATATCTCGCGGCATTTGTATGAAAAATCACGTTTCCCCAAATAGAACGAAGTCGTCAGATCATCGAGTCTCTCGAAACGTTCGAACTTCAAAGAAAGGTCCAGCCTGAGATTGACTGCGTTGGATCTAATATCCCAAGACCGAAGATGAAAATGTCCACGATTTATATTCGTCCCCGCGGCGCGTCGCGTCGGCCATATTCTCCCGGGATATTTTTATGCTTTTGCGTTTAAACATGAGTCGACCTCACTGCCCCCGAAATTTCGTTCGAACTGAGATATTCACCGAGGCCCCCAGTCGGAATCGCGGCCGAGTGGAATAAGCGTGAAATCGGCTTCGAGCAGCGGAATCGAGGAGCCGAGGTCCCGGGTAATATAGGATCCAGCCGCGTAAGGCCGTTGATAAAAGTTCCCAGTCGGACCTCATCGGGGATACCGCATAAAATTTCAATAAATCCGGCCCCGGTGAAAGGGGCTCGGACAGAAGGAACGAATGGCCGATGCTACAAGCCAGTTCGAACTTATTTCCGGCTGTTACACGGACTCTCGGCTCCTGCTATTTGTTCGACCGGGTCCGGGATTCCTCCTCTTCTAGTTCCTACACTCTCATCGAACCTCTTTTGTCTCACGGACCTGTTATCGAGCTCCGGGCGAACGATTCGAGTCCGCCATGAAAAAGAGCCATCCCGTTCCCGTTCGCCGTCCGGCGAAAATGATAAAACGAGCAACGTTGAAACGGGGGCACGGGATCCAACAAGGGAAATCCTCCTATGCAGCGACTCCTCGATTCAGATGTCACTTTGACCGAGCGTGTGCCGTTTCCTCTTCGTCCCCCGCCCCCCCCACCCCTTCGGGGGAATTAAGACTTTCGGCGAGGAGAAGGAAACTGAATCGAAGAAGGACGGAACTTCTCCGATGTAGAACGACGCGAAGTTCCTCGCGATAATTACGTGGAGCTCGGTCGCGACCGATCATCGACCTGAAAGTCTCCTTGGATCCTTTCCGCGCGAAGTTCCGCCTCTAGGATCTTTTGTCGGCGATGTTTGCGACGATTACCGAACCCATTTCCGTTCCTCCGACCCCGGAAACGAGGTCCTCGAAAGGTCGATCGGACACGGGGCCAATTGCCGTTTCCTCGGCTCCGCTTTCTGACGATATCGAAATTAGATTTCGCCACTTCCGCCGTGCCGGACTGTAATTAATTTCCATTCGCTCGTCGCGTTAATAAACGTTTCGCTTTATGGAACATCCACGAAACAACCGGGCCGAGCAATTACCATCGACGACGCGATCGTTTTTCCACCGGCGAGGCGCGCGATCGACGACCGACGGAAGCTCGACAGGCTCGCATGGCCGTTCGTTCATTTGTTCCCGATGGATAATTATCCAGAGACGGAGGAAGATTTAACGAGACGGAAGAAAATCATTGCTGGGATGAGGAGGCCGTCGATCGCACGTTCCATTCGCCACGGCCGCGTTGAATCGAGATACGTTAATGGATACCCGTGGAACCGTGAACCACTCCCAGCAAGATAATAAACTCCTCTCTTCTCGCCGTCCCATTTTATCCGCCTCCCTCCGCTCTCTCTCTCTCTCTCTCTCTCTCTCTCTCTCTCTCTCTCTCTCTCTCTCTCTGCGTGTCTGCTGCCCTTTTGGCCTCGTCCATTTCCCCGGGCCGGAAATCCGGACGAGCATAAAAATGCAATTAAGGAAACGCCTGGCGTCTGGCAGAGGCTGCATACTTCCCCCCCGGTCCTGAAAGGTGCCTTCTTCTTCTTTCTCGTCCTTCGACTAACCCCTTCCCTCCGTTTCTCAGCCCTCATTACCTTTCTTTCACTTCTGTAGCCCGGACTTAACCCCTCCCTCACCCCCTCAACCCGGGCTTGCCTAAATTCAGTCCACCGTTCCGGTTGGTTAAATGCCCGCAGACTGGACCGGAGCGGAATGGAAAAAAACGCGATATCGGTCCTGTGAAGCATCCATCTCGAGCAATTAGCAACTCGGAAGTTGCCTGGTAAAAGGGTTGAATGGGCTATCGATGAAAGGCGTCTTCGTTTGTATTTTCCTATCGCGATGCTGCCTGAACGGGGAACCTTGTTTATGCTTCTAATTATAGGCCTCGATGAAAAACATCCAAGATTGTGAGTACTATCATATTTTATCGACAAAGATTCCACTGAGGCGCGGCTTCAATAATCGATCGTGGTGGTTCCATGTTTCTGTGAATTTTATGGAGGATTTTATAGGATTTAATAAAATTAAGTTTGTTAGATTTGCCAAATTTCAATTGCAATTCATTGAAAAGAAAATGGTTTAAATATATAGGTCGCTCAAAATTTTGAGATACAATGGCAAGAAGACATACATATAATGCTGTAGAAAATTTTTGAACCGGATATAGGAAGTATTGTAAATCTTTCAAGAACAGCAGACATTTACTCAATTATGCTATTAATAATCCCGTTGGACGTTGTTCCAGATTTCCTTCTGATATCTGACAGAAAGTAACGAATTATTTTAAACTAACGATAGTTAAATTTGTAGACCAATAATTAGACAGCGGATTTTTTTGCATATTTTATATACGTACATACAACTGCAACAGAGTCATAAATACATGTATATTTTGTTTTCTTAATATTACAAAATGTGTTTTATTTTTTACATTTTGTGTATTTTTATATGTCTGAGCATTCTTATAGGTTTTCACAATTTTAAAAATGTCATAAATGTATAAACATCAGCAGTCTACTAATAATTATACCAAACGTAAGTTTTCACTGCTTTGCTTTAGAAGCCACCAGAAAAATGTCGCTATCTAAATATAGCACATGATTTTGAAATTATCCTACAATTTTATTGATTTTGCGCGGATATTCCAAATTTACAACCTGACTTTATTCAAATGGAACTAGTGATACATCTGCTGTTCGGAGGGCAAAATATTGCATCCCAATGGCGTGCTTGCAGAGAACTTTCACTCGAAAGGATCGGAAAGTCATTCGTCAGTTGTTCATCAATTGTAGCATTGTTCCGAGGCATTTTAATTGAAAACTCGAAAAGTGAATTTAAAGCTACCCAGTGGCGCGGACAGTGCGCAAACAGCGTGCGCCAGTAGATATTTCGAGGGTTTCCCACGTTTCGAGTCGTGTTAGTTGCCGGGCCGCTAAAGTAAGGTAATGAAGCCATCAGCGAACGACAATCCGTCGCGGCTGATCGAATTTTCCAGCGGAGGCAGGGTGGAAAAGCGAATTTCCCTGGCTGCAGGCCGGGACGCTTTCATCGCGGTGCAACGTTAACTTCGTTTGCGCTGATGCGCCTGAAACGTACGCAGTGTTACGTTGTTAGGCACTTGACGTGCCCGAGTGATTCCATGGTTCGTGCAACGAGGTAGCTGCGTCGACCGGAAAATCGATCATCTAATAACGTGCTTAATTATACGGCGACCGGTTGCCGGCGACTTCCGTCTCGCAACTTCGTTGAATTTTTTTTGGGGGGGGAGAGAGAAACGTCGGATTGACGAAACCTAACTTCGTTTCTGGTCAATTTCGCGGACAAAAGCTTTGAAGGGAAGAACAGGGCGACGATCTGGGGACTCCATTAGAGTAATTAAGGTAAATGGAACGCGTGGTTTTCGACTCCAGTCTGCGAGACAATCGATGTTCGTCTAAAATTTACGCGAGAGACCAATGCCTCATGAAGTCATGTCGGGTCCACATTTAAGTCTAGCGCTCGTTTAATCATTAATACTCGATATCTATATTAATCTGAATACTGAAACTTTAAGTGCCAATATCACTGCGATATCCGCTGAAATATTTCGATAAAACCTACATCGGTGAATCGATCTTCCTTCAAGCGATTTCGGTTGAACTTTCTTCCAAGATCAATTGCTACGCCCTATTTTCCTCCTTCTCTAAAAGAAGAGCGGCGTTCCATGCTCCGCGTCGCCGGCGACAAATGCTCGGCGCGTGTCGTTGCAACTGTCAAATCGGTCGATCGAAGTGCGGGGAATCGCGATTGCTAAAGTTCTCGGGCAAAAGTTTGTCACCGCCTCCGGCAGAATCTGGCGCTGTCCTCCGGCAAAAATCTGTCGGAGGGGCAGTCCCTGCAATTTCGAGGGTCGGCCACTTTGTCAACGGGGCGAGAAAAGAAGGACGCCGACCGAGTGAACGGACGAGGAGCAAGGAATCGAGAGGGGACGAGGATTCGGGCACGGAATGTTCTGATATTTCGTTCCCTCCTCGGCCCTCCGGGTCGGATATTAGACGATAAGCTTTCTCCTGGCGGAAGGGGTTCGAGGGACGCGTCAAGACGGGAAGTGGGGGTGCAACGATCCGAGCGTGGCTCAGAGATTGAACTCAATCTAAACTTGCAACAAACTTCGCCAGTACTTTGCGCTATCTCTCATACTTCTGTCGGATCTCCGCCTACAACCCTTAACCTTGTTCCGCTCTGACGCTGCCAGCGAGTTTAAGTGTCGACGAGCGAACCTGGTTACGTCGTTGGTAAATGCTGCCTGCGATGAAGGATCGATGATCTCCCGCGCTGTTTCTGTTGCCCTCTGTAATGCAAAAGGAAAATAGAAATTCAAAGGGTGCGATTCAGAAGAGGTTATCCACTATATTCCTGGCGAAAGCGGGAGAAGAGATTGAACAAAGCGGAAGTCAAAGACCCACATTCAAAAGCACACAATATCAATTAACGGCCATTGCCTTCGGCGTTAGCTGTGATCCGCTCGTAACGAGGTCGCTTTTCCATCGGAAAAAAGAAAAGATCAATGAATTCAAACTTGTCCAGATCCACGCAAAACCTGAATGTATCTTGTTTCGACTGTGACGAGTTTGAGAACCACCGAAACTTTCTAACGAAAGGGAGGGGAAACGGAATAAAATCTTCCTGTGATATTTTTATTATTTTCCTCGAAATTGGCTCAAGGACGATGTTTGAATTCCCGGGTCAGTGAGCCGTTTTTTACGCTTCGCACGAGATTTACCTACCACAAAGATGTATACCGATGATTACGAAACGTCCTGTACACTTCCGTGGAACGCGGAAAGAGTAGAGGGAAACGATTCGCGGGATGGTCGGCGCTTAATATATCCGCATTATTCTTCGTCCAGTGGAAACCAGGCTGGTCGCAGTGGTAGTGGTAAGGACAGGCCAGACAGAGGGTAGATTAATGCAATCCGCATCAATCTCCATCGGGCTTGAAGTCCCGTCTTCCCTCCAGGAAACCATCAGCCTGGCCATTCGTATTCACTTACCGCCATTCGCCGTTATTATGCGTCATTTTGCTCTTCTTTTTGGCCAATCATCTCGTCGCGGAGCCCGACCGAAGTCGGAGCCACCCCCGTTAATGGACCGATTACTTTCGAGTGGCTGCTCATATGAAACGATTCTTGCCGCGATAATTGAATTTTTATTGCGGCGGTACGTTAAAGACCCGGAGAAAGATTCGACGTTCTCTAATAACTCTTTCCTTAGCTTAAAGGCGATTGAGGAAGCGTAGACAGTTCTGAATTATTAATCCATCTGTATAGATCTACTTAAAAAATGTTCATGTCTCGTCCAGGCTGTAATTTCTTCGCCACCTTCAGTGAACGTTTCAAATTAAAAGTCGCTCCATCCACGCGAGAATCGACCCATCGCGTTGTCATTCTTTCCGCGTTTCGAGGTCCCTTCCTCGAAGGAGTCACGCGACGGTGTTCCGCCGGTTATCGCGACACCCTCTTACCCGACAATTTAGGGACTATCCCGATAATTACCGCGACGCATCAAGGCGTAAAAAAAAAAGAAAAGACTTTTCCTCGGTTCGCGGTTATACACCTGTTCCCTCCGCGCCTATGCGACAGATAGCCGCGTAACGCGTGGATCCTTGGCGCCGGCGGGTCGGCTTTTCATTTTTATTATCGCGGCGTTATTGTGCAGCAGCGTGTACGTCCCGCGATACCAGCGACCGGGGCGAGCGCTTTTCAACGACAGACACACCGCCGCGGCGCGACTACGCGCATAATCGGGCGCCGGGACACAAAGCGGCCGCCTCGTAACGCGGCGCGTCCCTGTATCCCTGATAAAGCCCCCTCTCGGGGCCCCGGCCCATTCAGGAAGCGTAAGCCCATAAGGAACGACGACGACCGCCATTCGAGCCTGGGTGCGAATTGCGGGTCATCTTGTATAATATCGGCCTGGGCAGGAAGAGAGAAAACCGTCGCTATAACTCCGCTCTATCGGCTTCTCGCTCCCGCTACGCGACTCTCTTCACGTCTCGCGGCGCCGTGTCGACAATGTGTTCGTGAAATATTAAAAGCCTCGGGCGATCCGATATTATCCTCGTTATATTTTATATCGTCCGCCGAAGGGAGTATCGCCCCCCGTTCTCCGGTTAATCAGAAAAGGTGAAAGGAAGTAGGGAGTTTCTTGGCGGAGGGGGAATTTCCGAGCGATTCACGCGCAATGTTCGCGCGGCAGGCGTTGTAAGTCACCTAGACAACACCCTCCGGAGCACTCGAGGCCGAAAACCACGCGTCCGTGAGAAGGAACGAACCGTTTTCGAGGGTTTCGCGAAAAAAAAAGAGGGTTCGAGGGGAACCGGTGATAGCGCGGCGAAGGGAATGGATGCGAAATAAGGATGGAAGCTCTCGCACCTCGCAAGGATAGGTATCTTAACGATCGTGTCTGAGGCGGGATACATTGAGCGTGAAATAAGGCGCCTTTGTTAGGGCGGCCTTTCTTTCCGTGCGGCCCCATCCCTCGTCCCTTTTGCAACTCGTTCCCCAGAACCGCTCGCCTTTACTTTCCTCCGTCACCGCGACCGCAACCTCCGTCAGGATCACCGAGTAGAGCAGCGCTCGCCTCTGACACTCCATCGTTTCACCGCGCTCGTTTCGCGGGAACAAGATGGAAGAGGTCCCCTAAAAACTGCTTTCTGCGCCGACAGTTGTTTTCCGCCGGTCTCCTTATTCACGAAACCGACGGACCAGAAGATCCCGCGAATTCTGCCTGGGAGACGAGGCTTATTGTTGTCGATCCTCGTCAGAATATGGAAGTAGTTGCTATTGTCGGAAAAAGCGGCAACGAAGAGCAAGCGCCAGCAGGAAGCGCGAGCAAATGAAAATAGTCGACAATGAAGGGAACAATTCGTCCTCAAAGAAGCCGAAACGCGGTTGAAAGAGAACGAAAATGTCGCGGGGTATCTTTATCCGAAAACAGTGAATGAGGATTGTTAAATGAAGGTTCCAAGATGGAAGAATCCGCTAGGAATCGGTGCGCTGTCAGCTTGAAATCAAGAAAATGCATCCGCTCCGCGAATCCGACGGATATGTAAGAAAAGCTGTGCACCGTTGCACGTCTCGACGATAAAGAACGCCTCCGGAAGGCTAAAACCCCTGCCCGCTTCCGGCGTCTTCATTTCGTATTCATCCTGAAACGCTGTCGGGGAATATTCAGTGTGTTGACCTTGAAACAAAATCCAATCGAGGGTAGACGCACCACATCGCATACTCGTACGCCGGTGACAGTATCCTAAAGCCTGTCACGTCTCGTCCTACGCCGGCATACGACGCGGAAATTTATGATAGTCCGCCCCGGCGTCCTTCCGTAATATCCTTACGTCGTTACCTGCAACGCGTACCCTCTCCCTCTCCTCCGCCTCCATTTTTTTATTTCTCTCCCGATCGATCTCGGTGAATTTCGTCCCGCGGCATTATCGTCGATCACACGTCGCCGGGGAACTCGGTCTGAATAAAGAACGAAACGCGAGAAAGGTGAGGCGAAACACCATCTCGAAGATTTCCAATTGATATCCTCAAATAATCTAACCCGATAGCACCGTCTCCTCCTCCTCTCGATCCTCTTTCTGTCAACTCGACGTCGTACGTACTATAATCTGGCGCACGTTCGTACGGCTTTCATCTTTTTGCGCTCGCCCTCTATATCCGGACCGCGGTGCAAAAACACAGAACGTTCGTGACGAAAATAATCACGGAAGCTAACTGAGCGAACCGCGAAAAATTCATTTTTGGAACCTTCAGCCTGTCGAAGCAAAATCTGAAACTCTTTGAGCGAACATTTTGGGGTAGATAGCGGTTTTCTGTGTCGTATTTGAGAATTTAATTAGAGAATTCTGTCTAGCACGGTAACGTTTTACCAGTATATTTACACATATTTGAAGGAATAACAAATTTTTGTGAGACATTTTATTAAAACATGTAAGAGTTATTTATTTATGTATTTACGGAAATGGGAATGTACAGAATGTTGAACGCTGTCATTTTCTTTGTAGATCTTGTTTATGATTGAACTATCACATGATGCTGTCACAGGTCGCTAATGCAAGCAAGTTCCGTGTAATTGTAAAAGCAGATACTATTTTGTAGACTGATTACATCAGAATATCCCTTTACTATTAGATTGTTCAATAAGTTCGGGCAGTTTTTATTTCCTAATAAATTCCATGAAATAGAAATTGGTTATCGATGATGTGCCACATCAGTCCATGAATTTATTCGTATTTGGATATACAAATACAAAAATGTGCATATTTATTATAGGAATGGAATAAAGTAGAACCTTGGTATGATAAGCGTAAAAACATTGTTTCAAAATGTCGAAAACATACGAATAACCACTCAATATTTTTTATTCCTTCTATGAAAATTATTCTGAAAATTCCCATTTTCCATCAGTAATAATAAAGTTATATGTAGACTGAAAACCATAAAGTGTCAAATAAATAAAAACGAATATCTCTGACACGTGTTGCTTTAGGAATTTAATAGCATTCGCAGTGCTATAAAACACATTCGTGGCATGTATGATGAAAATTATACTGCTGAAAAACGGCATGAAAATTATTTGCAAGATGTAAGAAAACTAATGACTGAGTTACGAAAATTATTTGGGTTTGATAAAAAGTGTTTAAAAGCTAAAAATAATAAAGCGTAATACGAATAACAATAACGACAATACTGTGTAATCGTTAATACAAGTGAAAATAACACTTTTAAGAAACCGCGCGAACTCGCTGTATAACCTAATATTTCCTGACCAAATCGCAGAGGCGCAAGTAGAATCAGTCAGCAAACAGTCGGCCCAGTGATATAATCCACGAATAATGGGCAACGCGTACGGGAGGTCCGTTAACGTTGAAGCCAGGTCACGAGTGCACTTCTCAACTGCCACGAAATGCAAGTAGCGGCGTGTGCTCGGTTGCACTCAAAGAGGCAGTCGAAGGTAAACGACACATTGTTCGTGATTCTCCCCGGTGTGTTCGCTACTTTGTGGTCGTGGGCGTTCGCGAGTGGGCCGCGTTTACGCGACGGCAACGTCGGACGCCTGAATAATGCAGCGGTCTGTATCCATAGACCGCGAATACACTGTAGTTCCGCCGCGGCCGCGTTCCTTCCTCGCGCGATCAAATTTTCACGAGGTTACCCGCGGCTCCAACTTTTATCGCGTTTTATCGATTATCCGCCATCCACGTAATTGGATGATTCCTCTGCTCGGGACAGGTTGATGCCCGCCCTTCCCCGGCACGGCTACGATGAAATTGAAATCGGTCACCGATCGGCTTTTTTTTTCTCCCGTATTTTGATGGAGGGACGCGGGAATTAATCCGCTTCGATCGGTTTTGAGGCTGCCTTCAATCGATGCGGACAACGTTCTTTGCGACTGGGGCGCGTTGACGTATTATGGACTACAAATGGTCCGTGTAGACGGAGAAATTAATTTAGGATTCGTGGAAAAGATTTTCTTTAAAAAGGTTTTTGGAGGGGGAAAAGGTTTTTGGATCGATGTGCCATTTTATTACAGTTGATATTAATTATCGGACTACGGTTTAGCTTTTAAGTGGAACTGGTCAATAATCTAGTAGACTATAGCAACTTTGTGGTCGAATATTACCTTCCGCATGTTATATTTATTTATTTATTTATTTATTTATTTATTTATTTATTTATTTATTTATTTATATACGGGAAGCAATTCCCATTAGTATTCAAGTAGTTAACTACAGTTCAATATATGACGAACAACAAATATAAAGAAAATAAAAGAAGATTTATAGAAGTTATAGAAGTTACTTTAAAATTTTTCTTTGCTCCGACTTGTGTCTAGCGCTCATTCAGTGCTCACGTAATGTCGGAATGATTTCCCCCGATTCTCCATTCTCGGAATGGTATAACAGTGCCAGTGGCTCCTGAATGCAGTTCAGATGTCGAATCGTGATAAATATTCTCCCACGGCTTTTGTTATTCCCTTTAGACGTCATACCTAGGCGCCGCGGCACCATGAAGTATAAATGTGTAT
The DNA here is from genome assembly GCA_030770465.2 of Perdita meconis. Taxonomy (NCBI): domain Eukaryota; kingdom Metazoa; phylum Arthropoda; class Insecta; order Hymenoptera; family Andrenidae; genus Perdita; species Perdita meconis. Next base: position 7,176,751 of record JASKOS020000016.1, read on the forward strand.
TGATTCCGCGCCCGTAGAGATAAATACGGCATCACGGCGAGCGCACACGACGCTCTCGATGAATTTCGTTCGCGCGACGCGTTTCGCGAGCAGATTTAATCTCGCAGTCGCATTCAGCGTTCTTATAAAAAGAAGAGGGAAAGCGAAAGTACGTGTATCGCGTGCGAGTATCGGCGCAAAACCCGTCGGAAATGTACCATTCCGATAAATATCCAGAGAGCACAGCGCGCGTGCACCTTCGACCCTTGATTTTCCACGAGGAAGTCATTACGGCGACGCGAGAACCGTTCGAACTGCCGCGTTTGGCTATCGAATCTCGAATTACCGATGACAAAAAAAAAAAGCCGTAGGTGGAGTGGAAATAAAAAAACGGAATCGGTGGAACGTTTTTCGGAACGCGAACGACCTCGTGAATATCGAACGAGACCGGTGTAACGAGATCGAAAAGGGTGCGCGCGAGCTGTACGCGAAGGGACGCGGGGAGAAAACTGGCGCGTTTCGCCGCGCGAAATTCGCCAAACTCCTCGAGACAGCAGGTGCAAATCCGATATTCTTCGGTGTACGTGGCCGGGCCAAGAATTCGCGGCGCATATATCGATCGTCTGCCGTCTCGAACGACTCCTCTCGGTCGTGTACGTTCGCGCACGAGAGGACACACGCCCCCCCCCCTCCCTCCCGCGTTGAAAATTTCAATTCGCGATTTCCATTCTAACGAGAAAGAGAGAGAGAGAGAACGAGGGGTAAAGGGGTGGAAGCGACGCTCGCGGTCGATCGCCGCGCACCGCCAAGGGCCTTTCAATTTCATGCAAATCGCTGGGCATCGCTGCAAGAGGCGCACAAACACAGCAGCGCGGCTGCTCGCCGCCAGACAACGGCTGCCGCGGGGTGTGGGTTGCTTGTTATTAAAATGCTTACACCGGCCGAGGGTCGCCCGGATACACCGGATATTGCGGATTTTTCGAGACCAGAGAACCGGGGTGGTCGTCGACGAAAATTTCTGTCTCCGAATGTTGCCGTTCTTTTATGAAAGCCGGGGCAACCGATCCTTTCCGTATCCCCGATAAAGGGGACCGTTTCGGCGGGCACCGTTCGTCCCCGTTGTTCGCGCGCCCGCGAATTTCCTGCTCGATGAAACGATTCCGGAAGGGGAACGACGGTGGAAGAAGGAGCGAAGGAGGACTGGTATCAGGTTGATTTCGATCTCCACAATTTCGTCGAGCAGCAAGAGGAAGGAATTACTAGGACCGGCAGAGTTTCGTTACGCCGGAGTGGCAATAAATACTGACCTATTTTATGCAAATTACCGGTTACAGGCGCGAAAGTGACTGCCTCCCTTCGGGCCCCCGTATAAACGCGCTTCCGGCGACCGTTATTAAAGCGCTCATAGCGTGGCGCGGTTCCGCCAAAAAGAAGCATCTCGGCACCGAGGAGTAGGGAAACAGGGTGGCGGAGGAAGCGAGGGGGACAGGAGGTGGAAGAGAATCGTAACAGCTCGAAATAAGGGGGAAAAGTTGGAATTTTAAACGGCCCGCCGCGAACATTCCTCCATTTACATTCCATACATTTATAATCGCGCAGTAAATTGAGGTACAAAATATCGCAGAATGTCCGAGGATGTTTCTCGTTTTTCACCGGGCTTCCGTCGTCGTGCGGCAAATATTTATAGAAGGTTTAACATTTTCTTTTGCATATTATTCGGAGTTGTTTGGATTCTCTATATAGCTGCAAGAATAGTGCAAATAGACTCGACAGAAGGAAGATGGTTCTTAATTCAATGATAATGGGAGATTGAAGTTTGTGAGAAATTTGTTTGCTTCTGCACTAATTTTTGAATTCGACAAGGCTTTACCGCCAGCTGGACTGAATCTAGAGATGCTCCACTTCTTTTCAAATGGATCCCTAAAATCGCTCACATACAACGTCACACATCGAATCGAAGATCTCCATATATTTCCCAAGAACTCATTCAACCCTGGTGATCGATACGTAACCTAAAAAGTTTTGGATCTCTTTCACAAATACTTCGAGGATCAACCGAGTCTGCTTTCCCGTCACGGTGCTCCATTACTTTTCTACGCATCAGCAAAAGTTGCAAAGCACTTGCAACATTTTTAACATTACCTTTAGTGTATAATATTCTCTCCTTTAATACTTTACTTATTAATAGAGTTCCGTTAACATTTCCTGGAAACATGAAGCAATTGTACCTTATTTCAAATACAGTTTTTATTAATTATAATATTATAATATTCTCTATCATTTCCCGCGAACATCATTTACAATCGCATAAATTAATATTATTAAAGTCCATGTAAATAGCCGTCAAATGCAGCTGACGTAGCAGTCAAAGCGTTAAATCGAGCTCAATTGCTTATGCTCAGATGAATTTTCTCGTTAAACGATACAATTTTTCATCGGTCGAATTCTCGACATTGCATTATAATCGACCCGATATCCTTGAAAAAAGGAAGCGAACGAAACGCCTCCAATGAAGTATCCGACTCTTTTCCATCGTGCGTCTCGAGTTCCCCTCTTTTTCCCTCTTTTCATATTCATCGGCAATTTTCGCTGCAGTGCACAAAACGCCGATAAATCGCATTACCCTGCAACCGGCAGCTTATTTCGGCCACGCTTAAATTCCCGTTAGAGCCGGTTTTTCCGCGGCAGAAGAAGCGGAACGGAATCCAACGAGCGGGCGAAAGGGGGACGAGCCGCATTATCCCGAAAAGGCGATATTTACGCAGCGTGGGCGCAGGTTTCGAGCTGTTTATTAAATTCTAACGGTGCGCTGTCGACGCGTCAATAAGTTCGTGCCCAGACCGTAAAGGAAAATTGCAGATTCTGAGGCAAACGCGTCTCTAAATCCCGCGCCGCAGTAAAAAAAAAAAAGAGCCCGGATACGTAAGTAACGGGAAGGACACACTCGCCCTCGCTGCCTGAATAATTCAATCCCAACGAGTGGATAACCGTCGGCGTCCTGCAATTTTCGGGATTTAGGTAATTTTTATGCGCCACGCCGCTGTTTGGGTTCTTTAAACTGCTCTATACCACGTTACTCTGGCTCCTGTGAAAAGGTCCCCGAGTTTCTTTCCTTTGAACAGTATAACCCAACACTGACGGACTAAAAAATTAGTCGCGCTGGAAAATTGCTCCTGCTTTTTGGGGAAAACGCGAGACGAGTTGTAATATCCAGAGCAAAATGGTGCAGAAGTGTGCAAATATACTGTGAGAAGCTGAGAAGTTGGTATTTGGGAGAAATGCGGGTCACGCACATGCATTTTTGGTAAAGTGAAAGCATAGAAGTTCAAATACCGAATGCACTGCTCCGAATGAGACATCGCTGTCACTGACACCGTACAATATACACCGCTATTTTTATTTTTGTTCGCGTGCACTCTTCTCAGCGCCAGCACGATCTGGACGGAGCCGTAACCGTTTCGCAAGTGATTGATGATCTAATTATACTCTCATCCCGTGTCGAGAAAAACCCCGGCGAAAGAAGCGCAGCAGTGAAATTAGTAGAACGAAATTAGGGGCTCCGCCGGCAGCGTCCTTTAAGGTCCGCCGCGCAGGAACGAGCGAGGTTGAAAAGCTGTGCGCGGCTACGATCCACGCGGCTGCCAACAGTCGATAGGGGATTCCGCCCTCGTCCATCGAATTACCACCGCTTCTGCTGAGCCGCAGTAGAAAAGGAATATCCTGGTCGGTCGAGGCTGCGGCGCGGCGTTTGGCACGAATCGGTTTCCATCGGTGCGCCTTAATTGCGATTGCACTCGCCGCTCGAGAGCCCTCGTCGAATTTGGTCGGATAACGGACGCATCGGGAATGGTTCGGCGAACCGTCGTAAATCGAACGATGAGGCTACAAACGGACGGAAGAACTGGACCAGTTTCTCCGCGAGTAACTAAGAAGAGCGTACAGCTCCGAACACCCTCGTCGAGATCCTTTCGACGTTCAGCGGACCCTCGTCCTCGCATCCTCCGCCGTTCCTCTGTATTTTTTCTTCTCCCTCCATCGGCCGATCACCAGCCACCGTTTCCGTTCCACCGATCGAAACGTATTTCTTGTTCAAACACCGGTTTACCTCCGCTTTTCCACTTCTAGGATCGACCGAACCCCCGTGGCACACTGAAGAATTTTCAGGTTGAGAAAGGACGCGGAAGGAGGGGGGTTGCACTTGGCACGAACCGGTTTTCCTCCGGCGCCCTTAATTGCGCCTGCACTCCCGGGCTATCGTCGAATTCGCCCGTTAATGCCGATAATGGCCACGCCAACGCGCGGCCCAACTTCCGGATGCGCCAGGCGCATCTTATCACCGTTCCTGGCACACCGTGTAAACGCCGCGAGATAACGACCGATCCAAATAATTATTTTCCGGCCCCGGCGTCTAATGTCCAGCCGCGGCAACTTCCCCTCTCTCGGTTTCTGTCTCACCGCGAACTTCCGTCGAAGTTCGGAGGGGAAAGTTTTAATTGGCGAACAGTTCATTGTTTAATTCGAGCGCGGCCCCGTTCGTTCCCCATCGCACTGCGCCGCAAATCGTCCGCCTCCTACCCTCTTTTTCGTCCCTACTTGTCCTATGCGCTTACGGAGTTGCAAATGTCCGCGTAATATCGTGAGCATTTAGCCAGTCCCGAGTTCTATTAGAGAAATTTATGGGATGTGTTTAACCCTTATGTAGTGGATGGTTGCTTTATGTGATGGACTGAAACGTGATTCTATTATTCTTCGGACTACTTTTTACTTTCTGTGGAGTTATATTATCAAAGCTTGAGAGAAATTAATTTGGAAGACATTACAGCGCACTTCTTACTCTTAAAATTTTGGAATTTTCAATTTTATATAAACTCAATGGATCAGTACGGGTTTATCGTACACATTTTCAAGAATTTTTTTTTATACTAAAATTTATTTTTACATTTCCATATTGTCAGACATAAAAATGGAGGTTTTAAAGTAATAGAAAAAATTTTTTTTTCACGGCGCATTATAAGCTCACTTTTATCCCTTAAAATCTTTGAATCTTTTCTGCGCCTTTTTTCCAATTTCTTTTACTTTCGACTTTGACAATATTCACCACCGCCTTTTCTTCTTTATCACTCCGTAAATCCATATTCACGTTAAACCACTGTCGCACCTAATTTTACCCAATATTCCAGCATTGCGAATCGACCGACGGCCCGGCACTCAATAGCAGTACTCGATTCGTAGCGGGGCTCCGATGGAAGGCGCGAGTTAATCGGAAAATTCGCGATTCCTGGCGAAAGAAAGGGCAGGGGCAATCGGCTTTGGTCACACGTTGGCATCGTTTTCCGCGCACAATGCCTGGTGATCCTTCCAACACCGGTGTATTTCCCCGGACACGTTATTTCGTCGACAAAACCGTCGGGCTCATTGACATTCTGCCAGCGGCACCGGATTGTACCATTGCCCGCACTACTTCCCCCGCGACCCTGTCGTATCGACCATCGCATTGTGCCGACTCAATTAACGACGCCATAAATGATTCATACCGATATATTACACGAAACGGAAATTACGGGGTGGGGAAGGGGGAAGGGGGAAGTAGGGGGTCAGGAATTGCTGCGTGCCCGCGTCGACCGTCTGCCTCCGCGAAATAAATTGGCAAGAAAGTGGCGGCTAATGACGCACGACCGCGATGTAATCGCGGGAACCACATTCGTTATTCTCCGCCGTTTGAACGGTGGTGGCTCCATGTCGACCGGGAACGAGAGACTTTTTATGGGCAAAGTGAATCGAAACTGCATAATGCTTCTTCTTTCTATGGAAGATTTCTTCTGCCCCCGAGGAAACTGTAATTCCGCAACTGCAACCGCAACTCCGCAGTGCAAGAAAGATGTTTTGAGTTCAAAGAGAAATACGTCGTTGTAATGTTGCAGCCAGTTGGAAATGAATCAGTTGGAGGCTAAATGACAGGTGGAGATAAACGGGAGAAGTTCACGAGATTTCCAAGAAAAGCTTTTTCTGATACATTCAGAATATCGTGAAAAGGAGAACACGCGATTCTAAGATTCAGGATTGCTCCGCTTGTAAGTCGAGTCAATTTCAGTCCTTGCTATCGTATTCACACGTAATCCTCCTCGAAGCCATTTTTCTTCAAACTCAATAGTCCTGTCGAAATAATTTATTCTACGGCTCAAATTTGCCTCAAGGAAAACCACCGTCTTCGGGATTAAACCCTGAATCACATTCAATTTTTTAAAACGATACCAGAAGCGAAGTCGGCAACAGACCGCGCGTAAAACAACAAAGTAGTAGAAAGGGTCGTGTAATCGGCAAAATTCGGCAGACTCGTGTCAGAGGTTGTTTCCGCGAACAAAGAATTCCCCAAGATGTAACCATTCGGAGGCAGGTTGGAGCGTTCCTCGGGACGCGCGTACTTGCACACACGTGCACCGGTGTCGAGAGCCCCGGTTCGTCCATTGGCATTCACCAGGCTACGGCGAATTTCATTTATATGCTAACACGAAGCCACGCGCGCGTCCCTGTTTCCGCCTTGAAATCCTGTTGAAACGTGTCCCGTCGCACCCCAGCCAAAGCGTGGCTCTTACAACGGACCATTTACCAGCGTGCGCGTCGCGTCCTGCCCGAGTTCGCAGCAATAATTGATCTATCCTGGTCTCCCTTCCCGTCGCCGTCTTACCACATTACTGGACTCCAACAATCAACAATACCGCGGCGAAACACCTAACGCAACACCCCACGCCCTTATGAACCAAGGGAACAAAGTCGCGCAGTCATTTTAATTGAAGCAACAACCCGCATCCTCTGCTCCCTCCGCGAACGCGTCACGCGTTATTGTGAAAACAGACCTCGAAAAACAGGGATTTAACTCTCAATTAAAGGCCAGTCCACTAACGAGCCGCCGTTGGTCGTTCGTTATACACCGGAGTCCTGGCTCCGCGACACCCGCTAAGGACGACGCCCGGCTCAGGACGAATTATCGCGTTCTAGGGGCGCCGCGCCGGCGAGCAGAGCGCAACGCGACCGTCTTCCGCCCCTCCTATAACGATGCTTCTCCCGCGTGGCTGCAGTCGTGGCCGCTTAATTATCGCGCAGCGTTAATTACGCCGCGATTAAGCCGACCAACGGACCCGACCGCAGCCGTACCGACCTGCGGGAGGAATTCGAATCTCCCGCGCACCGACGCGACGCGCGATCCTCCGCGGGGCAATCCGCCGAACAAGGACGCCGCCTCGTCGCATCTCCGCCCCCCTGCTTCGTTTTGCATGGATGCTGGCGTCGAATTTGCGGAAATTGGGGGGCGGTTCCTCGAGGCTCGTTACTTGTCCGCGGGGCCGATTTCATTTCGTAAAACATGATCTTTCGCGGGGCGACGCGACGGCTCACGAAATTGTTGTGCACGCTTCTGGGGATCGGGGTATATTTTGCGGAGAAAATTGCTGTTTCGGTGGGTTTGGGTTGTTAGCATTTTAGAGGCGGTTTTGGAGCTTCTTTTGGAGATAATTCAGTGAGACTTTGAAGTAGGAAACTGATGCTTTGAATAAATAATTATTTATTTGAGAAAAAGACAACACGATTTGTGAATTAAAAGATTCTTTTATATTTTATCTTCATGCAATATTTAAAAGAAAAACATTTGATTACTCAACAGTTACTCTCTGTTTAAAGATTGATTCTGATATTATAATATAGTTTTTGTATTTATTCATCAAAAGCATACAATTTTTATTCATTTACTATTACCTATTTTTTGCTTATTTTGTACAATATTTTACCATTTATTTAATACTAATACGTCTAAGAAGGTTTTGTTACTTTTAGAATCACTACTTCTATTTATAAATTCCTTAACTAAACATATATATTTTGGAAGCTATTATTGTCACCCTTTATAATTGTGTCATTTAAAACATTGTTGTTATTTTATTTTGTTAATAGACGAAATATTAATAGCTTAATATAAGAGAAATATAGGTAATATTATAAGTTTTAGTGTTTTTTTCAGTCCCTATAAAAGAAATCTTATAAAAATGAATAGTTAAATTAATCCAGTGGTGTTTCTTTTTAATATATTATGTAATATTACTGTTTCACTAGTGAATCCAATTTCTTCACATAGCTTCACAGTGTTCATTCAATATTTTAAGTAAAATGATTTAGTATAATACAGTTCTATTTAAATACGTGACATATAAAATCAAATCTCTTTGAAACAATACAAATTCATTATTCTTCTATTTCCATTGTAGTGAAAAACATAACAAATTTAAAAGTCAAACAGTAGGAAGTTTCGACTCCAAACTGCAAGATAATAAAAGAATAAAATTTATAAACTCCAGAATTCTATCCTTCTCCCAATCTAATGAACTATGTGCCTCCCAAACAATGCTCCTAAAAAGTCTCATGCTACTTTACCAATCCTAATACTCTCTACCCATTAGCAGGCCTAGGAATTTCGAAATAGTCCGCCACAAATCATCTAGAAAGTATAGAGAGCGTAAAACAACTGCAGTACGATAGTGTTAACCAGAAGAACGGAGAAACGAGCGTGATGACAATTCCCAGGCATCGCGTCGTTCCCGAACTTTGTATTTTGATCGCGTCGGCGCGGGGGACGAAGTTGCGCTTTATTTCGCGGAATTGCGCACCGGGCGAGCGAACGCCGCGAGACACCGTAGCGCACTAAAACGGAATAAGAAACGTGGAATGAATGACGACGGTTTGTCAACCGGGGGGACGCGTGTCACGTCGTAAACTTTTCTTCTCCGGGCGTGTTCCCTTTCGCTCCTCCCGCGACCGAATCGCCCTCCTCATCTTCGCAAAGTACTCCGGGCAGATAGGTGAGGAGCGAAATTCTCGTCCGAGCGCGACGAGCATCACGTCGACGCGTGCTACGCGAACGAATTCCACCGGAGGGCGAACCTCGTCGTTGGTCTCCCTTCATGCAGACGCGAAACGAGCCGGGAAAATCGACGAACTTCCCCGAAGAAATTTTTGCGCTTTCGAAATGAAGAACTGTATCCACGGGTGATGGAACGATTTCGGCGAAGGGACGCGAAGGGAGAAGGTCTCCTGGACGAAATCTGATAAGGGAACGGTAATGTACCTACGTGAGGTGTGTGCAGAGAGAGTCGGTGGTAACGGGGTTCGGGGCAACCAAAGCAAATGGAAAACGAAACGAAGCTGAAAGCGGAATTTTTGCAAGATATTTTCGTCCGGCTGTGACGCTGTTGGAGATCGAGGAGAAAAATTGAACGGGTTTAAAAAAAACTTGGGAATTTCTGAAAACGGAGGCAGTCGTGCGTGAGAAACGTCCCAAAGTCCTCCCGCATTCGCGTGCTGGTCGAAGAACGCCTCCGTACGTTCTCATGCGCGAAATTAAAACTTTTCCGATTCAACGGACCACCAATCTACATATTGTGGATATTTATTAAAACAGTTAGAGAACTGAGCGCGAAACGCGATAAAAGCGATTGAACGTCCGCATAGAAGCTTCAGCGAACACAGAGCACAATGAAACGCAAAGGATGAAATAAAAAGAGTGCAATAAAAAAAAATGCTCCCGCCGAGTCGCAGAGCGTTCCGACGTGTGTAAACCATGGAAGGGGAAATCATAAAGTTTATGAGAAAATTTTGCGATTTTTGAAGCGGTGGACCTTGGAGATCGCGCGACCGATTCGCCTTCGTTTTACGGTTCGAAAGTCCGACTGTAAAAACTTCAGGGTTGGCACGCTCACCGGAAATTCCGTCATTGGACGGAATTCGGCGAAGTATCATTTGCATACGAAAAAGGCAATTCAAGGAAGATCCGTGTAGATCCCGGATAACACAACAAACAGAATAAAGGAGCACGAAATAAACCACGGAATTTTGTGGCGCAAGTGGAGGAGGTCAACGTGAGAGCAGACATGGGGATTGAATACGCGTACGACAAAAATGCAGACGAGTTCCGTAATCGTCGATCATCTCCGATGGAAGGGGAACGAGGGGCGGGGGGAGGGACGTAGAAAATAAAGTGGTGACTGAAAGTGAAGGCAAAGGGGCGTGGGACGGGTTTCGACCGCAGGCGAATGCATACAGACAGCACAGGTTGATAGTAGGTGACCCGGTGGGAGGGGGTAGGGTAGTTGATCGAGGGCCAACGAACCCTTCTTACCCTTTGACCCTTTCGTACACCCCCCTAGGGGAGTCACGAGACGAGGAGGATCCTCTCGACCGGAAGTGCTTTGCAATGCAAGTCGCCGCCACGAGTGTGCCCGAGGTCTTTGTAGCAAGGTGCACCGCGATGCTTGCAACGAAGTGCATCGGAAGATCGATCGACGCGGGGCGAAAATCGAGAGCCCGCCGAGCCGCTTCGGCGACAACGACGCGCCAGACGAAACGCTTTTCAACTCTCTTTTTATCCCTGTAGTGCGCGTTTCACGTTCTCGTTACAGATCTTCACTTATTTTGCAACGTTTTAATTGGTCATGGGAAATCGACTGATGTGTAGATTGTTTTATGGAAGCAGGAATGGTAGAAGGTGGAAAATTCATTTTTGTAGAATAGTGGGAATAACATAAGAGAAGCGCTCAAGTTTTGCCCCTGTTTATAAATGCAAATGATGGATTAGGAACCAGGGATTATGGATTAGAACTTCGCAGGATCCTTCACCTCCTTTATTGGCCTTGATCCTTCTTCTACTTCTTAGTCTCTTCCTCTAATCCCTGCAAAGGACTATGTAGAAGGAAAGATGGGCTTCTGCTCTCTAGCTTTATAGAATTTAATTCTTGCGACTTGGGATAAATACATCATCCGTCCTCTTATACAAAAATAATGAAAAATTAAATTTTTCATTAAAGAAGTAAGGATCAATAAAAACGATTTTATACTTGACTTTGAATCTGAAGTAAAATTTCATACCTCTATTCAAATTCATAGTTTCGGTGATATAGAAAGAAAGTTAAGCTTGAATAAATGTGTTTTACCTTTCAATTGATTCTTCTAATTACTGCTTATACTGTTCCATTTTTGCGTATCCGCACGTACCATAAATGCATTCAAATGTACAATCTACTGATTGCATTCCGCAATCGATGGCCAAACCAGCTGCCATGATGTTGTCATAAAAGAAACAATATTATTATATTGACAACTATTTCACGTTTCGAGTGAACCAAATAGCCACTAATCATTATCGGTAAATACGAAGATGGAGCGATTTTCATTATATGAAAATACCTATAGATTCAAACAATTTGTATCCCGGGTGATTTATATTTCGATCATGCCCGAAGTCCAATTATTCGGCAAATATTAACGGTGACGCTTAAGGCATCCGCGGACTTCCAGACTGATAAATCGCGTCGAGGAACGCAAACCGCGCGTCTCGCGAATACTTTGACGACGCGCGCGCGCAAATTATTCGAGCGGACGTTTCGCCGATGCCTCCGCGAGCCGTTATTCGAAATGAAGCACCTCTCGTCCGTTACAATCCACGGAAGTCTGAGTGGAGGGATCGAGTGGACGCGAACCCGAGGCGCTGGTAGGCAGAACTATGAATAAATATTCACCCCTCGTCCACTTTTTTTCCTCGTTTCCTTCGGGAAGAGTCCGCGTTCGAGTGGGTCCTCGGCGAGCAGGAACGTTTCTTTTTCTTGCTTGCGAAGTCGTTTCTGCCTTCCCGCGAGAATCGTAACGCTGTCTTGCTGCGCGTTCGTCCTCTGTCCCCATCCTCGACCCTCGTCGTCTCTTTCCCTTCTGATATCTGACTCGATAAACAAGGATCTCCAGGACGGACGCAAAACATGCAAAAGGGAATTATCAACCACGGGGAACGGGGAACACTTTTGAAAATCGTGTTATTTCCATAGCAAAAGGCTGCGCCACGGCGGTAACACAAATAGAATTTCGTCGACGTCGCCCTTGTAACGGATTGAGCAAATTCTCTCGGAACGAATTCTCTCTATTCCGCGTCTCTCCACTCGCAACGGCTCAAACGTTCCATAATATATTACGTCCTCGACATGGACGAGCCAAAAATATCGCGCCGGGAAAATATTAATTAAAAAATCGATATCGGCCGATGGAAATCTGGGTCGTCGAGGGATGTTTTTACTCCTCCGGGCGGTCGACGAATCCGCTCGCCCAAACGGTTCGAGAGCATTCCACTTTCTGTCACGCGAGAAACGACGCTAAACCGTTCGCGTGTCATCCCGGTTCGCGTCCCCTTCCTCCACCTCCCTACCCTCTCCCGTTTATCTCTCTGTTTCTCTGTCCGTCCCCCTCGGCCAGGCTGATAACGAAATTTCAGGAGATCCGCCGGACCATGCCGCTTTGAGCCGCGATAACTTCCGGTTCAGCAATTTCATTGCTCACGCGAGTCTGCGCTTAGCTCCCCCGGATTTAATTTATCGTCTTCGTTGGAGCGCCACTCGGAATCGTGTTCCGTTCGTTCCTCCCTCCCCCTCCCTCACGCCACCCGTAATTTCTGTCCACCATTATGGATGTGCGCGGCATTCGTCGCCTCCCTGCCTGGAAATACATAGTTATCCGTTCGACGTGTGCCGTCGACCCGATATGGACACGTATCTGTGTCAAGACGTGAACGCGGTGCGAGGCACTCGAAACAGGTCATCCGAATCTGTCTCTCTATTCGGCAGAGTTTGATAGAGTTAAGTGTTTTCGAAGATGGAACTGGAATAAGGGAAATGATGGGTTAATTAAATTGTAACGATGATAAACGAAACGATTAAAAAAGTATATATAGGTATGTACCGAGAAGAATTTGGAAATTCTAGAACAAAAATTTTAGATATTTATACTTTTTTTATAAATATTTCATTTTCGGTGAGACGAGGAAACATAGTTCAAAAATGATATCATTCGTAAATAAAAGAAAAGAAGGAATTTGAGAATTGAGAAGATAGGCTTCAATACCTATAATTAATTGTAGTACTAGTCTGCATTATTAGACTGTGAATTTTTATACGAAATGAAACCTTTGTAAACACAAATAACCCTTATGATACCAAGCTTTTATGATTAACGTTCTTTACCATACGGGAAATACCCCCCTTGGTATCATAAAGGATAAAGGGTGAAAGCTTGAGTAACTGTATGCCTTATTCTTTAAAAAGTACAATTTTATTAAATTTTTAATATTGTGTATATTTTGGCATTTGCCAATAGCCTTGTAAATTTTTGCATTTTTAGAATTGTCATAAATGCAAAAAATCCGCAATTTATTCATTACTTGATGAGCTTACGTAGATGGAAAATAAATAAATTATAAGTATGAATGCTCTGTTTTACGTAGAATACCATTTTTAGACCACTATAGCGCGGTTCTATACCCTCGGTTTCATGAAAAATGATGTAAGAAAGCTGCCGCAAAATTGACCTTGACCTTGAATTCCAACGTCAAAATTCTTTTTCATGTGGGTAAATTTGGGAATTTCCCTATGGGAAAAGTAAAACAAAAAAAAAAATAGGAATTTCAAGGTCAAATTTATTTGCCCATGGTTCCTTTGAGACTTTTATTCCTCTTGGTGAGTATTATGCAATACAATGAACAAAATTTTGACCTCGATTTTCAAGGTCAAGGTTAATTTTGCGGCAGCTTTCTTACAACATTTTCCATCAAAACGAGGGTGTAGAACCGAGCTATAGTGGTCGTGACATACAATTTTTATACACCCTGTACAAAAGTACAAACATAAATTAGTACAACAGACTCTAAACAGATAAAAATCATGAAACTAAAACAATTTAAGATTGGAACCACCTTGTATAATAAATAAGGGAAATAAACATTAAATCTAATTAAATTGTTAAGTAGTACGATTTTAACGAAAATTTACAGGTTTCTCCAAATAGTATAATCTATAGTTAATCATCGGGAATTCTTACACTTTTTAAGGGAAAAAAATCAATGATAATTCATACAGAGACGATCGACCTCTTCACGGTCAACAAATGATTAGTAACCGAATTTGTCGTAGCGAAGGAACAAATTAAAACGGAAGAGCTTCTGGTACCTTAAAATTTCCATGACAGTATAAAGGCGGTGTCGCCGCAGGACGCTGTTTCCCCGGCAAAACAATTTTCAACCGAGCGATTTCGCTCGACAACCGCAAGGGAGGGTGAAATTTCAATGGGCTGTTTCGAGCGCCCTGTACACCGCACAACCGCGAAACTTGCGGCAAGAGGTAGTTTCAAAGGCGTCGATAATCCTGCCGGGTGATTAGAAATTCTGTCGCGGGAGCGAGCCGTAGTCCCGAGGGTGTTGGACATCCTTATCGAGTTTACCGCGAGTTCCCGAGCCCGCGTCGCGTAATTAACTCGTGCGATTGGGAATTGCCAGACGCGCGTTTAATACGCGCGACACATCGCGCCGCGTGGTGCACAGTTTGCAAACAGCATCCTCGAAACCCCGTTGGAGCTCCCTCGATCTCCCCTCTCGCTCTCGCTACGCCTCGACGCCCACGCTTGACAGGCGTGCAAAACTTCGGCGCGTGTAGATTCCAGGAGCGGCGAACGATCGTAAAGCGCGCGGCGCACGGTACCGTCGACAGTTCTCTAAACGAAACGAATTAAAGAGAGTGGCCATCGATTATGTAGGTGGCGGAAATCAAGGTGAATATCACGGTGAAACGCTATTATCTTGGGAGCCGGGCGGAGGGTGGTGACGAATGAACCCATAAAACTACGCCCCCCGGAGCACGATACCGCCGCGCCAGGCTCGGATAAAATCTGCAATTATGCTTACGAAACGTCCAGACTATTTCACGTCGGTTTGCAGACCGCGCCGCGACGCGGCGGGAAGGGGTCCGCCCTCCTGGCTTCTTTCTTCGCGGTTTTACGTGCAAGTCGGAAGAAATATCGCCCGATAAAAATGCGCCGTCCCGTCGGTCGCGCGACACCCACGCCTTGACTGCTTCGTTCGCAATAACGTTCCTGCATATTGCCCCGCACGGTTCCCCGTTCGTTCTGTGCGTGATCGAACGGGGCAACGAAGAGACCCCGCGGGCCAATAATTGCGAAGTTCGCCGGAAGACGTCCTTCGTTTGAATATTATTAAAAAGAAAGGAAGCCTGATATCGATATTCCCCGCCCCTCGAGCCCGTATTGTTTCGACAACAACGCTGTTATCGCGGGGACGATACGCGAGATTGCCCGTTAGAGGACCGGCTGCTTTATCGGTGGGTAATTTTACAACGGGCGCAATAACAATTCTCTCTCTCCCCGGCTGAAAGAATATCGGGGACGGAGCGGAAGAAAACGATTTCGTGCCAGAAACTGGCGGCTCTCCCGCGGGAGCGGAGTTGGCGCGCGCGAGGGCCGCGTTATTATCAGTTCGTCATCTTTGTCTCAATCGTTGCCAACGACCCGCCTGGCCCCCTTTTTCCGACCGGTGGGGCGGCCGTCTTTTCAGCCGTGCTGCCCGACGGAGGGTGGAACAACCCCTCGGCGCGCGAGAGAGCGTCGGCCGACGCGGCACTTTGGTCACGTGGACGAGAATGCAGCTCGTTGAGAGAAGCGGGAATATATCTGGCATCGGGAGAATGCACTCGATAAGGCCGGGGCCACTGTACTCTATTGATTGGGCTGCGGCATTCTGTGTCGAATTCCGTCCGGTAATCTCTGCCCACACTGTACACACGCCGCCACGTATTCAAAAGGACACCACCGAACCCCTTCTCCGCCCTTTAATTTAATAAATCACCCCGGATATAGCGAACGAAGGGGATTCAGGGAGTAGGAATACAAACAGACTCCGCCATGCGTGCCTCCTTTCAATTTTCGTCGCGACTGATACACGCGGAGCCGCCCGATGAGAACGGTTTTTATTCCTTTCGCCGCGGGTTAATGGGGAAGGGTGTAAATAACATTTTTGAAGGGCCCCATTATACGCCGGGATTCTCCGTTCTCCTTCTGCTTCTCCGTTCGCTCGGGATTTTTTTTTTTTTTATTGTTCCTCGTTCGCAGAAAATATTTAATCCGTCTCGTGGATAATGGATCCGATGGGGCGACGCAGTGAATAAATAACCTGTCCGCGAGATTTTTATTATACCGCGATTTCGCTTTTCACTTGTCGTTCCTCCTGTCCCGGATATATGTATTTCAGCCGGCTGAATCACGCTTCGCGATAAGAGTTATTTCATTGACGGGACACGCTTTGTTACTGTGTTCCAAGGTGAAAGGTGATGAATGAATGTCTATTAAAGCGTCTATTAAACTTATGACTTTTCTTCGGCTCGAAAATGTAAATCAGGTTTATTGATTGCATTGCTTTGGAAGGTGATGTATTAGATATTGGAAAAGGTTCAAATATTTTGAACGTTTTCTAAAGGTTATTTTCTTCTGGAACTCTTTTCCAATATTTTATAAGCTGGTACGTACACTCCTCCGTTATAAATGTCTCGATATTAGTTCGTTGATAAAACAACTGCGCGAACTTTTTCGTATATCTAATATTACATTAGTCTGTGAATACAGTTTCGTCACTTAAAATTGAAATATGTATAGCTTGTGCAAGGATTGCCCGTGAATAAAAATAAAAACTAGTGGTATGAATATCCGATCTCCATGTTTTTATAATTGTCCATTTATTCTCGATAATATTAATTTCAATATTCCTCCTAAGAACACTCAAAAGCATAATCTTTTCAACATTAAAGTACACCGAACCTTGTATGGTAATATAATGGTATTGCTCGTATATGTTTAATAGCGAACATATATAATATTGAAATTGACTTTTTCCCTGATTCACTATATAAAATACGTGAAAAATTATTCTGCGCGTTAAGGTAGCGACTCTGCCCTTCCTTATTCTATATTCTTTATACTCTTCGATTCTCTTTCATTTATTTCAAATATTAAGAAACACACGTGTAATGTTTTCCAGGTAGGAAGTTCAATGTGATTTTTTAGACACTTTCATTTGATTTTTTAATTTTGACTTAATATTTCAAACGACAGAGTAAATGTTTTTCTTTTTTTTTTGCGTCTACAGCGCAATTTACAAAAACCCGAAAAATTTAATATAAAAGTTACGTGTTTCTTCCGTACAATCCGAATTTGCAAAAAATAGGGGTTCCCATTAGAAACACCCAACACGTCTTTTTTATGTTTTGAGATAATCACAAAATCTGATGTTTCGCAATTACAGCACCATCTGTTACGAATGGAAAGAAATGCTTTCAACAAAACTTGCGTATCTTGTGGCGTAGAATCTAAATCTGTAATAAAAGATAGGGGTTTCCATTTAAAATTTCAAAGTTGCCCTCTGCCCCACGCCCAATGGCGGCGGGGCTGGATATTTTATGCACAGATGAATAGCCCCTACGAAATCATTGAGAGTTTGTAAAATGAAAATAAAATATTTGTTTGTACGATGCTTAGTTCTCCAGATATTTGACAGTGTCAAGTTAAATCTGTATATATATTTTTTTTTATTTTGTTTCGTTTTGTTATTTTTGTCTGTTAATCACTGATGTTTTTTCTTTGCCAAAGGGTTGTATAACCCGTTAATAATAATAAAAGATAATTAAATAATAATGAGCTTGCAACCCCTTCGAGGTGTCTGTTACTCCGCCACTAAAAACTCGTCTCAATTCTTAAAACCATCCAGTATGCTAACCAAGTCCCACCAAACAAGACGCTAAACGAGTCGCCCCCGCTTTCCCCCAGCTTAATTTTAACAAAAATCATGCCGTTCTTCGACGAATACTCCGTCCCCCAATCAGTGTTCCCATCCCATTCCAGAGAAGAAAAGTGCATTAGCCTCGGCGTTCCCCCTGCCGCGCCTCCTCCCCGGGGTTGATCAAGAGGTCGACTATATCAAGCCGTAGTCTCGTTTCTTGCGTAAACAAGTCGTTTCCGCTGTCGACAACTTCCACCTTATCTACTCAATTAGACAAACTACTTCTTCGTCGGCAAACATCGTCGCGGGAGCGTCGGGTTCCTTCCGTCTCTCCGCGCCTTTGTTCAGCCCCGTTCCGCCCCATCTCCCCGTGGCCCTCGCTGTGTGTAGACGCGCGTGTAAGGGAAACTTTCGAATTTACTTTGCCGACTCTCGGGCCCCTCCCGAAGGCAGCGCACGGCCTCTTCCACCGCGTTTATTAAGAGGAGGGTGAAAAGTTCCGGGGAAGTAACAAACGAGCCCGCGAAATCGCTGCCACCACTCGCGCGATGGTGCTCCGTTCGCGCGTTTCGCAACCCCTCGGCAAGACCTCTCGCGTCCGAGGCGAGCCTCGATCGTTTTACCCTTTTATTCGCCGCGGTATTCCTCGGCGCATTCTACTCGCGCGGCGTTACGACTCTTCGAACTTCTTTATCGCTCCGCGGTGCCGATTCGTTGCGAGGGAATCGCGATTGAACGGGGAGACGAAGTGGAGAATCGATCTCGCAGATGTGAAACGACTTGGGCTTCGGTCAACGATCTCTCGCCGGAGATAACGCTATCCAGATCGGCCTAATTCAAAACTCGCGTGAACGCGAGTGGTCTGCGATCTGCACGAACTAGTTGTTTCTGGAAAAGGTTGGCGGAAAAATAGACCGATATGTGTTATTGTAGGATCGGAGATAGAATATGTTGGTGGCAAAATGATAGTTTAGAGTAGAGATGATTGTATATTAATATGGTTGGTAGAATAGTGCTTGAAAGCCTCGGCGCTCTGTGGATCCACAGTTTAATTGGTTTTGACACTCCGTTTTCAATTATAGTGCAATCCACAAGGGTCACACCCACACAAGACGAGGTAGCAGTTGGAATTCCCAACATGCAGTCTCTAGGTATTGAATTAGAACCACCGAAAATGATTAGTTTTTATAACTGAAAGCTCAAAATAAACTTTAATGATAGTGTTAATTTAATACTCTATTAAAATATATATACGTACAATTAGTCATAAAAGTCTACAGGTATTATATAATTGTGACATTAAAGAAAATGTAATAAACCGCCGATAATGGCATAAATCGTGTATCAGTAAAAACTATAAATTAACATTTTATGAAAATAAAAATCAAGTGTTACCAAAATTGTATACATATAGGCGTCATAAATGCATTAAAGTCTACAGAATTTGTCAAAATATGAAATCTAATGTTCGAACCAAAAATATTTTTTCTCTCAAAAAACTTCTTAACTTCCCATTCACTTGAATCTCATCAAGCAACAAAATTTATAAGATGATCTACTACAAATAATTTGGATAACCAAGGGAAATTTGTTAGTCATATCGAAATATTTATTTCGAAAAGTGAGCTTTTCTTATATGATTCTAATTCAATGGTCAAGGACTGTACTTCCCAAGAACATAACATAAAGTTTATCTTATACTATAAAAATGAGAATCGAAATCGAGATCCAAGCAATGCGTCTATTTTAATTCATCGTTCATTCTCCCCAGCATATTGTTACGCCTCGTCACAGAAAATTCCTCCAATTTTCCGTCAGGCTGTCCCCACAGTTAACCGACTATTCCACACAGTAAACTCGCATGACCAATCGAAATATACACGTTTTCGGCCGGAGAGAACAAGTTAAGGGATGTCAATGACCTCCAGCAGAACTCGCAAACTCTCCCCACAGTTGAAGAGTGGAACGCTCACGGAATACTGACCCTAGTTCCAAATTTTGTAACGAGGTAAACCGTCTCTAGGCGAAGCGCTGCTCGAAGGCCGCATAATTGTTCGAATCACTTTGCTACGCATCAAGAACGTCACTGAGAGAAAGACTGGAATTACCCAGGGGAGGAACTCCTGCAACCGCAACGACCGCGCGATCCCCGGTTCATAAAGTTGCAAAGAAGAGGGTAAATAAGGACCTATAAAGAACGTCCTGCACAAGGCGTGCCATCGAAAAAGGAAGCGGTTCTTCTTGGCTCTTTCTTCGAATTTCGACGTCAGCCGAATCCGGAACGACGTTTCGTATGCGGCTCCACGTTCCGTCCAGGCAGACGCGAAAGAAACGCGGCGGACATGACTCGTCGCGACGCGGTACACTCGCAGCTAAAAAATACATCGCGATCCACCTGCGGCGACCGCAAGGCGCCAGTAGTATGGGCACGCGATGGTACGGCAGGATGACGTCATGGCCCTAGCCGAATGCCGGCGAGGGTCGACGAAGTTGCCCGAAATGTGCCGCCTGGTTGTCGAGCGACGCTCAGTCTGTCGTCGACCGCCGCGAGGTCGTGACGTCTCTGTCACGGGTTTCGTCGTCGGTGTCGCGTTTTCGTTATCCACCCCGCCTCTGTACTCAACTCCTCCCCCTGTACATATCAATCAACCGCCGTCTCGATGATTCGTCCGCGCGCGACTCGAACGGTCGCCTATCGATTCGGCCGGGCGATTTCGTGCCGGTGAAACGGCGCCCGACGTATTCGCGTTCGACTCGCGGAGGCCACGTCAATTCTCGGCATCCTGAGAGCAGCGGAGCAGGCGGCGGTCTCCCTTGGCCGAATTAGAAGAGGAGCAAGAGGAGTATTGATTGCACCGCTTCTAAATGAATAACAATCCCAGCGCTGTGGAGGTCGAGCTTGTGCCGCGACTGCCGTTGCACGCTGATCTTCGTGGCAGCTGACTGTAAGTGGTGTTCGAATCGCCCGTTTTCCAAAGTTCGTTGCTCCCCGTATTCCGACGAGCTTCTCTCTCTCTCTCTTTTTCCACCCGTTCCCCCTCCGGCCTCCCCCCTCGAGCAGCAGGCTGCCTCTCGTTGGCCGCGAACTGGTGTAAGTCGGCGACGTTCGAAGCGTCTGGAAACGCGCGCGTCAACCCGGTAATCGAAGTTTCAAATCGGCGGCGGAAATATTGATTCGCTCCACTGCCGCGAACCGTTACCAGGGATCCAGTAGCCGACTTACGCCTACGCGCGAGCAAAGCCGTTCCGCTTCCTCTCGAAGGAGGAAACGGAGAAAAGGGTCGAAGCGAAGAAGCGGCGCGCTTGGAAATTGGCGCGAGCGGTTGGTCGCTCGAAGGGGCCGATCGATCGACTCCCGTTCGGGTCGAGCGATCGATGAGCGTCGTGCACGAGCCAGTGCGATCGTCGGCGACGCACACGCTTCGCTTGCTGAAAAGTGCGTGGCGCAAATTCTCGTCGGAGGCCCGCGTTTTGTTCAGCATCGCGTGAAATGGATCGGATAGCGGAAAATAGTTATCGAACCCGCACTGACTCATGACAATTTTCACGCTGTATTTTGTTTCACATTTTTTTTTTTTTTTTTATTCGTTATTTCGTTTCGTTGGGAAAAATATTTGCTCGCGCATGAGCGAATTTATGGGACCCAGTGGAATGAATATTATGGAAAGAAGAAAAGTTTTTTGTTGAAATGCGTTTAACCGAGATTTTGTAGAAAAATTATCATGGAATACGCATGACTGGTTTCTTTACTGCGTTACTTTGTGAATTTCAATTCATAGGATCGGGAATGATAGATCTTGCGAGTGGGAAAGGATATTGCAAAACACTGTTCGGACTCTAGCGATATCGAAGCCTCGCATAAATCAATAGCAAAAGATACTGTACATGACTATTGCCCGCAGAAACCAAACGCTTTAAAATTTCGTACACGTCGATAAATCTTCTACTCCATTAATTCTGATACGGGCTTCTTCAAAATCTTATTTATAACTTTTATTATTAGCACAGGTGAGCTTGATTGACTACTGAAGTAAGGCCCGAATTACGAAAAATAGGTTTGTCATAGAGTGTCAGCATAAATACTGTTCCTTTATTTCATTTTCTTAGAGAACAGCTACGTTCTTTACATCAAGTACAGTAGAAACTCAATTATCTGCATCCCCAATTTTTATTATCCAGGATTTCAATTATTTAATACCCCAGATACAAGAGTACAATAGGATGTCGAATAAAACTAGGACTATAATTTTATGAAGATTCACTGATTATCAGAATTTTGTATTACACATATTAAGGCGGTTAATCGGGGTTCTATTGTATTACACAAAAGTCCAATTTTCTCAGTACTAAAAAAGGAACTTGATTCATTTATCAACCAAGGAGTTGACATTTAGACAACGAAATTTTAATATAATGTGATGGCAAAAAAATGTAAATACTACCACAAACTTCCTTAGATTGTTCACTAAATATAAAAAGATTAAATATAGGATTAAGTCGAGAAAGTTCTGCAGATCGTAGATGGGTTAACCCCAAGCATACCAAGATGGAATTATCGATATCTTTTACCTTGTGGCGTCCTCAAGGTGTCCCATGGATTTTTTATTATTATCTTAGGTGTCAATATACTTCTTATGCTGTAAAATTAATCCCATTGCACATGACAAAGGATATAATTTAGAGTCGTAATTTTTTAATTATAAAAAACCATTTGAAACTCATCATACGTAGAATACTATTACTTTATTTTAATACACTATTCACAGGTCTGAACTTAACATCGGATTTTATAGCAAATGTACAAAAATACATAGAAATCTACGATATTTACAGATTCTAATGTCCACAAAATATAAGAAATAAAATACATGCTGCATTATTTAAGAAATAAAACACACTGCTAATCAAACTTCTATTATGCATTTTCTGCGACTGTAAAAATATCGAATTTGCATAAAAATCCGCAGTCTACTTATCAGCTACTGAAAAAAGTAAAAAGAAAAGTATACATAGATACATTGCATATAAAGATCAAACAAATTCTCTCAGAATTTCTTAATCTAACATGACAAATCTCTTTATATAATTGTTTAATTTTTCTATCTGCATCAATCGAAACAAAATTAATAAAAAATGTCTTCCAAAGCAATAAAAAAATTTGTATACACCAGTGCCCCAAGGACAGCCTTTTTGTATGCAAAGGATTAGGCTCAGTTTCCAGCAATCTTTTCCACGGCGTTTAATCGCGCGAGCGAGCCGAGGTGATCGGTGAATAGAAGTCGCTTTGGAATATGTGGGACGCGTGGCGGCGTTCACACGGGAGGCAGTCGTCGATAAAAGTTAAGTGGGGCCCCGGCTCCGCTCCTCCAGCGATCCTTCGTGCGAGTTAAGCAGCGAGACTCGGTGCTCGTGTTCCTCTACTTAACGTTGGAAGGCCGGTCGTCAAAGTTGCACGGAGTTTACCGCTTCCCCGGAAGCCGGAGCGACTGAAAAGAGTCTGGTGGGAGGATTCTAAGGGGGGAGGTTTGCTAGAAAGGGTAAGGGCGGTAGGGTGGACTAGGAGTAGGCGAGAAGGGGTGGTCGATAAAAGCTACCCTCGCGTGGCTGCGTTATTACGTATAAAACGGGGGATCGCG